>CM035139.1:108151350-109351350 GCA_020205605.1 Panax ginseng
TTAAATAATTATTACCATTTATCATAATTTTTGAATCATTTATATCGTATTTATATTATATAAATACCATATAATTCCTTAATCATTAATATTTGTTTAATATTAAATATTAATGAAAATCATAACATAATATTATAATATATTTATAATGTATTAAAGTATTTTTAATACTTTAAAATCATATTTATATGATTTTAAAATGATTAAATCTATTATCCAATAATTGCTTTTAATATTAAAATATTAATATTTTCATAACAAAATATCAAAAGTTATATTTTATAACTTAAAATATTTTTATAACACTTAAATCAATTTTATATGATTTTTAAAATATTAATTCTATTTTTCCATAATTTATTTAATATATTTATTAAATAAATTAATTATCATTAATATAAATTTATTAATGAATTCCATAACAAAATATCAAAATTTATTAAAAATAACTTCAAATATTTTCTAACACCATAATATAATTTTTCATGATTTTTCAAGTATTAAAATTATTTTTAAATAATTTATTTAATATAATTTTAGACTTGTAATGGTATCCAGATTATAGTAATTATGTCATACTACATATACTAACTTATATCATGTCCAAACAACAACATAATAGAGAGATATAGGCCTTCTAAATTCATGTCAGACTTGTTCTTCATTTCTGGGTTTTCCAGAAATGAAGAACAGTTTGAGGTCCTTACTTTGCTCCCTTTAATTTATATGTTCCCAGCTTGCTTAGTGTGATATTAAGGTTCATTCTTGTAGTACTAATATCAGTGAACAATTCTATAACCTTAGATCATAAAAACAACATCACCAAAAGAAATTATGGGCTGGTCAAACTAGGCAAGAAAAACTGTTCTTAAACATTTTTGGGTTAGCCAGAAATGTTTTTGAGAGGTTGGTCATCCCACGTTTAACCATTACCTAAAATCAATTCTGCTAGTTAACTGGGCAATATAGAAGCTTAGATATGTAGCCCATATATGATACTACAACCTTAATACAACAACTTGGCCAACACATTAAACCACAGTGAGATCAGAGGCTCGAAAATCGTTGTCAGACTTAAATTGGTTTCTGGGTTTTCCAGAAACAGTTTGGTCATGGTCAGTCAACTAATTTTGACCGATCATATCTTGCAATATACACATGATCTAAGCTTGATTCAAGTCTTAGATCAAAGCCATAACAACAAAGAACCGATCTATAACATAAAATACACCAAACATCAAACACACACAGATCTATGAGGTCTGACATATGGCTGTCAGACAACTTTTCAACCTTTCTCTAGATTTTTGAAAACTTGATTTTCGAGCACTTTGATGTTATGGATCTGGGATCTAACAACCCAGATCACTAATTAACACCTTATAACACACTTCTAAACAACAAATCATAACATCTAACATCAAATCTAAGGATTTCAAGGTTTAGGGTTTTTATACCTTTTAGGCTTTGATTCATGAACTAATCCTTGATGATCTGATCTTTGAGAGTTAAGATATGATCATGGCTTATCTCCTCACTCTCTCACACTCCCCATTCCCGAATTTTAGAGAGAGAAGTGTTTTGGCTAGAATGAAAAATAAAGTCAAAGTTTTCTTACATTTTAAGTTATAAATTTTGATTCAATGTATCAATTGTTGCTAGGTGGCAAGATTGGCTGATCTTGGTTAGATATAATGCACATGGCATATCAATTAAGTTACCAACTCAATATTATAGCTAGATTTACAAGCCACCTATTAAAGAATGTGATAAAAAAGGGTATAATAGTCAGTTTCATACAATTTTAATTCTTGAATTGTCATATGATACAACCCTTAGGTTTTAACCCAAAACCTAAGGTTTCTATAATTCACTTTTTTAGGATTTCCAAATTAGGATTTTTGAAATATAAAATTAATATTTCAAAAGTTATAATTAGGATTCTATATTTATATTTAGATTTCCTAATCATAAGTTCAATCTTGCTAATTAGGAATAATTTATCCCAATTAAAATTGCTAATTTAGCAATTAAGTCCATAACTGTACATTAGGGTTTCTTACGGAACAATTAAGGTTTAAAAATTTTGAAATTAGGGTTTTCTAATCAATTAAGCTTTACCCTAATTATTATTATAATTAATATCACTTAAGCATTATAATTATCCTTTAAATTTCCAGATTAGGGTTTCCAATTTCTGAATTAGGGTTTTGGATTCCCAAAACTAAAATTAGGGTTTCAGAACCGGTTTCTAGGGTTTCTTGTCGGACGTTAGGGTTTTCTAACAGAACGTTGAAGTTCTTAATATAATACTAGGGTTTGACACTGATAAAATTTATCTGGTCAACCCTTGTCCCTTAACCACATATTCTAAACACATAAAATACCATACATCCTACACAGAATTTTGAAATCCTCAAAATTCCTTCCCAAAAATATCAAACGCATACACTAATTTTCTGTCTAGGTCTAATATTTGACCTTTAATCCATCATTTAAAATTTTCAAAAAAAATTGTCTAAATTCTCGGGCTATCACATTTAAATCACATATAAATCATATATATTTGAACTATACATGTTAATAAACATATACAACATCATGAAAATTCAATTACAGAAAACTAAAAGCCAATTTTCATTAAAAGTTTCTAAGTACGTAAATTAAAAGTTGGGTTAAGGAATTACTCTGCTAGTTTGCGTATATGATTCAAAGATGATAAAGCTTCTCTTTTTCTTCTCCAATTCACACTTTCTCCCAATTTCTCTCTAAACTCTCTTTGTTTTCTCAGACTTAGGTCTCAGGAATAAAATACGTAAATAAAAAATGTAAAAGCCCGATATAACTTTCTTTGCTGGCAAAATTTGGGATGGTCGTGGTCAGTTAATTCCTTAGTGGGTTAACTGGTCAACTCCCTTTAAGGCCATGTTTGGCTAACTCCAAAATACTCTTTCCCCGTTAATTTAATTAAACTCTTATTATATAGTTTAATAATGTCACACCCATTTACATCGAATATATATTATTTAATTCGATTAAATAAAATAGAATACTTCTACATTAAATCACATAGTCACATAATTAAATTCTCATTTATTAATTATGTCAAGTCATTAAATCTCTAATTAATTATTTAAATTAATTAGAATAACATTATGCTTATTAAATAATTCATTTAATCAAATAAGCTCAATTAAATACATACTTTTGAATAATAAATTCTCCACATTAATTTAATCAATGTAACACATATAATTAAATTAATCTGCCACAATTTTATCAATTAATTATTTAACCGAATAATTAAATCATCAAAAAATATTTATTTAATTCAATAGATATTCAAATTAAATTACAAAAATCTCGGTGGTCACATCTTTCCCCCCTTAAAAGGATTATGTCCCCAGAATCATGACTCAATCAATTCATCCCGTTACATTCTTCCCCCCCCCCCTACAAAAATTTTGTCCCCAGAATCGCTTACACATAAATTAAGCAAATAAATGTGGGTAATTTTTTATCATATGCTCTTCGAGTTCCCACGTAGTTTCTTAAGCGTTGTGGTTCCTCCAAATTACCTTAACATAAGGTATTATTTTATTTCTGAGTACTTGATCTTTCATGTCTACTATTTGAACAGGAACTTCTTCATAGGACAAATCTTTCTCAAATTGTAGGGGTTCATATTCAATCACATGTTTGTAATCAGGTTTGGAGGGTCGTAAAACAGAAACATGGAAAACATTATGGATATGTCCTAAGGCTGGAGGTAAGGCTACCTCATAGGCAACTTCACCAATTCTTCGCAAAACTTCAAAGGGTCCAATGAACTTCGGGCTCAATTTCCCCTTCTTACCAAATCTGATCTTTCCCTTCCAGGGAGAGACTTTCAAGAATACCAAGCTACCCGATTCAAACTCAACATTCTTATGGTGTGGATCAGTGTATTTCTTCTACCTATCCTAAGCTGCTATCAGTCTTTTTCGGATTACTTTGACTATCTCTGCTATTTATTGTACCAGTTCTGGTCCTAGTAATTGTCTCTCGCCAACTTCATCCCAATAAAGTGGAGTTCTGCACTTCCTTCCGTACAACTCTTCGTAAGGCGGCATGCCAATACTAGCGTGGTAACTATTTTGTAACTGAATTCAACGAGCGGTAAGTGATCATCCCAATTTCCTTTAAAATCCATGATGCAGGATCTCAACATATCCTCCAATGTCTGAATCATTCTTTCATTCTACACGTTTGTCTGAGGGTGATATGTCGTACACATTCTCAATTGCGTCCCCATGCACTCCTGTAGTTGTTTCTAGAAGTCCGATGTAAAGCGTGGATCCCTATTTGAGACAATTGACACCGGAACTCCGTGCCTCGAAACAATGTCTTTCATATATAACCTTGTCAACTGGTCTAAGTTGAATTTGATTCTAATCAGAAGGAAGTGTGCAGATTTTGTCAATCGGTCAACGATAACCCATACTGCATCATATCCTTTCTGAGTTGTCAGAAGGCCAACCATGAAATCCATTATAATATTTTCCCATTTCCATTCTGGGATCTCTAAAAGTTGTAGCAACCCACTCAGCCTCTGATGTTCTGCGTTCACTTTTTAACATGTCAGACACTTGGCAACACACTTTGTAACATCTTGTTTCAAATTTAGCCACCAGAAATGTTGTCGAAGATCTTGGTACATCTTGGTACTACCAGGGTGAATCAAATATCGTGAGCTATAAACCTTGCTCAAAATATCTTCCTTAATCTCTGGCACTAGCGGTACCCAAATTATGCTCTCAAATCTCAATATTCCCTCGATGTCTATTTTGAATCTAGATTCAGTTCCTTCGGATATCTTCCTTTTCACCTCTCACATTCTTCGTCCTGAAGTTGAGCCTCTTTAACTTTATCCAATAAAGTTGTACCAGCTTGCATCTAGAATAACTTCTCATCAATCTCCATAGGATACTTCACTTCCAATTCTAGTTTCTCCATCGCTGAAATTAGCTCCTCCTGAGCGGTCAACATCATCAATTTCTCCCGACCCTTTTTACTTAAGACGTCGGAAACCACATTTGATTTACCCGGATGATATAAAATTTTGCAATCATAGTCCTTAATTAACTCCAGCCACCTTCTCTGGCACATATTCAAGTCCTTCTATGTAAAATTATATTTCAGACTTTTGTGGGATGTATATATTTCACACTTATCCCCATAGAGATAGTCTCTCCAGATCTTCAAAGAAAATATCATCGCAGCTAACTCCAAGTCATGGGTTGGATACCCTTTCCCATAGTCCTTCAATTGCCGTGATGTATACGCAATGACCCTATCATTTTGCATAAGCACACAGCCCAGTCCTTTATGCGACGCATCACTATAAACCACAAAATTTCCTGTGTCATCCGAAAGAGATAACACAGGTGCAATACTCAACCTCTTCTTAAGTTCTTGAAAGCTTTCCTCACACTTCTCCATCCAAATGAATTTCATAGCTTTCCTAGTCAAATTCATCAGCAGGGTTGCGATCTTGGAGAAGTCCTAAATGAATCTTCTATAATAACCTACTGAAATCCCATCTTTATTAATCACATGTCCCAAAAATGCACACGTTCTAGCCAAAATTCACACTTAGAGAATTTCGCGTCAACTTTTCTTTTCTTAGCGTCTCCAATGTCAAACGTAAATGTTTCACGTGTTCCTCTTGAGACTTAGAGTAAAACAAAATATCATCAATGAATACTACCACAAACTTATCTAAAAATGGTTTAAATACCCTGTTCATCAAATCTATGAATGCAGCAGGGGCGCTGGTCAAACCAAAAGACATTACCAGAAACTCGTAATGTCCATACCGTGTTCTGAATGTCATCTTTGGTACATCCTCCTTCCTTACTTTCAATTGGTGATACCCACTTCTCAAATCTATTTTTGAGAAGTATCTAGCACCCTTTAATTGATCAAACAAGTCATCTATTCTTGGCAACGGATATCTATTCTTAATAGTGACTTTGTTTAATTCCCTATAATCAATGCAAAGACGCATTGACCCATCCTTGTTCTTTATGAATAACACCGGCGCTCCCCATGGTGACACACTTGGTTGAATGTACTTATCCAGCAGTTCTTGCAGTTGTACCATCAGTTCCTTTATCTCTACCGGAGCCATTCTGTACGGGGCCTTCGATATTGGAGCAGTTCCTGGCGCTAAATCGATAACGAACTCGATCTCTCTGTCAAGAGGAAGTCCTGGCAAATCTTCTGAAAATACGTCCACAAAATCCCTAACCACTGGTATCTCCTCCAGTTTCACACCCTTCTTCTTCTGAGTATCGACTATATAAGCTAAGTATCCTACACAGCCTTGACTTAATAACTTCTTGTCTTGCATAATTGTCAGACATCTCGCTTTCTAGGCGATTTTCTCCCATAGAAAACTACCTTTGACAAAGTCATAAGGTTTACACACTTCTTTTGACAATCAATTATCGCTCCATAATTGAATAGTCAATCCATTACCAATATAACATCAAACTCTCCCAAGTTTGATCGGGATTAAATCTACTGTCATAACATTCCCCTTAATATTCACCCTACAATTCTTGTATACAAATTTAACAAGAATTACCTCCCTATTCATAATTTTTATGTGTAAAGGGAAATTCAACTCTTCATTAGGCAATTCTAACCTCTTAGAAAATTCATCAGATATAAACGAACAAGTAGCACCCGAATCAAATAATACATATGCATTTATATCATTGATTGGGATAATACCTGACACGACATCTTTTGATTGCACCGCGTCTTGCACTATTATGTTGAAGGTTCTGGTTGTGGGCTTATTTGATGATGTTGGTCCCACAATAGTAAGTGTACCTCCATTACTACCTCCTTTGCTTCCTGTTGTCTCACCAGATTTCTTCTTAGAGCACTCGCGAGAAAAATGATCCTCTGATCCGCATGTGTAGCAAGCATTCTTCTTTGGTTGATGGCAATTTGGGGCAATGTGACCCTCCTAGCCACAGTTAAAGCATACTCGTTTACCCTTTAAGCACATATCAGTGTGATACCTCCCGCATGTAGCACATGCTTCAAACTTCCTTTTCTGCTGGCTACTCTATTGACTTCCAGGTCCCACACTTGCATTCCACTGTCTCTTTAGGTTATTACCCATTTCCACCACTTCCACCACCATTCTTAGCTTCACCTTAACTCTTCTTCTTTCTTTGTTCTTGATTATACTTCATTACAGCCTCGCCTCCACCCTCAGCGATAATTTCTTTATCCAGTACCAATGTAAATGTCTTCAGTAGAAACATGGAGACTCTATTGTACAACCAGGGCTTCAGTCCCTGTTCAAACCTCCTAGCCTTGCACTCATCAGTGTTGACTTGATATGGCATAAACCTCGCCAACTCATTAAATTTTGTGGCATACTCCGATAACATCATTTTTCCCTACTTCAGTTCTAGAAATTGCACTTCCATCTGATTCTTCAAACTCTCTGGGAAATAAGTTTCGAAAAATATTTCTTTAAACCTATCCCAAGTCATCACTCCTTGACCTCCTCGAGTTTTATTGGCTTGCCACTAATAACTAGCCTCTGCTTTCATCATAAATGTTGTAAAAGAAGTCTTCTGATTCTCACCTACTCTAGCAACGTTAAAAGCTTTCTCTATTTCCATGACCCAGGTCTGTGCTTCCACCTGATTCATGGACCCACAGAATTCTAGTGGCCCAACCGCCTTAAAGTCCTTAAAGGTCGCAACTTGATTCTGTGACTGATTTTGTAGTGCTCCCATCAATAGCGTCACTAATTGTTGAATTGGGTTAGCCTCAACATTATTATTATTGGTAAATCCCTTAGGGGTCCTTTGTCATGGTTGACGTCTTGGAGGCATTTTTTGTTAAATTATACTCATTAAATTATTATTCAATCTTCTAAGTATTATATACTCAACTTGCACATCACAAAAATTACCATATAACACACAATATTTTGAATAAATAGTAACTTTTATTTATTCATGATCTTTTAAAACATAATAGCATCCCTGCTATCTACATCACTTTCATGAATTACAAAAGTTTAAGGACAACATCATCATCATATCCCATTGGGTATATAATACCCGGGATTTACATCTTTTTTTTATTAATTACTCACATACAGTTACATTTCTTATGACGACCTACTAAAATGTTGCATAGCCTTACGACGCTCATCTTCCATAATACGGAACATTGTTCGACGATCTAACATGTACCATGGCAGCGTCTCAAACTGAATCAAATAATACATGACTCGGTCTTGAGCTCGGTTGATCACGGTGTGGAAAGTGTTATTCATCTCCTCCATCTTGACCTTATTTGCCTTCACTTCCCCCTCTGCTACTCCTGCACGCTGAGAATCTTTCTCGTACGCGTATTCGACTCTTGCTCTCTTGGTGGAATCTTCTTTCAACTTGTTCTTCAGCTCGGTGATCTCCTCTGTCAGCTGCTCGTTCTCTCCTTCAGTATAAATCTGTCAGGAATAAGCATGTGAATGATATTCCTATTTATATATGATTTGATTATGATATATATGAATGAATATGCAAGTATGCTTGTATTAAAAAAAGCTGTAAAGTCCTTTAATAGATAATAGAAACATATGTACAAGGACTTAAAATCAATTGATCATATGTACAAGAACCCTAGATTTATGGCCTGACAACTGAATGTCAGAGGCCATAGATCTTAGTCTGTTAATGATTTTGTATGTTTGATGTTTTAGATTTGTAGTTTGATGTAAGGACTTTCATCTGGACATGAAATCATGCTTAGATCATTTCCATAATGAAAGATATTCTTGGTCAAACTCAGTTGACAGAGCATGACCAAGAGTTTCTGGGCAGCCCAAAAACTCAAAATTAGCGTCTGACAAGGTTTTGTCAAGCCTTGATCTGTCAGATGTTAAGTGTTTTGTTGATGTTATGGTATCTAGTTTATAGCCTGTTAGATAGACTCTAGATCCATGCCTTTATGTCACTCAAACAATCAACAGATTGTAAGTAGTGGATGGTCAAAGTAGGTCGCTCGGCATTGACTTTCAAATTTCTGGGTAACCTAGAATTTGTTCTTCAGTGTCTGACAAGATGTTCAAGGTCCCAGATCTTACATGTGTTTGTTGATTTGCTTGTGTTAATGTTTTGAGGTTATACTTTTGTATGTATACTACTTATTCATGCTCCTATATAACTTAGTTAACTAACAGAATGAAAATTATGTAAAGTCAAACTAGCTAACTCGATCACGATGGCAGTTTTTTGGAAAACCCATAAAACTCAAGAAACACTTCTGACATGGTTTGACCGGATGCTAGATAGTGATTCTAATGTTGTTTGACTGACCTAATGAATGATAGTTGTACCTTGACATGTGGACTGTGACGCCCCCAAAATAGGTCCAATCAATCCAACAAATTCTGAGTCGCCAAAAATATG
Organism: Panax ginseng; assembly: GCA_020205605.1. Taxonomy (NCBI): domain Eukaryota; kingdom Viridiplantae; phylum Streptophyta; class Magnoliopsida; order Apiales; family Araliaceae; genus Panax; species Panax ginseng. Next base: position 108,160,842 of record CM035139.1, read on the forward strand.
GTACAGAAAATAACTACAACTTTATTACTACAACAACACATATGCTGAGTTTTGATATAAAAATATACCAACTGTGACTCATGTCCCAACCGTGGACATCACGTCACAATGGCACCTTACATAAAGGTACAGTCAATAATTGTTTTAGAAATTAAAATCTTTGGGAAATGCTCAAGGAAACCTTCGTACATAGGAGGCCATGAATCTAAGTTGTGATAGATATCATATGTCCAGAGAATTATCCTTGGTTGATCCAATAGATCCCAAAGAAAAATGAGAAGATTACTATAATGTTCCTTCCAATGGTGAGTCTTCTCTTGACATATAACTATCTCCACCATCTGCAATTGAACGTTATGTTTCAACCAAACTCCAAGATCATATAGGTAGTGCTCGTAGATATACTCAGCAAGTGGATATGCACAACCATGTCTTATGATAACTCGTAGGTCATTAGACATCTTGTATGATAGTGGCAAAACACCCTTCCAAAGTTGGGTTCACTCACCCTAATCGGTTCACAAAAATTAAATATCAAATGACGTATATAATACGACACACTTACCTAAAGTTCTCAATAAAATTATTTCCATACTATTTAGGGAGAACCTCAACAGCTATAGACCACCATTCTATTCCTTGTTATCCCCGCTCGACCCAGCTACACTCTTATTACCTGAAAGGAATTGTGAAGCAAAAGAATGAGCACAACTAGCCCAGTAAAGAATATCATGACTAAGATAAATAATTTTATCAATAGCCTTCATCAGTAATAAATCAGAGATTTAGAACATATGGTAGATGATAAAACTTTTCAACCATAGTTGCAGCGGAACGAGCAATCCATTAGAAGAGTCAAATAGACCATAAAGTCTATTATCTTCTCCTTGTTAAAAGTCCACCAACAATGATTTAACCCTTTAACATTAATCAACAAATCTTGTTCACATTCATGTGAATAACTCATAATCATAATTGTAGTTCTCATTTTCTCTTCTCATCCAAGACGAAGATATTTTTCATCACATGTCTTTACCTGAAACATCAAAGATCATGGTTATACCAAATCATAGTTCATGTTCATAATCATACTAATAAGTTCATCTTTGCACTACGGGCCAAAGATATTCATCAACAGTTCATCTTTGCACTACATGCCATAGATATTCAACAACAGGTCATCTTTGCACTACAGGCCAAAGATATTCATCAATAATTCATCTTTGCACTACTGGCCAAAGATATTCAATCAATAAGTCATCTTTACACTACGGGCCAAAGATATTCAACAACAGTTCATCTTTGCACTACAGGCAAAAGATATTCAATCAACAATTGATCTTTGCACTACAGGCCAAAGATATTAATATCTCAAAGAAACATACAATCATTTCAAAATTTATATAAACCATAATTATAATCATGTTGATCAATTCACCTTTGTACTTAAGCTAAAAATATTCAATTGTGAATTCAATGGTCATGATCATACCAGTTAACAATTCAACTTTGCACTACTGGCCAAAGAAAACCCATAGTCACGATCATACCAATAATCTACCCATCTTTACACTTAAGTCAAAGAGAAATTTCATCACCAGGATTATAAAAATGATATATATGATAATAAAAACAATATAATCAACAACTGCATTTAATTTCAAAAGTAAGATTTATAAATCAAGGATTTCATAACACCTTAATCCAAATGTTATAAATCACTTAATAATCTCATAATCTAATATTATTAATACTACCACAATATTTTAATCATTTCTTAAACTTATAAATAATATATTTTAATTGTTTACATTTTACTAATTAATGCATTTAATCATCCTAAAATGCCAAACTCATAAAATTTCATCACCAATAACCAAAACCCTTATCAAAAATCTGCATATACCTTATATAGGATTCTCAAACCATAAAATCATATTTTCCAATTTTGTTACTTCACATAACATATTTAATTCATTTTCTCATAACTAGAACATTTTTATGAAAAATACCAAATCAATACCAACAAATTTTCTTTTCTGGGATTTAGCAGAATATAGTCTCATATTGAACTTATATTTTTCTCGGAATTTTTAAAATTCATTTACTATTTTTCATATGGCCAAAACAGCCGAATATTTAGACAAAAAATTCGAAATTTACAGAATATACTGATGTTATATAGATGTACTTCCAATAAAAATTTTACCAATTTTGGAGTTAACCACAAGGAGTTATAAGGATTTACTTTTAAAATAGTATTTTCTCATAAAATCCATAACTCCTAATCTATACATCCAAAAATCACCATTTTTGGACACAATCAAGAAAACTCATCAAATTATCATTTCAAATTTTTTTAGAATTTTTGAAGGTCAGAAAAATTACGAAACTGAAGAACATAACAACCCTTAAAATCCCTTACCTCAAAAGAGCAGTACTTCTGACTGGAATGTCGGATGTAAAGCCGAAAGAAACGTCCACTGAATAGCAACTCTCCAAGTATCTAAATACTCACAAAAATACGCTCGACAATATAGAGAGAAAGAAAACTTTTTTCTGGTGTGATTTTCAATTCTAAGGAAAATGCTAGAAAGCTGAAGCAGACTTGACCTGCTACCTGATGGCTTAACCTGCTACTACTCCCACCCACCACATTTGAAATACAATTTCAGCGCATTTCTTCACCAATCATAGGTGGGGCCCACGAATTCTAGAATTTTCTACCAAAATGATAAATTTTAAAACTTCAACAATTTCTGAACCAGTCACCTCTTAAAATTCATAACAAATCATACGTTAATTTTTAACGGTTCAAATTTTGTGGACATATACTCAACTCATATATGTATAACATATCCAAAAATCACAACGATCCAACGGTCGGATTAAAAATTATAACTCACGTAATATATCTCAAGAACACAGATTTTTCGGATTATTAGTCCTTCGGACCAGTTTCATTCAAAAATTCACCACGATAAATCTACAAAGGATTTTTGGGTGATTCAAATTTCTACATTTAGATTACTTCTAGGGCTTTCTTTTGATATATGGCTCATCTCCTAACTCATTATACACAAAGAGTTATAGATTTTACAAAATCAAGTAATAAACTAATTTTTCTGAAAATCCCATATTTTGTTCTTCATTTCGACAAAATACTAATAAAATACTTCAGCATTAATTCCTTCATTTATAACCACATAAATAAATTCATCATTTATATTCGCATCAAATAAATATTTCCTTTATCATATAAATTAATAATTAATTATTCACAAATAATATTACAGAATCACAATAATGACAACCAAGCAGTTCCCAAGAAAGAGGGGGCTTTCCGATAAGGATTTCTCCTTACTGGCGCACAATTAGGTGACCAAACCTCTCCTTGATAGAACTTTCTAGACATTGCCAATAATGCTATCTAATAATATTATTCAAATAATATGAATTATTGATCTGATAATGGGAAATATTGTGCAATGACAATTATTGAAACAACAATAATATAAAATATCAACACATCAATTATTGAATCAATAAAATAAAATATTGAGCAAATAATTAATTGTAATAATTATTGAGTAGTGCCTTCTTACGTAAGAATCAATAATTTAAAAAATCGCATGCAATACCGCAGTATGATCTTGTGCAACCGCGTAGACATCGTATTTTAACCACCAGGTATCCCAATAGTGTTAAAGGTAACAACTACGCCGTTATTTATAAAAACTCAAACTTGTCATTTTCTTTATCCGACAATTATTCTATTATGGGGCCCACAAATGGCTGCGCCATCATACGAATATTCTCCGACAGCAAGAATATTCCACGACCAAACGAATATTCTCCGACAATAATGAGTATTTTATAATCACTTGCGTATTTTGAAAAATTTATATATATCACCCTTAACATTAAACTTTTATCAATTTAACCATTTACTAAATAACAATTATAAAAAAAGTTAAATACTTTTATTTCATAAAATTCGGGCTCTTACATGGACTACGAATCTGAACCCTTAAAAACACCATAAAATCACACCAAACTTGATTAAATTAAGGCACAAAGTAGTTATTAAGCACTGTCTGGGTTTCTAGGTATCCCAGAAAATCCAGGAAGGGCCTAACAACCACTTTGGACCTCCAGATCTTGCATGTATATTGCTTTATGACCCTATTAGTTGATGATTTGTGTAGTATTACAACCATACTACATGACCATTACAAGACCTTGCTTGAAACAACAACCTCGACCGTGAGAAGTTACAGATCAATCCAAAGCAAAGCACCATGAACATTGACTGTTAGTGTTCTTGAGCCTCAAGAACACTTACCGTGACAGAAACCGTCGCTAAAGCCTTTAGCGACGGATTTAATTATTTTTGTTTTCTAAATTCTGAAAAATATATTAAAAATAGAAATAAATTCCTAAAAATTACAAAATCAGCTTTTAAAAATTATTTTAAGTTATAAAATTAACTTTTGATAAATTGACATATTTTTCATTAATATTACTATTTAGTTGAATATTAATGATATTAAATTTATTTAATAAATGTATTAAATAAATGGGTTAAAATGATTTTTGTATTATAAAAATTATTTTAAATAATAATAAGGTGTTTAAAAATATTTTAAGTTATAAATTATGACTTTTAATATTTTAAGGTAATTTGTTTTAATAATTTAATATTAATGATAATAAGTTTATTTATATTTGTATTAAATAAATAGTTTAAAAATTATTTAAAAAGGATATAAATGATTTAAAAATATTTTAAGTTATAATAAATGACTTTTAATATTTTCATAAATAATAAAATAATATTTAAATGTTAATGATAATTATTTAAAAATGACTTTAAATGTTTCAAAAAATCATTTAAGGGAAAATTAATATTTTTAAAAAATATTTTGAGTTATTATATATAACTTTGATATTTTGTTAAGTATTTCATTAATAATTTAATATTATTTAAATATTAATTATAATTGAATTATTATGTATTTAAATCATTTAAAAATAATTCCAATTTTTGAAAAATTATGATAAATTATAATAATTTTTGAAAAATTATGATAAATTATAATAATTATTTAAAAATTATAATAATAACTTGAAAAATAATATGATTACAATTTAAATTATCTACAGTTTAAGTAAATATAAACTCGATTATTATCCGATAAAGTCGTCGGTACACCAAAATGAATCCAAAGTTGACCTAGACTTATATAGATTGACCTGATAAGTAATTATTTATGTTAGAATAACTACTATAACTATGTGACCATATGTTTAAGCTATATGATGACTGCGAATAGCAGTGTTATGTGTTATGATATATTATTTAGATAAAAAAAATAATATTATGAATGATAGGCTTTAGTATAAAAGATAAAACTAAGTTGTGTAAACAGCAGATCAGGCAAGTATCCTTACTCTTTGTATCTACTTATACAACAATCCTGTGTAAGTAATTTATCGAATTATACTCCTGTTATAAAATTTATTAATCTCTATAATTATCGGTCATGTATTTCAACATTAGTATTCATGTCAGTTATCAAACCCTATTCGTTTACCATTACCGTAATAATGTATGATCAATATATACTCTGTTGATAGATAGTTAAGTTAGATTATTCAAGTGCCCTCACTTGGATAATGATTGTATTTAATCACATGTTGACACATACCTACTATTTTTCAGATATGTATATGTTATTTAAAAATATCGTTGACCAGAATAGAATATTATTGTTACTCAGTTGAATTATTCTAATTTAGATTTCAGATTAATTATGAACATCCCAAACAGAGAAAACTTTTATGCGCCAAAGGCGGACCAGCTGAACGACTTATCGTTCAAACACGTAGTATTGATCAATACAGGGCAAAACGGGCTGATCACCCTCTGTGTACGTAAGACATGACGGTTTGCAGATGAAGTTCTGTTTAACCTTTTAGAAAATTAAAAATAAAATTTTATAGTTTGTTAAACTGTTTTCAAATTTATAGTTAATACGTAGTTTCAAAAAAATGAAATAGAATTAATATGTCGTTCAGTATTGTTTCAGCTTACTTCACAACATTTACTTCGTTGTAGAAGTGTCGTCCAAAGGAAATATTTAAATCTTCTAGATAATCTTTATTCATTGCTATTACTTGTTGGGCACTCAAATGCTCATTCTTGCTTTAAATTTAAATGTTTTCAGCTAAGCTTTCACGACCTGAAGGTTCCAGCAAGGACAAAGGGAAGGGGAAGCCGAAGGATTAGGTTAGATTATGTTGTTATGACTGTTTGTAGTAAGATAATATAATATTTATCATGTAATGTAAGACTTAAAGGTTCTCGAGACTGGGAAGGTAGATAACTTTGATATAATAATTTTGTTTAATTAATACATGAAGTAGTTGAATGAATGTTATCGTGGAGCACCAAGTACGAGTTTCAAGTACTCAGATTTAGGTGCGTCACAAGTTGGTATCAAAGCTATAAGCATGAATTTGCGAAGAGCCCTGAGCCTTTTGCTGATGACATCCCTTTAAGGGAAGGCACCGAAGTCAGACTTTCCATATGGTACACCGAGCCGGTCGGTAGCAAGTTGATAGGTATCACTGTAGGGTGCTATGGTTGGAAGTACCATGAGTGCTACCAGTTGGTATCAAAGCTTTAGGGTTAGAAACCTTAGGTGGGAGTAGACCTTAGGTTATAACCTTAGGATAGAGGGAAACGTTGAAAATATAAATAACTCAAATAGAGTTTAAAGGAGATGAATTAAATAAATTCATCGTAAAACAAAATAAAAGATAACTTATATAAAACTATTATTTGTTGTGTGTATATACTATATGTATTAATCAAAATAATTTATGTGTAGATGTCAGGCGGAAAAGGATTATTGTATGCTTATAACATGAAGAAATATCAAATCAATACACCCGAGCTAATATCAAAGCCAATAGCTGAAATAGAGGCTCACGTTGAAAGTAACCTTGATGAGGTAATTATTTTGGAGAATATAGAACCAGACCTAGAAATGGTGGAACTAACAGATAGTGATTTGGACACTGAAGTTAGAACTGATCAAGCATCAACAGAAGCGCAGAATCTGTGGGACCAGGTTTCTTCTTTAGAAAAGTTGTTGCAAATAGAAAAGCTATTTAATAGTCAATTGCAGAAGGCGTTGATCGAAATAATGGAAGAACAAGATAAGCTTAAGATCCAAATAGATCAGATAGGAGCTAAAAGCCGAATATTAGGTGCAACTCTGAGCGAGAAGGGGAAAAAAAAGATGAACGACCAGGAGTTAAAAAATCCTGAAAACCTTAGCAAAATAGGAAAGTGTAGAAATCGTAAAAGGAAACATAGAGGCATGTGCAATAAATGGAAAAAGATATGTTACATTTGCGGCTATGAGGGACATACCTCTCTTTATTGTCCCGACTATAAGCAAGGTGCATGTTTTAAGTGTGGGTTGGAAGATCATTAAGCGAAAGATTGTCCAAGATCAGGAGAATGTGTAGGAAATAAGTAGGACTAGTATTTGAATATGTATGTTTAATGATATAATATGTGTGTAATGTAATATTTCTAACTTTTGGTATAAGTGGTAATAGTAAATCCCGACTTTTGTGGTCATAAAGTGATAGCGGATGCTTATAACAATATGTGTTATCCGGTGTAAAGTACTATGAATGAATGTGAATATATGTTTGTATAATGAAATAAGTTTTTATGTATCTATCTAATAATTTGATAATACGGTAAACCGAGTTTCAAAATTTGATATTTTGACTATATGATTATTTGAGTTTGAAATTACGCGATAATACATAGAATGTATGAATAAATTATAATTTTATCAGATAATGCCGCCAAGAAGACAAAATCGAAACCAAAGGGTTGAAGAATCGGTCAACAATGCGGGAGGACAACAACAACCAGACCCAATACAAAATTTTGTGAACATGATAGCTCAAGCTATGCGAAATGCGATACCAGCCGGAGAAAACCAGCCCGATAATCGATTGGAAAATTTTAAAGACTTCAAAGCAGTAAGACCTCCAGAGTTTAGAGGGACAACTGACCCTGTAGAAGCTCAGACTTTGATAAAGGAGATAGAAAAGGCTTTTGTGATCGCTATGGTATCTGAAGGGCAAAAGACAGCTTTTGCCACTTATATAATGAAATGGGAGGCGAATTTCTGGTGGGAGGCAAATCAAACTAGAGCTAGAGTAGGAGAGGTTACATGGACTAGGTTAAAAACACTTTTCTTTTAAAATTATTTTTTTCTAGTATGCAAGCTAGGATGGAGGTGAAATTTCTAGAATTGAAGCAAGGGGACATGTCGGTTCCGGAGTATACCGCAAAATTTAATAAATTAGCTAGGTTCGCTCCACATCAAGTGGACACGGAAGCAAGGAAAACACGAAGGTTTGAGCTGGGCTTAAAACCTTGGATCTATAACAAGGTGGCAGTATTACAGATCGGTACTTTTGCAGCACTGTTGGACAAGGCTATCATAGCCGAAGAGGGAAGTGAAGCCATGACTCTTTACAATAAGGAGAAGAAGAATAAAGCTAAGGTTGAGAGAGTTGTCAAAATGGAAGGGAGTAGTGGAAGTAAGATGGGAAAAAGAAAAGAGGACGATTTAGGAAATATCCAAATTAAGCAGGAGGGTGTGAAGAAGCAAGTTGTGCAATGTGGAAATTGTGGGAAGAACCATTCGGGAGAGTGCTTGAAGGGAAAGTCTGTGTGTTTTAAGTGTGGGCATGAGGGACATATCTCTCCCAACTATCCTAATCCAAGAATGAATAGTGGTTGTTTTATTTATGGATTAGTAGATCACATATAGGGTGAGGGAATGACCGAAAAGGAGAGCTGATGGGGGAAATGTAAATACGGGGAAGAGTAGTGGGACGCTAGCAATAACTGGTCCAACTCCAACCAACCAAATCGACCGCAAGGACCTTTAATATGACAGTTCAAGATACGGTCGCAGCGGGAGATGGAGTTCCAGGTATGAACATGATTAATGACATTAATATATACACCTAATTCGGATTTAACCTATTCTCGTATCATAAGTTTAATATAATAAATCACTAATAAAAAGATTTCGTAACACGAATTTTATAAGGAGGGGAGAACATAATAATTCAATTAAAAACCTAAGGATAAAATTCTGGGGACGGTAATAATATTAAAGGTAAGGTAATGGTGATTCCGGGGACGAAATCTTTATATGGAGGGGAGAATGTAAAGACCCAAAAGTTTTCGAATAATTATATCTGTATTTTTATGAATAAATCTTTTTTTATTACAAAAAATATTTTGAATATATGAGATATGGATTTAATAAGATAGTCAATTTAAATTTTTAAGTTGACTGATAATGAAAGTTAAGTCAGTTATGGTCCAAAACCCTAATTCATGGATTATGAACAAGGAACGAGAATATTAATATATAATAATTATATTTCAATGTGATATTTATGTACTATATGTGTGTATGGTTTAATGTTGATAATAAATAGCAGAGTATTAGAAAACCCTAAGGTTAAACCGAAAACCCTAATTTAAACCCTAAATAGGAAACTAAGATTGTTTATTAATCAAGTATGTGTGATCAGGGAGATATGTTGGTGATTATGAATCTAATTAGAGAAAACCCTAACGATTATCAAGAAACCCTTATCGCTAAGTTAAACCCTAAGTTAATCTCCGAGAAACCCTAAACCTGATTTTAAAACCCTAAATGGTGATTAGCAAGCCCTAATGGTAATTGGCAAGTCTTAAGATTAAAAGTTATGGGAAATATATGAAATTACTAAACTAACCTTAAAATTTAAGTGGAAAATACCAAAATACCCTTTAGTGTGCAAAATGACCAAATTACCCTTTTACTTAACTTGTAAGCAAAAAGATTTTCTAGAAATACATGACTCATCACTTGTTAGATCTTCCATGTGCCTAAAATCTCAGCCATCCTTATCCCAATTGACACCTTGCAAGCTTAGATTCATTGAATCAAATTATAAAGGATAAAGGAGAGAAAAGTTTACCAAATGTTGTTCACTTACTATCTAACACTTAACCTAGCCTATATCTCTCTAAAGCCACGAAATCCCTAAGAAATTCAGTCCACAAACAACCCTCTAGAACACCAAGATCAGTGCTACAGAGCAAGATCAAAGAAATTCCAAAAAAGAGGTATAACCCTAAAACCTAAATTTGATTCTTAAAACCACGTTAGATTTCTTGTTTATTTAAGTGATAGAGGATGTTATATGATGATCTATGATACATCATAGATCTATAGCATCAAAGTGCTCAAAAATTAAATTTTCAAAACTGTCCAAGAACCCTAGATTTATGGCCTGACAACTGAATGTCAGAGGCCATAGATCTTAATCTGTTAATGATTTTGTATGTTTGATGTTTTAGATTTGTAGTTTGCTTTAAGGACTTTCATCTGGACTTGAAATCATGCTTAGATCATGTCCAGAATGAAAGATATTCTTGGTCAAACTCAGTTGACCGAGCATGACTAAGAGTTACTGGGCAGCCCAGAAACTCAAAATCAGTGTCTGACAAGGTTTTGTCAAGCCTTGATCTGTCAGATGTTAAGTGTTTTGTTGATGTTATGGTATCTAATTTGTAGCCTGTTAGATAGACTCTAGATCCATGCCTTTATGTCACTCAAACAATCAACAGATTGTAAGTAGTGGATGGTCAAAGTAGGTCGCTCGGCATTGACTTTCAAATTTCTAGGTAACCCAGAATCTGTTCTTCAATGTCTGACAAGATGTTCAAGGTCCCAGATCTTACATGTGTTTGATGATTTGCTTGTGTTAATGTTTTAAGGTTATACTCTTGTATGTATATTACATATTCATGCTCCTATATAACTTAGTTAACCAACAGAATGAAATTATGTAAAGTCAAACTAGCTAACTCGATTACGATGGCAGTTTTCTGGAAAACCTAAAAAACTCAAGAACACACTTCTGACATGGTTTGACCGGATGCTAGATAGCGATTCTGATGTTGTTTGATTGACCTGATGAATGATAGTTGTACCTTGACATGCTACAAATATGAACCCTTAGAACACCATAAAATCACACCAAACTTGATTAAATTAAGGCACAAAGTAGCTATCAAACCGCTTTTGGTTTTTGGGTAACCAGAGAAAACCTGGAAAGGCCCTGATGACCACTTTGGACCTCCAGATCTTGCATGTATGTTGCTTTATGACCCTGTTAGTTGATGATTTGTGTAGTATTACAACCATACTACATGACCATTACAAGACCTTGCCTAGAAACAACCTGACCACCAAGTTACAGACGGTTAAAGTAGGCACCATGAACACTGACTGTTAGTGTTCTTGAGCCTCAAGAACACCTACCGCGACAGAAACTGTCGCTAAAGCCTTTAGCGACGGATTTAATTATTTTTGTTTTCTAAATTCCAAAAAATACATTAAAAATAGAAATAAATTCCTAAAAATTACAAAATCAGTTTTAAAAATTATTTTAAGTAATAACAATTAACTTTTGATAAATTGACATATTTTTCATTAATATTACTATTTATTTGAATATTAATGATATTAAATTTATTTAATAAATGTATTAAATAAGCAGGTTAAAAATGATTTTTATATTATAAAAATTATTTTAAATGATAATAAGGTGTTTAAAAATATTTGAAGTTATAAATCATGACTTTTAATATTTTAAGGTAATTTTATTAATAATTTAATATTAATGATAATAAGTTTATTTAATATTTATACTAAATAAATAGTTTTAAAATGGTTTTAATGATTTAAAAATCATTTTAAAAGGATATAAATGATTTAAAAATATTTTAAGTTATAATAAATGACTTTTAATATTTTCATGAATAATAAAATTACTATTTAAATATTAATGGTAATTATTTATAAATAATTTTAAATGTTTTAAAAATCATTTAAGGGAAAATTAATTTTTTTTAAAAATATTTTGAGTTATTATATATAACATTGATATTTTGTTAAGTATTTTATTAATATTTTAATATTATTTAAATATTAATGATAATGGAATTATTCTGTATTTAAATCATTTAAAAATGATTCCAATGTTTGAAAACATTATGATAAATTATAATAATTATTTAAAAATTATTATAATACCTTGAAAAATAATATGATTACAATTTAAATTATCTAATATAAGTATTGAAGTTACAGAATAGAGTTTAAGTAAATATAAACTCGATTCTTATCCGATAAAGCCGTCGGTACACCGAAATGAATCCGAAGTTGACCCAGACTTATATAGATTGGCCTGATAAGTAATTATATATGTTAGAATGACTACTATAACTATGTGACAATGTGTTTAAGCTATATGATGACTGCGAATAGCAGTGTTATGTGTTATGATATATTATTCTAATAAAAAGAATAATCTTATGAATGATAGGTTTCAGTATAAAAGATAAAACTAAGTTTTGTAAGCAGCAGATCAGACCAGTATCCTTACTCTTTGTATCTACTTATACAATAATCATGTGTAAGTAAGTTATCGAATTATACTCCTATTATAAAAGTTATTAAACTCTACAATTATCGGTCATGTATTTCAACATTAGTATTCATGTCAGTTATCAAACCTTATTCGTTTACCATTACCGTAATAATGTATGATCAATATATACTCTGTTGATAGATAGTTAAGTTAGATTATTCAAGTGCCCTCACTTGGATAATGATTGTATTTAATCACATGTTGACACATACCTACTACTTTTCAGATATGTATATGTTATTTAAAAATATCGTTGACCGGAATAGAATATTATTGTTACTCAGTTGAATTATTCTAATTCAGATTTCAGATTAATTATGAACATCCAGAAAAGGGAAAACTTTTATGCGCCAAAGGCGTACTAGCTGAACGACTTATCATTCAAACACGTAGTATTGATCAATACAGGGCATAACGGGCTGATCACCCTCCGTGTTCGTAAGACATGACGGTTTGCAGATGAAGTTCTGTTTAACCTTTTCAAAAATTATAAATAAAATTTTATAGTTTGTTAAACTGTTTTCATATTTATAGTCAGTACGTAGTTTCAAAAAAATGAAATAGAATTACTATGTCGTTCAGGATTGTTTCAGCTTACTTCACAACATTTACTTCGTTGTAGAAGTGTCGTCCAAAGAAAACATTTAAATCTTCTAGATTTATTCATTGCTATTACTTGTTGGGCACTCAAATGCTCATTCTTGCTTTAAATTTAAATGTTTTTAGCTAAGCTAGCACGACCTGAAGGTTCCAGCAAGGACAAAGGGAAGGGGAATCTGAAGGAGTAGGTTAAATTATGTTGTTATGACTGTTTGTAGTTGTGACACCCCCAAAATAGGTCTACATCCCCCATTCTGAGTTGTCAATACACGGTACAGAAACAACTACAACTTTATTATTACAATAGTAAAACTGTGAGTTTAAATACAGATATTGCCATCTAGACAATATCCACATACAAATAAATCCTCATCATAATTATTGATACATTATTTTACAACAATGGTGAGGACTACTAAACAACTCTCCCTAGAACTTTCATTCCATACCCCAGGCTACGTACTTGCTATATTCTCGCCTCCTTAGAAGAAAAATGGAACAAAAAGGAAAAGGGTGAGCTCGACTAGCCCGATAGAAGAATATTATGACTAAGATAATATACAACAAAATTATCGTTAGTCTTCAACAGGAAAAATATAATAGAATACAATAGACAACAAGTTTTAAATCAATATTCGCAATGAAATAATAATTCATTAGAAGAGTTAAGTAGAGAATGCAAACTACTATCTTCTATGTATGAATTTTAAAGTTCATCGTCTATTTTATCCCAATAACATCAATCAATATATATACGGGATCAAATATTCATCCTTGCACTCTGAGGCCAAGGACATTCACCCGATTGGTCATGTTCATCTAAACACTGTTCATCTTTGCACTACGGGCCAAAGATATTCATCGAAATCATTCATCTTTGCACTACGGGCCAAAGATATTCATCAAAAATCATTCATCTTTACTCTTGGCCAAAGATATTCATCATAAATCATTCATCTTTGCACTACTGGGCCAAAGATATTCAATAATATCATCATTTAAGGCGAGGATGATGAAAAATATTTTTAAAAAAAGCGAATCCAATGAATCAAAATGACAAGGATTAAGGATTAAGGATTCTACTTTGTTTTATTCACGTCCAAAAATACCTCAAAAATAATCATAGTGGCGTAAAATTCAAGAATGATCAAAACATGGATACAATCAAATCTAGTATCCTGATAGATATTTTGGACCGAAAAGAAAAATTTTCATTTTTCGATGAATAGTGCCAAGTGATTCGTGAATAGTCTTCAGTATCACGTGAATAGTGCCAGTATCACGTGAATAGTAACCGACACCAAAAGTTCCAAATTTGATAAAACTTCCAACCAATATTTCGGCATAATGATATTGAAGAAATAATATCATTTTTCGAATAAAATAACATCACTTACCTCGAAAGATCAGTACTTCTAACTGGAATACTGGATATAAACTATATCTTGAACTTTCACCGTATAGCAATACTCAAAGTATACTCAAAATACTCACAAGAATACGCTCGATAATATAGAGAGAAAACTTGATTTCGGTGTGATTTTCAATTCTAACCTAAGCACCTATTTTTAGGAAATTGCTTAGAACACCAAAGCGAAAATTTAATATAATATTAATATATATAAAAATATTATCGTATTCCTTGAAATCTTAATCTCGACAATTCACATGCCAACCTTCTAGAAAAAAAAAAAAACTTTTTTCTAATTTAAAATAATTTAAACTTCCAAAAATCAATTATTTGAGCTTGAACTTCAATAATTCATAATAAATGGCCCTTTTATCGGAAAATTGAATCTCGTGAGTTTTATAGGAAATTCAATTCTCTACAACTTTGCGAGAAGAAAGTTTTTCCAAATTTCCAATGAGAAATTGACCGAAATCCACAAACGGGTGATTTTAGAGGCTATAATCAAATTTCAATCAATAAATGGGGTCCGCAGACATGTTTAACATGTTTTAAA
This sequence comes from Panax ginseng, assembly GCA_020205605.1. Classification (NCBI taxonomy): domain Eukaryota; kingdom Viridiplantae; phylum Streptophyta; class Magnoliopsida; order Apiales; family Araliaceae; genus Panax; species Panax ginseng. Next base: position 108,176,009 of record CM035139.1, read on the forward strand.
CATTTATTGCAACAAAAATACTCTTCCTCCTCGTATACTCATATATCCCACATTCGTTGTAAAAATATCACCATTATTATATTATTAAAATATAATAATATATATTTAAATGAATTATTTTATCGGAAAAGATAAAATTTCAATTTTCAACAATTGTCACATTAAAAATTTTCTCCATCTATATCCACATAAAATCAATATTTTTCTCATCATATGAATCAATAATTAATTATTCACAAATAATATTACGAGAATCCTGATATTGTGACCGAGCGGTTCCCGGAAAGAGGGGCTTTCAATAAGAATTTTTCCTTCTTGGTAGCAAGTAATTAGGTGACCAAACCTCTCCTTAGATAGAACTTTCTAGACATTGCCAATAATGTTATCTAATAATATTATTAGGATAATATGAATTATTGTTTCGACAATGAAAAAATCTTGTGTAATGACAATTATTAAAACAATGACAATATAAAATATCAACGCAAAGACAATTATTGAATCAATAAAATAAAACCTTTGAGCGATAATTATCGTAACCATTATTGAGTAGTGCCTTCTTACGTAAGAGTCAATAATTGGTGCAATACCGCAATGCTACCATTCAACAACGCATTATTCGTGTTTTAACCACCGGGTATTCCAACGAAGTGTAAGCAGTAACAACTACTGTAGATTATTTTTAAACAACTTATATTTGTCATTTTCTTCCTCCAATCTCTTTTCGTTATGGGGCCCACACATGGCTGCGCCGTCGTACGAATATTCCACGACCAAACGAATATTCCCCGACAACAATGAATATTTTATAACCACTTGCTTATTTTGAAATATTTGCGTATTTTACCCGTAACTATCCACATTAATCACATCAACCCTTACTATTTCAAAATAATAATTAGAGGAAATTAAATTTCATTTATTAATTATTTGGGATCTTACAACCTCCCCTCCTTATGAAATTTCGTCCTCGAAATTGATGTAAATACACAGTGTTTTCAAAAGATGAGGATACCTCGCTTTCATTTCCGTTTCCAACTCCCAGGTCATTTCCTCTATAGCATGGTTTCTCCACAAGACTTTAACTTGTGGTATGACCTTCGTGCGTAGGACATGCTCCTTCCTATCCAAGATCTTGACAGGTACTTCCTCATACGTTAAGTCTTCGGCTATCTCATCCGGTTCTAACTCAATAACGTGATTCGGGTCTTTCACATATTTACGAAGTACAAATATGTGAAACACATTATGAACACGAGACATACTTGGAGGTAACACGAGTCTATAGGCTACATTTCCTATTCGGTCAAGAATTTGAAATGGACCAATAAATCGTGGATTGAGCTTTCCTTTCTTCCCGAATCTTGTAACTCCCTTCCATGGGGCAACACGCAACAATACATGATCCCCTATACTAAATTCCACATCCTTTCGATGAAGATCCGCATAACTCTTTTTGTCGATCTTGTGCCGTTTGTATCGTTGTCGAATCATTTGGATCTTTTCGGTGAGTCATACGTCTTAACTTCGGGTCCCAACAATGTTGCTTCACCCACCTCATCCCAACATATTGAGAGCGACACTTTCGTCCATATAATGCTTGAATGGGGCCACACCTATACTTGCACGATAAGCTGTTGTTGTAGGAGAATTCCACCAATGGTAAATACTTATCCCAACCGCCCTTGAAGTCTAGGACACGAGTCTTAATAAATCTTCAAGAGTTTGAATAGTCCTCTCGATTGTCCGTCCGTTTGAGGATGGTATGCGAATCGAATCTTAAATCCGTACCCATAGCTTTTTTGCAAGCTAACCCAAAATCTTGAAGTGAATCTTGGGTCACGATCCGAAACTATGGATCTTGGCATGCCATGCAATCTCACAATCTCATTTACGTACATTTGAGCAAGGCGTTCAAGGAATAAGTCTCCGTATTGGCAAGAAATGAGCGGACTTGGTTAATCTATCAACAATAACCCAAATAGCATTTATGCCTTGAGAAACCGTGGGAAGTCAGAATGCTTGAAATCCATGGTAATGTGTTCCCACTTCCATTTTTGAATCTCAAGTGGTTGCAATGGTCCCTTAGGCACTTGATGCTCGCTTTACACGTTGACAAGTTAAACATGTTGAGATAAACTTTGCAATCTCTCTCTTCATATTGTTCCACCAAAATGTATATCGAAGATCACGATACATTTTAGTACTTCCGGATGGATTGCAAATGGTGTATTGTGTGCCTCCATCATAATCTTGTACTTCAAATCGTAATCGTTAGGAACACAAAGTCTGGAGTGGACTCAAGTATTCCTTCTTCATCAATTCTCGCTTAGGAATAGCTCCTTCTTGTACTTTCTTCTTCATATGCATCACTCGGCCGGTGGCTTGAGCAACCTTAACTTCTTCTATTAAAGTTGGCTCTCTGTCGTATATTTGACATCATCGCACTTTTCGTTCTCGCATATGATCTTCTACTCAACGCGTCGGCTACCACGTTCACTTTTCCAGGATGGTATTGAATAGTGTGGTCGTAGTCTTTCAATAGCTCGAGCCAACGTCATTGTAGCATGTTAAGTTCTTTTTGAGTGAAGAAATATTTAAGGCTTTTATGGTGCGAATATATCTCCACTTTCTCTCCATATAGATAGTGCCTCCGGATCTTTAGTAGCTTAAAAACGATTGCCGCTAACTCTAGATCATGAGTAGGATAATTCCTCTCATATTCTTTAAGTTATCGCGAGGCATAGGCTATGACTTTCCCACGTTGCATGAGAACACATCCTAACCCTTTGCTAGAAGCATCATTTGTAGATAACAAATCCATCAAAACGGATGGTATTGTTAGAACAGTGCGAAATAAGTCTCCTTTTAAGCTCTTGGAAACTCTTCTCGCACTCTTCGCTCCAAAGCGAATTTTGTATCCTTCCGAGTTAGATGAGTTAGCGGAGTAGCGATTCGAGAAAACCCTTCCACGAATCTCCGATAATAACCAAATTTAAGCCCAAAAAGCTACGTACTTGATTCACCACCGAGCTTGGTTGCTCCCAACTTTGTATTGCTTCAATCTTCAGGTCAGCAGATACTCCATGTTTTGACACCACATGCCCAAGAAATGCTACTTCCTCAAGCCGAACTCGCATTTCTTTAACTTGGCATAAAGCTTGTTTTCACGAAGCCTTTGAGTACCGACTTCAAATGGTGCTCATGATCTTCACGGCTTTTGGAATATATGAGGATGTCATCAATAAAGACAACAACGAAGGCCAGATCCAAATACTCTTTGAATACTCGGTTCATCATATCCATGAAAGCCGCAGGAGCATTAGTCAATCCGAAAGACATAACTAAGAATTCATAATGCCGTCACCAGAGTTCTAAAGGCGATCTTTGGAATATCCTCGGTTCTAATCTTGGTGATGATATCCGAATCTAAGATCGATTTTGAAAAGAATTGTTCTCCTTGCAAGAATTGGTCAAACAAGTCATCAATACGAGGTAGAGGATACCTATTCTTGATAGTGACATGGTTTAATTCCCGATAGTCAATACAAAGTCGCATACTCCCGTCTTTCTTCTTTTACAAATAAAACAGGAGCACCCCAAGGAGATGTACTAGGACGAATGAAACCAATGTCCAACAACTCCTATAGTTGGACCTTTAACTCTGAAGTTCAATAGGAGCCATTCGATATGGGGTTTTAGAAATGGGCTTTGTGCGGGTTCAAGGTCGATAAAGAATTCAACTTCACGTTACGGGGTAGGCAGGGAAGTTCTCTTGAAATACGTCGGAAAGTTAATAACAACAGAATATTATTCAATTTTGACGTGTCTTTATTCAAATCCATAACATGGGCTAAGAAAGCTTGACATCCGTTTTTTAATAAACGAATAGCTTTATAATTAGATATGATAGTGATTGATTTTAATGGTTTAGTTTCTTGAATTCGAACAACAGGTTGTTTAGGAATATGAAAGCTAACAACCTTACGAAAACAATCAATTTTGGCATGATGAGTAGTTAACCAATCAATCCCTAAAATCACATCAAAAGCAAGTATCTTTAAAGAGATAAGGTCAACAGGTAAGATAAGGGTGCCAACATGGATTAGACAAGATTTATAAGCGATGGATGTGATGAAAGTTTCTCTAACGGAGTTTCCACGAGATAGGTCAAAGTCTAATTTCTCCCGAGTCAAGTTTAAGCGTTGAGCACAAGCGGGAGAGATAAATGAATGGGTAGCACCCGGTATCTAGTAAAGTATAAACTTCACAAGAATTTATAAATAGCTTACCCGTGATCACCTCGTTTGGGTTCCTCGCATTTTGACGATCCACAACAAACGCTCTTCCAGAACCGATTGACTTTGACTTTTACGGGACGATCTTTTGAGTCACCGTCCCCATTGAACTAGGTTTCGCTCTGACGTGCAATCTCGAGCGATATGTCCTTCCTTTCCACAATTATAGCATACACAGGCTACTTTGTGGACGGTTTGACCGATATGTCCCTCTTTTCGCATTTATAGCATATAATGGGGTGGTCATTCTCCTCCTTGGAACCGATTCTTTCTTTGTACTTTCGTCGTCTTCACATGGTCGTTGTTGAATCTCCTCTTTTAAAATCTCCTCGACTCGCTTCTTCTATTTTCATGGCCATGATTACCACAGTGGTTACCATTTTTGTCCGCCTTTTTCTTTCTCCACCGATTATTGTTGTTTTGTTGTTCGCTATCTCCGATATGATCCGATTGTGGTACCTCGGTTGGCCTGTGTACTCGTTATCTCGCTCTAACAATTGAGCCACGTTAACAACATCTGAATAGAGAGAAAATTTATGAGAGATGAGATCGGCGTATCCGGGTTTCAAACCTCTCGAAACATCCGCGTCATCGTTCCTCATTCTCCACCAAATGAGGTGCAAACCTGGATAACTCTGCAAATTTCGCCTCGTACTGAGACACCGTCATGTTGTTCTGCTCCAGTCTAATAAACTCCACTTCCTTCATATGACGAACACTTTCAGGAAAGTATTTGTCATTAAATAGTTTCAAAGCGTCTCCCAAGACATCTTGAAAAATTTGGATGGGTACGCTTCACAGACTCCCACCAGTAGTCTGCCTCGCCACGGAACATAAAGGTGGCGAATGGAACCTTCTGTTCCTCCGTGCATCCCAAGACATCGAATATCTTGGTAATTTGCTTGACCCATGTTTCCGCCATGATCGAATCTGGCTTTCCCTTAAATTCTGGTGGTCCCAACTCTTTGAACTGCTTGGCTGTGACAACCCGTGAATTGCTATCATTTCCTCCTATGTTTTGAACACGAGTCTCCTAAATGCGATTTTGCATGAATTGCAAAAGCTTCTAAATATCCCCTCGTTCATCATCTTCTCGGTGGTGTTGTTCACAGGAGGAACATTGCCCAATTTTACGCGTTCTCCTCGTTGGTGAGTACTGAGCGTCTCCACGGTCTCATTTCCATTGTTAATATTCTCGAATCGACATTCTCAAATCATTGTCATAAAACAAGGGTTAATTAAGGAAATCATTATATCACATAATATCCCTATATCTTGACCAACTATCAAATAAGCTTAGGTAGGACACACTAGCGAAGGATTTACTCGTCTCTCCCTCCTAGTTCTATTCCCGATCTCTTGGGAGATCATATCCCTAAGCTCGATACCAACCGCGTGACACCCCCAAAATAGGTCTACATCCCCCATTACGAGTTGTCAATACACTCGCATGCGAAACAACTACAACTTTATTATTACAATAGTAAAGCTGTGAGTTTAAATCGAGATATTGCCATCTAGACAATATCCACATACAAATAAATCCTCATCATAATTATTGATACATTATTTTACAACAATGGTGAGGACTACTAAACAACTCTCCTAGAACTTTCATTCCATACCCCAGACTCGTACTTGCTATATTCTCGCCTCCCGAGAAGAAAAATGGAACAAAAAGGAAAAGGGTGAGCTCGACTAGCCCGAATAAAGAATATTATGACTAAGATAATATACAAAAAATTATCGTTAGTCTTCAACGGGGAAAAATATAATAGAATACAATAGACAACAAGTTTTAAATCAATATTAGCAATGAAATAATAATTCATTAGAAGAGTTAAGTAGAGAATGCAAACTACTATCTTCTATGTATGAATTTTAAAGTTCATAAATCTATTTTTATCCCCGTAACATCAATCAATATATATATACGGGATCAAATATTCATCCTTGCACTACTGTGCCGAGGACATTCACCGATTGGTCATGTTCATCTAAACACTGTTCATCTTTGCACTACGGGCCAAAGATATTCATCGAAATCATTCATCTTTGCACTACGGGCCAAAGATATTCATCGAAAATCATTCATCTTTTTACTCTTGGCCAAAGATATTCATCATAAATCATTCATCTTGCACTACTGGGCCAAAGATATTCAATAATATCATCATTTAAGATCGAGGATGATGAAAATATTTTTAAATAAAGCGAATCAATGAATCAAAATGACAAGGATTAAGGATTAAGGATTAAGGATTCGTACTTTGTTTTATCCACGCCCAAAAATACCTCAAAAATAATCATAGTGGCGTAAAATTCAAGAATGATCAAAACATGGATACAATCAAAGCTAGTATCCACAATAGATATTTTTGAATAAAAGAAAAATTTTCATTTTTCGATGAATAGTCTTTAATGATTCGTGAATAGTGCCAGTATCGTGAATAGTAACCCGACACCAAAAGTTCCAAATTTGATAAAACTTCCAACCAATATTTGGCATAATGATATTGAAGAAATAATATCATTTTCGAATAAAATAACATCACTTACCTCGAAAGATCGGTACTTAAGCTGGAATCTGGATATAGACTATATCTTGAACTTTCATAGTATAGCAATACTCAAAGTATACTCAAAATACTCACAAGAATACGCTCGATAATATAGAGAGAAAACTTGATTTACGGTGTGATTTTCAATTCTAACCTAAGCACTATTTATAGGAAATTGCTTAGAACACAAAGCGAGAAAATTTAATATAATATTAATATATATAAAAATATTATCGTATTCCTTGAAATCTTAATCTCGACCAATTCACACATGCCAACCTTCCGGAAAAAAAAAAAAAAACGTTTTCTAATTTAAAATAATTTAAACTTCCAAAAATCAATTATTTGAGCTTGAACTTCAATAATTCATAATAAATAGCCCTTTTATCAGAAAATTGAAAATCTTGAGTTTTTATAGGAAATTCAATTCTCTACAATTTTGCGAAGAAAGTTTTCCAAATTTCCAAGAGAAATTGACCCAAGAAATCCACAAGCGGGTGATTTTAGAGGCTATAATCAAATTTCAAATTCAATAAATGGGGTCCAAGAGCATGTTTAACATGTTTTAAACATTTATTGCAACAAAAATACTCTTCCTCCTCGTATACTCATATATCCCACATTCGTTGTAAAAATATCACCATTATTATATTATTAAAATATAATAATATATATTTAAATGAATTATTTTATCAGAAAAAGATAAAATTTCAATTTTCAACAATTGTCACATTAAAATTTTCTCCATCTATATCCACATAAAATCAATATTTTCCTCATCATATGAATCAATAATTAATTATTCACAAATAATATTACGAGAATCACAATATTGACAACCGTGCGGTTCAGGAAGAGGGGCTTTCCAATAAGAATTTTTCCTTCTTGGCGGCGCAATTAGGTGACCAAACCTCTCCTTAGAGCAGAACTTTCTAGACATTGCCAATAATGTTATCTAATAATATTATTGAGGATAATATGAATTATTGTTTCGATGATGAAAAATCTTGTGTAATGACAATTATTAAAACAACAACAATATAAAATATCAACATGACAATTATTGAATCAATAAAATAAAACCTTTGAATAAATAATTACTGTAACCATTATTGAGTAGTGCCTTCTTACGTAAGAGTCAATAATTGGTGCAATACCGTGTGCTACCATTCAACAACGCGTATTACTTTGTTTTAACCACCGGGTATTCCAACAGTGTAAACGGTAACAACTACGCCGTTATTTTTAAACAACTTATATTTGTCATTTTCTTCCTCCAATCGCTTTTACGTTATGGGGCCCACACATGGTCATTTGCTTGTGCAGTAAATACGAATATTCTGACGATGCGAATATTCCACGACCAAACGAATATTCCCCGACAACAATGAATATTTTATAACCACTTGCTTATTTTGAAATATTTGCGTATTTTACCCGTAACTATCCACATTAATCACATCAACCCTTATTATTTCAAAATAATAATTAGAGGAAATTAAATTTCATTTATTAATTATTTGGGATCTTACAGTAGTAAGATAATATAATATTTTATCATGTAATGTAAGACTTAAAGGTTCTTGAGACTGGGAAGGTAGATAAGTTTGATATAATAATTTGTTTAATTAATACATTAAGTAGTTGAATGAATGTTATCGTGGAGCACCAAGTACGAGTTTCAAGTACTCGGATTTGGGGGTGTCACATGAATAGTGCCTATTTCGTCTTTTTCCCCGAAAATATTTTGTTCCCGAAAATTTTTTATTTTCGTCTTGAAAATTCTTACATGTTCAGTCTAGCTCGTAGCCAGAATCCTCCCGATTAATAATCATCCTAGGTTCTAGAACGATTAATAAACACATAACACATAATAGTATTAATAAAAATTCATTTTATTAATAACTAATTTTTTAAATCTTAAATTCTGAACAATCTGGATTCTTCGGGTTGTTACACCCCCAAATCTAGGTACTTCATTCCCACAAGACTTGGTGTTCACTTTCCATTCATTCATATCCAACTACCCAAATATAATAAAATTTAAGTAATAAATCTACCCATAAAATGGGTTACATAATTAAATCAATAAGTCTCCCAGGTTATCTAACTTTTAACATACATCAAATGCCGAAAAATTAAGTTAATTACATCATATCATTTAAGATAAAGTCTATCATCATAAAAGCAAATAAATTACAAGTCTTCATCACTTGCTCATTTTTCCTTTTCCTTTGCTAGTGGTACGTTCATCGACCTTCTCAACTTTAGCTGCAATGATTATATTTATGCAAGAGTGAGCAAAACAAATGCTCACTTGAAATAGCAATGAATAACAACAATATAATAACTGCCAATGAATAGGCTCAACAGAATTGAATAATACTCTATCAATGGTAAATAAGAACAGAGACCAAAATATGAAATATATCTGAGGGTCACAAGACCACGAACTATGTCCAAGGTTACAAGTAATCTTTTAACTTTAACCTAAACAGTCATAACTGTAGGGACTCCCAATACTTAGGGTGATCAGCCCTTCGTACCATGTATTGTGCACAAATATCTAAATGCATCGCGTAAAATAATTCCCCTATAATAGGGTTGTTCTTCTCAATTCCAGAGTACAAGTCCATACCAAAGAAAGTTTGGTTTGGATAAACTTCAAGGGTAATTTAGAGTTTAACGATCATCAGCTAAAGGATTAGTTGAATCAACAAATTTTAATAACACTACGAATGATCAATAACAACATAATGTGGAATAATTATGAATCATAGGTAAATCGACACTATATATCAAACTCATGCTTAGAAATAAACTAAAAAACATAAGCATTGAATAGAACAATAAACCTTTCTTGAACAATATTAAGCTAAGGCTATAATCTTGTCGAATAAGAAAATTGAATTATTGAACATGCATTAATAAATAACAAGCTGAAAATAAAAACTTGCTCAATATGACAATAAGATTACAACTTGTGTAAAGTAAATGACATAGGACAACCTAATTAGAGATTAGAGTTCAAGAACTTGCATTCATTATAAAAAGAATGAAACTATGGAAACTTGCTTAACTATAAACAAGTTAGGAGAAATCAAACAACGATTAGAGTTCAAAACTTGCTCGAATAAAATTAGGGTTAGAGCTTGCTCAAATAAAGTTTAGAGACAAGAAATTTGCTCAAATAAAGTTTAGGGTAAGGAACTTGCCTCGTGCGTAAGTTATAATTTACAACTCACGTTCACATACACATATTATTAGATTTACAACATCTATTAGACATACTAACATCTACTTTCCAAAATAGAACTCACTTTTAGTTAAACTTGTTACTTTAGTACAAGTCTCAATTCACACCATATACACTTCAGAAATCATAAGTATTATATTTAAAACATTTATTCACTAACTCATGTGTTCAATAACTCACAACATAACGTTTTCATAACTTACTAATTTTTACAACTTTGGAATTACTACCTACATGATACAAATCTATTATACTATCTTTATTACATGTTCATCTCATTAATATTCCATTAGACTAGGTTACAATAAGTTTTTAAAGTCTACATAACCAACGGGCATTATTGCCTCTGATCTGGGTATGGCGTAGCGATTCATACCGTATTTTACACAGGACCCGGTAGCATTTACGTTGGTCTTGTGAGACAAAAACTACTGTGATTTGTTTATAATGTTTTTTTTAGATCAACTATCATGAATTTCATCCACAAGATAGCAAATTAAACATACCCAAATGATATAGAACTCATAAAAAGATTATTCATCACATATATACCAACTTAGAACAATTAAACAACAATTAAAACCGATTTAAATCCTTAAATTTCATGTTTTTACAAAAACTCTATTTTTGACATCCTTGACAAAAATTAACATTGAGGTCTCAATACTACACCAAATTACTCATTCAAATATTGTTCTCTTCGTTTCTTAGTGAATTAACATATTCAAGACTCAATTTACAGTTTAGTTCACAAACTAACTACTAATTTTTGTACTTTCACAAGCCATATATATAACCACATGCACTATAAACGATTTTCTTTCTTTTGAACGTAATTAGCACACTAATTCCTTGTCTAGATGCTAATTCTAACATCACAAACTTACTAATAAATACAATTAATCCGTTGGTATATCAACAAATCATCTAATTTGAATTTACAGAGAATACAAAGTTCAAAATACACAACTTTCATATACGTAAATTAAGGTTTTGGAAGTTATACCTTCAATTGCTTGGAGATAATTCTTGATAGAACACAAAGAATTACTTGGAATTACAAGACTCTTCCTCAAACTCTCTCTCTCTCAAACTTTCTCTATAAACTCTCCCTTCTTCTCTTCTCTCAGGCTTAGGCCAACTCTTTTACGTAACATAAAACTAACGCACAAAAACAAATGTCTAAAACCGACGTTTTATTAAATATAATAATTATGTATCAATTATAAAAATTTACTATATTTTATTTATTTTATTTTTATATTTTTTTAAATTCAAAAGCCATAAGGCTTTGTTTGGAAAAACACTTTTAAAATAAAGATTTAATATCTTTAACCTTGTTTGGTAAATCTATTTAAAACTACTTTAATTTATTTTAATAAATCATTTAAACTATAGTTTATAGTCCCATATTATTTATTTGGATTTCGACATCCAATCTTAATTAAATAAAAAAAATAATTACAACATATTAAGTAAATTCTCCACTTAACCAATTACCACAAAATTATAATTTCATTTAATAATTAACACATCACTTTATTTATTAAATTAGAACAACAATATAACAACTCATGTAATCTTTAACAACTCTCTAACTATTAAATTAACTTGGAGTATTATCTCCTAAATTTAATTCACAACTATCTACTAACAACCACCACATCAATAAAATATTTATTTAATTTAATAAATATTTAAAATTACAAATAAAATTCTGAATTGTTACATAATCAGCCAGATATGCTTTTGACCATGTCTAGGTTAGAATTCCACTTTTATTTTCTTAAGCATGATGATGACAATATCTTCTTTCACCTAATAAAAAGCTTTGTGAAAGTCCTGCTCCCGGTGAACCACCCAACATGCCTTGCCCAACCCTTTTAACACAGGTGTTCAGTGAACCAACCAACATCTTTTGCCCAACCCTTTTAACACGTGTGACGAATAGATATCGTCATATGTTTCGTTATTTTTAGTTGGAGTCATGAAGTGTATGGCTTCAATTATTGGATAAATTATAAAATCTGTTATTCATTTTAGCCTGTGCATTGCACGGCTTATCACCCAGTATTAAAGAATTTTATTATTTATTGCAACAATTTATTGAGTCTTGAGATTTTTGTTGCAACTAAGACATCATAAATAACTGTAACTCTAAAAATAAATATTTTTTTATGTCTAGTCACCTTAAAATTGTCGTATATTACGTATATTGTTTCTCAATTATTTTAGTATATTTATTATTTAAAAAAACACTACTTTTGCAATTTCTATAATAAGTTTAGTCTTAAATGTATAATTTGAAAGCAACAACATTGAGATTTTCTCCTCTACAATTACAGCCACAACTTGGGATGCAAAAACCATTATTTCGATAATTATTTTTATATTCAATGAAAAGAGATCATATTTAAAAATTTTAGTTCATTTATATATAAGTTTAATCCAAAGTCGGTACATTTACACTTAAATATAGTTGACATAAATGGAAGGACAAGAAAAGTAAAAAGTTAAATAAAAAGAAAAGGACACGGGGAAGAAGCAATAATATTTAAGTTTTCATTGATTTTTTTTTTATGCAACTCTCATATCTTACTAAAGTTTAAATTATTAATTAAAGTTCATGGTGAACTATTTTCCACTTAAACATGCTCATGCTGAATCAATTTTAAAAATTAGGCCAAACCATATGTTACCAATAATATATAAAAATATCCTCATCAATTTAAAATCACGTAGGAAGCAAGTATTAAGATATTCCAAAAACAAAATAAGAAGACGAAATTATTAATTCATTAAAGTACAATAATAGAAGAGAGAGAAAAATATTTACCACAAAGAAAGAATTAAAACTCGTAGAAGTTGACAAAACTTCACATATTTATGCATCTAATTTTTGCAATTAAGCTGTAGTTTATTCAGATAAGTTGCAGAAGTAAACTTCATTTTTACTCAATTGGTTTAGCCGACAAGAACTGGAAAGCTGAAAACTGAGCAACTTAAATTCAAGATCATCTCATTAGTAATTAGTGGACCGATATAATTAGAACTTCAAAGTCTTCAGTCATTCCAATAACCATACGGTCCGTATCATGGTTACTAGGAATACGGATAAACTGAGTACATGAAACGCTACTTATGATAGAATCTACAAGATATTTAGTTCTTGTACGGCGGCTCGAATGATCATACCCACGCATAACGTAGGGTTATAAGATTTCCTGGTTAATTACCCAAGTCCATATCTTTTTTTCATCTTCAATTTGGTTGATGATGACTTGATTCCAACAAATTCAACATCTTACGAGCTTGAATAAGCACATCCTTCTAATGGTTCAACTGGGACAGCATATGGAGAATTCCAGTCCGCGTCAAATATTTCCTGGAGTTGTGCGACAATGGAAGGGTTATATGTCCCGAAACTGATACCAGCAGTTGCATAGAAATAATCCCAAACTAAATTGCTCGTCCCAACATGAGCTCGAACATCACTAACTGCATATTTCCCATGGTTAACTCTAGTATAGCCTGGATACAAATTTCCGGTACTTGATCCATTACTAATGGCAGGTCCAGTCAAGTTAAATCCTGGCACCATATAGTACTTGATCTCGATTTTACCGGAACACTTGTTATACTTTGAAGAGGAGCAAAGAGTATTGGAGTAGAGAAGAGACTTCAAATACACATTCGGTGTTGTCGATAAAATGTGCCCAATACGCTACAAGTATCTTGATTTTTGCGTGTTTGGAGAAGACGACCTGTTATCCAGAAACATTTTTAGAACGCTAACTTTAAATTTCAGAAAAGTAGCATAATAATAAAGGTAAAAGCATTACTGCAGAGAAAAAGAGTGATTTACTTGTTTCGCAAAATTATTTGTGCATATGGTTGACAAAACATTTGAAATTATTTAGTTGGTGTCAGTTATATGTAACATGTGGAGAAGGTTTCAGTAATTTAACTAATTGATAGACACATAATTCATACATTTTATTATCCTTAATTTTGTCCTTTTAATTATATTAGTTTATTAAATTAATATATTTTATTTTATTTCGTAGGATTTAATATTTGTTGCAATAAAGTTAAAATCTTAGTGATCAAGCGATATTTAATACTCTTATTCATATAAGGAAATATCCAAGAAGAATCATACAAGAAGAAGGAAAGAGGTGAAACAATCTTGGTGTGCAAGTCAAATTCAACAAGAAAAAAGAAAGTTTATCTACCTAGAAGATCTCTTTGAGAAGTTGATTGTCACTACGAAGTTGAAACCTACATGAAAAGGGAACAATAGAGATCAAGTTCAATGAATCTAAATTCGGCACAAATTTATTTTTCCTATAAATAGGTCTTTTATTTTAGAGAGAGTATTAGGTATTGTATTAGTTTAGGTTAGGAGTAGATTAAATTACTTCTTCATTGTATGCTTGTTGGAGGATCTTTAATTAAATGAAATTTTCTTATTTTATTTCTACTTCTTCTTTTATTTATTTTAATTAGTTTAATTATTTTTCATGTCTAGCTAATTTCTTTAATCTAGGATGTAGATGAAATTAAATAATTATTCATGATAATATTTTACATCTCTTCTATTATTTATGCTTTTATGTTTAATTGATTTCGCCTTCATGTTTCATTATTGAAATACCTTCGTTTTATAGTTTCTATATGATTTTAAATTAATTAAGAGGTTTTGATAGATTATTGTTAAGATATGAGTTTTTCATAATCCATGCTTGCTCAAAGAAGTTTTGATGGGTTATAGTTAATCCTTAAATTTTCATAGTCTATGCTTGCTCACGTTAATTGTAAAGTTACTAAATTAAAGGGAAGGGAGATCAAAATCATAATTGAGTTATAAAAATAGGAGAGATTGAATAATATGTTATGTTTACTATTTAATGGATTCAGATTCCTAGATTGTTTCCTCATTACTACACGACTACAAAACAGTAAATAGACAACACTTAAACCACAATGTTTTTTATAAAAACGTTGTGGTATTTTTTTTCACAACGTTTTAAAAAAAACGTTGTAGATATATACAAAAACGTTACCTATTTAAAAGGGAATTTTTTTGGTTTTAACTAGATAACGTTTTTTTTTAAAAACGTTGTCTATCTGAAAAAACGCGGAGCAAAAATCGGTAGTTAAATGAAAAATTTGAATTAAATCTCGCAAAGAAAGAGGGTTCACCGACTGTCTTCGTCTCTCATCATTAGCCTCTTTTCGTTCCATCTGGAAAACAAAAGCTAGGCTTTGCCTAAATTTCCTGTAACTCTCAAATCTCTAGATCAAACATTCCTAATAGATGACACCCTTATTATAATCAACCGAAATTACGGCCTTGAGGCTACATTGCCAAACTTGCCTCACAAACTGACAGCGTCGTGCGGGCTTGTTATCGCATAAATTCAACCTCTCAATCCGACTTCAAAGGTATATAAAACTCGTATAATAATTTCATTTTATATATGTTTAAGTAATTAATGTGTATATCATTTTGTGTTTGATTTGAGATGAATATTTCAGGTGAAAGGACTTCCGTTTAATCGGTATTCATGGTTGACCACACACAATGCGTTTGCTCAGTTGAAGGCAAAATCGGCAACCAGAGCGGTGCTTTTAGCTCCGGTGAACCAGCATGATAGATTTTTAAATTGGTCGATTTGTGTTGCAGAAACCCCTTTTGGTTACTTTCTTACTTTCTTGAATGGTTTGGGTTATTGTCAATTTTTTAGGACTTTTGGATTCAAACAATTGCGAAGAAATGGTGGCCAACGAGACCAAAGCGAAGAATGAAGCACTTGCAGATTCTCAAACTTACGTACTTTCGAAGATGAGGTTTGTTTTCATTTTTCTGTACTTGTATTATGTATGGTTTTATACATTTTTGTAGCTTTTGTTGTTTTGTTTTTCCTGTACTTGTATTATGTATGGTTTTAAACCTTGAGATTGTAATGTCACATTGAAAATGTATCCTCTCGATTCGAGTCTAGTATCGATGGCGGTGGAATTGGAATGATCTCGCAATGTATTCCACGACACATTATCCAGGACTCCTCCTTGCCCTTTGTCCAAATATCACTTCAAGTAATCTCAAGCAACATCTAATGTAAGTTTCTCTATTTTCCTTCTTGGTTTCATAAACTTATAATTGCATTTTCATATTGTTGCGGTGGCATCCAATTTGCCACTGATTTCGATTACCTCTTCTAGAACTCATGGAGTCTTGGAATGGTCGTATGTGATTCCAATGCTTGGACTATATATTTATAATATCTTGATGGTACAAAATAGTTTCTTCATTTATTTGGTAATGCCTTCTTTCTTTCCTTTTACGCTAAAGTCTTCTTAAACAACAATATCCTTCTTATCTTTAATTCTTTGTTTAAAATATTTATGGGACTCCAAATTGTGTGTGCTTGTTAAGAAACTTAAGGCAATTTACTCTGATTTGAATGTAGTAATGTACAGAACTTGTAGTTTTTGTTGGAGCCTGTAGTGCTTGCTATACTAACTTTAAAATGTGATTGTTTTATCTCTTAGGTTTCCTATAAGTGGTTAAGTCGTAATTTTTAGTGTCATCAAATCTTCGCAAAGAGGTAAGATCTCTTAAAAGTATAATCTTGTTCATTATATCTCGATAATATTTTCTCGCTAAACTTAGTGGCTCATTCCTTTTGTAAAGTTCGCTTCAAGATTTTGTTGAAAAAATGAAAACAAATTGGAAGTTGTTTATACTTTATCAATGGTGGTTAAAGAATAATTCTTGATTTACCATATAAGGCTAGTTTCAAGGCCAAAACTTGAAGGTTAGATTTTCTATTGTTGTATCATATTTTATGTGGATTTTTTTACTTGAAACGGACATGCTTATAAGAAAAATCTTTCGTTCTTACTTTGTATATTTGCCAAATGTTAATAACCAAATAATGGGTAATTTTTTTTTTAGCTTTTTTATTTTTGCCTACATGTTGTATGGTACTTCATTCCATTCCATTGCATTCAAATTGTATAGTATTTGTCAAATGCGCATTTCATTTATACTTCTAGACATCAAACAAGATATATATGAGCCAGAAGCCTTGAGATTGAAATAAAATAGGAACCATTTAGCAATATCTTGCGGTACATCTCGTCATCTAATAAATATCAACTTGGTATATGAATTTTCTAAAATCCATAGCGTAACAATTTTTGACTGCATTTTGTTGTGTACATCAATATCTACTCATATTTCATAATGTGATTCTTCGTTAGAACTCATAGATGTGAGATTCTGAAGTCTGTAATATGTAGTATACCGTTGAAGTCAAATTATTTCCTAGATTCTAAAATATGTAAAATTTGTTGCAGGCTTTATATTTAAACTGCCCTAAACTCGATGATCTCAATCTAAACTCGTGTAAAAATTTGCATCCTGGTATGTAGTTGACACCCCTTTTAGCTGATTACCTTTCCAAATAATGGACTTGTTTGTTTTTATTCTAAATCAATTTTTGGTGTTACTTTTACCCTCATAGAGCTTACTAATTCGATTGTCTCGAATACGGAAAGTGTGCATGCATCGTCGAGTGCCAAGATATGTTAATTGATACCATTCAAAATCGGGTAATGTCTAAACCTTCTATTAATATTACGGTTCACTGTTTAGTCAAATGATGGCATCTTTTCCAATTCTCGCTAATCGATTTGCTAAAATAAATAAGATGGGTTATCTTTGTTAGTCTGGGTCCCACATTATCTCAATTAATGAGTAAATTTGGTGACAGAGTGAAGCAATGGATAACATTCAATGAGCCCCATACTATCATTGTGACAAGGCTATGGTGTAGGTCTCCGCACTAGTAGGCGATGCTCCATTCTTCTTCACCTATTGTGCGAAAAGGTGGAAACTCTGAATTGAGCCTTATATAGTCGGTCACAATTTTCTACTTGCTCATGCAATTGCCATGATATATTCTGAAAAAAATACAAGGTAAAATATGATGAGATAATAATTGGTTCAATAATAATTGCATTCTCTTGACATACTTTTTTAGCTCTACAGGCCTTTGGGAATAAATCTACAACTAATGTGCTATTTTTCAAGGATATCGACTTACTTTTTTTCTATTACAATTGAGATTGTTAACCATTTTATTTGCTTGTTTTACTGACAAAAGCAAAATGGATCGATTAGGATAGCATTTGATATTTTTGGTATGAAGCCGTAACAAATTCTAAAGCGGACATAGAAGCAAACACAACGAAACCTTTGGAGTTTCACTTGGGGTGGTAAGATAATTCACTTGTACTTGTGCAGTTTTTTTGCATAACTAGAAAAGATGATTTTGGGGTATAGAGTAGTAAAAATCTATGGCAAAATGTAGCTAGTTTAGCATGGAAATTGAATGTCTTCTCATTAATTATAATAAAAATTAAGGAGCTACCCAATCTTTGACAAATCCTTATTCACTTCCATTGCACTGTATCCCTCTAGTAAATCTCAAATATCATTTGAGCATCATTTCCCAAAAATTTCTTTAAACTTTTACGTGGATATTTATTGGTATTGAATGCTTATGGTGAAACTTTTTTACAAAGTGCAGGTTTCATGTTCTGGTTATGGAGTTTATAGGTACTCTATTTTATTCTTCTGTTTGAAAGGTTGAATTTGTTAGATTAAGTTATAAACCAATTCTGAACTTCTTCCTCCTTTAAATTCTTTTCTATTATTTGTTATTGTTCTTTACAATGGTTGACTTCTATTTCTTAGTCACATTCTGCATGGTTGAATTTGTTATTGCTCATTTGAGGGAGTGATGCCATGCAGGACTTCTTCAAAAAACATGGTATAGTTGTTATGACAATTCGGGAATTGTTTGATTTCATAGTTGATCCTTCTATCAATGATGATTCTGTGGACAATTATTTTGAAAAGTCGAGCCATATGTAGATATTTTCACTTCCAAGTCTTTATGTCATGCGGTTTTCACGAATATTGGAGTGATTTAAATAAAAATGTTTAGGCTCAACAAAAAAAAATTTTGGCAGAGGAGATGTGATTTCCGTAGAGGATGAAATTGCAGACTACTGTGTTTGTGCAGATAATCTGTACACCCACACTATATTATCATGTTTATTAATATTATATGTAAAAGTTTATGTCCTATTTTATACTTGTATCTCAATGTCGATGGGAATTAGATAAGATTTATATTTGTTTAATTTTACAAAATTATTACTTATTCAATTTTTTACGTGTGTTTTGAAGTTATATATTCCAAAAACACTAGATGATGTGAAGCATCTGAGAGGAGGATGTACAACGAATTATTAGTGGCAAGGACACTTTGGAGACATGTACTACCAGGACTATCACGGGGCTTAAGCATCTTGCTAAGGCTCAACCTTCACCAATGAAAGGAGGCGATTGCGATATGAAGGAGATCTTATCCCAGTGCCACCTTTGCTCCATCTGGGCATTCTAGCTCACATGAAATTGAATCAGAGGATGAAACGGATGAAGGCGAAGAGAGTTTAATCGACTCAGAGGGATATGTTTCTAATGTAAGTTGTCATGGCCTCATCCCTGTACAATTGGAACTATAGTGGAACTTGCATTTCTTTCTCTTTTGGATAGTGAATTTGAGATGCATATATGGATAGTTTGGTATATATATTGTGGATGTAGTAATGTGAAACTGTAAACAAATGGTATTTATTGGGATGTATTTTGAATGGTTGATACATTTTGACTTTAAATTTAATTGAGAATTTAGACCTTTTAGCTATATATCATTGCATTAGCATATTGCAGGTGCATTGGTAATGTAGGTGAATCACAACATTTTTTTTCTTTTTTTTAATCTACAACATTTTAAAAACGTTGTGTAAATGTGCCTAAACGTTGTCTGATATACTAAACAACAACATTTTTATTCAAAAAACGTTGTGGAATCATACCTTCTACAACGTTTTTAAGCATCTGCTAATTTTTGAAAAACAAATCTACAACGTTTTTTCCTAAAAAACGTTGTGTATTGTGCCTAACTACAACGTTTTAAAAACGTTGTGTAAGGGTGTCATAGATGACACCCTTAACCACGACGTTTTTCTGACTGAAACCACAACATTTTTTCCGCGTTATCTATTTACTGTTTTGTAGTAGTGTTAGTTTTCATATTCTAGTTAACCAATTTTCAATCTTTATTTCTAATTCACCTAAAATTGATATTAAGGATACATTAAAATTAATCTAGTTTCTATGAGTTCGACATGTACTTGTCAGTTCTTCAATTTGACACTATACACTTATAGTACATATTTTTAACACATCACTAACAACTACACAAATTTTGTATAATGCATGATACTTTTTTAAAACTGATTGAAATATTTATGCATGTTGGTTAGTGGCTTCAAAGACTAGAGACAAGAACTTGAGCATTTTCATTTGGCCCTAAAACACTAGTAACTAGGGTAGTACAACACATGGAATGAGTGGATATCAGTTCTAACACCCCCAAATTTAGGTCTATCTTCAAATCGAAGTTTGGTGTATCACGGTGCTACTCATTCAACACATACATCCATATATCCTTAAGATATAAATAAATTCTCGAAAATATTATAGTATATTTCTTCTAATCCCAAATTCTATTACCTTAAAATCTTCATAACGTACAAATAATGAAAATTACATCATTTATGCACCTCTGCATTACACATGTGACTTTTATCCGCCACAACAGATACATATAAAGTTTAACTAAATTAAACTTCACGTCGATGGGTTGATCTCTTCCTTAATCTTCTTTGGATTCTTCAATTTCATTCTAACTTTGTTGAAAACATTTTTATTTTAAAAACAAGTGAGCATTCAATTGACCAATAAGTTATAGCATTTGAAGAATAACAAAATCAAGAATCAATATTCTTTCTTTAGAAAACTTCAATAACTGTATAATAGTTACGAAGCAACTTGAATAAACAAGAATAATTCAAATTCCTATCATTTAATACATCAATAACATCTATTTCCTCATAATCATTAACAATAACGCTTCTTATAATACTTCTAAGACTCAACTCAATCATACAAATGTGAAAAGAATCACCTTTTCAACATATATACAAGAACAACATAACCAAGTTTTCAATAGTTATCAATAAAGTAAATTAAGTGACTCCCCATCAGAAATTAATGAATTAGCATAATATATCATCTACACTATATTCCTAGTGAGTTAGATCGGTTTTCTATTTCATTTTTGTAAAGTGGAGAGTTTACTCATATTATATAAAGTACAAATAAGAACGTAGCCTTTTATAGACTAAGACTCATGCTATATAAGGAAAGTAAATCAATGACTATCACATATCACTCCACACATTATTCCTAAAATCATGCTCCTACAATCATGCTCCTGGAATCCTCTAGAATCCTTAACACTCCCCCTGAAGCTGGAGCATAGATATCAATCATGCCGAGCTTGTTACAAATATAGGAGATTCGAGCAGACCCTAAAGCTTTAGTAAATACGTCAGCAAGCTCATCGCCGATTTTCACATTATTGGTGGATATAATCATTTCTTGTATCTTTTCCCGAATAAAATGACAACCAACTTCTGTATGTTTGGTTCTCTCATGAAATACTGGATCAAATGCAATATAAAGAGCTGCTTGATTGTCACACCAAAGTTGCATAGATACTAGCTTGTTAAACTCCAATTCGCTCAACAAGTGTTTCAACCATATTAGTTCACATGTTACATAAACCATTGATGTATACTCAGACTCAGCAATGGATCGGGAAACAACAGTCCATTTCTTACTCTTTCATGACACCAAGTTACCTCCAATGAACACACAATACCCTTTAGTAGACATCTTATCTATTGGAGATCTAGCCCAATTAGCATCGGAGAATCCTTCAACTCTCATATGACCATGATCATGAAAGGCCAATCCAGGCTCTGGTGCTCCCTTAAGATACTTCACTATCCTCACAACTACATCCCAATGTGAAAACCTAGGACAGGATAAGAACTGGCTAACACTAACAGGAAACACAATGTCGGGACGAGTAACGGTGATATATTTAAGTTTTCCCACAAATCGTCGATACTGCTCTGCATTTTCTAAAATATCTCCCCTTGTTGTTAACTTTTGACTTGAATCCATGGGCATGTCAACTGGCCTTGATCCAAGAAGACATGTTTCCTCCAACAAGTCTAAGACATACTTCCTCTGAGATAGGAAAATTCCTTTAGATTGAGCCACCTCAATACCTAAAAAATAATTCAACTTTCACAAATCTTTGGTTTCAAATTTTTGCATCAAAAAATATTTCAAATTCATTATTCTCTGCTTATCATCACCGGTAATAACAATATCATCAACATAAACGACCAACAAAATTCTTCTAGCACTACTCTCACGATGAAACAGAGTGATCATTGTCACATCGAAGTAATCCAAACTGAAGAACAACATGTGTTAATTTTCAAAACCATGCCCGTGGAGATTTTTTCAGCCTGTACAAGGACTTCTTGAGTTTACATACCAGACCTGATTCTCCTTGAGCAATGAAGCTAGGTGGTTGCTTCATATAAACAACTTCATTTAAATCACCATGAAGAAAAGCATTTTTGACATCCAATTGATGTAAAGGCCAGTGATGAGAAGCTGCAAGAGAAATTAATTATCTAACAGAGGTCATTTTAGCAACAAGAGAGACAGTCTCAGAATAATTAATACCATGAACTAGAGCATATCCTTTTGCAACTAATTGAGCCTTAAGCGAGCAAGAGAACCATCAAGATTTACCTTCACTATGTAAACTCATTTACAACCAACAATCGATGTATTTGGAAGAGGCATCACCAACTCCCAAGTACCACTTTTTCTCTAAAGCCATCATTTCCTCTTCAATAGCTATCCTCCAACCAGAATTAGATAGCGAGTCCTTAACTGTTTTAGGAAGAAGATGTGTAGAAATAGTAGATAGACAAGTATTATGGGCAGAAAAAACACCAGAATAGGAGAGAAAAGCAGAAAGAGAATGTTGGGTACAACTTTGTTTGCCTTTTCGCAGGGCAATAGGTTTATCTAAATTAGACAGGTCGGGATCAGAACGAGATTTACCATGATCATTGGACAAAAATGTTGATGAAGAAAATGAAACATTAGGCGTTATATTTGTTCTGGGACGACGACGATATACATAACGAATCTTGGGAACTGATTGAGATGACCGAATGATGCAAGTAATCTCTTCATCTAAATCAGAGATGGAATGAGGCTGTGATGAAAAAGGGGTAGACTAAAAAAGGTCACATCAGAACTAACAAAATATCATTTAAGATCAGGAGAATAACGGTAACCTTTTTTAGAGCGACAATAGCCAACAAATAAACATTTAATGGTTTTAGGATCCAACTTTGTAATATTAGGACGATGATCATGAACAAAGCAAACACACCCAAACACTTTCGGTGGGAAAAGAAAATAAAACCTAAGAAGGAAACAACAAAGAAAAAGGTATAGTCCATGCAACACAGATGAAGGCATGCAATTAATAAGATGACAAGCAGTTAAAATCGCATCTCCTCAAAATGGTTTAGGAACACGCAATTCAAACATTAAAGCACGTGTAACCTCCATAATATGTCGGTTTTTGCGCTCCAAAACACCATTTTGTTGTGATGTATCAGTACACGAGGACTGGTGAATAATATCTCTTTGAGTCATGAAAGTAGAAAAGGGAGATGAAAAATACTCAAGAACATTATCATTGCGTAATACACGAATAGTACTGCCAAACTGAGTTTGTATTTCAGTCACAAAATTGGAGAAAATAGAAAACAATTTAGAGCAATTTTTCATTAAATAATGTCAAGTAACACGTGAATAATCGTCCACAAAGATTACAAAATAACGAAAACCAAGCTGCGACACTACTGGGCAAGGACCCAAATATTATAATGAACCAAATCAAATAGGTACACAGACCTTTTAGTGATTTTAGGAAAATATGAGATACGATGATGTTTCCCAAATTGGCAAGATTCGCAATCTAAACTGGACAAGGAACTAAAACAAAGCAATAATCTCTTCAAGTTTGCTAAGGAAGGATGTCCCAATCGACAATGGACTTGAATTGGTGAAGCGACACTAGAACAAGCAATAGGTCGAGGGATTAAATCATCGAACATATATAAACCTCTCGATACACGACCTCTACCAATCATCCTCTTCGTCGTAAGATCCTAAAAGACACACGAATTAGGATAAAAAATTACAGAACAATTGTAAGTCTTTGTTAATTTGCTCACAGAAAGAGATTAAATGGAAAGTAGGTATATATAGTGTAGAGTTTAATATGAGAGAGACGGGCTTCAAGTAGCAGTGCCAGTGACCGTGGAACCATCTGCTAAAGTCACACTAGGAATAGGGGACATAGTTTGAAAATGAGAGAGTACTAGATGTACCCGTCATGTGATCCGATGCCCCTGAATTTATTATCCAAGGACGAGAGGTAGTGAGGCAAGCACTAGCATTACCTGTTTGAAAAAAATTAGCGGTGAAAGTAGAGGATGGCTGTTGAGAAACCTGATACTGCGTATAGACATCATACTCTCCTGGGGTCATAATCACTATCTTTTCCTCAGATGATGTATGAACAAAAAATTATCCTCCACTTTCTAAACCAGCAACCACATTTGCAAATCGTGGTTGTCCCCAATTATGAAGATGTCTACAAAAGCATTAAACATGACCGGGCTCTCCACAATGATAACAAACTTTGCCTAGTCTTTTCTATTGTTGTCTGAACTCTGACTCCTACTAATCCCTCGAACTCCAAAACCACCTTAGCCCCGTCCTCCAAAACAACCGTCAAATCTACCGCCATGAGCATTTGCAGGGCCACTACGACCTGTACCTCTCCCATAGGAAGCAAGTAAAGCAGACTTATCAGAAGATTCAACTATAGGGGTAGCATCACGGGAGACACATAAAACTCGGGCAAAAGTATCTGTATGAGATGGTACCTTCGGGCTGCTAAGAATCTGAAAGAGAACATTTTTAAATTCTAATCCAAGAGCACCTAGGAAACCCATAACTGCCAACTGGTCACGTTGGGCTTGCATTTGTGTCACATCTGCGGTAATAGGGAGCAATGAATTGAATTCCTCGTACATCTTAAAATCAGCAAACCACTGTGTAAGTAGGAGTCAATCTCGATGAATCTTATAAAAGTCCTAAGAGACCTCATAGATATGAGCAAGATTATTCTGTCCCGAGTACAACACCGCTAAGTACTTCCACAATTTATTGACGGTATCAATATGAGTAACTAAATCAACAATATGACTATCCATGACATTAAGCATCTGATAGAGAATCCTTGCATCGACTGTCTTCCATGCTTAATCTGAAACGTTTACTGTTGTTAAGTGACTGCCTTGTTCTCTACTAATCAGAGCCAACCTCACAATCTTCCTCCACTTCGAATAATTGGTAACGCCTTCTAATTTCCTATCAGTAAGACGAGTCAATGAAGATAGTACTTCTGTAATAGTTGTTGACGGTTGAGAGTCAAATGAAGATGTACCAGAATTCTGGCTCACAGTAGGCTCGGGTGCTGCTGACATCTTACTTGGAATATCTTGTATTAAATATTCTCAAGTAATAAACTACGACAAAAGATCACAAGTTCACAACTAAACACTAACACCTAACCCAAACAAATATACTAGTGCGACGAGCACCACATATATCCAATCACAAAAGTAAATCCCACGAGGCAAAGAAACATAAAAAAGGTTGCTATTAAATCACAAAAAAATTTCCACGAACCAATTACTTCTCACATGCATCTACCAAAGCAAAGCAGAGTAGTGGCATCACTGTTCACCATGAATAGTACCGCTACTGTTAATGATGAACAGTAACGTTACTGCTCACGATGAACAAATTTTGTTTTTGTTGAAGGAAAAAAATGAAAGGAAGGAGGATGAAGGATTAAAAAGAGACTTGGAGAAAGAACTTAAAAAACCATGGCTTTGATACCATGTAAAGTGGAGAATTTACAACTCATATTATATCAAGTACAAATAAGATTTGAGCCTCATGCTATATAAGGAAAGTAAATCAATGACTAGCACATATCACTCCACACATTATTCCTAAAATCATGCTCCTAGAATCCTCTAGAATCCCTAACAATTTTAAACCTCTGTCCATATAAAGGAGTTGTTTAACTCAGTTACTATAAGATAACGATTAATAAAC
Source organism: Panax ginseng (assembly GCA_020205605.1). Taxonomy (NCBI): domain Eukaryota; kingdom Viridiplantae; phylum Streptophyta; class Magnoliopsida; order Apiales; family Araliaceae; genus Panax; species Panax ginseng. The sequence goes on from CM035139.1 coordinate 108,202,418, forward strand.
ACTCTACACATACCTTAAACTTAACTACCATCTTACCATTTGTACAGCCGAAATATTCAGCCTAGACTCCTTTTTACACAGTTCATGATTTAACATAACTAGAACAACTTGAACAATTCAATCACAGAACAGTTCATCTTACAAGTAATAGGTGCAGATAATTAGCACATAGTACAATACACATAGTACAATACATTAATAAATATCTTGTACAAATATAACACATTTGCACACAGATAAAAACTCGCTCAAATACAACATTTGAGTAAGTTAAAGAGACTTGCATAGAGTAATATCATGTATAGGTTAAGAAACTTGTCTCAAGCATTGCTTACAACTTTACGCTATATCATTCTTCGAATGCCCTATATATCATTTAAGGATAACACATCAATTAGTCACTTAAAGATGTTGGTTATTGGCTTACGTTAACTTTGTTCATTTCTTTTTATGTCCACGTTATTAGACTCAGAACACTTTTCTTAACGTCGTTCATAGTTGAGACTTAAATCTCAAGGTACTTTTTTCAATGAATTTACTATCTTCATTCCATTTCATATAGTTCATGTTTTATAGATTAACTTACGAAACCAAACTCCAATACTAATCCTTAGCATCGTGGCGTTCAAGAATGTCTCAGCTATCACACTCACCCTTCTTAACGGTTAAATTTTATCTTTGTTCATCTTTCTTAATGTTTTTTTGATAATAAAATCAAAACATTATACTAAACTATGTCTTTAAGACTTGGTATCGCCCCATAAAACATGCAGAAGGCCTGTGAAACACTTTTTCGGAAATGCCTTCTCTTACACGTATATTAAACATTTACAACCTTTAAAGTATTTAACGTTGTTCACGTTTTATGATTTAAACAATACACCCAACTTTTATTTTACATCTTTCGTAACAGGTATAAAGCAGAGCTTGAACCATCTATTTTAGCTCAAAACCCATGTCTGTTAATCCAGATAGTCTAAACTAACAGACACAAAGTGTTTGTTTTAGCTTTAAACTCCCTAGATGACAATCCAGAAAGGTTAAAATAGTGACACGAAGTGTTTGCATTAGTTCAAAACCCCCTGCCTCCTGAAGTAGTAACAAGGAGATTTTCGTGCGCATTGCACCTACTTTACTACGTCATAATTTGACCCTCCGGTATCGAAACGGGTCCGTTCTTGAGCCATATACTAGCTCGTAACATACTTTAAAACTTCCTTTGGACGGATTATCATTTCTAATCCTCTAACAAGATGAAATAATGGCTCAAAAGTACCTCGTTGGACTGTTTTCTTTGTTAAATGGCCAAAATTTTAAATTTACGTAACTCGCTCATTCAAAGTCAGAATGCGTTCGTTCTCGAGCCTACGGCTCACATTTCTCGTTAGTTACCAAACCCCTAGGAAATCAAAATTCCTGAGATTAACTAAATTTGTACGAAAATCATATTATTTAAGGTTTTTCGTCGATTAACGTCTTTTACTAAAATTTTCGCCATAACTTCATTATAACAGATTTTTACTCCGTTCCAAAGAGAACATTTCTATAACTCTTACACTAACAAATGATGGTTTTCAATTTCTCCATCAAAAACACATATGATGGTTTTCAATTTGTCCATCAACAACAACTAAGACAGTTTTCTTACGTTCTTCATTTAATTTGTTATAACGATTACGATTTCTCTTAATATGCATAATTTAGTGATTCTAGTCCACTAATTCTTCCTTATCCAATCGGTATGGTAATGATTCATGTGAACCACCTAACCATCCACCAACAAGCACTTCATAACATCTCTATAAAGTATTAAAGAAGATGTAGATAAAGTAGATGAAAGGTTATTGATTTCTTACCTCTTGTGTTCTTAGATTACTTGATGATCTTGATTAATAAGCCAGCTTTCTTCTTCCTTTGCTCCTCCAAAATCCAGCTCCCTTTCTTTCTCTCTCAAAATATGAAGAGTTTCTTCTCTTAGATTGTGAGTTGGTAGGATTTAATGAAGGATTTGGCTTCTATTTATAAGCTTGGCAAGAGTTGGGGTATAAGGGACATTAAGCCACAAATATCAACCAACACTTAGCCCTTGAGTCTTCTCTTAGCTTCTCTTGTAATCTTCCTTAACCTAGCAACCATCTAAGTTGTTATCAACTAGGATGGTTAATTGGTGGGAAAGTAACCTAGCCACTTTTGTTGACTTTGACTTTCGTATTCCTAATGTATAATTTTCGTATTATACGCGTATTATATTCTGTATTATTTCCATATTATACGCCATATTAATCTCTGTATTATACCCGTATAATAATTCATATTATACTCGTATTCTTCTCGTATTATACTTGTATAATAATTGATAATTCGTATTATACTAGTATTCTTCTCGTATTATATTTAGTTATCTTTTGAACTTCATTACACAGGTTAAAAACTGTGCTTATCGTTCTCCAAATTTTATTGGATATTTCGGCTTTCCTCGTCATTCTAATGTTAGCGCGTTCTTCGAAAAATCAAAAAAACTTGAAAAGGTTATTTGGTGAATGATTTTTTGTAAAAAATTGTCATTTTGATATGTCTTCTAATTTTGGAATGGAGGGAATATATATTTATATATCATACATACAACATACTAATAGGAAATTTAAAAAAAAAATAAGGGCGGTCAAGCCCTAGTATAGATTCGTCCCTAAGTGAGATCATGGGTTAAGAAAATCAAGGGGCTCAGGCAAATTAAGGATGTGATGTACTTCCACACACGCAGATACATAAATTCACAATAATTTATATAAGAAAATAAAATTGAAGTGTTAAGAGTATTGAAGCGTCAAGCGCTTTTTAAGCCATTTGCAAACTATCTGAGTTCAATTCTATGTGACCGGAAATTGAATCGTCCGAATTTAAGTTTAAAGAATTAGTTATTAATAAAATAAATTTTTATTAATAATATTATGTGCTATGTGTTTATTAATCGTTCTAGAACCTGAGATGATTATAAGTCGGGAGGATTCTGGCTACGAGCTAGGCTAAACGATTAAGAATTTTCAAAACAAAAATAAAAATTTTCCGGGAACAAAAATATTTCTTGGAAAATAGACGAAATAGGTATTATACACCCGACAAAACCTAAGGGTTAGGGTTTGAATAACCTAAGCCTTTTCGATTGTTCGGTATGTCGAAATGACATTCTGTCGAAAGATTTAACGATAAAATATCATGAAAAGTTAAGTAAGCCGATAAAAGTTTTTCTCGAAAAAGCGTCATGCAATCAGACGAAATAAAAAGCGATTTAAAAAGTAATGTTATGTACTTTTCATTCGTTTAGCTACGTTAGGGGAAAACGTGAAGGAAAATGCTTAACACCAAAAAGTGTTTTTCAGTTTTTTGGAAATCCGAAGAATACATAAAAGTTAATCGGTAAAGGAAAGACGAAATATCCAAAAAAATTTGGATTCCAAGAATAGCAGTTTTTAAAACTGTCGAACGAAAACCCGAAAGACGGAACCACGAAACTTAAAGGCTAAGTAGACCTAAGGGCTAAGTTAACTTAACACTTAAGCCATGAATAGTAAGGAGGTAGGAATAGTAAGGAGGTTGGGGGGAAAATGACTAAAATACCCCTAGATTGGAAATTCTATAAATAGGAAGCATAATTCATTTATTTGGGATTTTGAAAATCCTAAACCTTAGAGAGAGAGAGAGAGTTCGAAGCATGAACATGAATGATCGGATCGAAAGTGTTCGTGAAATAGAAAAGCTTGTGAATTGACGATTTTGTCTAGCGGAAGAAAAATAAGAGGAAAGGTAATAAAACCTAACTCCTAATTTAACTTTTCTTAAGTTTTTATGTTCAAAACATGGATTAATAAGAAATAGAAGTAAATAATGTTAGGAATGATTTCATATGCTTGAAATCGTAAGAAAATGAAGAAATAAGAATTAAAAGTTTGGTTTATAAATTTCTTAAGGAAATATAAGATTCGTAATGAGTTAAAACGATCCGAGTGGATTATATGAATAAGAAGGTGAAATAAGTAAGAAATGACATTCTATAACATCAAATTCCAATAAAAAGTGAAATCGTAATCCAAAATATTGATTAAAATGAAGAACGAACGAAGAACACAAAGAACATGCGAAGAACACGAAGAACGTTGTTGATGGACAAATTTAAAACCAATGTAGGATATTTGTTGTTGATCGACAAGTTTAAAAACCATCGCGTATAACTTAGATGCATATTTCTTGGTTAGGAACGGTAGAAACGTTCATCAAGAACGGATTAAAACTTAGCTATAACGAAGTTATGGCAAAAATTTTGTAAAATACAAACGAGAATTAAAAAGTTAGTAAATGAACCTGAACATGTAAGGTTTCATAATAATGTAAGAGAACATAGAAAACATGAGTCGTGGACTCAAGAACGAACGAATTCCGAGTTCGGATGACCGAATTACGGATGAACAAACGAAGAGCGTTAAAAACGTAAAATGAATGAAGGGTGAAGATCAAGCCAATCGAATGGCACGCGTTAGCGGATTGAGAAGAGGCGTTACGTAAGGGGGTATTGAAGCACGTAAGATAAGGAAGAGATGGCTTTGGAACAACCTCGTTCTGAGTTATAACGAATAAGTTATGAAAGCGGGAAGTAAGCGTCTCAAATTGAATTTAACACTTAGAGAAATTTTCTAGGGCTAGAAATTTGGGCTTGAAGTTGTAAGGTGGTGACTGCTGACTGCAACCGAAGTCGAGTAGTGCAAACTCATGGCCATGACACGAGAGATAAAAGGGAGAGTGGCACTTGCATGGCGCGGTCTTGGGAAAAAAGCGGAGAGAAGAGCTTTTAAGTACTGCTCAACTCTTGGGGGAAACATAAAGGAAGATAAAGAACATAATGTTCAACTAATATAACCCTTAATCTAGTAAATTAAACCTTTAATGAAGGTTGAATGAAAAGATTAAATGAGAGTAAAAGATAAAGAATGTAAACGCAACGCTGTTGCGATAAATGAACGGTCTTAGCATACAACAAACGGTATGGCTTGGACATTAAGAATGACTAATGAACATGGGGTTCAAGTAATGGATAACGAAAGTAATAAGTAAGATATGAATGGTATTAAGAAAGCTGTAATGAATGGTAATAAGATTAATGAAAGCTGAAGGTGAGTCATATAAGAATGAATCCTGAGGTATGGCATTTAGTTGCCAGAAATCCGTAAGGAATAAGAAATTATCTTAACGAACATTATAGTTAATGGATAAGATAAGTTACGATAAGTTTAGGTAATGTTACAATCGTAACCTTTGATGGTTGACATATGGGAGCTGGGCTAAACAATTCCTTCAGAGAGCGAAGGTATATACGAAACTAAAAACTGATCTAACTCACTGTGATGGCAGTGTAGACGAGACAAGAACTTGTTTGTTGGTTGTTTGTGGGAAACCACTCAGAGTACCATATGGACTACTAGCAGAGAAGCGATGTGTGCTGAGTCCTAGAGAAGTTATAAGAAGAAGATAAAAATGTAAAACATCAAAGATGATGAACGTATAAGTAAGACATATCCGTATGTCATGAAGCCATAGAACGGTATTGAAAGTGGTCGCGTAAACTTAGGTTGCAAGAATGCGAACCCTAAGAAGTAAAGTTAAGCAAACTAATGCATAAATCAAATATACATGACTAATTGGTGTATGTGTTGTTTTTCTTATGTGCTACATAGGAACTGGAATGAGTAGTTCGGTACGTAAAAGTATATGGTAAATGCGTAAAGGCAAGTTTCCTAACTTCATTCATATTTTAAATGAATGTTAGTTTCTTAAACTTCTCAAATGTTGAACTTGAGAAGTTTTGTCTATGTGCAAATGTGCGATATTTGTACAAGGTGGTAAACGTATGAGGCCTTGAGCCACAAGGTGAACATGTCGGTGTTTCTATGAGATGAACTATTTTGTGATTTAAATGTTCAATAAGAAAATGTTCTGTTTATACATGATCCGTTATTGTTAAGTATGTGCTAATGATTCTTGCCAGACAAAATATATATGAAAAATGTAGAAGAATGAAAGTATTTAAAAATGAAAGTGAATATTATTTTAAAATGATAGGAATCGAGATTATTCCTATTATTCAAGCTGCTTCATAACCTTGTTCGGTTATTGAAGTTCTAAAGGAATGTTTAAACCCTTCAAGTTGTTTGTTCAACTGCTATGACTTGCTGGGCAATTGAATGCTCACACTTGCTTTAAATAAAAAACATTTTCAGCGAACGATGTTAGACGAACTTAAGGATCCCGTAAAGATCAAGCTGATGGTATCCAGATGAAATGTCATTCAGAATGAGAATGAGTGAGAAGATCAAGTGAAGAATTGTAATATAAAATAAGTTAAATGAACTTTAGATTAGTTTAATGAACAATTATGTATCCTTAGTGGTAGATGAAAGTCACTCGTGTAAGATGTAAAGGATAATGTAATTATTGTTATTTGTAATGAAAGGAGTTATAAGGTTTTAGAACTTGGGAATTTAGAATATATGTTGTTATATTTCAATATATAATGATGTATGTTTGGAAGAAGATGGGATCGTGACGTACAAAATTCGGGTGTGAAGATAGACCAGATTTTGGGGCATTACAGATTGGTATCAGAGCTGATAGGTTATAAATCTTAGGTAAGAGTACCTCAGACTATAATCATAGAGAGAGGGATAAGAAGATCACCACATGATCATAGTGAATCGTAATAACAGATGAGCTGTTAAACGATGAATGATTTATAGTACTACGAAGTAGTACGAGAAAGAAGAACTCAGGTTGAGTTGTGAAGGATAGTATATGAATTAAAGAAAAGTTGTATTAAGTAAAGAGAAATTTAGAAGTTATAAAATTTCAATGGAGGACTCATGTGATAGCTGAGTTGTATGAACCTTTGTTATGGGCAGAGTTTTGTGCTTGGTGTAACAACTGCTTAGCTTATTATAGTGATAATCATTGGAATTGGTCGCGTTGTCAAGATGTATATGACGAGAAGGTGAATCTTTTCTCATGTATATACTTGGTAGGTGGAGAACGATAAGGTAGGTGCGAGTTCTTGAAACTTATACGTATGGTACGTTCGTGACTCATAATGATATGGTAGGTTTTTGAACTTCTCAACGAATGGACACTTATGGTTTGTCTGGGATAGTTCTTAAACTCATAATATTATGGAAAGTTCCTGAACTCATAATGTGTGGTAAGTTGATGGACTATATTAAGGTATAAGGATGTTTAGACTGAAAACAAGTTGTTTTCAGTAGTCTTAGTATTGAAGGTGCTAAAGAAGATTAAGTATTGTCGCAGTAAGATAATGAAAAAAGATAAAGAATAGGATATTCCAAGTCATCTAGCTATGCTAGATTTTGAAGTTTATTGAACTCATGCTGATATGTACATTTTGAAAAAGGAAATAATTGGTTCAACTTTTGGAACCAATAGATTTTTAAAAGAACTATTCTTGGTATGTCTATGTTAATTGTTTTGGCTAGACAGAAATGGATTTGAAATATCAAAATAAATTTTATATCATCAGTGCATTTGATGCAAGGATGGTAAAAGGATGGAGTTATTAATGCAATTGAACCTTGTGTTGGATGTGATCTTAGGATCAACAACCCACTATGGTATGATGTATAATGACGAAGTCACAAACTAACGAAGTCCTCAACGTACTATAAAAAGTACGGTATCATGACGTCATAAAACGTTTTGATGTATTGCGAAAAGAATTTACAGAAGTAGTCAATGTTAATTGAGTTGATTAGATGAATGTTTCACGTTAATATCCAATTCATTGGTATGGTCTAAGCTACTTGATTCGGCTAGACGAATGGTATGTCATGTTTAAAAGAAAATCGAGCTTTCTTTGAAGATGTTATGCCAAACCAAATTATTTTGGTGCGGAATCTAATGATTAAGTCTGAGGTGAACATATCCCGAAATGGGGTATACGATGGGTAAGAAGTAGTTTATTTTCTTTGTGATTGTAAACTGACCATGGAAGAAAGGTTACGGTGTCATGCTGTTAAACTTAGTAAGAGTTCATGATCGATTTAACCCCTTAAAAAAAGAATGAAATGTGTTAAAAGGAAATTTGATATTCCTCGTTATTCCTTCAACTTAATGATTCTTGATAGGTGATGGAGGTTAGGAATGATGGAAAGATAAGAACTCTGTTGAAGGGAAGTGAGAAGAAGTGTAAGCTAAAATTTCGAGAATGAAATTCTGTGAAGAAGGGGTGAATGTGATGTCCCGGGTAAGGGTGTGGTTTTAAGAAATTCCGAGGATGGAATTTTTAAGAGAGGGGAAGAGTGTAACGACCTAGAAATTCGGATCGTCTAGAATTTAAGTTTAAAGAAGTAGTTATTAATAAAATGATTTTTTATTAATAATATTATGTGCTATGTGTTTATTAATCGTTCTAGAACCTAGGATGATTATAAGTCGGGAGGATTCTGGCTACGAGCTAGGCTAAACGAGTAAGAATTTTGAAGACAAAAATTAAAATTTTTCGGAAATAAAAAATATTTCCTAGGAAAAAGAAGAAATAGGCACTATTCACCCGACGAAACCTAAGGGTTAGGGTTTGAATAACATAAGCCTTTCCGAGAGTTCGGTATGTTGAAATGACATTCCGTCTAAAGATTTGATGATAAAATATCGTGAAAAGTTAAGTAAGCCGATAAAATTTTTTCTCAAAAAACGTGCAGAAATTAGACAAAAATTATTGTTATGTACTTTTCATTCGTTTAGCTACGTTAGGGGAAAACGTGAAGGAAAATGCTTAACAAAAGTGTTTTTCAGTTTTTTGGAAATCCGAAGAATACGTAAAAGTTAATCGGTAAAGGAAAGAAGAAATATCCAAAAATATTTGGATTAGAGAATCATGATTTTAAAAGCTGTCGGACTAAAAAACCGAAAAGAGCGGAACCACGAAACTTAAAGGCTAAGTAGACTTAAGGGCTAAGTTAACTGAACACTTAAGTCATGAATAGTAAGGAGGTAGGAATAGTAAGGAGGTTGGGGGTAAAATGACTAAAATACCCCTAGCTTGGAAATTCTATAAATAGGAAGCATAATTCATTTATTTGGAATTTTGAAAATCCTAAAACTTAGAGAGAGAGAGAGAGAGAGAGAGAGAGAGTTCGGATAAAGAGGGAGAAGGGAGAGCATGAACATGAATGATTGGATCGAAAGTGTTCATGAAATAGAAAAGCTTGTGAATCGACGGTTTTGTCTAGCGGAAGAAAAATAAGAGGAAAGTTATTAAAACCTAACTCCTAAGTTAACTTTTCTTAAGTTTTTATGTTCAAAACATAGATTAATAAGAATAAGAAGTAAATGATGTTAGGAATGATTTCATATGGTTGAAATCGTAAGAAAATGAAGAAATAAGAATTAAAAGTTTAGTTTAAAAATTTCTTAAGGAAGTATAAGATTCGTAATAAATTAAAACGATCCGAGTGGATTATATGAATAAGTAGGTGAAATAAGTAAGGAATGATGTTCTATAACATCAAATTCCAATAAAAAGTGAAATCATAATCTAAAATATCGATTAAAATAAAGAACGAACGTAGAACACAAAGAACATGCGAAGAACACGAAGAACGTTGTTGATGGACAAATTTAAAACCATTGTAGGATATTTGTTGTTGATGGAAAAGTTTAAAAACCATTGCATATAAGTTAGATGCATATTGCTTGGTTAGGAATGGTAGAAACGTTCATGAAGAATTGATTAAAACTTAGCTATAACGAAGTTATAGCAAAAATTTCATAAAAGACAAATGAGAATTAAAAAGTTAGTAAATGAACCCGAACATGTAGGGTTTTATAAAAATGTAAGAGAACATAGAAAACATGAGTCGTGGACTAAAGAATGAACGAATTCTGAGTTCGGATGACCGAATTACGGACGAACAAACGAAGAGCGTTAATAACGTAAAATGAATGAAGGGTGAAGATCAAGCCAATTGAATGGCACGTTAACGCATTCAGAAAGAAGTTTTGTCTGGGGGGTATTGAAGTACGTAAGATAAGGAAGAGATGGCTTTGGAACAACCTCGTTCTGAGTTATAACGAATAAGTTATGAAAGCGGGAAGTAAGCGTCTCAAATTGAATTTAACACTTAGAGAAATTTTCTAGGGCTATTAATGTGGTATGCGAAGTGTGGTGCCTGCAACACCTGAACCGAGGAAGTTAGATATCGCAACTCTGTGACTGTGACACGAGAGATAAAAGGGAGAGTGGCACCGCAGCGCCAGTGTAGGGAAAAAGCCAGAGAAAAGCTTTTAAGTACAGCTCAACTCTTGGGGGAAACGTAAAGGAAGATAAAGAACATAATGTTCAACTAATGTAACCCTTAATCTAGTAAATTAAGCCATAGAACGGTATTGAAAGTGGTCGTGTAAACTTAGGTTGCAAGAACGCGAACCCTAAGAAGTAAAGTTAAACAAACTAATGCATAAGTCAAATATACATGACTAATTGGTGTATGTGTTATTTTTCTTATGTGCTACATAGGAACTGGAATGAGAAGTTCAGCATAAGCTGTAGCTGTGTGTAAGGCAAGTTTCCTAACTTCATTCATATTTTAAATAAATGCTAGTTTCTTAAACTTCTCAGATGTTGAACTTGAGAAGTTCTGTATATGTGCGAATGTGCGATATTTGTACAAGGTGGTAAATGTATGAGGCCTTGAGCCACAATGTGAACACGTCGGTGTTTCTATGAGATGAACTTTTTTGTGATTTAACTGTTCAAAAAGAAAATGCTCTGTTTATACATGATCCGTTATTGTTAAGTCTGTGTTAATGATTCTAGCCAAACAAAATGTATATGAAAAAGGTAGAAGAATGAAAGTATTTAAAAATGAAAGTGAATATTGTTTTAAAATGATAGGAATCGAGATTATTCCTATTATTCAAGCTGGTTCATAACCTTGTTTGGTTATTGAAGTTCTAAAGGAATGTTTAAACTCTTCAAGTTGTTTGTTCAACTGATATGACTTGCTGGACAATTGAATGCTCACACTTACTTTAAATGAAAAATATTTTCAGTGAACGATGTTAGACGAACTTAAGGGTCCCGTAAAGGTCAAGCGGACGGTATCCAGATGGAATGTCATTCAGAATGAGAATGAGTGAGAAGATCAAGTGAAGACTTGTAATATAAAATAAGTTAAATGAACTTTAGATTAGTTTAATGAACAGTTATGTATCCTTAGTGGCGGATGAAAGTCACTCGTGTAAAATGTAAAGGATAATGTAATTATCGTTATTTGTAATGAAAGGAGTTATAAGGTTTTAGAACCTAGGAATTTAGAATATATGTTGTTATATTTCAGTATATAATGATGTATGTTTGGAAGAAGATGGGATCGTGACGTACAGAATCCGGGTGTGAAGATAGACCGGATTTCGTGGCATTACAAATGCTACTTTTTTATGGTAGAAAATTTAATAATGGATGTATCAGCAAAACTTAATCAACAGTAACTCTAATAATTTTAGTAGTAATTTTCAACCTTCACATGCTTATTAATTACTACCTCCGACCCACAATAAGTGGTTTTTTAGACTTAATATTTTTTCCCAAATAAGTGATGTGTTAGAACTCCAATACAAATTTTACAATATTTTCCCATATATACGCTCCATTATTCTTGACTCTTCGTTTCCTCCATTACTCACTACAATTAAATGACACTCATTAACTCTTCAACTCCAAAGAAAGTATATTAAGGATATTTTTGTCATTTTAGCTTGTGTATTGGTATGTGTGATTTAAGCTAAAAAATCACTTATTATGGAACAGAGGTAGTATTAGATAGTAAGCTGTATGTTAACTTTTTCCTATATAAGATAAACCAAAAGTCAGAAAAACCGAGAACAATGCCCGAAGACAGACATTTTCAATCCCATTAACAATGGCAGTATCATGATTTTGTATTGCAGGGGATCAAAACATTTTCGAACAAAATGTAATAGTGAATAGAATTTAAAATTACACAGAGAAAAACTTTATGCAATAGAATTTTTGCTAATGTCAACATATCAAAGTGCTACACGACACTCTTTCAAATCAAGAAATTCATCTATAATTGAATATGTAGTGAAAATCCAAACAATTTCCTTCTCAATGTACAACATTAAAAAATATATTTTATATTTATTATTTTTTGATAAAGATAAATGTTATTATATTTTTTGGGAATTTTTATTTTCAAAAGGGAAAATAGATATTTCCACAAGGTCACAACATATAACGAAAAGTTGTGGCGTACCATCATGTGGCCATCTTTGTTTTCTCAAGAAAAAGTAACTAGTGACTGCTTGTTTTATGCCATGAAAAATAAAATCAATCAAGTTGTGCATAGCATTATTGAATCAAGTACCAAATTTTTAAACAAGATTTTCAATTAAATTTGACTTATCATGCTCCAGTTACCATACCTGCACCTTTCTTTTGACTGAACAAAATGCGACCAACAAGGAAATTTTCTACTGATCTGCCACTGATAATCCCATACTGTTTTTGTGTAAGCTGAGGCATCCAAGGATGCAAGTTTCCGTAGATTATTATAGTAGACCTCAACTTTTTTTGCTATACTTGGGCAACCAACAAGATAAATTCCAACTTCCTTAACCTGTAATTAGCGGACAAACATAATTTATGTATCAGTTTGAGTTGATTGAAGACCACACAAAAAAAGGAAATGAAAGATTGTGCCTTCTGTAGAAACATTTTGCAAAATTTTTTAATACCTGAGTGAGAGATTTCCAGTCATTGTTTGCAGATCCTATATAAACATCTCGAGAATCTAATATTCAAATTTTTGCATGAATTATGCCAGATCCCCACCATTAACTAAGCAATAATGTGACATTCATCACATTTGGCCTTCCTGAAGCAAGGTTAGATGGCTCTTTTGTGTAGTTAGGAAATACTCTAGAGTGTTGTAGAAATCTGGAAACAAGTTCAGCAGACGAGTAAAAAAACATTATAAATTTTTTGACAAGTAACCAAAATAAATGCAAAAATTTGAGGCACTGAAAAGTAAGTGGTAGATTGTCCTTATGTAACTAGTGATAGAAGAAATCAGGATGTAGATGGATTAATATTGGTTATAGAGGATGTTAACGCCAAGATCTTCTATCATGTCCCAATCACGTAAGACATCATGATCCTGTACACTAAACACAGTCAACACCAAAAGCTTGACGACTTCGACTGTCGGGGGATAGCTCACGCGTGAGAGTCAGTACAGGCCATCACAAGGGTTACTAATGGAGGATAAAATATCTAGTGTATTAAGAGAGAAAAAGTTATCAGTTACCTTTACTTGGATGACTTCCTTGCTATGATATACTCTCAGACCCGGTTTTCCATGCCACCCACTACTATCCGACCATGTACCATTACCGATCGATGCCTTCATTGATTGTGACACTGACCCACCCACTACACCGTGGTCACCGTTTCTCTACCACCGGCTATCTATGATCTCATCCACATTAATGCATTGTAGGTATAAGAGTCAACTGTCATGCTTTCTCATCATTACCGGCCAAAGATGGAGATATTTAATATCTAATGGATCCACCCATTAACCCGATCCAATACTGTAGAGATTTAAACAAGGATAATACAAAGACTGGGCCCAATAACATTAAGACCCAATAGTGGAGACCCGGTGGACTAATCAAACAAGTAGGCCTAATCCATTCGGCCCAATAGGTAAAATATCATGACCCAACATTGCCCCCTAGTTTTTTATTAAACAGAATGTTTAACAAGAAACTACAAGTGGTGCATGATACGATAGGACTTACTAAAGGCCCATAGTGAGAATAACTTAACCAAAGCCCAACTGATATGATCCATAAGATAAAATAGAAAGAGACCGGAGGTCCAACATGAAAATCCCAATCTGGAGAACGCTTGAGACTTAATCGGGACGCTACCCATTTGAATTCTCCAGCATTACTAGCATTTAAAGTTCCGCCCTTGTGCTCCGTGCAACCGTCAGTATAAAAGATAATTTCCCCCAAATTTGACAGTTTTACCTGCTAATTTGAATTTCCAGACTCTTGAGCTTTCTTCTCTTCTCCTTCGAACTCTCTCTTCCCTTCTCTGCAAAATCTCAACAATGGTGGTCCTAAATTCGAATCAAAACTCTCCTCTTTGCGTAACCCCACTCAACACTGCTCCACCCAATCCAAGTCCTGATAAGGAGGCTTCGAGTTCAAAACCTAAGGCTGCGACTCCTGGGAAAAAGAACCCGCCTCCAAAACCTCTTCCCACAACTTCTGTGTTCTTCAGGAGTAAAGAACAATATCCCCATGCCAACACTCCATCAACGGTCACGGAGATTGAGCTGAAGAAGATTCAGACTCGTTACCAGATCCCTGCCACTCATTTGGTGGGAGCTCCTAGATCAGAGGAGTGAATGTATCAAAGGTTGGACGGCCGTTCCAGTAACTATTCTCGAGAAGGGAGTTAGATTCCCTCGCCATGTGTTCTTAGTCACCCTCTTAGGTTTTATTGGTGTTGGTTTTGCCCAATTAGTACCGAATTCTTACATCCACATCCTCGTTTTCATAGCGTTCTGCCACAAAGTTGGAGTCGAACCCACTTTGGATTTCTTTTTCTCTGTCTACAAGGTTGCCCAATCCCGAGAAAAGGGATTTAAGGTCGTAAATAATCGCCGAAGACAGGCGAGAAATTTGAAAGAAGATCACTGGTTTCCACCCTTTCCAACAACAAAGGGTGGCACAAGGGTTGGTTTTTCGTCAAGGGGCCAGAAATTGCTTCTTTGCCGGACTAGACTACACAAGATAAGGTCTCTGCTGATTTTGGTGATATTTCCAAGGAGCGGATAAGAAAAATGATTGAGCTCTTTGAGAACTTTCCCTCAAAGGAGTGGGATTACAAACTTCCCACTAAACAGGCCTTGTTATATGATCACAAATGTAAGTTCTGAATCACTCTGTTGCGTAATAATTTGAAATTTTAGTGACATAAGTATTAATATGTGATGGTCTGTCTCTTCACAGTGTCCTTGATCAAACCAACATCTTCGGATGTAAAAGATTTTGAAGATTTCTTGTCTGGAAAGTCTTCGGAAGCTGCTGAAACTCCCCTGATAGAAGCAGCCCCTGAAGGCAATCCAACTCCTGAAGCCCGTACCACCGAACCTCAAACTGAAGATCCAGAAACTGAGGATCTTCCTTTGCCAGAAGAATTTCTTCAACCCCGTAGGAAGAAATGAGCTATTCAAAAACCTCGATCAATTCTGACACCAACCAATCCTGAGCTTATCCCAGAATCTGAACCAACCACCACATCAGTCCCCCCTGGAGGAAGTTTACTCGATCTGCCTGTTAACGATCGAAATAACCTTCTTCGAGTCAAAAAATTAAGAACCAAAGTAACCCCTCTGACCACCGAAGAGCTTAGAATGCCTTCTCCTTCAAACGATCCTCCTCCTATAATTCCAGTTGAAATTCGAGTTCCTGATGAGGAAGAAGAAGTCGAACCTACCCCGTCTTTGTCACGAAAAAGAAAACAACCTTCTGAATTCCAGCCGAGCCCGATAACCATTCCCTCACCAGTACATGAGCACATTCCTTCTCGGTCTCCATCCCCCGAGAATGTATATATGGATCCTTCACCGACCCGTGACCAAAACATGCCCTCTCCCCCAAGGCCTTCGTCAAATGAATTCTAGAATGATGCAATGGGGTCGCCGACTTTGTGGCCTCGGTTTAATGCCAATTTCCCGTTCCATCTCTTCGAAGCATTCGTTCGGGAAACTGACGATCATCGATTCGGTAATAGTTCGATAGGGGATCTGATTGACAAAGGGATGAGCTACATAGCGAAGGTAAGTGATTGTTTCCTTAACTTATACACTTCTCTCTTTGCTTAAATATTTGGATCTGATGGAATGTTATTGAACATATACAGGCAAATGCGGTTTTTGGGCGTTTATGTCCCAGACACGTAAATGCTGAGGCCGAAGAGGAGGCTATGAGAAATGAGAATAATATGTTGAAGTTGATGTTGGCTCAGGAGAGAAGTCAACATGAAAGCACTCTTCATACCAATGAAGGTCTTCGGAGGGAATTGGCTAAGACCAAGGAAGATCTGAGGGAATCTAATGACGAGCTGAAGTCGACCAAGGAGGAGCTGAAGGCGACAAAGGCCAGCCAATAAAACATGACGAGTATGAACGCCGACCTTGTGGAGAAAAATGAGGTTCTGAAGACCAAGAATGAAGAACTCGTCACAGCCAATCGAAGCTTGGCGGTACAAATCGATGAAGTTCAGACGAAGGCCCGGGATGACAAGGAAGTACATATAGACAAGCGTCGGAAACTTCATGACAAGATAAAAGCGCTTAAGGAGCGAGGTCCTCTTGATCGAGGAGGCTATGGCGTGTTCAAACCGAAAATCTGGGACCTCGATGAATTGAATGCCGAAATTCTGATGGTTTACTCCGAAGGCTACGAGGTCTGCAGAGGACGAGACAAAGAGAAGCTAATTGCAGCCAAAGTCGATCCGGCCTTGCTCGATTCTGAAGATGAAGATAATGCTTGATGCTGATATTACTGCATTCTAGTTTTTAGGACTTTTGTATAAAAATTTATGTCTTTTTATGTAATTAGTTTAACTGTTAATGAAATTTCATCTTTCTTTATCATAACTTCTGCATAATTCATTTCTTGTCAATAATTCAGTGTCAATCAATTTGAAAACTGTATGAGGTTACTGTGAACTTAACTTAGTTTATGAATCAGATAAGGCATATAACAGTTAAGTTAAGAAATGATATGAACTGAATTTAATGAACTGAACTGAATGAACCAAACTCAACACTTGAACAAAATAAAGTAATGCATACTTATCATTTCCGAAGTGTGAGATAGATTAGGCATAAGGTGAATTTGGTTGATCCTTCTTGCACCATCAGGATCTTGTTTACCACTCGGGGTGAAACAAGTATATAAGGACATTTGTCTACCATGCGGGGTAGAACAAATATATAAGGACCATGGAATTTGTTTACCACTCGCAGTAAAAAAAATTCATAACGACACACCTGACAATAAGGCTGCCATCAAATGGCTAGCGAGTCCGACCGAACCTCCTTACTTCGGTGCATTTTGTTTACCACTCGCGGTAAAGAAAAATTAAAAGGACTATGGAATTTGTTTACCACTCGCGGTAAATCAAACCCATGAGGACATTCCTGCCTAAAAGGCTACCATCGAATGGTCAGCAAGTCCACCCCATCCTCCTTACACCGATGAAGTTTTCCTACCACGAAGGGCCTGCCAAATTCATAAGGACCACCTGCCAAAAAGGCTACCATCGAATGGTCAGTGAGTCCCCCTCGTCCTCCTTACACCATTATGAACTTGGGACCAATAGGAAGAAGATCAATTTGTGAAAAAGTGAATCTTTTATTAATGACGATCCAACATTTACAGACTTTCGATAAACTGACCCGATCTCTACTAAAAATATTTTCGAAGCCTGCCAGCATGCCAAGTATTCTTGATTTCGGATCCGTCCAATGCCTTCAACCGATAAGTTCCTGGCTTCGGTACTTCAATTACTTCATACGGCCCTTCCCAATTCGGCATCAGCTTTCCCATGTTCTGTGGCATAGATGCTTCGACTTCTCTGAGGACGAAGTCCCCCACTTTAAATCTGTGAAGCTTTACCCCCTTATTGTAATGCTTGGCTACTCTTCGTTGATATACTGCCAGTTTGATCAAAGCCACCTCTCTGACTTCTTCCAACAGATCCAAGTTGACCTTCAGTCCTTCTTCATTATAGATATCTTTGAACTGACTAACCCAAAGACTTGGAGATCCAATCTCGACTGGGACTAAGGCATCAGTACCATAGGCCAATCTGAAAGTTGAATCCCCTGTGGTAGTCCTCGGTGTAGTCCGATAAGCCCATAACACGCTAAGAAGTTCCTCTGGCCATCTTCCTTTAGCTTCGTCCAGTCTGCGCTTGATCCCATTCAGCAGCTACGGACTCCTTCATGAACTTCAAGCACTCTTACTCCGTTATCAACCAAAGTGGCTTCGCTTCTACCCATTTGGTCATATAATCGATAGCAACTATGACAAAACTGACCTGACCTTTAGCTTTTGGCAACGGACCCAGTATATCTACCCCCCAGACAGCATAGGGTATAGGAGATAAGATCAAGTATAGCTCTTCTGGTGGCTAATGTGGGATCGGACTGTTGAGCTGACATTTTTCACACTTCTTTACATACTCCATAGCTTCTTTGAAGATTGTAGGCCAGTAGTATCCTTGCCGAAGCACTTTGTAAGCTAATGACTTAGCAACCATATGGTCGCCGCAAATACCCTCGTGAACCTCCCGAAGAGCATACTCAGCCTAAGATGGAACCAGACACTTCAACAATGGTGACAAAAATGCCCTTCGATAAAGATCCCCATCAATAAGAACAAAGTTGGCGCTCTTGTACTTGAACTTCTTTGCTAGCATCTGATCCAAAGGAAGGACGCCATCTTTCAGATATTTAATGTAGGGAGTCATCTAATAGTTAGAATGTTTAATGCATATCACTGCTTCATGTTGGATACTCAGCTGCTGTAAAACCTCCAAATAAACTGAGCCATTGAAAACATCAGAATCCATATTGGCCAGCTTCGACAATGCATCGGCAATGGAATTGTTGTAACGCTCTATGCCCTGAAACTCATAAGAGACGAAGTACTGAAGTCGGTCTTTCAACTCTGCCAAATACTTGATTATCCTCGCCCCACGAGCTTCATAATCTCCTGATACTTGCTTGACAACCAGCTGAGAGTCACTGCAAATGATCAGCTTCTGAACTTCTAGACTCTTCGCTAGTCGAACTCCTACTAGCACTGCTTTGTACTCGGCCTCGTTGTTCATTGTTCTGAACCCAAACCTGATGGCCTGCTGCACCTTGAATCCCTCCGGACTTGTTAAAATAATCCCTGCTCCACTAACATCCACAGTACAAGACCCATTTGCAAACAGCGTCCATAAGTTCTCGATTGTACAAAGAAGCGCAAATGGCGCTTTCGATCGGACGTTTGACTTCGGCGACAAAGCATCTACTTCGGAGAACGAACATTCTACCATAAAATCGGCCAAATCTTGACCTTTGATAGCAGTTCGGGGATGATACTCAATAAAAATTGAGATAATTCCATAGTCCATGCTGCTAATCTCCCCGAAACCTCTGGCTTGCTCATCACCTTCTTTAATGGTTGATCCGTGTAGACGACCAGGAGCCGACCTTGAAAATATTGTTGAAGCTTTCGACTAGAAATTATCAAAGCAAAGGCAAATTTTTCAATATTTGGGTACCTGGTTTTAGCATCTCTTAGGACATGGCTAACATAATAAACTAGATGATGCTTCCCCCCTACTTCCCGAACCAAAACAGCTCTCATTGCCAACGAACTAGCTGCCAGATATAAATACAAAGTCTCGGTTGGAGTAGGTTTCATCAATAAAGGGGGCGAAGACAAATACGTCTTTATGCCCTGGAAGGCGTCTTCACACTCCGAAGTCCACTGGAATGTCTTCGCATTCTTTAGTCCCTTCAACGTATCAAAGAATGGCAAGCACCTCTCTGCTGACTTGGACATGAACCTCCTCAAAGCTGCAATCCTACCAGTTAGACGTTAAACGTCTTTAAATGACTAAGGAGTCTTCATGTTTAGAATAGCCTGGATCTTTTCTGGATTGGCTTCGATACCCCTTTGACTGACCAGATAGCCCAGGAACTTCCCCGCACCGAGCCCGAAGGTGCACTTTGTAGGATTGAGCCTCAAGTTATGATGACGGACAATCTGAAAGCATTTCTCCAGATTATCCAGATGCTTCTGAACAATCATGATCTTCACGATCATGTCATCCACGTATACCTCCATATTCCTTCTTACCTACTCCTGGAAGACGAATTTCATCATTCTCTGGTACGTGGCTCCAGCATTTATCAAGCCAAAGGTCATCTTCTTGTAGGCATACACCGAACGGTGTGTGATGAATGTTGTTTTTGGAATGTCCTCTTTCCACATAAATATTTGATGATAACTTGAAAAAGCATCCATAAAGCTTAGTAATACATACCCCGAAGTGGCATCGATGAGCTGATCAATGTGGGGTAGGGGATAGAAGTCCTTCAGGCAAGCTTTGTTCAGGTCGGTGTAGTCAATGCAAACTCGCCACTTTCCATTCTGCTTCTGCACCAGCACCACGCTGGCCATACAATCCGGATAGTCGATTTCAAAGACGAAGTCAGCAACTATCAGCTTGGCAATCTCTTCATCAATGATCCTCTGTCGCTCAGGTGCAAAGATCCGCCTTTTCTGCCGAACTGGCTTCTTTGATGGTTCTACATCTAGTCGGTGCTCAGCAATCTTTCGGCTGATTCCAAGCATGTCTTGTGGCTCCCATGCAAAGATGTTCGCATAGCAGTGAAGAAGTTCCATAAGGTTTATCCGTAGAGGTTCCAGCAAACCCGAACCTATCTTCACTATTTTATCTTTCTTCCCAGGAACTAGCTCGATCTCCTCTGTCTCTCCTGCAGGAATAACCAATGGCTCCGAACTGCTTTCAATGAAGGGCTCGATCTTAATCGCCATGGTTTGCTTCTGCTTGCTGACCCCTACTCCCGAGGCAATCACAACATTCCTGTAGCATCGTCTGGCCAGATCCAAGTCCCCTGTTACCTCTCCAACTCCATGTGCTATTGGGAACTTGATCTTGAAGTGAGGGATGGAAGTCACAGCTTGGAGAGCTGTCAGAGTAGGTCTACCCAGTATGGCGTTGTAGGCCGAATCTACATGCACAACATAAAATTTACATGTTATTTCTACCTGTTGAGGAGTTGTGCCGAAGATTACTGGTAGTTCAATAATGCCTGCAACTTTGACTGGATCGTTGCTAAAACCATATAGGGGAGCCTCCTGCCCGACCTCCATCTTTCGTCCATCAAGATGCATCCTCTGATAAGCATGGGCATATAGAATGTCAACAGAAGACTCGTTATTGATCATCATACGCTTCACATCCACCGAACCCATTTGTGCAGTGATCACCAATGCTCCTTCATGGGGTTCGATGGGCTCCGAAGGATAATTTACATCACTGAAAGATATAATAGTCCCTGGAAACGGTCTGTCAGTCTTTGGGGGAACACCCACCACGGACATGACTGAATCCAGAAATCCCCACCTCTTCTTCCCTACCAACTTCCCTGTTGCCCCACCGGTTATTACATCAACGACATGCCTTGGTGGTTGATTTGGATCAGGCTGCATGGGTGGAACCATTTGAACCGTCTGAACAGTATGGTTAACATTCTGCTGATCTTGTTGTTGGTCCCTCCCGGCCACATATTGAACTAACAAACCGCTTTTAACCTTCCTCTCCACAAAGTCCTTCAAATTGCAATACTTATTAGTGTCGTGACCTGCAGCTTGATGATAGCCACAATATTTTCGAGCATTGCCCTGTCCTGGCTTAAAATTATCACGAGGTGGTTCGAAGAACGGCTGGTTCCTAATCTGTTCCAGAATCACCGACCTATCCGTATTCAGTTTGGTGTAAACCTTGTTCACCTTCGAGGTAGGAGCAGGTGGGCGATTACTTCCTTGTCGCCATGTGTTGTTATACTTCTTCGAGATGCACTCCGACCGATCATTATACCCCCCCCCCCCACCTTCTTCTGATCACCATCAGCCTTAGAAGTGTCTGCCTCTTTCATCCTATCCGAAGAAGGGCATTTCAGGCTATTCATAGCCTCCTCCACCACAATATAGCCCTCTACTTTGTCAAAAGCTTCGGCCAAGCTCTTCGGATAGTGAAACATCAGCTTCTTCACCAACTTTTCGGACTTCGCCAGATTTAGCCCGTTCTGAAACAACCCTACAGCCTAAAGATCATTAAGGTCGGATACTTGGCCAACGGCATCCCTGAACCTCTTCACATACTAGCCCAAGGACTCATTGGTAAACTGTCGGACCTATGCTAAAGAACCCATAGGCTTCCCTCTTCTTCGATTGCTCCCGAAACGAGCGTGGAATTTGTCACACAGCTTGGACCATGATGAAACCGAGTCTGTAGGTAGAGTCCCCATCCAATATCTTACATCCTTCCTTAACGTCGTGACAAACGTATGGCACTTGGCAGCATCGGTGAAATCATAATAATCCATCAGCCGGTAGAACGCCTGGCTATGGTCATAAGGGTCTCCAGACCCGTCGTAACTCTCCATATGAGGCAACTTCTTGGTGGTGTCGCTTTCTCCTTAAGAATATCCAGGGAAAAGGAGCGCCCTTCTTTCTCGGAGTATCTTTCACTGTTGAACCTCAAATTTAATCGCTTTGAATTCCTTCAACTCCTTCACCAAGAAATCTCATATACGGTTTGGAGGAGACTTTTTCTCTCGATGATTCTTTCCTCTTACGAATGGGATAGGCCCTCTATCTGAGAAACCACCGCCTTTGATGGGCTTACGGACTTACTTGACGTGTGGCTTTCATCATCGCGGTGAGAGTGCTCATGACGTTTCCCTCCCCTTCTACTCTCTGGCATGATCTCCCTCGACCTACTCCCCTATCTGCCACCATCTCGACCTCGAGAACCAACGACAATAAATGCTCTCTTTGATGCCTCAGGAGTTCTGCTCCTCGATCTCCTTCGGTCATGAGAACGGCCTCTAGACACATGCACAGAATGCTCTATTTAAGACCCCGAATTTTATGAAATAAAAGTATTCAATTTTCCTATTTAGTAAATGGTTAAATTGATAAAAAGTAAAGTTAAGGGTGATATATGAATTTTTTTTCAAAATAAGCAAGTGGCTATAAAATACTTATTGTTATCGGGGAATATTTGTTCGGTCGTGGAATATTCTTGTTGTCGGGGAATATTCGTAATGCAATAGTAGCTTGATAATTTTGTGGGTCCCATAACATAATAACCGTCGGATGAAGAAAAGCGACAAGTTTAAGTTTTTATAAATAACTTACAGTAGTTATTCTGAATTAACACTTTGTTGGAATACACGGTGGTTAAAATATAGTAATACGTCGTGTTGTTGTTGCGAGTGCTTTACGGTATTGCACAATATTTTTGAATTATTGATTCTTACGTGAAGGCACTACTCAATAATTATTACTGATAATTCTTATTCAATATTTTATTTTATTGGTTCAATAATTGCTGCGTTGATATTTTATATTATTGTTATTTTAATAATTATCATTGCACAGTATTCCCATTATTAGATCAATAATTTATATTATTTGGATAATATTATTAGATAGCATTATTGGCAATGTCTAGAAAGTTCTGTCAAAGAGAGGTTTGGTCACCTAATTGCGCGCCAGTAATGAGAAATCCTTATTAGAAAGCCCTCTCTTTCCTGGGAACTGCCTGGTTGTCATTATTGTGATTCTGTAATATTATTTATGAATAATTAATTATTAATTTATATGATAAGGAAATATTTATTTGATGCGGATATAAATGATGGATTTATTTATGTGGTTATAAATGAAGGAATTAATGCTGAAGTGTTTTATTAGTATTTTGTCGAAATGAAGAACAAAATATGGGATTTTCAGAAAAATTAGTTTATTACTTGATTTTGTAAAATCTATAACTCTTGTGTATAATGAGTTAGGAGATGAGCCATATATCAAAAGAAAGCCCTGGAAGTAATCTAAATGTAGAAATTTGAATCACCCAAAAATCTTTTGTAGATTTATCGTGGTGAATTTTTGAATGAAACTGGTCCGAAGGACTAATAATCCGAAAAATCAGTGTTCTTGAGATATATTGCGTGAGTTATAATTTTTAATCCGACCGTTGGATCGTTGTGATTTTTGGATATGTTATACATATATGAGTTGAGTATATGTCCACAAATTTTGAACCGTTAAAAATTAACGTATGATTTTTTATGAATTTTAAGAGGTGACTGATTCAGAAATTGTTTTTATAAATGTTTTTAGTGGAAAATTCCAGAAGGCGGGCCCCACTTTTTGGTTGATGATTGAATGCATGTGCTGAATTGGATTTTCAAAGTTGATGGCTGCCATTTTTTTCAAAATGGCATGCGTATAAAATAAATTAATATTTTATTAATTTAGTCTCCTTTGGCGTTCTAACATTTTCCTATAAATAGGTGCTTAAGTTAGAATTGAAAATCACACCAGAAACAAGTTTTCTTTCTCTCTATATTGTCAAGCATATTTTTGTAAGTATTTAGATACTTTGAGAGTTACTATTCAGTGCAAGTTTCCTTCGGCTTTACATCCGATGTTCCGGTCAGAAGTACTACTCTTTTGAGGTAAGGGATTTTAAGGATTATTATGTTTATCATATTTCGTAATTTTTGTAGACCTTCAAAAAAATTTCTGGAAAAAATTGAAATGATAATTTGATGAGTTTCCTTGATTGTGTCCAAAAATGGCGATTTTTGGATGTATAGATTAGGAGGTATGGATTTTATGAGAAAAGACTATTTTAAAAGTAAACCCTTATAACTCCTTGTGGTTAACTCCAAAATTGGTAAAATTTTGATTGGGAGTACATCTATATAACATCAGTATATTCTGTAAATTTTGGAATTTTTGGACAAAAGTACAATTTATGATAAATGTTTAAATATTCAGCAGTTTTGGCCATATGAAAAATAGTAAATGAATTTTAAAATTTTCGAGAAAAATATATGTTCAATATGGGACTAAATTCTGCTAAATCCCAGAAAAGAAATATTTTTGGAACTAATTTGATATTTTTCATGAAAATGGACTAGTTATGAGTAAATAAATTAAATATGTTATGTGAAGTAACAAAATTGGAAAATAGGATTTTATGGCTTAGGAATCCTATATAAGGTATATGCAGATTTTTGATGAGGATTTTGGTTATTGGTGATGAAATCTTATGAGTTTGGCATTTTAGTATGATTAAATGCATTAATTAGTAAAGTTTAAACAATTAAAATAAATTATTTATAAGTTTAAGAAATGATTAAAATATTGTGGTAATATTAATAATATTAGATTATGAGATTATTAAGTGATTTATAACATTTAGATTAAGGTGTTATGAAATCATTGATTTATGAATCTTACTCTTGAAATTAAATGCAGTTGTTGATCGTATTGTTTTTATTATCATATATAACATTTTTATAATCCCGATGATGAAATTTTTCTTTGACTTAAGTGTAAAGATGGGTAGATTATTGGTATGATCGTGACTATGGGTTCTCTTTGGCCAGTAGTGCAAAGATGAATTGTTGACTGGTATGATCATGACCATTGAATTTACAATTGAATATTTTTAGCTTAAGTGCAAAGGTGAATTGATCAACATGGTTATAATTATTGTTTATATAAATTCTGAAATGATTATATATTTCTTTGAGATATGAATATCTTTGGCATGTAGTGCAAAGATGAATTGTTGATGCATATCTTTGGCGTGTAGTGCAAAGATGACCTGTTGTTGAATATCTTTGGCCCGTAGTGCAAAGATGACCTATTGTTGAATATCTTTGGCATGTAGTGCAAAGATGAACTGTTAATGAATATCTTTGGCCCGTAGTGCAAAGATGAACTTATTATTATGATTATGAATAGGAACTGTGATTTGGTATAACCATGATCTTTGATATTTCAGGTAAAGACATGTGATGAAAAATATCTTCGTCTTGGATGAGAAGAGAAAATTAGAACTACAATTATGATTATGAGTTATTCACATGGTCGTGAACAAGATCATTGAATAATGTTACTGAGGTTAAAGCATTGTTGGTGGACTTTTAACATGGAGAAGATAATAGACTTTTATGGTCTATTTGACTCTTCTAATGGATTGCTTTCGTTAAATACTATGACTATGGTTGAAAAGTTTTATCATCTACCATATGTTCTAAATCTCTGATTTATTACTGATGAAGGTTATTGATAATTTAATTATCTTTAGTTATGATATTCTTTACTGAGCTAGATGTGCTCACCCTTTTGCTTCACAATTCCTTTCAGGTAATAAAAGTGTAGCTGGGTCGAGCGGGGATAACAGGGGAATAGTGTGGTGGTCCGAGACTATCAAAGTTTCTCAACACATTATAAAACGGCATGACATATAATATATAATTGTATTGAGGACCTAAGATGTGTGTGTCGTATATTATACGTCACTTAATAATTGATTTTGGTGAACAACAATAGGGTGAGGTGAACCCAACTTTGGAAGGGTGTTTTGCCACTATCATACAAGATGTCTAATGACATATAATCTCGTGTTATCATAAGAAAGGGTTGTGCACATCCACTTGCAGAGTATATCTACGAGCACTACCTATATGATCTTGGAGTTGCGTTGAAACATAATGTTCAATCGTAGATGGTGGAGATAGTTATATGTCAAGAGAAGACTCACCATTGGAAGGAACATGATAGTAGTCTTCTTTTTTTTCTTTGGGGTCTATTGGATCAACCAAGGATAATTCTATGGACATATGATATCTATCATAACTTAGATTCATGGCCTCCTATGTATGAAGGTTTCCTTGAGCATTTCCCAAAGATTTTAATTTCTAAAACAGTTCTAGATTGTACCTTTATGTAAGGTATCACTGTGAGGTGTTGTCCATAGTTGGGACATGAGTCACAGTTGGTATTAAAACTCACAGTATATGTGTTGTTGTATTTTGTACGACAATTGTAGTAATAAAGTTGTAGTTGTTTTCTGTACCATGTATTTGGCGACTCAGAATAGGTTGGATGGATTGGACCTATTTTGGGGGCATCACACTCTGGCTCTTTTCCATCTCGTCGTTGTACCTCCTTATGCATGCTACGCCTCTCGGACTGGACATAAGTAGATGCCTCGTCTTTCAGATCGGCCATCCGAAGCATCTCTGACAATATATCTTCCTCCGCTTGAAGGACCTCTAAAGCTTTATCTCGCCTCTTCGCCATCTTCCCCAACTTGGCAGCTTTGTCATCTCGACTGCTTCGGTGGTGAGTTTTAGGCAGAGAACCCTCCACCTACCTCTGATCCTGATCACGACCTTTGTTATCAGCAAACACCAACCTCCATCTGGCCCCACCATGAGCTCTCGAATGAGAACCCTTGGAAACATGCTTGGAAGCAGTGCTCTCACTCTCATGAGCACTCTTCGAAGGACCCAGACGATCCTTGAAAGAAATATGTTGGACATATGAGCTTACAGCCCTCGGCTGTCCTTCCGGTGTATCTGCTCTACTCATCACCATCTTATTCGACGTGGAACAAATGAAAGTTGTGATTGAGAATTACAAGACACTAGAACACAACCCTCCTTCTAGCGCCAATGTTAACGCCAAGATCTTCTGCCACGTCCCAATCACATAGGATATCCTGATCCTGCACACTAAACATAGTCAACACCAAAAGCTTGATGGCTTCGACCGTCGGGGGATAGCTCAGGCGTGAGAGTCAGTACAGGCCATCACAAGGGTTAACAATGGAGGATAAAATATCTAGTGTATTGAGAGAGAGAAAGTTATCAGTTACCTTTACTTGGATGACTTCCTTGCTATGATATACTCTCAGACCCGGTTTTCCATGCCACCCACTACTATCTGACACACATTTACCGATCCGATGAAAGCCACTGCATTGTATATGCACCCACCCACTACACTGTGGTCACCGCATTCTCTACCTACCGTGATCATGATCCCATCCACATTAATGCATTGCAGATATAAGAGTCAACTGTCATGCTTTTTCATCATTACCGGTCAAAGAT
The DNA here is from genome assembly GCA_020205605.1 of Panax ginseng. Classification (NCBI taxonomy): domain Eukaryota; kingdom Viridiplantae; phylum Streptophyta; class Magnoliopsida; order Apiales; family Araliaceae; genus Panax; species Panax ginseng. The sequence continues at coordinate 108,230,314 of CM035139.1, forward strand.
GGAGATATTTAATATCTAATGGATCCACCCACTAACCCGATCCAATACTATAGAGATTTAAACAAGGATAATACAAAGACTGGGCCCAATAACATTAAGACCCAATAATGGAGACCCAGTGGACTAATCAAACAAGTAGGCCCAATCCATTCAGCCCAATAGGTGAAATATCATGACCCAACAGAAAACAACCATAATAACTAATAAAAGTAACAGTTGACTGATAACAAAACAACTAGCAGATAAACTAAAAGATTAAAGATAATGTATTGTTAGAGTTGCCAAATGATTTTAGTGTTGAAATTTATTTTAGTATCTGTTGGGTATGATATGACTCCTTATTGAATTTGGATTTAAGTATTACCTAGAATCCTGTTTTGGTTTAGAAAAGGTATATTTCCTAGCTATATTTAATTTAGTATTTCTAATCTTATTTGGTTATGAAATTTTCATATGGCCTATACATATAGGTGCTAGGTTTTTGGAGTAGAGACATTTCAGAAGTATTTTAAGAATTCTCATAACTCTCTTTATCTTGTATTCTTTAAATATTTATTTAGTGGATTTATTCTGTCTTATTCGTGGTTTTTTCCCAATTTGGGTTTCCACGTACAATCTTGTGTTATTGTCTTTATCTTTATGCGTTAATTTATTGTGTTTGTCATAGTTTGTCATAACAAACTAGTATCAGAGCTGAGTTATTATCGATCCATACTATGGCATTGAATTCGACTTCATTATCAAAATTTGATATTGAAAAATTCGATGGGAATATTAATTTCAGTCTTTGGCAGGTTCAAAAGAAGGTTGTTCTTACTCAGCAAAGCTTATTGTAGGGAAGCCAATGAAGCCTGTAGATATGCCTGATATGGATTGGGAGATGAAGAAAGATAGCAAGATGTCTGAATCAGAATGGGGAACTATGGATGATAAATCACTTTCGGCAATTCAGTTGCGTCTTTCGAATGATGTGTTGCAAGAGGAGTTAGGGTAAATTACAGTTGCTAATTTGTGAAAGAAATTAGTCTCTCTATTTGATGAAGTCCCTCACTAATAGATTGAGACTTAAACAATGTCTTTACACCTTGTATATGTCAGAAGGTACTCAAATCAAATCTCATATTACTGAGTTTAATTCAATTGTAACCGAGTTACAGAATATTGATGTTAAGATTGATGATGAAGATCAAGCCCTATTGTTGTTAGTCTCATTATCTCCTTCATATAAGCACTTTAGATACACTATGATCTATAGTAGAGACATTATCTCAATTATGGATGATAAGATAAATCTTATGAATAAATAAAAACTAGATTATGAGATAAATTTGGGAAAAGTGATGATCAACATTGTTCGCTAGAGGGAGGTCAGTTGAGAGAAGTTCAAAAGATGGCAGTACACATAGATCAAAATCTCGGAATAAGAATTTTAGCTGTAACTATTGTCATGCAAAGGGGAATATAAAGCATAATTGTCTGAAGTTGAAAAATAAAGAACAGAGAGGAAATAATCATGGTCAGATTCATAGTGGACAGAATGTGCAGAACCAACAAAATCAGGGTGGAAGAAAGCATGCTCAGGCTAGTGTTGTTGAGGATAATTATGATCTTATATTAGTAACAAATGACAGAGAAAGACTTAGCAGTCATTGGATTTTAAATTCTAGGTGTTCATATCATATGTGTCCTACTCATGATGTGTTCTCCACATATGAACCGTTTGATGGTGAAATTGTTTTGATGGGAAATAATTCTAATTGTAAAGCAATTGACATTGGTACAATTAAAATTAAGCTGCATGATGGCATAATCAGGACATTGTCAAATGTTAGACATGTTCCAGGTTTAAAAACAAATCTCATATCTTTGGGTACACTAGATGAAAACAGGTGTAAGTACACAGCTGAAGGTGGAGTTATGAAGATTAGTAGATGCTCTCTTGTGTTGATGAAAGGAATCAAGGTCGGTACTTTATATAAGTTGGATGGTTCTACAACTACAGATTCAAATGCAATTTGTTCTTTAGTTACTGCAGATGACACCACTAGGTTGTGGCCTATGAGGTTAGGCTATATGAGTGAAAAATGCATGGATGCTTCGAGTAAGAGAAGTTTTTTGTCTGGACAAAAAATAGGAAAGTTGGACTTCTGTGAGCATTATGTCTTGGGGAAGCAGAAATGAGTAAGTTTCAAGACTGAGGTTCATAAAACAAAGATGACTTTGGACTATATTCATTCAGACCTTTAGGGCCCTTCACGAGTTCCTTCCAAAGGTAGCGGTGCACATTATATGTTAACCTTCATTGATGATTATTCCAGTAAGGTTTGAGTCTACTTCTTGAAACATAAGAATGACATTTTTTGGACTTTCAAACAGTGGAAGACTTTGGTTGAGAAGCAGACATGAAAGAAGATTAAGAGGTTCAAAATAAATAATAGCCTCGAGTTTTGTGAGACTAAGTTCAATGAGTTCTGCAAGAATGAATCATACAATAGTGAAGACACCACAATAGAATGGAGTTGTAGAATGGATGAACAAAACCTTGATAGAGAAGGCTAGATGCATGTTGTTAAATGCGGGTTTAGGCAAGGAATTCTGGGCATAAGCAGTTAACACAACTTCTTCCATTCTCCTTGCACAATTATAGAATGTAAGACCCCTAAAGAAGTTTGGTCAGGTAATCCTGCATATTATTCATCACTTAGGGTATTTGGTTGTCCTATATATGCACATGTGAATGAGGGAAAACTCGAATCTAGAGCCAAGAAATGCATCTTTCTTGGTTATGGTTCTGGTGTGAAGGGTTATAGACTTTAGTGTGCTGATCAAAAGTAAGAAAAGGTTATCATTAGCAGAGATGTTACTTTTGATGAGTCCGTTATGTTTCATAAGAGTAGGGAATCATGTGACGCCCCCAAATTCAAACACTCATATCTCGAATTTGGTTCGTCACGTGCAACATCTAATATCATACTAAAATCATTAACAACGGAATAATAGAAGAATTTATATTGTCATAACATAATTATTCTCGCCCAAGGTCTCACAACCGTTACTATAACATTCCAACTTAATTTAATCATAACTTATTACATCATAGTAACTAAGTGTTCATACAACATAATAATAGTAAATTCCTAACACTAGTAAATAAAGCTATTCTGAAGCCTTCTCTTTACCCTTGTCCTTGCCTGAGAGTTCACCACATTCTGCCTTAACTGAAAGTTTTAAGGAAAGCAAAGATGAGAAACAAATTTAACCAACAAGTAATAACACAATAAGGGTGAACAGTTATAAGTTCAAAATCTCAAAGATATGACAGTGAATGGTAGTTCAGGAATTATCAACAATTCTCAATAAAGGTCGCTATGGATAGAAAGATATCAATAATATTCAAAAATTCGTCATGTCAAGGTTCAGGAATAATGAACACTGAGCAGTCACTAAGGACAACGAACTTCTACTAGAATTAACAGTATTATACTGAAAATTCAATAAAATGAGTACAACAGGTGATCAGCCTAATACCCTACGTTAAGCAAAACATTTAAATATGCTAGTATGTGCGCACGTTGGTTCCCCGACAGTTATATAATTTCCCCTTCAATGGGAGTTGTTCATCTCAGCAGATTTAAGAGTCCGCACCAAGTTAATTTGGTTTGGATAACTTTCTATCAGACGATAATAGTCTAGCCGAATCAATGGCTTAGACAACTTTTATAATGAATTTAAGAACGATAAGTTCAATGCTTGCAACAACATCAAGATATACAAATGATTCTCGAACATTAATAGATATTTGCTCGAGAAAAATATGGTTGATATGGCAACAATTTGGCTTATACAATATGTACATTGTAAAGAATTTAGGAAACTTGCATTCAATATGAGAATCAAATGACATTAGAGAACTTGCACAAAATCCAAAGTTGTGTAAGTTAGGGAACTTACCTCAAGCGTAGTTTACCAATTATAGCTTATCAACACTTTGAAATCCTATTGTAACATAGTTACGCATATAGGTAAATTTATTAGTTATGCAAGCTCAAACATAATTTATCCCGTACATGTACTCAATACATATGTTAAGTATATACATAAACCTATGAATTCAGTCTATGTATATAAATCACGAATTCTTAAAGAACATCGTCTTTATCTCATTAGGAATCTTACATGGTTTAACATCTTCATGTTATCTTATCTTCTTCAATAAGTCTATGTTTATTAGTTTAGAACAATAATGTAGTCAAGCCGTCATGATTAGCAGCAAACAAAAGAAGTCAGACCAAACTGTAGGATGGCACAGTTGCGCCCTAGTTAAGCTTAGGGACGGCGCAGCTGCGCTGTCCCCTGGCCAGACCAGAGTTAAGCTTTTGCTCTCCTGGTGTGAGTCCACCTTTTAGCATACCAAGATACTAACAATTATCATGCATACATGCTAAAGGACTCTACACACATGTATAACCATTCTAGGTTCACATTTACACATCATGATCTTAATTTGCGATTTCTAAGGAAGTAGGCCAAATAGAGTCATGAACTCCCAAGGTCTACCATGTCAACCATATATCTATATAAAGAGATCATATAATCTGTAATGCACATGCTTACAAGTGTTCACATTGTTTATGCATGGCTAGTGATAGACACATAATTCATACATTTTATTATCCCTAATTTTGTCCTTTTAATTATATTAATTTATTAAATTAATATGTTTTATTTTATTTTATAGGATTTAATATTTGTTGCAATAAAGTCAAAATCTTGGTGATCAAGCGTTATTTAATGCTCTTATTCATGTAAGAAATATCCAAGAAGAATCCGACAAGGAGAAGGAAAGAGGTTAAACAATCTTAGTGTGCAAGTCAAATCCAACAAGAGAAAGGAAAGTCAATCTAGAAGATCTCTTTATCTAGAAGATCTTTTTGAGAATTTGATTGCCACCAGAAAATTGAAACCTACATGGAAAGGGAACAAAAATGTCCAAGTTCAATGAATCTAAATTAGGGTTCAAAGTTATTTTCAATAGGCCTCTTGTTTTAGAGAAAAAGCACAACTTGTTATTTTCTTTTTCTCAGTTTTTCACTAGTGTAGGAGGGAGTAAGATATTTAGAGTTTGTCGTTTCTCTTATTCCAATCATGTGTGGTACTACTGTCAGGGAGTATTTGTAACTTTCTTTTATTTATATAATAGAAATTCTCTTTTTAATTATTGTTCTTATTTCATGCAAATAGTAGTACTAATATTATTTATTTTTGTTTTTAATTCCATGGCTAGCTAAATTTCTAATACCTAGGATTATGATGAAACTAAGTATTTCATAATAATATTTTCTTTCCGTTCCAAAATTAATTAAAAGTTAAGCATTATATATGTACCCATATCATAAAATTCATGTACATTGGGTTCACATAATTTAATATTTAATGTAGATAAAATAATGCAGTCAGGTATTACTAACATTGTATCTTCCATGATTTGGAGTTGGAACAACTCGATGTGAAAACAACTTTCTTGCATGGTGACTTAGATGAAAAGATATATATGTGTCAACCTCAGGGATTTCACATTCAAGGAAAGGAAGACCACGTTTTCTTGTTGAAAAAGTCTTTATATGGTTTAAAACAATCTCTCAGCCAGTGGTATAAATGATTTCATTCATTTATGGTTGGTATTGAATATAGCCAGACTCGATATGATAGTTGTGTGTACTTTAGAAAACTTCAGGATGACTCATTTATCTATTTGTTGCTTTATGTTGATGATATGTTGATTGCAGCAAAAGATAGTTCAGAGATTGGTAAACTGAAATCACAGTTGACCACCGAGTTTGAGATGAAAGATTTAGGGGCTGCTAAAAAGATTCTTGATATAGAGATTCAATGAAATCGCCAAAATTAAGAAATTGTACTTATCCCGGAAAGACTACATCGCGAAAGTGCTAGATCGTTTTGGTATGAAGAATGTCAAGGCAGTAAGTAGTCCTCTTGCTGCTCACTTCAAGTTATCAGCTGAATCTCCTCAAACAGATGATGAGGTTAAGTATATGTCAAGTGTGCCCTTCTCTAGTGCAGTTGGTAGCCTCATGTACGCTATGATTTGTACTCATCCACATATTTCACATGCCACTAGTGTGGTAAGTAGATAATTATCACATCCAGGTAAAATTCATTAAGAAGCCGTGAAATAGATTTTAATATACTTGTGAGGTACCTTCGATGTTGATTTAGATTTTAGAAGGAATGGTGATACCCTTATAGGGTATGTGGATTTAGGCTATGCTAGTGATCTTGATAGGAGGAGATCGTTGACTGATTATATATTTACCCTTAGAGGTTGTGCAATTAGTTGGAGAGCTACTTTACAGCATACGGTTGCTCTCTCTAATACAGAGACAGAATATACGGCTATTACAGAAGTTATTAAGGAAGCTATTTGGTTGCAAGGCTTATTTGGAGAGATCAACATGGATCATGGAGTTACTGTTGTCCATTGTGATAGTCAGAGTGCTATACACTTGACCAAGGATCAGATGTACATATTAATGTTAGGCATCATTTTGTTGGAGACATTATTGAAGATGGTGACATTTGGTACTGCAGACAATCTAACTGACATGTTAACGAAGCCATTACCACATACCAAGTTCGAACATTGCTTGGACCTGGTTAGTATTCAATGCACTTGAGTTGTGTATTTGAGAAGAGGAGAAAGTTTACTGTTTGTGCTATAGTTGGAGGATTAAAGTCAAGGTGGAGATTTGTTGGGTATGACATGAATCCTTATTCGATTTGGATTTAGGTATTAACTAAAATCCGGTTTTGGTTTAGGAAAAGTATATTTCCTAGCTATACTTAATTTAGTATTTTTAATCCTATTTGGTTATGGAGTTTTCTTATGGCCTATAAATATAGGTGATGGGTTTTTGGAGTAGAGATATTTTAGAAGTATTCTAAGAATTCTCATAGCTCTCTGTTTATCTTTTATTCTTCAAATATTTATTTTATGGATTTCTTCTGCCTTCTCTATAATTTTTTTCCGATTTGGGTTTCCACGTAAAACATTGCGTTATTGTCTTTATCTTTCTGCGTTGATTTATTATGTTTGCTATAGTTTGTCATAACATTATCTGTTTGTATCTGATTGGTTCCTTGTCCGTCTCCTTATAGTCCTTGCATCCCCGCACTCTTATCGGGTTGCAGTTTATGTAATCTGGCCTATGAGTGAGTTAATTGTAGCATAAAGGTCGTTCTATAATTGTGGCATATGGTGTTATATTATCCAATATTGTTCACACCATTCTTACTTTGAGTGAGAAATAAAACAAGTAGCCAGACATTACAGAGAAAGTAAACGAGGGTAACGTAAACATTGAAAAAATAAATTTGCGAACTCTTCACCAATCCCATTGTCTCACTTTAGTATCTATCATATTTCCTCACAGAAGTAGAAATGACGACTTTAATGAGAGTTTAACTTCGATAGTACCTGAAGTTACTATCAAAGCTAGACATTTCAACCGCATCAGGAAAATGCTACTCATAAAAGTGCAATCCAATATTGTAAATTATACCAAATTTTGGGGAAAATCCCAAAAAGAACCATAAGGGAAACTGTTTTTCTCAGAATGTTCTAGAAGGTTCGAAATGAGAATTTGATGTGGGAGAACATGCATCCAAATAGTTATCTTCAAACAATTTATACCACCTCACCATTATCAGCAGTCGGTATTTAAAACATAAACAACAAAATCATATCATATCATGGCTAAACTACAGATAAAGGAGCATTCCCACTATAAAGGCCTATCCTTTCTATCTTATAAATCAAGACGTAGCAAAACTGTCTCGAAGTGTTTACTCAGTGACATATCTCATATTCTCAATAGACATACCAGGAGATATTAACTTATATTAACATATCATTATATTTTTTTGGAGAGTAATATCAGGATAATCAAATCCATAAGTAATATTTAAATCAAAGAAAAATATATTGTTGGTCATTTCTCTATGGCAGTGCCCATAAACGCATATAAAGGTACCTTCTATGTATTCAACAATCTCAGTAGATCATTTAAAAGGAGCTTTATTTTCTGTTATTGGGAAGCTATCTATTGTTGGCGTGAGCTATAGATTATAAGGCAAATGAGAGGAATTATAGTGAAGATGTAAATATGATTCCTTCAATTAAGGGTCAAGGATCTCAGCCATGATCCTAGCCTTGAGTTATGTAACTGTCCAAAAATAGAGAGTCAAATGTCTCTATTTATACCTGTAATATTTCTAGAAAAGAGTAATGTAGAAAAATATGTTCTGTTTATCATGGTATCAAAGCAGAATAGATTTCTGGTATAAACTATCTCCATAATACTTACTAATTACATACTGTACATACCTCTCAAAGATGGGAGACCCAAATAGCCAGATGGGAGACTCGATTACCCCTCCTGAATCTGGTGATACCTATCTTGATCCAAACACAACTCTTTCTGACCTCTTTACAACCAAGATGGCTGAAGCCTTGTCCAAGGCTCAAACACCAACCAATTTTCCAGAACCTGTCGTTGCTCCAATCGGAATTAAGTTGGATGGTTTCAACTTTGCTTTATGGTCCCAGGTGATGGAGATGTATATCTCCAGGAAGGATAAATTGGGCTACATCAATGGAGAATTACTTCCTCCATCTCCGACTGATATATCTTACCGAAAGTGGTGAACAGATAATGCAATTGTCAAAGGCTGGTTAATTAACTCCATGGACCCGACTCTAATTAGCAATTTCATTCGATTTCCGACGGCTAAACATGTATGGGATGTAGTTGCTACAACTTATTTTGACGGAGGAGATACATCACAGGTATATGAACTCAGGCGGCGTGTTTCCCATCTCCGGCAAGGTGGTGGATCCTTGGAAAAATATTATACTGATTTACAAGGATTATGGCGTGAGATTGACTTCCGCAGACCGAATCCAATGGAGTGCCCAACTGATATACAAAAGTTCAATAATCTGCTTCAGGAAGACCGAGTCTACGCGTTCTTGGATGGTCTTGACGATAGACTTGACAACATCCAGAGTGATGTACTGCAGATGCATCCTTTTCCAAGCCTATGCCCATGTTCGGCGATCGAGAAGCTCTCCGCCAGGCGATGATGAATACGGTTGAGTCTGAAGTTACTATTGGAGCCATGCTTGCCTCTCGCGGTCTCAAGCATAGTCTAGGGTCTGGCCGAACTGGTTCAGGTTCCTCAAAAAAATCTCGATCCTCTTCAAATATTATGAAATGTTCTCATTGTTGGAACTCTAAGCATACCCGTGACAATTTTTTTCAATTGCATGGGTATCTTGATTAGTGACCTGAATTTCAAGAAAAAAGGAAAAATGAAACAACACAGGTTAATGGTGGTACATGAAAAGCTGCTGTGGTTACAGTTGAACCACACTTGTCTCTCATTCCTTCCAATGACCTGCCTCATGTGAATGCCTCTCCTCCATACTCAGGTATTTCTTGTCATGCTCAACATAGTCATGGTAATGAACTAGATAGTGCTACATGGCTTCTTGATTCAGGGGCCACAGACCATATGACATTTGACCCTGCAGATTTTACCTATCGATCATCTCCCCGACGCACCAGTATTGCTAATACAAACGGAATTGTTTCACCTGTCACAGGGGCTGGTTCAGTGACTTTATCACCTTCATTATAGTTGACAAATACTCTACTTGTTCCTTCCTTGTCTCACAAACTCTTATCTGTGAGCCAAGTTACTAGAGATTTAAATTGTATGGTATTAATGTATCCTAGTTCTTGTTTTCTTCAGGATATTCTCACCAAGGAGATAATTGGGCGTGGTTCTAGGAAGGGGGGATTATACTACATGGAAGACTTCAGTATGGGTCGTGTACACCAGGTGTCCTCTCAGGAGTCCAAGATCCAACAGATATGGTTGTGGCATCGTCGTTTAGGTCATCCTTCGTTTGGGTATTTACAACATTTATTTCCTAGTTTATTCTCGAATGTGAATTTGTCAAGTTTTCACTGTGAGGCTTGTATGTTGGCAAAAAGTCATCGTATCAATTATCTATTACGCTTGAATAAAAGTGATACTCCATTTGCTTTAATTCACTCTGATGTTTGGGGTCCCTCTCCTTTACCTATTATCTCTGGTGTGCGTTGGTTTGTGTTGTTTATTAATGATTGCACTAAGATGACCTGGCTTTATTTAATGAAAAATAAGGATGAAGTATGTAGTATCTTTCAGTCATTCCATGCTATGGTTCGGACACAGTTTGACTCTTCAATTCGAATTCTTCGCTCGGATAATGGTGGGGAATATGTAAATCATCAGTTCATAACCTACTTTCAGAAACATGGTCTCATTCACGAGACGTCCTCTCCTCAAACTCCACAACAAAATGGAGTCACTAAACGGAAAATCGGCACATCCTTGAAACGACTCGGGCTCTCCTTCTGAATGCCTATGTTCCAGCTCACCATTGGACAGATGCAGTCACCACTGTTGTGTACCTCATCAATCGCCTTCCATCTAAACTCTTAAAGTTTAGGACTCCTCTACAAGTTTTTTCTGAATTCGTTTCACTGCCATCTATTCTAATGCTATCCCCTAGGATATTTGGTTGCGTGGCATATGTTCACCTTCACAAAAATCAACGTACCAAATTGGATCCATGTACTCGTCGATGTGTGTTTCTAGGGTATGGTATACACCAAAAAGGGTACCGATGTTATGATCCCACTACTCGGAGGTTTTATACTACCATGGATATTACCTTCATGGAATTTGAACTTTTTCATTCTTCATCCTCCTCCACTTCCTCACTTCAGAGGCAGACACCAAGTGAAGAGATGAAGTGGTTAACCTTTGAGTGGCTGAAAGACCAGAACAATCAAGTTGATGACCCTATGAAAACCCCAGAAATGGTCATAAGGTCTACATCTAATGAAGAGCCTAAATCAAATGCAGAACCCCCCTCTCCTATAATATCCACGGACTTATCTCCCGAGAATATTCCTGAGGTAAGCCATACTAGTACACCCTCCTTTACAAATAATATAGAGTCCTCTGCTAGATATATCTTACCTACACCAAGTGAAGAGATGAAGTGGTTAAGCTTTGAGTGGCTGGAAGACCAGAACAATCAAGTTGATGACCCTATGACAACCCCAGAAATGGTCATAAGGTATACATCTAATGAAGAGCCTAAATCAAATAAAGAACCCCCCTCTCCTATAGTATCCACGGACTTATCTCCCGAGAATATTCCTGAGGTAAGCCATACTAGTACACCCTCCTTTAAAAATAATATAGAGTCCTATGTTGGATATATCTTACCTTTCAGGCACAATTGTGGTAAACTACCAAACAGATACTCATCAGACATGGAGGAAAGGAGAACAAGGTACCCAATTACCAACTATGTGTCTATGGAAAACTACCTGAACCTCTCAAGACTTTCTCCAAGGAGTTATCCACATGCCAGATTCCAACTACTATTCAGGAAGCACTATCTGATCCTAAATGGACACATGCTATAGAAGAAGAAATGGAAGCACTGTTAAAGAATCAGACATGGGTGTTGGCTCCACTTCCCAAAGGGAAGAGAACTGTTGGATGTAGGTGGGTATTTTCTGTGAAACACAAGGCAGATGGTTCTATAGAGAGATATAAGGCAAGACTAGTGGCAAAGGGATACACTCAGATATATGGAGTAGATTATCAAGTAACTTTTTCACATGTAGCAAAATTGAATACAGTTAGGGTTCTGTTATCTCTTGCTGCGAACTTGGACTGGCCTTTACATCAGTTGGATGTAAAGAACGCATTCCTTCATGGTGACCTTAAAGAAGAAGTTTACATGGATATACCTCCAAGATATACAACCTCCTTAAAAATTGAGGTTGTGTGCAAATTGCAACGGGCATTATATGGATTAAAGCAGTCACCTCGGGCATGGTTTGGACGATTTAGTTTGGCAATGAAGAAATATGGGTTCCATCAGAGTAACTCAGATCATACACTATTCTTGAAACATCAACAAGGCAAGGTAACAGTGTTAATTATCTATGTTGATGATATGATTATCACAGGAGATGACAAGGAGGAAATTAACAAACTTCAAAAGCAATTGGCCACTGAGTTTGAGATGAAAAACCTAGGAGGCCTGAAATATTTTTTGGGAATAGAAGTTGCTAGATCAAGACGAGGTATATTCCTCTCCCAAAGAAAATATATCCTAGATCTATTATGTGAAGTTGGAATGTTGGAATGTAAGCCAGCAGACACTCCCATTATTCAGAACCATAAACTTGAAGAACACCCAAACCAAGTCCCAACAGACAAAGGTCAGTATCCGAGATTGGTTGGCAAGCTTATTTATCTCTCACATACTCATCCAGATATAGCTTATGCAGTAAGCGTGGTAAGCCAATTCATGCATCGACCTAGTAAAGATCATATGGAAGCAGTAATTTGGATCTTACGATACTTAAAATCATCCCCAGGAAAAGGACTGTTGTTCTTAAAGAATAATCATCTTAGGGTCAATGGCTATACAGATGCGGATTGGGTAGGAAATGCTACAGATAGACGATCTACCTCAGGATACTTTATATTTGTTGGAGGAAATTTGGTCACTTGGAGAAGTAAGAAGCAAAAAGTAGTGGCACTATCAAGTGCCGAAGCAGAATTCCATGGGATGGCAAAAGGAATATGCGAACTTTTATGGCTAAAAAGACTTATGTTTGAAATAGGTTTCCCCCTACCTCTAAGATGGACCTTTTATGTGATAACAAATCTGACATTGCTATTGCACATAATCCCATACAACATGATCGAACCAAACATGTGGAAGTTGACAGACATTTTATTAAGGAGAATTTAGAATAAAAAATTATCCGGTTTCCATTCGTGAAGTCCAACGATCAACTGGCAGACATTCTGACAAAGGCAGTATCAAGCAAAGAGTTCTACAACTCACTAGACAAGTTGCACGTTGAAGATGCGTTCACTTGAGGGGGAGTGTTGGCGTGAGCTGTAGATTATAAGGCAAATGAGAGGAATTATAGTGAAGATGTAAATATGATTCCTTCAATTAAGGGTCAAGGATCTCAGCCATGATCCTAGCCTTGAGTTATGTAACTGTCCAAAAATAGAGAGTCAAATGTCTCTATTTATACCTGTAATATTTCTAGAAAAGAGTAATGTAGAAAAATATGTTATGTTTATCATCTATGGATAGTTAGTTATGAATTAGGATAGATAATAGATATATGTTGATCAATATTGTACATAAACACTAACAATTGTCTATTGTATCTGTCCAACAATCTTAATTGGCAAATACTATAGGCAAAGTAGCTTCAGCTTTTTCCAAATCAAAGTGTTATGCCATGTTTTCATAAGCTGTAAATCGCGTCAGTAGAAGCCAAAACTCCACCACTAAGAGCAAACTCAAAAAAATCATTTGGAATTCAGTTTCTCACTAATTGCATTAAACAGAACAAAAACTATTTGAATGACTGAATTAGGTATTAATTTAACATAAACTAATGAAAACAAAAATGCATCTCTCTGAAACCAAACATGTATCATATAGAATTCACATTCCTCTGTATGCAAAAAATATCAGTAACAGATAAACTTCATGTTTGGCTAGAAGAGGCAACACAAAACGATACGAACTATGCAAGATTATTGATACTAAATTCTTTCAGACGTAGAAATTCATTCCCATTTAGAACGCCAAACTTCTTTGGAAGTGCACCTCATTTTTTAGTTATGTGCGGAATTCCCTTTACAGTACACTATATATGAATATGATGAAACCCTTTTCCATTTACATCTAACTATATAAACAGAAATGATCTTTCTACTCTACAATATCCTATCAAATTCAAATCAATGACAGTTGTATCTTAACTTGTTAACGAATCAAGTCATTTTCCTTGCCTCCATTTGGAATTCATCTATGGGAGTGTCTTGTGACATTACAATATCTTATTTATGTAGGGACTGGAGGTCTGCACTTTTTATTTTTTAGAAAAGTTGTTGGCAAGCTACTCTTGTCTAGAAGTGTTTTTAAAGGAGCCAAGACAGTTTGGAGAGAATAACAATTGTATTGATATTTTATTGATACAGTGAGCATATATTTATATGGAAGATATACAAGCTTGAGATAAGGAAGTTAGCTGTACAGATCCTAAAAATAAGAGATTGGATTGATATATGCAAGCAATGAATTAAGGTGATAAGGCTGTGGTTGTGGATCTTGATGAGAGGAGATCTTCTTTCCTAATATGCCCCCGCAAGATTGTGCTTCCATCGGAAACACCGATCTTGGAACGAAGAAGAGTGAAGCGGGACTTGGCCAAAGGCTTCGTAAGAGCATCAGCAAGTTGATCATGGGTAAAGACATGAGCAACAGTAAGAGAGCCATTGGAGACACAAAAAGAAGAAGGGTAAAATTAAACTGAGGCATTATTAGTTTTGCAAAATTGGGATACTGAAATTAAATTTTGTTTCATGGATGGAACACATAAAACATTGGAAAGTGAGAAGGAATGAGGAGTGGTGAGAGTGGATTTTCCAATTGTGTGTAATATGCAAACCTCGCATTACCATCACCAATTATAATATATCGAGGTCCTTCGTGAAGGCTATGGAGTTGAGAGATGATTCAATCGGAGGTGACATGGTATGAAGCACACTGTGTCAAGAAGCCGGTTAGAACTTGAGCCACGACCACTACCGTGGTTGTGTGATTTGCTCTAAGCGGACCTTTGGCGAGACCAAGTCGACGTCTCGAGGAGAAGCACTCCACGAGCATTGTGGCATTTGTGTTCACTGAGATTGACATATCACCGAGAGAACCTTTGGTGAGGTTGTTTCCTTGATTGTTGTTGGTGGCATAGCGCTTACCACCTTGGTGGTTGCGGTTGTGAGAAGATTTTCTCGAGATTGATGTCCATGTCATTTGTTGATTAAAGCGAAGCGGTGTTAGCGATCATAATAGTAGGGTCGCTTTCTTCACGCTTGAGAAAAGATTCATATTCCACAAGCTTGTCAAGAAGCTCTTCAAAGCCTATGAGCGTTGTCGCGTGCTCTAATTGCGTGAGCCGAGTTCCTTGAATCGGGTTCAACTCCATTGAACATGGAGAATGAGGTTGGTGGGTGGTACCGGTGATCCAATAATGGCGAGTTCATCGGCGATGCCTTGAATGAAGCCGAGATATTCAAAGCAATAGATCTTGTTCCTCGTCCTTTAGAGAGTTGATCGATTAGGCCCATAACGAGAGGATGATGGATTAGCATAATATTTTGCAAGGCGATTCCACGCTCAATAGCGCTTTTTGATGAGCCCGACCATGGGTATCACTCGATCGAGAGAGAGAGAGAGAATACCATGAAAAATCAATTTGTCTTATCTTTCCCATAGAGTAAACTCCGGATTGTCAATTTGTTTTCCTTCATTTGTCAACTCAAAGCAGGTGGGATGGGGCTTTGATCCGTCAATATATCCAGAAGATCGTAGCTAAAAAAGCGTTGAATCAAACTGGGCCTCAAGGAAGGATAATTTTTGGGAGTTTACTTAACGAGCAATTGTGTTGAGTTGAGAACAATGAGATTGTTTTGGCTAGGAAAGGAAGATGTGGTTGTCATGATGAAAAAAAAAATCAGAGAAGAAGACGAGTTTAGGATCGTATTAGAAAACTCGTGGGAGCTTGTTATAGCTACGATACCATAAAGGAGCCAAGCAGGTTTGGAGAATAACAATTGTATTGATATTTTATTGATCTGGTGAGCATATATTTATATGGAAGATATACAAGCTTGAGATAAGGAAGTTAAAGTATGGATCCTAAAAATAAGAGATTGGATTGATATATGCAAGCAGTGAATTAAGGTGATGAGGCTGTGATTGTGGATTTTGATGAGAGGATATCTTCTTTCTTAATAGTTTTGTTAGTTTGTCTTTTTCCGCAAGTTCTTATTAGGGTGACGTCTTCTCCTCCCAATATGTACCTTCTTCTTTTCAAAAATTTCCTTTTCTACCTAAAAAAACAAATAAATTGCCATTTCATCTAGTTTACAAATTTGTAATGACTTGGGAGTACTTGAATTCTAAAAGCCTGATGGTCAACCCAAATCTTAAACTATATAGTTGAGGTAGTAACTAGTAAGTGTGTAGAAAGGTAAGAAAAAAAACTGAAATGATAAAATAAATTAAATAAGAAAAGAATAAATAAATAATTTAAAATGAAATAGATTAGAAGGAGAAAAATAAAATAAACACACCCACATATATAAACTACATATATATGTATTCATGAGTATATATAGCTAAAATGTAATCTGTTCATAAGCGTGCAACTGTGAGAAAGTTATCATTCACAGATAATTGCTAATTTTAGGAAAACACTTGGAATTACCAATGGTTTGTTCATAGATTTCTACGTCCTAACTTTAAGGTTTCCAGATAAATTTTCAGTGTATATTTAATTTGTCACTAAATTAATACTAATTAATTTATCACAAATAAGATTTACTTAAATATGCTAGTATGTATCTTTGTGGATAACAATGTTGAATCTAAATTATATCAAAGAAATATCTACCTAATACTGACATTGTGATCAGCAGCATTTTCAATGGCTTTATAGACACCAAAACCTTCACTAGCGCCAAATCTCTGCATATCAGCTTTTGAATATCCATAATCCCGCGACTGAAGGTCATCAGGATGTGCTATTAATTGCCAGTACTGTGCCATTATGTCCAGGGTCCGTGAAGAGTTTCCAGCCAACCACCGTAGAACATCCGCTAATAGTAATCACATGCAATTTAAGTTTACAGAATCTGTCCTTATGAGTTGAGTTGAAACTAAATTCGATACAATCTGCCATTTTTTAGTCCATAGAAATGAAAACAAAAAAATCTAAAAGATACAAAAATAAAATTGGGAATGTGATCTCAGTTCCATGTTGTTTAGGCATACACGAATTTATAAATTTACATTGTGAAAAATAAATAAATTTACTTCAAAATAAATATTTAAGAGTCATTGCCATATTAGTATACATTTCCTAAAAGCATATTAATTAGAAAAAAAATACAAACTAGCAATATAATAAAGCAAACAAAATGTATAGAATATCCAACTTGTTTGATATATATATATATATATATATATATATATATATATATATATATAGTGCGCGCGTGTGTGAGGAAGGAGGGCAATTACCACGCTTGATTTTTGGAGGAATATTCACAATTATTAAAAATATTAATTTTGTTTTAAAAAAAAATACGATAAACATGTAAATATAAATAATTTGCCCACCATAATTTTGTAAAATAAGTATTTAGCATTTTTCGCTCACCTTTACTATAATTTCAGGTTAAGCCACTAATCCTGGGTGAAACCTAACTTGAAAATTTTACTAGTAGAGCCCATTTGAGATAATAGACTTGTAAAAATAACTTTGAACTAATGAGTCTCATCAATAATAGGCCGTTTCGCATATTGATTGAGATTCCTAAACTTTGTTAACAAAGCATCCAACGTTCTTTTCGGTCAGGGTTTGGAGCATTTACTCAAGTGTCCTAGCTTTCTTACTTTAATTTCTAAAATATGGAAGAAAAAATAAACTCACAATACACCTTACCCTTTTGTACTTTTAGGAGAAAAAAAATACCCTTTTAATTTGTCCATAACAAAGGCTGTAAAGTATGAGAATGGAAAAATTTCCGAAAATGATGGGTTTCTACCAGGGTAACGACTGAAGAGTGGTTTTGAAAATTATGGCACTGATATATTTTCTGTATCACGTTCAGTACATCCTTTTTTTTAAATATGAAGTTTTTTTTAACACGCAGCAACGAAGGAAGTGCCTGAAAATCCTAAATACAACTCAAACTAAAATATTGAATTAAGCTCAGGAGAGCAAATTGCCCTTGCACTTAACTTTAACTAAACGATATTATATTTATCCTCAAGCTAACCTGTTCGATTTGGTATTTTTTATTATAATTATTATGGATTTGAAAATGGAGGTATGCTTTATCAAATGGGACAAAAGGTACACACAGAAACATATCCACACAAAAAGTTTAACCAAGTACAGGCAGGTAATTTTTGGTTGGCCTAAAGTAATACAGAGTAGTATTGTTGTGTTTCATAATTGAGCTTAAAAAAAGTGTACTTAATTACACAATTAATTTACTTGTCCCGCGTAGTTATCAATCATGTCCAATAATAAAAACTAAAACAAAAACTATCTTCTAATATTAAACATAAATTTATTTCTAAAACGTATTGAGCAATTAATGGTTTTATTTTCAAGGATAACCAAACTGGGATTTTAAAAAAAAATTCCAACTTAAGAAAGAATTAAAAAAACTTGTTCTTCATCAAATCCATATTAAGTCAAACTTACCCATTTGCTCATACTTGAAGCAATGATGAACCCCATAAAAGATAAGTCATGAAAATGAAATCAAGCAGGTAATTAAAGGTTCTATTTTCAAGGACAGCCAAATTGGGAATTTTTTTATATAAAAAAAAAAACATACCAACTTAAAAAAAATAACTTGTTCTTCATCAAATCCATATCAAATCAAACCGACCCATTTTCTCATACTTGAAGTAATGAAGAACCCCATAAAAGTTAAGGCATAAATATGGTTGAAAATGAAATCAAGCAGGGAAAAAACAAGGTCAAATTGAAAATGGGTACCTACCAGTTGACAGAACACCAGGGACTGGAGAGAGGTGTGGCATGTCGCTGGGTATTGACTGAACTAGCCATGCTGATGAGGACATGGCATGCGTGGATTCAAACAAGACTAAAGGGACGTGGGGATCAAGCATGGCTAGAACAAAGAGGTTCAAACAAGGTCTCAATGGATTGATCAAAGATGTTTGGGCTGAAACTAACGTAAGGAAACCCAAAGAAGAGACAAACGAGCATGAGACACAAATTTGGGTCAATTTAATACAAACCCAATTCTAATCGTTTTAACAAAGTCAACATATTTTACATGCAAAGGAGGTTATTCAATCATGTGGGCCGCATACTTTTTTTTAAAGTTATCATACTTGATATTTTCACCATCATGAATTCAAGTGCGCTTCTCAACATTAATATTCATGAAGTAAATGCACGGATTCCAACTCAAGTCCAATAAGTAATCAGATTGGCATGTTCAATATATATTTTTTTTTGTGGGCTACGTATTACATATCAACAAGCAAAAGGCTGGAGCATATTCAGTCCTAGCAGTACACGTGGGCCATACCTTGCAACGGAATATCAGTATTATTCAATTTACACGGTATCTGTATAATCCGTACGCGGCATGGAAAACTCTTTGGCATCTAGAATTAATTTTAAATTCTATTCTAATTAGGATTTCTTTTTTTAATTAGGATTTCTTTTCCAAATTTACTTCTATTTCCTTATAGCAATTAGGGTTATAGTTTATAAATTCCTATTAGAGTTTGAATTATTTTGAGTAGTATAAATAGAGGTTCAAGTTATGTAATCAAACACATTATTCATTATTCAATATATTTGTGAGGTTATTCTCTACTTTTGGTTCTTTGAAGAATTCCTGAGTATTTTTCTTAGTTATTTCTTTAAGATTCAATTTAATTTATCATACAACAATTCATAGTTGTGTGTGGCGTCTTCTACCGCATCAATCATCGATTTTACCGAGATTACCGCTTCAATATAAACAAGTGGTCAAGGTGTCGTTGGTGTCCATTTAACGCAGAATTTCGAACGCGAGCAATTGTACCAAGATTACCGTCTACATATAGGCGAGGGGTTAAAGTGTTGAAAGCAATTCACCCAACAACTGTTCTAAAAATGATCGGGGCAGCGACCACCACCTTATGCAAGCATGTCGTGGAGTCTATCACATGCTTTGCATTTCTGATGATGATGATGATGATGATCAGAAGTGGAGTAAACTCTTTCAATATTGATTCTAGAGAAGGGGATAATGAGAGAAAAAGCTATGAATGTTAGTAGTTTCATCATTTTGGGAGATTTTGTGATTTATGTAATTTGATATATATATAACAAAATAGTGATTTTGAATTTCCGCTCACTTTAATAAATTATTTCGACCGTCCGAAATTTTAGATAAATCTTACCGTCTATGTAGTGTCGGAGACACATGACACACCTATTATATATATATATATATATATATATATATATATATATACATAGAAACCGGTTGCTATTAACACTATTCCAGCAATCAACAAGTCAGTCGTTAATCAAATTAATAGAAGATTGAGATTGAAAGAGAATTTTGTTCCGCCGGTACAGTATGTAGCGGTTGACTGAA
The DNA here is from genome assembly GCA_020205605.1 of Panax ginseng. NCBI lineage: Eukaryota > Viridiplantae > Streptophyta > Magnoliopsida > Apiales > Araliaceae > Panax > Panax ginseng. The sequence goes on from CM035139.1 coordinate 108,250,714, forward strand.
TAATATGTAGCAGCTGCCTATTTTAATATTGATCAAATTAATTTATTGGACACACTTTGTCAGATAGAAAGATAAAAAAAAAAGATTATTTTTTTAATATACCTACTGCTACAAGATGTAGCGGCTTGGTATTTAATTTTTTTTTCATGCCTTCTGTTGTCCCACTTTGTTAGATAAAAAGATAAAAAGATAAAAAATGAAACTTTTTTATATACCAACCGCTACAAGTTGTAGCAGCTAGGTCTTTAATTTATTTTTTATTTTTTTACATGCCTTCCGTTGTCCCAATTTGTTAAATACAAAGATAAAAAAGGGAAAAAAAATTATATACCAACCGTTACAAGCTGTAGCGTTTGGCCTTAATTTGTTTTTACATGCCTTTTTTTGTACCCTTCCTTTTTTACATGTCTTCCTTTGTAGTGGTTGTGTTCAAATGGTATATCTTTACTTTAATAATAATAATAATAATAATTATAAGATTATTATTATTATTATTATTATTATCTAAATATTAAACTTATAATAAATTATGGAAGATTAATGGGGGGATTGATCTAAAATTCTGAATAATTTACGAAATATTTGATTTAATAAAACAAAATTATAAAAAATATTAATTGAATTTAAGATAATAATAATAATAGTAATATTATTATTAAAATTATTCTTATTATTATTGTTATTATTGTTATTATTATTAATATTATTTTTATTATAATAAGATTATTACGTGAATCGTGGCAAAGTAAAAAAAAAAAACTTGGGCCGCTACAGCTTGTAGCGACTGTATTCTAACTTGGATGAATTACATATTCTATTACATTTTTAATAATAATTACAATAATAGTGCACTCATAAAATCTTTACACAACTAATACACTTCCATATTTATTTACAATACTAGTGCAATTAGGATTCCTTAATTTAGGAAATTAGTATTCAATTAGAATTCCTTAATTTAAGGATTAGTTATACACATGGCTTCTTCTCTCTCTCCTCATCTATAACAACTGCAGTTAGTCATCACCCTTCTTCTTCATTCAACGTATTCTTTCTATATATATATATATATATATATATATATATATATATATATATATATATATATATCAAGTCTTTGAGAGATGCAAAGAATTGTTCGATTCGACAGGCGTGACACTTCATATTATTGCTTAGTCGATCAAATTGGCGAGTCATTGGAAAGCATTTCGTTCATACCGCTTTCTTTCAACTTGCCTTGGAATCCCGAGCAAGAGGTTTGCAAATCAGAATTTTAAGTTTTATGTTTTTTCATAAGAAATTTATTTAATTGATTTAGATTCCTCCGGTTGCGGTTTAGGCCTTTGTTGCGGCTTTAGCTTTTCATCAAATCTTTGAAGACATGGGTGGAAGCTGGGTCTAATTTGGTGGTGGAGCACAAAAAGTGGATTGAGGAGGGTATGAAGATTCAGGCGGTGGTGGCGGTGGATATGAACACTGGATGATGGTAACCAAACCTTCATACCAAGGTAACCAAACTGTCATATCAAAGTAACCAATCAACCTCCACACTTTAAATTTTTTTTCTTAGTACAATTGGTCACCAAACTTTCAGATCAAGGTAAGCAAACCTTCATACGAAGGTAACAAAACCTTCATACCAAAGTAACTAATTCACATCCACACATGCAGTTTTTTCATAGTGCAGTTGGTAGCCAAACCTTCAGACCAAGGTAACCAATTCAATTTTATTAAGTTACCAATTTCATTTGAATGTGATGCAGTTGGTAGCCAACCATTCATACAAAGGTAACCATTTTATTATTTATGAGTAACAAAATAGTTACAATTTTTTTTTAGAACATTAATAGTTACATTTATTTATTTTTAAACTTTTTGTAGGGCGAATCTTCTTCTTATTCTCATTGGCGTTTTGGACAACGAAGATTTGCGACGGTGTAGCGGCGGAGTATGTGAGGTGTAGCGGCAGTGGACTATTATTTCAAAGTGTATGTGAGGGAGATGAGGATTTGAATTTGAATATTTAAATTTGAATTATTATTTTGAATTTGAATTTGTTTTTGTTGTTAGATCCAAATATTTGAATTTGAATTAATTATGGCAGTTATTTGTCCTTGATTTTAGGTTTTTTTATTAATGTGAATTGTACTATTTTTGTAATATGGGTCCTAATTACACTCTTTTTGTAATTATTTGGTCGATGCACTTTTTTTTTAATTACTTTTTATTTGTTGTATACTTATGTAAATAACCCTTCTAACTTTAGCAATAATAATAATAATAAGATTATGGAAAGTGCTTATCATGTTTATTTGGTATTATGCAGTAGGAATAGTCAAACTATTATGGAAAATGCTTAATATAACATTAGAACATAGCCGCTACAAGTTGTAGTGACCCAAGTTTTTTTTATTTTTTCTCGATTCACGTAATAATCTTATTATAATAAAAATAATATTAATAAAAATATCAATAATATTAATAGTAATAGTAATATTATTACTATTATTATTAAAATTAATAACAATAATATAAATAACTACAATAATAATTGTAATAATAATAATAATAATAATAATAATAATAATAATACTATTATTATCTTAAATTCAATTAATACTTTTATAAAAAAATTATTAAATCAAACATTTCATAAATTATTGAGAATTTTAGATCAATCTCCCATTAATCTTCCATAATTTATTATAAGTTTAATATTTAGATAATACTATAAGTTTAATAATTATTAGTAGTAGTATTATTATTAGTATTAAAGTATATAACATTTGAACACGCCCGCTACAAAGGAAGGCATATAAAAGGAAGGCATGTAAAAAAGGAAGGCTATAAAGGAAGGCATGTTAAAAAAAAATTAAGACCAAGCCGCTACAGCTTGTAGAGGTTGGTATATAATTATTTTTCCTTTTTTATCTTTGTATTTGACAAAGTGGGACAACGGAAGACATGTAAAAGAAAAATAAATAAAATTAAAGACAAAGTCGCTACAGCTTGTAGCGGTTGGTACATAAAAAAAAATTCTTTTTTTATCTTTTTATCTGACAAAGTGGGACAACAGAAGGCATGTAAAAAAAAATTAAATATCATGCTGCTACAGCTTGTAGCGGTTGGTATATTAAAAAAAATAATTCTTTTTTATCTTTCTATCTGACAAAGTGGGCTCACGTTAGTAAGTTATTTTGACCATTATTAAAATAGCAGCCGCTACATATTATTCAGCTAATCGCTACATATTATTCAGCTAACCGCTACATGTTGTACCAGCTGGACAAATTTCCTTTTAAATCTCAGTCTTTCATTAATTTGATCAACGATTGACATGTTGATTGTTAGAATAGTGCCAATAACAACCAGTTGCTATGGATGAGAACCCTATATATATGAAATGCCAAGTTGTCCTTTTCAAAGAAAGTATGAAATACTCAAGGTCTTGGACTGAAAATGATGTTTTACTAAATGTTGCCATTGTAAAACGTTTTAAAGAAAAGAGAAGTGCTATTTTGAATTATCGATAGTGTGACGCCACCAAAATAGGTATACATCAGCCATTCTGAGTTGTCAATACATGGTACAAAAATAACTATAATTTTATTATTACAACAGTAAAACTATGAGTTTGAATACAAATATTATCTTCTAGACAATATCTATACTCAAATAAATTCTCATCACATTTATTGATATATTATTTTATAAAAATGGTGAAGACTACTAAACAACTCTCTCTAGAACCTTCATTCCATACCCCAACTCGTACTCGCTATATTCTCGCCTCCTGAGAAGAAAAATGGAACAAAAAGGAAAAGGGTGAGCTCAACTAGCCCAAGAGAAGAATATTATGACTAAGATAATATACAACAAATTATCATTAGTCTTCAACAGGAAAAAAAATCTAATAGAATACAATAGACAACAAGTTTTAAATCAATATTCGCAGCGGAAATAATAATTCATTAGAAGAGTTAAGTAGAGAATGCAAACTACTATCTTCTATATATGAATTTAAAAGTTCATCGCTATCTTTTATCCCCGTAACATCAATCAATATATATCCGAATCAAATATTCATCTTTTCACTACAGCCAAAGATATTCATCAGTTGGTCATGTTCATCTAAACACTGCTCATCTTTGCACCACGGCCAAAGATATTCATCGAAATCATTCATCTTTGCACTCTGTGCCAAAGATATTCAATAATATCATCATTTAAGACCGAGGATGATGAAAATATTTTTAAAGAAACGAATCCAAATTGAAATAAAATGACAAGGATTAAGGATTAAGGATTCGTACTTTGTTTTATCCATGTCCAAAAATACCTCAAAATAATCATAGTGGTGTAAAATTCTAGAATGATCAAAATATGGATACAATCAAAGCTAGTATCCACAATAGATATTTTAGACGAAAAGGGAAAATTTTCATTTTTTGATTAATAGTGCCGTATTCGTGAATAGTGTCGTATACGTGAATAGTGCCGTATACGTGAATAATAACTCCGACACCAAAAGTTCCAAATTTGATAAAAATTTCAGATCAATATTTCAGCATAATGATATTGAAGAAATAATATCATTACGAAAAAAAAATAATATCCTTTACCTCTAAAGATCAAGACTTAAATTTAAACACCAGGATATAAGGCTATGACTTGAACTTGCACCGTATAGCAATACTCAAAATATACTCAAAATATTCACAAGAATACACTCGATAATATAGAGAGAAAACTTGGGTTTACGGTGTGATTTTAATTCTAACCTAAGCACCCTATTTATAGGAAAATGCTTAGAACATTCAAAGTAGAAAATTTAATATAATATTAATATATATAAAATTTTTCCTACGCACACTCTTATAAACTGAAATCAGCTCATTTCAACAACCAACCAAGCCCACCAAACATATCAAAACGTTTTTCTAATTTAAATTATTTTAAACTTCCAAAATCAATTATTTTGAACTTGAACTTTAATAATTCATAATAAATAGCCCTTTTATTAGAAAATTTGAATCTCACTTGGTTTTTATAGGAAATCCAATTCTCTACAACTTTGCGAAGAAAGTTTTTCCAAATTCCAAGCAGAAATTGACCGAAATCCACAAACCAGGCGATTTTACATTGTTTATAATCAAATTTCGAACCAAGAAATGGGGTCCGCAAACACATAAAACATGCTTTAAATATTTTTGGTAACAAAATACTCCTCCTCCACATATACTCATATATCCCACATTCATCGTAAAAATATAATTATTATTATATTATTAAAATATAATAATATATTTAAATGAATTATTTTATCGAAAAAGATAAAATTTTAATTTTCAACAATTGTCATATTAAAAATTTTCTCCATCTATATCCACATAAAATCAATATTTTCCTCATCATATGAATCAATAATTAATTATTCACAAATAATATTATAGAATCACAATATTGACAACCAGGCAGTTCCCAGAAAAGAGGGGGCTTTCCAATAAGAATTTCTCCTTACTGGCGCGCAATTAGGTGACCAAACCTCTCCTTAGACAGAACTTTCTAGACATTGTCAATAATATTATCTAATAATATTATTCAGATAATATGAATTATTGCTTCGATAATGAAAAATACTGTGTAATGACAATTATTGAAACAACAACAATATAAAATATCAACGCAGCAATTATTAAATTAATAAAATAAAATACTGAACAGTAATTACTGTAACCATTATTGAGTAGTGTCTTCTTACGTAAGAATCAATAATTGGTGCAATACCGTGTCTTCTCGTGTTTTAACCAATTTAGTATTTTAACAAAGATTAATCTGTAATAACTACGCCGTTATTTTTAAACAACTTATATTTGTCATTTTTTTCATCCAATCGCTTTCCGTTATGGGGCCCAGAAAAGACTGCGCCGTCATACGAATATTCCCCGACAGCAAGAATATTCCACGACCAAACGAATATTCCCCGACAACAATGAATATTTTATAACCATTTGTTTATTTTGAAATATTTGCGTATTTTACCCATAACTATCCACATTAATCAAATCAACCCTTACTATTCAAAATAATAATTAGAGGAAATTAAATTTCATTTATTAATTATTTGGGGTCTTACAGATAGTACTTCATAACTATTGTTCAGTTATTGAATATATATGATTTGTATGATTCAAGCATATTATTTAAATGAAATTGTTGTATTTGCTGAGCTAGTTATGCTCACTCTTGCTTGAACCATATGAATGCAGCTAAGATCGAACGGACCGAAGGATCCAGAAAAGATAAAGGGAAGGCTAAGACGAACATGTAGAGTTCCTTTGTAATAGTATAGGTGAATGATGTTAATATTTGATATTATGACAAGAACAAATGTAAATGTTATAAATACCCTGGGGAATGGTAATATTATTTTGGAATATATATAAGACATATTGGTTCTTTTGAGGCATTTCAATTGAATGTTTGTGTGAACTGTAGCACCGTGTAGCACCATATGTCGGGTTGGAAGATACCCAGATTTGGGGGCGTCACAGGTTGGTATCAAAGCATTAGGTTATAAAACTCAAAGGTTGAATTAAAACCTTAAGTCATAACCTTAAGAGAAGTCAAAAAAGTAAAAGATGAAATTAACCTTAAAAATGCATTATATATATGATATGTGTTTTTATTATTCTACTGACGTGTACTAATAAAACTAAATTATTTTTTTGTAGATGTCAGGAGAAAATGAAATGTATAGAAATATGCAAGTAGAAAGTGAAGAATCGGTTAATCAAATAGAGATTATACTGAACCCTATAGCAGAAAAGCCAGAAGTGGTGGTAATTGAGTTTGGAGACTCGGAGAACTATGACCTTATGTCTGTGTTTGACGACATATCGGAAGAAGAGGTGGCGGTAGTGTCCTTTAACCCAGTAGCACTTGTAGAAGAGATGCCTCAAGGGGAGTCGATGATGTCATTATTTATGACAGTGTTGGATAGAAACCTCTATTATTGTAAGGAGGTGAAGGAGCTAAAAGCAGAGCTTCATGTTGTCTTGGAAGATAAGACAATTTTGGAGTTGATGTGGGAAGAGGAACACGATGAGAGACTTTTGGCAAAGGATAAGGTCCACGAGCTGAAACAGGAGGTCTTTGAGCTCAAGGAGGAGCTAAAGACCAAGAAACAGAAGATAGGGAGGATGTGCTATATACATAGGAGTTCTCATGCAGATTTTCAGCAACAAGTAGCTGGGTATTCGATAGAGGTAGGGCATACTCGGCATACTATCAGCCGTTATGTTATTATCGATCTTGCCAACACAAATTTTAACAATGCCTTACGGCATATGTAATATAGTATTAGCTAGAGTAGAGTTAGATATGTAAATATGATGTATCTAGTAGTGATGTAAAACCCTCTTTTGTATAACAAAGGGTAGTCTTTTGTAATCTCAATTTTTGGAAAGCAATTATGGGATAGTAATGTAATCAGCTTAGGTTGTGTAATGTGAACGATGTAGTATTATACTACAAGAAGCAAATCAATATAAGCCTTTTTATGGAACATATTGAGTAATGAGTTTTGAAGTTATTGTTTAAACTTGAATAATAACTAAGTAATAAGGAAAAGAATAGTAATGATGTGTTGTTTATCTTAACAGAAAAATGCCGTCAAGAAGGAGACAACGTAATCAAGATGCTAATGTTAATCAACCGGAGGAAGGTCCGATAAACCCAATGCAAGAGTTCGTTAACTTGTTAACAACCGCATTTAATAGGAATGGGGCTAATATCCCTGTAAATCTTGGAGTAGTACGAGCTACTACTTTTAAGGATTTTAAGAGTGTAGGTCCGTCAGAGTTCAAAGGAACTACGGACCCCATAGAAGCCCAAACGTGGGTAAAAGAGATTAAGAAGACATTTGTCATTGCAAATGTTGACGAGGGTCAGAAGGTTGCTTTTGTAACCTATATGATGAAGGGAGAGGCCAACTTTTGGTGGGAGGCTAACCAGGTTAGGGCTGGTAACGAGTATGCAGGGAAGAATGGAGATGAGGTTTTTAGAGTTAAAACAAGGGGAGATGACGGTTCCCTAATAAGCTGCCAAGTTCAATGAATTGGCAAGATTTTCTCCATAACATGTGGACACAGGGGTGAGAAAGGCTAGGACGTTAGATCAGGGCTTGAAACCCTGGATTTATAGCCGAATATCTGTGTTCCAAAGTACTTCTTTTGGGACCATACTAGAGAAGGCGATAAATGCCGAAGGTGGGAATGAGGCTCTAAGCCAGTACTACAAGGATAAGAAGAATAAGGGTAAGGTGGATGAGGGAGTGAAGATTGAATGAGCCAGCGGGAGTGGTGAAGGTCAGAAAAGGAGAGGGTTTAACTCTGGGAATATCAGAGTGAAGCAAGGGGATTCGAAGAGGAGGATGGAGGCATGCAAGACCTGTGGGAAGACTCATTTAGGAGCCTGTCTCAAGGGGAAGGCGGTATGCTATAACTGTGGATAGGAGGGGCACATTTCTCCTAACTGTCCAAGTCCGAAGAAAAACCACGGATGCTTTGTATGTGGGTCAACTGACCACATAGCAAAGAACTGCCCAAAGAAGGGGACAGACGAGAATAAGGGCGCTAATAGTGGTAAGTTAGCTATTAGTGGTCCAGCGCAGTCGGGTAGGCCGATGGCCCGCACCTTTAATATGACTGTGACGCCCCGAAAATAGGTCCATTCCACCCAACCCATTCTGAGTCGCCAAATACATGGTACAGAAATTACTACAACTTTATTATTACAACAAGAAAGCGTGAGTTTGAATACAAATATTATCTTCTAGACAATATCTATACTCAAATAAATCCTCATCACATTTATTGATACATTATTTTACAAAATGGTGAGGACTACTAAACAACTCTCTCTAGAACCTTCACTCCATACCCCGACTCGATCCTCGCTATGTTCTCACCTCCCGAGAAGAAAAATGGAACAACAAGGAAAAGGGTGAGCTCAACTAGCCCGAAAGAAGAATATTATGACTAAGATAATATACAACAAATTATCGTTAGTCTTCAACAGGGAAAAATCTAATAGAATACAATAGACAACAAGTTTTAGATCAACAAATGCAGCGGAAACAACAATCCATTAGAAGAGTCACATAGAGAAAGAATTCTACTGTCTTCTAAGGTTTAAAAGTCCATCATCAATATTTTATTCCTGTAACAACAATCAATATTCATCTTTGCACTACAGGCCAAAGATATTCATTTAAATCACCAGCTGGTCATGTTCATCTCAACACATGTTCATCTTTGCACTACAGGCCAAAGATATTCATCAGTTAATCGTTCATCTTTGCACTACAGGCCAAAGATATTCATCAAGTATCACCATTAAGGACTAAGGATGATGAAAAACATTTTTAAGAACGAATCCAGTGAGATAGAAGGACAAATATTAGGGATTCGTTTAACAGTTTATCCAAGATCGATAATACTTCATAATAAATGATTTTAAAGCAGAACTCAAAAATAACGATCAAAACATGGATACAATCAAAGATAGTAGCCAAAATAGACATCTTGGACAAAAAGAAAAATTTTCATTTTTTGAATTGAATAGTGTCAGATTAAATGAATAGTCTTGATACGTGAATAGTAACCCCGACACAAAAAGATAGAAATTTCACAAAAAACATCTTCACGCTTCGTGAATAGTACTCGTGAATAGTAACTCGTGAATAGTAACTCATGAATAGTAACTCGTGAATAGTAACTCATGAATAGTAACCCCGACATGAAAAAGTTCCAAATTTGATAAAAAGTTCAACCAATATTTTGGCATAATGATATTGAAGAAAATAATATCATTTGCGAAAGAAATAACATCCCTTACCTCAAAATAACTTGCAGTACTTCGATTGTATTTTCGATATAGTCTTGTGTAAACTCATGACCGTATAGCAACACTCAAAGTATACTCACAAGAATACGCTCGATAATATAGAGAGAGAAAGAGAGAAAACTTAGTTTCTGGTGTGATTTTCAATTCTAACTTAGCCCTCTATTTATAGGAAAATGTTAGAACGCCAAAGGAGACTAAATTAATAAAATATATTATTATTAATTCAAAATTCCTACCCACATGTTTTGAAAATCTAGCATGCCTTCTTTGGTCAAAAACATCAGCCACCCATGTGCCAACAACCACAAAAATGTTTTTCTTATATAAAATAATTAAAACTTCCAAAAATCAATTATTTGAACTCCTAACTTCAATAATTCATGATAAATAGCCCTTTTGTCGGAAAATTCGAATCTCGAGACTTTTTATAGGAAATTCAATTCTCTACAACTTTACGTAAGGAAGATTTTCCAAATTCCAAATGTAAATTATCAGAAATCCATAAATGAGCGATTTTACGCCTATAATCAATTTTTTGGTCAAGAATTGTGTCCACCACACACACAAAATATATGTTAAACATTTAATGCCACAAAAATACTGTTCCTCCTCATATACTCATATATCCCACATTCATTGTAAAAATATCACCAATTAATATAATATTAAAATAATATATTTAAATGAATTATTTTATCGTAAAAAGATAAAATATTAATTTTCAACAATTGTCACATTAAAATTTTCTCCATATATATCCACATAAAATAAATATTTTCTTTATCATAATAATCAATAATTAATTATTTAAAAATAATATTACGTAATCACAAGATCGACAATCAGCCGCTTTCGGAAAAGGGGCTTTCAATAAGGATTTCTCCTTCTTGGCCAAGAATTAGGTGACGAAACCTCTCCTTAGGCGAGAACTTTCTAGACATTGCCAATAATGTTATCTCGATAATATTATTCAAATAGTATGAATTATTGATTTGATAATGGAAAATACTATGTAATGACAATTATTGAAACAACGGTGATACCAAATATCAACGCAAAGAATTATTGAATCAATATAATATTGAACAAGAACTCACCTGTAACAATTATTGAGTAGTGCCTTCTTACGTAAGGATCAATAATTCAACAATACTCGCAATCTGGTGCTACTGCTTGTGCAACCACGCATATTCATCGTATTTTAACCAACGGGTATTCCAACAAAGGTAAGCAGAATAACTTCTGTTGTTATTTTTAAACAACTTATATTTGTCGTTTTCTTCCTCCAATCGCTCAGTTATGGGGCCCACACATGGTCAAGGCTTGCCGCATTTAATATTCCCCAACAAGACGAATATTCCACGACCAAACGAATATTCCCGACAACAATGAATATTTTAATAACCACTTGTTTATTTTGTAAAATTGCACATTTCACCCATAACTAAAGCATTATATCAAATTACCACCTTATTAATCAAGAATAATAATTAGAGGAAATTGATTTTTATTTATAAAAATTTGGGGTCTTACAACCTCCCTCCTTATGAAATTTCGTCCTCGAAATTGGACGACGCATACTGGTGTTTGAAAAGTTGAAAATACCTCACTTTCATTTCCGTTTCCAACTCTCAGGTCATTTCTTCAATAGCATGGTTTCTCCACAAAACTTTAACTTGTGGTATAACCTCGGTACATAGGACATGTTCTTTCCTATCCAAGATCTTGACAGGTACCTCCTCGTACGTTAAGTCTTCGGCTATCTCGCCCGGTTCTAACTCAATGACGTGGTTCGGGTCGTCCACATATTTACGTAACATCGATACGTGAAAAACGTTATGAACACGCGTTATACTTGGCGGTAAAATGAGTCTATAGGCCACAGTTCCTATTCGATCGAGGATTTCAAATAAACTAATAAATCGAAGGTTTGAGCGTTCCTCACATCGCCAATTCTCGCTTTTGGAATAAAAACTTCTTGCACCTCCTTCTTCATATTCATCAGCTCCGGTGTGTAGCCTGAGCGATTTTAACTTTATCGATAAAAGTCGATTATACTCGTATATCCTCACGTGAGTCCCTAGAGTCTTTAACTCTATCTTCATCATTTGTAAGTTATACGAGATGAGTCTTTGACAATATCGCATCTGCATCAGATAACGATCTTTTACTCAACACGTCAGCTACCACGTTCGCTTTTCCAGGATGGTATGGTCAGAACATGTGCCGAAATGAGTCTCCCCTTGAGTTCTTCCAAGCTCTTTCCACATTCCTCGCTTCATTCGAATTTTGTATCTCTACGAGTCAGCTGCATTAATGGAATAGCGATTCGAGAATATCCTTCAACAAATCTCCGATAATAACCAACTAAGCCTAGAAAGCTACGTGTGATGCCCCCAAAATAGGTCCATTCCATCCAACCCATTCTGAGTCGCCAAATACATGGTACAGAAATAACTACAACTTTATTATTACAACATATAAACTCTGAGTTTTAATACAGATATTGTCATCTAGACAATATCCACACGCAAATAAATCCCCATTATAATTATTGATACATTATTTTACAAAAATGGTGAGGACTACTAAACAACTCTCTCTAGAACTTTCATTCCATACCCCGACTAGTACTCACTACATTCTTGCCTCCTGAGAAGAAAATGGAACAAAAAGGAAAAGGGTGAGCTCAACTAGCCCAGTAAAGAATATTATGACTAAGATAATATACAACAAATTATCGTTAGTCTCCAACAGGGAAAAATATAATAGGATACAATAGACAACAAGTTTTAAATCAATATTCGCAGCGGAAATAATAATTCATATAAAGAGTTAAGTAGAGAATGCAAACTACTATCTTCTATGTATGATGAAAGATATTCATCAAGTATCACCATTAAGGACTAAGGATGATGAAAAACATTTTTAAGAACGAATCCAGTGAGATAGAAGGACACATATTAGGGATTCGTTTAACAGTTTATCCAAGATCGATAATACTTCATAATAAACGATTTTGAAGCAGAACTCAAAAATAACGATCAAAACATGGATACAATCAAAGATAGTAGCCAAAATAGACATCTTGGACAAAAAGAAAAATTTTCATTTTTCGGTGAAACACCGGATATAGGCTATGACTTGAACTTGCACCGTATAGCAATACTCAAAGTATACTCAAAATACTCACAAGGATACGCTCGATAATATAGAGAGAGAAAATTTCAGTTTCTGGTGTGATTTTCAATTCTAACCTAAGCACCTATTTATAGAAAATTGCTTAGAACACCAAAGCAGAAAATTTAATATAATATTAATATATTTAATAAATTCTCTACGCCCATCTAGACAATCTGATCTCAGCCATCAACACATGTTAAAGATGCCCAAAAACATTTAAAAAACGTTTTTGTAAATAAAAATATTTTAAATTCCAAAAATCAATTATTTTGAACTTGAACTTCAATAATTCATAATAAATAGCCCTTTTATCGGAAAAATTGAATCTAAATGCGTTTTTATAGGAAATTCAATTTCTACAACTTTACGTAAGAAAGTTTTTCCAAATTCAAAAGCAGAAATTGACCGAAATCCACAAATGGACGATTTTACGTGCTATAATCAAATTTCGATCAATAAATGGGGTCCACAGACATGTTTAACATGTTTTAAACATTTTGGTAACAAAAAATACTCCTCCTCCACATATACTCATATATCCCACATTCATCGTAAAAATATCATCGTTAATATATTATTAAAATAATATATTTAAATGAATTATTTTATCGAAAAAGATAAAATATTAATTTTCAACAATTGTCACATTAAAAATTTTCTCCATCTATATCCTCATAAAATCAATATTTTCCTCATCGTATGAATCAATAATTAATTATTCACAAATAATATTATGTAATCACAATATTGACAACGTGTAGTTCAGGAAGAGGAGGCTTTCCAATAAGAATTTCTCTCATTGCGCCGCAATTAGGTGACCAAACCTCTCCTTAGATGTAACTTTCTAGACATTGCCAATAATGTTATCTAATAATATTATTAGGATAATGAAAAAATTGTGTAATGACAATTATTGAAACAACAAGAATATAAAATATCAACGCATCAATTATTAAATCAATAAAATAAAATCTTTGAGCGAAGAATTATCGTAACCATTATTGAGTAGTGCCTTCTTACGTAAGAATCAATAATTGGTGCAATCTGGTAGTGCTTCTTGTGCAACGAACGCGCAGACATCGTGTTTTAACCACCGTGTATTCCAACGATTAGGTAAACGGTAATAACCACGCCAATTATTTTTAAACAACTTATTTTTTGTCGCTTTCTTCCTCCAATCGCTTTTTTAGTTATGGGCCCACACATGGTGCCGTCGTAAATACGAATATTCCCCGACAGCATTTAATATTCCACGACCAAACGAATATTCTCCGACAATAATGAATATTATATCACCACTTGTTTATTTAAAATATTTGCGCATTTTACCCATAACTAACCACATTAATCAAATCCACCCTTACTATTTTAAAATAATAAATAAAGGAAATTCCTTTTTATTTAAAAAAATTTCGGGGTCTTACACTACGTATTTCGATTACCGACTTAGGTTGTTCTCAACTGTGACTCATATCCCAACCTTGGATAGCATGTTACAATAGCACCTATCAGTTTATTATCGCACGGATATGGCGTCCCCTATGGAGAGTTTGGCTTCGGTGCATTCCACAAAGGAAGTCATAAGATAGAGGCTCGGGTATCAACTTCTATAGTTGGGTTTTTAACTCCTGAATTTAAATAGGAGCCATTCGATATGAGATTTTAGAAATGGGTTTTATACCGGATTTAAAGTCGATACAAATTCAATATCACGCTCTGGGAGTAGGCCAAGAAATTCCTCAGGAAATACGTCAGGAAATTCACTAACAACAAAAATATCATTCAAATCTAACGTATTATTGTTCAAGTCCATAACATGGCTAAGAAAGCTTGACATTCGTTTTTCAATAAACAAATAGCTTTGTGGTTTGATATGATAGCGGTGTTTGACTTCAATGGTTTGGTTGCTTAAATTGAATAATGAAGTTTACTTAGGAATATGAAAACTAACAATCTTACAAAAGCAATCAATTTGGCATGATGAGTAGTTAACCAATCAATCCCTAAAATCACATCAAAAGCAAGTATCTTTAAAGAAATAAGGTCAACGAGTAATGTGATGGTGCCAACTTTGAATCAAGCAAGATTTCTAAACAACGGATGTAATGAAAGTTTCTCTAACTGAGTCTCCATAAATAGGTCAAAGTCTAATTTCTCCGTAGTCAAGTTCAAATGTTGAGCGCAAGCAGAGAGAGATAAAAGAATGGGTAGACAGAACCAGATCTAGTAAGGTATAAACTTCGCAAGAATTTATAATTAACTAACCCGTGCTAACTTCGTTCGGGTTCCTCGCATTTTGATCCGGTCACGACAAACGCTCTTCCAAGAACCGCTGATTTCGACTTATCCGGGACAGCCCTTGGAATCACCACTTCCGCTAAACTTGGTTTCGCTATAGTACAATCTCGAGCGATGTGGCCTTCCTTTCCACAGTTGTAACATACCTTGGAATGTTGTGGGATAGTTTGGGCTGATATGTCCCACCTTCCGCGTGATTTGTAACATATCTGAACGGTGGTCTTTCTCCTCCTTGGAACCGATTTACATCAATACCGACGTCTTCACATGGTCGTTGTTGAATCTCCTCTTTTTAAAATCTCCTCCCGACTCGCTTCTTCTATTTTCATGGCCACGATTACCACCAGAGTGGTTACCGCCTTTGTCCGTATTCTTTCCTCCTCATTTGGTTATCATTGTTCGATGACTACCACGGTTGTGGTCCTGGTTGAGTATACTCACTATCTCGCTCTAATAATTGAGCCTCATTGACAACATCCGAATACGAGAAAACTTATGAGAAATGAGGTATTGGCCGAATTTGAGTTTTAGACCCTCGAAACATATCGGCGTCATCGTTCCTCATTTTCCACCAAATGAGGTGCAAACTCGACAACTCGCAAACTTCGCTTTCGATCGAGACACCGTCATGTTACTCTACTCCAGTCTAATAAACTCCACTTCCTTCATATGACGAATACTTTCTGGAAAGTACTTGTCATTGAACAGTTTCTGAAATCTTTCCCAAGACATGTTAAGTGCATCTCGGTAAAAGTACGCTTCACGATTCCCACCAAGAATCGCTTCACCACGAAACATAAAGGTGGCGAATGGAACCTTCATTCCTCCGTGCATCCCAAGACATCAAATATCTTGGTAATTTGCTTGACCCACGTTTCTGCCTTGATCGGATCCGGCTTTCCATGGAAATCTGGTGGTCCCAACTCTTTGAATTGTTTGGCCGTGACAAACCGCAGCGTTATTATCATTTCCACCAGTATTTTGTACACGAGTCTCCTAAATCGATTTTTTGCATGAACCGCAAAAAGCTCCTAAACATTCCATCGTTCATCGTTTGCTCAATAGTGTTGTTTCTGGGAGGAATATTGCCTTCCGGTGCACGTTCTCGGGTTTGCGACTAAAGGTTGTTCCACAGTCTCATAAACTCCATTGTTAACGTTTCTCATTTGCCATTCTTAACATCGCCATAAAATAAGGGTTAATTAAACAAATTAACATGTCACATAATATCCCTATATTATGACTCGACCAACAAATAAGCTTAGGTAGGACACACACTAGCGAAGGATTTACTCGTCTCCCTCCTAGTTCTATTCCCGATCTCCATGGAGATCATATCCTAAGCTCGATACCAACCGTGACGCCCCCAAAATAGGTCCATTCCACCCAACCCATTCTCGAGTCGCTAAATACATGGTATGTAAATTACTACAACTTTATTATTACAACAAGAAAAGCGTGAGTTTGAATACAAATATTATCTTCTAGACAATATCTATACTCAAATAAATCCTCATCACATTTATTGATACATTATTTTACAAAAATGGTGAGGACTACTAAACAACTCTCTCTAGAACCTTCACTCCATACCCCGACTCGATCCTGCTATATTCTCACCTCCTGAGAAGAAAAATGGAACAACAAGGAAAAGGGTGAGCTCAACTAGCCTAGTAAAGAATATTATGACTAAGATAATATACAACAAATTATCGTTAGTCTTCAACAGGGAAAAATCTAATAGAATACAATAGACAACAAGTTTTAGATCAACAAATGCAGCAGAAACAACAATCCATTAGAAGAGTCACGTAGAGAAAGAATTCTACTGTCTTCTAAGGTTTAAAAGTCCATCATCAATATTTTATTCCTGTAACAACAATCAATATTCATCTTTGCACTCTGAGCCAAAGATATTCATTTAAATCACCGATTGGTCATGTTCATCTCAACACTGTTCATCTTTGCACTACTGTGCCAAAGAAGATATTCATCGATTAATCGTTCATCTTTGCACTACAGGCCAAAGATATTCATCAAGTATCACCATTAAGGACTGAGGATGATGAAAAACATTTTTAAGAACGAATTCAGTGAGATAGAAGGACAAATATTAGGGATTCGTTTAACAGTTTATCCAAGATCGATAATACTTCATAATAAACGATTTT
The DNA here is from genome assembly GCA_020205605.1 of Panax ginseng. Lineage (NCBI taxonomy): Eukaryota > Viridiplantae > Streptophyta > Magnoliopsida > Apiales > Araliaceae > Panax > Panax ginseng. Next base: position 108,268,275 of record CM035139.1, read on the forward strand.
GAAGCAGAACTCAAAAATAACGATCAAAACATGGATACAATCAAAGATAGTAGCCAAAATAGACATCTTAGACAAAAAGAAAAATTTTCATTTTTCGGTGAATAGTGCCGTATTCGTGAATAGTGCCGTATACGTGAATAGTGCCGTATACGTGAATAGTAACCCCGACACAAAAAGAGAGAAATTTCACAAAAAAAATCTTCACGCTTCGTGAATAGTAACTCGTGAATAGTAACTCATGAATAGTAACTCATGAATAGTAACCCCGACATGAAAAAGTTCCAAATTTGATAAAAAGTTCAACCAATATTTTGGCATAATGATATTGAAGAAAATAATATCATTCATGAAAGAAATAACATCCCTTACCTCAAAATAATAGTACTTCCGATTGTATTTTCGGATATAGTCTTGTAAAACACTCACAGAGTATAGCAACACTCAAAGTATACTCACAAGAATACGCCGATAATATAGAGAGAGAAAGAGAGAAAACTTAGTTTCGGTGTGATTTTCAATTCTAACTTAGCCCTCTATTTATAGGAAAATGTTAGAACATAAAGGAGACTAAATTAATAAAATATATTATTATTAATTCAAAATTCCTACCCACGTGTTTTGAAAACTCTAGCATGCCTTCTTTGGTCAAAAACATCACCACCCATGTGCCAACAACCACAAAAACGTTTTTCTTATATAAAATAATTAAAACTTTCAAAAATCAATTATTTGAACTCCTAACTTCAATAATTCATGATAAATAGCCCTTTTGTCGAGAAAATTCGAATCTCTAAAGAGACTTTTTATAGGAAATTCAATTCTCTACAACTTTACGAGAAGGAAGATTTTCCAAATTCCAAAGCGAAATTATCAGAAATCCATAAATGAAGCGATTTTACGCCTATAATCAATTTTTGGTCAAGAATTGTGTCCACCGACACACAAAATATATATTAAACATTTAATGCCACAAAAATACTGTTCCTCCTCATATACTCATATATCCCACATTCATTGTAAAAATATCACAGTTAATATATTATTAAAATAATATATTTAAATGAATTATTTTATCGGAAAAGATAAAATATTAATTTTCAACAATTGTCACATTAAAAATTTTCTCCATCTATATCCATATAAAATAAATATTTTCTTTATCATAATAATCAATAATTAATTATTTAAAATAATATTACGTAATCACAAGATCTTGATAATCGGTAGCCGCTCCCAAGAAAGAGGGCTTTCAATAAGGATTTCTCCTATCTTGGCGGCGAAATTAGGTGACCAAACCTCTCCTTAGATGTAACTTTCTAGACATTGCCAATAATGTTATCGATAATATTATTCAAATAGTATGAATTATTGATTTGATAATGGAAAATACGTGTAATGACAATTATTGAAACAACGGTGATACCAAATATCAACGCAAAGAATTATTGAATCAATATAATATTGAGCAAGAACTAATGTAACAATTATTGAGTAGTGCCTTCTTACGTAAGGATCAATAATTCAACAATCTTTGTAATACCGTGTACTCTTGTGCAACCACGCATATTATCAGTATTTTAACCACCGGGTATTCCAACGAGGTAAAATAAGCGGTAACAACTACTGTAGTTATTTTTAAACAACTTATATTTATCGTTTTCTTCCTCCAATCGCTTTCAAGTTATGGGCCCACACATGGTGCTGCTGTCGTCGCATTTAATATTCGGACAAAGATTTAATATTCCACGACCAAACGAATATTCCCCAAACAACAATGAATATTTTAATAACCACTTGTTTATTTTGTAAAATTGCACATTTCACCCATAACTAAAGCATTATATCAAATTACCACCTTATTAATCAAGAATAATAATTATAGGAAATTCGATTTTTATTTATAAAAATTTGGGGTCTTACAATGACGGTGCAAGATGCAGTTACATCCAGAGATGTAGTTGTAGGTATTATCCCGATCAACGATATAAATGCTTATGTGCTATTTGATTCGGGTGCTACTTGTTCGTTTATAACATGTGATTTTGCTAGACGATTAGGATTACTTCCCGAAAAGTTGCCTATACCTTTTAATATTAAGGTAACAAACGAAGAGATAATTCCTGTTGAAGATATTTATAGGAGTTGTTGTGTAGATATACGATGTTGTAAATTATCGGTAGATTTGATACCGATAAAGTTGAGAGAATTCGATATAATTCTCGGAATGGATTAGTTGTTTAACCATGAGGAAATTATAGATTGTTAGAAGAAATGTGTAAATATTAGAATGTTAAGACAATCTTGGGTAGTATTTTACAATAATAGATTGTCGGGGCATTCGTGTTGTCTTACCATGACACAAACTAAGAAATTATTGAGGAAGGGATGTGTAGGTTATCTGTGCCATGTTGTTGATACCCAGAGAGTGGGAGTGACCATGGAACAAATACTTATAGTTAAAGAATTCATGGATGTATTTTCAAGTGAATTATCGGGTCTTCCACCAGATAGGGAGACCAAGTTCGTAATAGACATTGTGTTAGGAGCGACACCAGTTTCTAGGGCACCATATCGTATGGTGCCAGTGGAGATGAAGGAGCTAATGGTTCAGTTACGAGAAATATTTGACAGAAAGTACATACAACTGAGTGTTTCACCGTGGGGAGCACCGATATTGTTTGTAAAAAAGAAGTGTTTGTAAAGCCCCCAAATCCAGGTACTTGAAACCCGAACTCGGTGCTTCACGATACCATTTCTTTGAGCGGAATTATACTAATAATAATAACAATAATATAAATATTCAACTTAATTTACATAAATATCAGAGTCTAGCTCCCAAGAACGTAACCTTTAATTCATTCATTATATGATAATAATAATATATATCATCCTTATCATAATAAAGTTAAACTATTACATAACATATCATAAAAACTCATTCAGCAACCTTTTCTTTTCCTTTATTCTTAGCAAAGCCTTCCGGTTGTTCACACTTAGCTGAAAACATTTAAATTAAGCAAGGATGAGCATTTGAGTGCCCATCAAGTAATAGCAATTATAAGTATTAGCTGAAAGGAATAAAAGTTTCTTTATACTACACTTCTACAATGAATCAAGAGTTGTGAAGTAAACTGAACCAATCAAAATAATATATTATTTCTATATCAAATTTTTAAAACTATGTAGGATAGTCGAAAGACTATGAACATTATTTTCTATTTTTGAAAAGGTTAAATAGAACTTCATCTGTAAACCGTTATAACTTACGGGCACGGAGGGTGATCAGCCCGTTATGCCCTGTATTGATCCATAATACATTCAAGAACGATATCATCGTTCACTTTATCCGCCTTGGCGCATAAAAGTTTTCCCATGTTCGGGATGTTCATAATTAGTCAGGAATTCGAATCAAAGCAATTTGATTGGATAAAAAGGTATTATCATATTCAACGATATTTCTAAGTTTGTGTCTAGCTGAGTCAAATAGCTTAGACGGCTTTTACTGTATACATACTAGAGACTATATATATATATATATATATATATATATATATATATATATATATATATATATATATATCAGCATGTGATTAAATACAATGATTATCCAAGTGAGGACACTTGTATAACCATATATAAAAATTAACGAACATAATATATATCTGAATTATATAATATAATATTATATTGATAAACAATGATCGGATATAATGTATATAACAATAGGGTTAATAATCTAGTACAATAATAATATAATTCAGAAACTTTCTTACTCATATCCATTGCATAAAGGAAATGCAAAGGTAGGATACTTGCCTGGTCTGCTGCTTACAAAATGAAACTTAGTTTTATCTTTTATATAATCACCTATCAGTAATAAGATCATTTTATTGATTAGAATAACATATCGTAACACATAGTACTGCTTATTGCAGTCAGTACATATCCTAATCACATTGTCACACATATTCAACAGTTATTGAATCACAAACAAACATTAATACAGTTAAAATATCTAAGTCCAAATCAATTTCTGAAATATGTCAGTGTACTGACAACTTTATCGGGTAATTTTCGAGTCTAAGACTCTATTCTGTAACTTAATATCTGTAAGTATCAGTCATATTATTTTTAAATGACTTATAATAATTTTAAAACATTTATTATAATTTATCATGAATTTTCAGACATCGAAATCATTATTAAATGATTTAAATATTAAATAATTCTATTATTAATAATATTTAATTAATATTAATCTATTAATGAAACCATTGCCAAAATATTAAATTTATTTATAATAACTCAAAATATTTTTAAAACATTTATATTATCCTTAAATGATTTTTAAAATATTTAAAATTATTTTAAATAATTACCATTAATATTAAAATATTAATGTACTATTCCTCAAAATATTAAAAGTCATTAAGTATAACTTAAAAATATTTTTAATTCATTTATATCCTTTTTAAATAATTTTAAATTAATAAAACCATTTTTAAACCATTTATTTAATATAATTATTAAATTATTTTAATATTATTAACATTAAATTAATATCATTAATATTAAATTATTAATGAAATTATCCTTTAAATATTAAAAGTTATATTTTATAACTTAAAATATCTTTAAACACTTTATTTTCATTTAAAATGATTTTTCTAATAATAAAATCATTTTTAAACTAAATTATTTAATATAATTATTAAATAACTTTAATATCATTAATAATAATTAATTAATAAAATTTACCTTTAAATATTGAAAGTTATATTTTATAACTTAAAATATTTTAAATACCTTATTATTATTTAAAATGATTTTTAATATAATAAAATCATTTTAATTTATTTATTTAATTCATTTATTAAATAACTTAATTATCATTAATATTAATTTATTAATGAATTTCATCAAAAATATTAAAAGTCATTAAAAATAACTTAAAATATTTTCTTATATCATAATATAATTTTAAATGATTTTTAAGTATTAAAATCATTTTTAAACAATTTATTTAATATACTAATTAAATAAATTAAATACCTTTAATATTTCAAAAATATTAATTATTTATGAAATATATTAAAAATTATCAAAAACTAATTTTTAGACTTTAAAATAATTTTTAATAATTTAATTTGTATTTTTAATAATTAAAAACTAATTTTCTATAATTATTTAATAAAAATATAAATTTTATAAAGAAACTATCGCTAAAGACCACCTATAGCAACAGAACCGTCGCTATAGGTGTTCTTCATGTTCTTCATAAACCCAGAAATTCATGTGCAGTGACCGAGTGACCATGTTTGACCAAGATTAAAAAAGTGTGTATTGTGTTTCTGGGCATGTTTGTTGATCAGATCGTGTAGTGCTAATAGAAGACTATAAGATCCAACAACAAACAGGTTCATACAACACATAACCAAAGCGATCGGAGTCATCAAAGTAGCTGTGAGAGGCTGTTCTTCATTTTTGGGTTCATGTAGCCTACTTTGGGCTTCCACAACTTGCAATCCTGTTGATGTCTAAGTGATCTAAGGGTTCCAGGTTGTAGACCACATGTAGTACTACAAATCTATTACAAAACATTATCATATCAACAACAAATCAGCGAGATGAGATCGGTCAAACCACAGCCAGCAACACACATTCAAATGTTTTCTGGGTTACCCAGAAAACAGAAAATGTGTTCGACCTGGCTAGTTTGACCAGCTACTAAATCCCATATGTTTATCATTTAGTTGATATTAAGACATGATATTGTAGTCCATCTAACATACTATAACCCTGATATAACAACATTTACAAAACATGTATAACCTGCAAGATCAAAGCCCATAAATAAGTTGTCAGACCGACCTGGTGACATCTGGGTTACCCAGAAACTTTGCAAGTCATGGTCGGTCAACGCAGTTTGACCTTCCATAACTTGCAATCTACATATGATCTAAGCCTGATTTCAAGCTCAGATCAAAGAGCGCATATCAGACTACAACTAAAAATTTTCAAAACACAAAACTCATTACAGATCACAGAGATATCAGGCCTGACATTTGGTTGTCAGAACACAAAACAAATTTTTCCAGATTTTTAAAATCTTCAATCCGAGCCTCTAGATGTTATGGATCTAACATCTAGCAACTCAGATCATCATTATACACCACTAACAACATGTTTAACACATAAAAACTAACATCTAACATGGAATCAACAGTCAGATTATAGCTTAGGGTTTTATACCTTTATTGGCTTAATCTTGATTCTGGCTTCTGATTTTGTTAAAGGTAATAGTGGGGCTTGGTTTGTGACAGATCTTAGCAAAGGATTTCGTGGGTTATGAGTTGAGAGAGTCAAGGATGAGAGTTGGTACAAAATGAGCAAGCAAGTGACATTTTCTCTCTCTCAAATATATATATATATATATATATATATATATTAAGCTAGATGCATGAATTGGCTGGCATAGGTGGCTGATTTCCGTATTTTTAAGTCACATGGGATATCTAGGTTTGGTCACCAACTCAAAATATGGCAAGTGTAAGACCCCAACTTATTATAAATGAAATTAAATTTCATTTATTTATTATTTTGAAATAGTAAGGGTTGATTTGATTAATGTGGTTAGTTATGGGTAAAATGCGCAAATATTTCAAATAAGCAAGTGGTTATAAAATATTCATTGTTGTCGAGGAATATTCGTTTGGTCGTGGAATATTCTTCTTTGTCGGGAATATTAAATACGATTTATTGCCAAATTTGTGGGCCCCATAAAAAAAAGCGATTGGATGAAGAAAGCGACAAATATAAGTTGTTTATAAATAACAGCACAGAGTTATTACAATTAATACAGCTTAAAATACCCGATTGGTTAAAACACGATTTGCACACGATATTACACCAATTATTGATTCTTACGTGAAGAAGGCACTACTTAATAATTGTTACAAAGATTTATTATTCAATATTTTATTTTATTGATTCAATAATTGCTACATTGATATTTTATATTATTGTTGTTTCAATAATTGTCACTACTACAAAGATTTTCATTATCGGATCAATAATTCATATTATTTGAATAATATTATTAGATAACATTATTGGAAATGTCTAGAAAGTTCTGTCTAAAGAGAGGTTTGATCACCTAATTGCGCGCCAATAAGGAGAAATCCTTATTGGAAAGCACCCTCTTTCCTAGGAACAACCTGGTTGCCAGTATTATGATTCTGTAATATTATTTGTGAATAATTAATTATTGATTTATATGATAAGGAAAATATTCATTTTATGTGGATATAGATGGAGAAAATTTTTAATGTGACAATTGTTGAAAATTGATATTTTATCTTTTTCGATAAAATAATTCATTTAAATATATTATTATATTTTAATAATATAATAATGGTAATATTTTTACAATGAATGTGGGATATATGAATATATGAGGAGGAAGAATATTTTTATTGCAAAAGTTGTTTAAAACATGTTAAACATGTATGTGGGCCCATTTCTTGACTGAAATTTGATTATAGCTTGTAAAATCGTTCGTATATGGATTTCGGTCAATTTCTGTTTGGAATTTGGAAAAACTTTCTTCTGCAAAGTTGTAGAGAATGAAATTTTCTATGGAAAGGACATAAGGTTTGAATTTTTCTGATAAAAGGGCTATTTATTATGAATTATTGAAGTTCCGTAGTTTCGAAATAATTGATTTTTGAAAGTTTTAATTATTTTTAATAACAAAAACGTTTTTTTTTTTGTTTTTGTCATTAGTGGTGGCTGAATTCAGATGGTCAAGGTGGGCGTAAGAATTTAAATAAATAATATTAATATTTTATTAAATTTTATGCTTTGGTATTCTAAGCAATTTCCTACAAATATGGTGCTTAGGTTAGAATTGAAAATCACACTAGAAACTGAAGTTTTCTCTCTCTATATTATCGAGCGTATTCATGTGAGTATTTTGATACTTTGAGTGTTGCTATACGGTGCAAGTTCCTTCAGCATTATATCTGATATTCCAGCCAGAAGTACTATTCTTTTTGAGGTAAGGGATGTTATATTTTTTAAAATGATATTATTTCTTCTAATATCATTATGCCGGATTATTGGTAAGATTTTTCTTGTGAAATTCTTATCTTTTAGTATCGGGGTTACTATTCACGTATACGGCACTATTCACGTATACAACACTATTCACGAATACGACACTATTCACAGAAAAATTAAATTTTAGTTTTTTGTCCAAAATATCTATTATGGATACTAGCTTTGATTGTATCCATGTTTTGATCATTCTTGAATTTTACTTCACTACGGTTATTTATGAAGTATTTTTGAACTTGGATTGTTTGAAATACGAATCCTTAATATTTATTCTTTTGTTTCACTGGATTCGTTTTCTTTAAAATATTTTTCATCATCCTCAGTCCTAAATGATGAGATTACTGAATATCTTTGTCCTGTAGTGCAAAGATGGTTGGTTTTCTTTTGATTATCTTTGGCCCATAGTGCAAAAAGATGAAGCAGTGTTGAGATGAATATGGACCGATCGATGAATATCTTTTGGCTCAGAGTGCAAAAAGATGAATATTTGATTCAAGATGTATATTGATTGACGTTACAGGGATAAAATATTGATGATAGACTTTTAAATTCATAGATAATAGTAGATTTCATTCTCTACGTAACTCTTCTATGAATTATTATTTTCGTTGCGAATATTGATCTGAAATTTGTTGTCTATTGTATTTTATCAGATTTTTCCCTGTTGAAGACTAACGATAATTTGTTCTATATTATCTTAGCCATAATATTCTTTACTAGGCTAGTTGAGCTCACCCTTTTCCTTTTTGTTCCATTTTTCTTCTTAGGAGGCGAGAATGTAGCGAGTTCTAGTCGGGGTGTGGAATGATGGTTCTAGAGAGTTGTTTTAGTAGTCCTCACCATTTTTGTAAAATAATGTACCAATAATTGTAATGAGGGCTTATTTGGGTGTGAATATTGTCTAGATGGCAATATTTGTATTTAAACTCACAGTTTATATGTTGTATTAATAAAGTTGTAGTTGTTTCTGTACCATCTCATTGACGACTCAAAATGGGTGATGTATACCTATTTTGGGGGCATCACAGTTGGTATCAGAGCTTAGGGATATGATCTCTGGCGGAGATCAGGGAATAGAACTAGGAGGGGAGAGACGAGTAAAACCTTCGCTAGTATGTTTTACCTATGCTTATTTGTTGGTTGGTTAGTATATAGGGATATTATGTGATATGCTAATTTTTTTAATTAACCCTCATTTTATGGTAGTATTTGAGAATGTCGACTGAGAATGTTAACAGTGGAGTAAATGTGTAAGACCCTGACTTTTTATTAATAAAATGAAATTTCCTCTATTTATTATTTTGAAATAGTAAGGGTTGATTTGATTAATGTGGATAGTTATGGGTAAAATACGCAAGTATTTTAAAATAAGCAAATGGTTATAAAATATTCCTTATTGTTTGGGAATATTCGTTTGGTCGTGGAATATTCGCATCTTTGTGGGGAATATTAAATGACGACCTGCCAAGCAAAGCCATGTGTGGGCCCCATAATGTGAAAGCGATTGGAGGAAGAAAACGACAAAAATAAGTTGTTTAAAAATAACTGGCGAAGTTATTACTGAAGTTTAATCGTTGGAATACCCGTTGGTTAAAACACGATGTCTGGCGATACGCTGTCAAGAAAGAGTACACACAGTATTGCACTAATTATTGATTCTTACGTAAGAAGGCACTACTCAATAATGGTTACTGTAATTCTTTGCTCAAAGATTTTATTTTATTGATTCAATAATTGTTGCGTTGATATTTTATATTCTTTGTTGTTTCAATAATTGTCATTACACAATATTTTTCATTATCGAAGCAATAATTCATATTATCTGAATAATATTATTGATAACATTATTGGCAATGTCTAGAAAGTTCTGTCTAAGGAGAGGTTTGGTCATCTAATTGCGCGCCAGTATGGAGAAATTCTTATTGGAAAGCCCCCTCTTTCCTGGGAACTGCTTGGTTGTCAATATTGTGATTCTGTAATATTATTTGTGAATAATTAATTATTGATTCATATGATGAGGAAAATATTGATTTTATATGGATATAGATGGAGAAAATTTTTAATGTGACAATTGTTGAAAATTAAAATTTTATCTTTTTCTGATAAAATAATTCATTTAAATATATTATTATATTTTTAATAATATAATAATAATAATATTTTTACGATGAATGTGGGATATATGAGTATATGTGGAGGAGTATTTTTGTTACCAAAAATATTTAAAGCATGTTTTATGTGTCGGTGGACCCCATTTATTGACTGAAATTTGATTATAGCCTGAAAAATCGCCCGTTTATGAATTTTGGTCATTTTCTGTTGGGAATTTGGAAAAACATTCTTCTGCAAAGTTGTAGAGAATTGAATTTCCTATAAAAACTTGCGAGATTCGAATTTTCTGACAAAAGGGCTATTTATTGTGAATTATTGAAGTTCCGAAGCTACGAAATAATTGATTTTTGAAAGTTTAAAATATTTAAAGAATGAAAAACGTTTTTTTTGTTTGTGGGCAGCCTAGCATGTGATGTAAATGCTGAATTCAAAATCTAGAAAGTGTGCGTAGAGAATTTGTTATATATATTATTATTAAATTAAATTTTCTGCTTTGGTGTTCTAAGCATTTTCCTATAAATAGGGTGCTTAGGTTAGAATTGAAAATTACACCAGAAACTGAAGTTTTCTGTCTCTATATTATCGAGCGTTTTCTTGTGAGTATTTTGAGTATACTTTGAGTATTTCTATATGGTGCAAGTTCAAGTCATAGCCTATATCCTGTGTTTCAGCTAGAAGTATAAATCTTTCGAGGTAAGGGATATTTTTTTTTCCGTAATGATATTATTTCTTCAATATCATTATCTTTGAAATATTATCTCAAAGTTTTTTATCAAATTTGGAACTTTTGGTGTGGAGTTATTATTCAAGTATACGCAGATTATTCACGATAACGACATTATTCACTTATCACGACACTATTCATCTAAAAATGAAAATTTTTCTTTTCGTCAAAATATCTATTCGGATACTAGTTTTGATTGTATCCATGTTTTGATCATTCTTGAATTTTACACCACTATGATGATTTTTGAAGTATTTTTGGACATTGATAAAACAAAGTACGAATCCTTAATCCTTAATCCTTGTCATTTTGTTTTATTTGGATTCGTTTTTTTAAAAATATTTTCATCATCCTCGGTCTTAAATGATGATGTTAATGAATATTTTTGGCCCAGTAGCAAAAGATGTATGATTTTCGATGAATATCTTTTGCCTCAGTAGTGCAAAGATGAATGATTTTCGATGAATATCTTTGGCCCAGAGTGCAAAGATGAACAGTGTTTAGATGAACATGACTAATCGATGAATATCCTTGGCCTCAGAGTGCAAGGATGAATATATGATTCAAGAGGTGCATTGATTGATGTTACAGGATAAAAATACATGATGGATTGTTAAATTCATAGACATTAGTGGATTTAATCCTCTACGTAACTCTTCTATGAATTAATATTTTCCGCTGCGAATATTGATTTAAAACTTGTTGTCTATTGTATTCTATTAGATTTTTTTCCCTGTTGAAGACTAACAATAATTTATTGTATATTATCTTAGTCATAATATTCTTTACTGAGCTAGTTGAGCTCACCCTTTTCTTTTTTGTTCCATTTTTCTTCTCAGGAGGCGAGAATATAGCGAGTATGAGTCGGGGTATGGAATGCAGGTTCTAGGGAGAGTTGTTTAGTAGTCCTCACCATTTTTGTAAAATAATGTATCAATAATTATGATGAGGATTTATTTGTATGTGGATATTGTTTAGATAGCAATATCTGTATTTAAACTCACAGTTTATGTGTTGTAATAATAAAGTTGTAGTTAATTCTGTACCATGTATTTGACAACTCAGAATGGGTGATGTATACCTATTTTGGGGGCGTCATAGTTGGTATCAGAGCTTAGGGATATGATCTCTGGCGGAGATCGAGGAATAGAACTAGGAGGGGAGAGACGAGTAAATCCTTCGCTAGTGTGTCCTACCTAAGCTTATTTGTTAGTTGGTCAGTATATAGGGATATTATGTGATATATTGATTTCCTTAATTAACCCTTGTTTTATGACAGTATTTGAGAATGTCGACTGAGAATATTAACAGTGGAAGTGAGACCGTGGAGACGCCTGTACTCACCAACGAGGAGAACGTTCAACAGGCTGGCAATGTTCCTCCTGTGAACAACACCACTGAGCAGATGATGAACGAGGGGATGTTTAGAAGCTTTTTGTAGTTCATACAAAATCAGACGAGGGAGACTCTTGTTCAAAATACAGGAGAAAATGATAGCAATTCACGGGTTGTCACAACAAGCCAGTTCAAAGAGTTGGGACCACGAAATTAAGGGAAAGCGATCCGATCATCATGGCGGAAACATGGGTCAAGAAAATTACCAAGATATTCAATGTCTTGGGATGCACGGAGGAACAGAAGGTTCCGTTCACCACCTTTATGTTCCGTGGTGAGGCAGACTACTGGTGGGAGTCTGTGAAGCGTACCCATCCAGCCGCACTCAACATGTCTTAGGAGACGTTTCAGAAACTATTTAATGACAAATACTTTCCTGAAAGTGTTCGTCATATGAAGGAAGTGGAGTTTATTAGACTGGAGCAGAACAACATGACGGTATCTCAGTACGAGGCGAAGTTTGCAGAGTTATCCAGGTTTGCACCTCATTTGGTGGAGAATGAGGAACGTATGACGCGGATGTTTCTTAGAGGTTTGAAACCCGGCATACGTCAGTATCTCATAAATTTTCTCTCTACTCAGATGTTGTAAACCAGGCTCAATTATTAGAGCGAGATAACGAGTACGGTCACCTGAGGGACCACAATCGAGGATCATCTAGGAGATGGCGGTCAACAAAACAATGATAACCACGGAGAAAGAAAAAGATTTAACAAAAATGGTAACCACTCGTGGTAATCATGGCCATAAAAATAGAAGAAGCGAGTCGGGAGGAGATTTTAAAAGAGGAGATTTAACAACGACCATGTGAAGACGACAGTACCGACATCAATTGGTTCTAAGGGAGGAGAACGACCACCGGTCATATGCTACAAATGCTGAAAAGAGGGACATATCAGTCCAAACTGCCCACAATAGCTCAAGGTATGCTATAATTGTGGAAAAGAAGGACATATCGCTCGAGATTGTACGGTAGCGAAACCTAGTTCAGCGGGGACGGTGACTCAAAAGACTGTCCCAGAAAAGTCAAAGTTAACGGTTCCTGGAAGAGAGTTTGTTGTGACTGGTCAAAGTGCGAGGAACCCAAACGAGGTGATCACGGGTAAGCTAATCATAAATTCTTGCGAAGTTTATACCTTACTTGATACCGGTGCTACCCATTCATTTATCTCTCCTACTTGTGCTCAACGTTTAAATTTGACTCCGGAAAAATTAGACTTTGACCTATCTGTGGAAACTCCGTTAGGAGAAACTTTCATCACATCCACTGTTTATAAGTCTTGTTTGATCCAAGTTGGCACCATCACCTTACCTGTTGACCTTATCTCTTTAAAGATACTTGCTTTTGATGTGATTTTAGGGATTGATTGGTTAACTACTCATCATGCCAAAATTGATTGTTTTCGTAAGGTTGTTAGTTTTCATATTCCTAAACAACCTGTTGTTCGAATTCAAGCAACTAAACCATTAAAATCAATCACTGTCATATCTAATCATAAAGCTATTCGTTTATTGAAAAACGGATGTCAAGCTTTCTTAGCCCATGTTATGGATTTGAATAAAGACACGTCAAATTTGGATAATATTCCTGTTGTTATTGACATTCCCGACGATTTCTGAAGAACTTCCGGTCTACCCCGTAACGTGAAGTTGAATTCTTTATTGACCTTGAACCTGGTACAAAGCCCATTTCTAAAACCCCATATCGAATGGCTCCTATTGAACTTCGTGGAGTTAAAGGTCCAACTACGAGGAGTTGTTGGACATCGGTTTCATTCGCCCTAGTACATCTCCTTGGGGTGCTCTGTTTTATTTGTAAAGAAGAAAGACGGGAGTATGCGACTTTTGTATTGACTATCGAGAATTGAACCATGTCACTATCAAGAATAGGTATCCTCTACCTCGTATTGATGACTTGTTTGACCCGATTGCAAGGAGCACAATTCTTTTCAAAAATCGATCTTCGATTCGGATATCATCAATTTGAAGATTAGGCGAGGATATTCCAAAGGCCGCCTTGAACTCGAAGACGAGCATTACTTAATTCTTAGTCATGTCTTTCGGATTGACTAATGCTCCCGCTGGCTTTCATGGATATGATGAACCGAAAGTATTCATGAAATATTTGGATCGATTCGTTGTTGTCTTTATTGATGACATCCTCATATATTCCAAAAGTCGTGAAGAGCATGAGCACCATTTGAAGTCGGTACTCCAAAGGCTTCGTGAAAACAAGCTATATGCCAAGTTAAAGAAATGCGAGTTCGGCTTGAGGAAGTAGCATTTCTAGCACGGTGTCAAAACATGGAGTATCTGTTGACCCGCCAAGATTGAAGCAATACAAAGTTGGGAGCAACCAAGGCGGTGGATGAAGTACATATAGCTTTTCAGGCTTAATTTGGTTATTATCGGAGATTCGTGGAAGGGTTTTCTCGAATCGCTACTCCGTTAACTCAGTTAACTCGGAAGGATACAAAATTCGTTTGGAGCGAAGAATGCGAGAAGAGTTTCCAAGAGCTTAAGAGAAGACTTATTTTGGCACCTGTTCTAACAATACCATCTGGTTCGGATGGATTTGTTATCTACAGCAATGCTTCGGGCAAAGGGTTAGGATGTGTTCTCATGCAACGTGGGAAATTCATAGCCTATGCCTCGCGACAACTTAAAGAATATGAGAGGAATTATCCTACTCATGATCTAGAGTTAGCGGCAAGCAATGTTTTCAAGCGCTAAAGATCCGGAGGCACTATCTATATGGGGAGAAAGTGGAGATATATTCGGACCATAAAAGCCTTAAATATTTCTTCACTCAAAAAGAACCGAACACGCTGGCAATGACGTTGGCTCGAGCTATTGAAAACTACGACCACACTATTCAATACCATCCCGAAAAGCGAACGTGGTAGCCGACGCGTTGAGTAGAAGATCATATGCGAGAACGAAAGTGCGATGATGTCAAGTATACGCATAGAGCCAACTTTAATAGAAAAAGTTAAGGTTGCTCAAGCCACTGACCCGGAGCTGATGCGTATGAAGAAGAAAGTACAAGAAGGTACTATTCTGGAAGCGAGAATTGATGAAGAAGGAATACTTCGAGTCCACTCTAGACTTTGTGTTCCTAACGATTCTGATTTGAAGTACAAGATCATGATGGAGGCACACAATACACCATTTGCAATTCATCCTGGAAGTACCAAAATGTATCGTGATTTTCGACATACATTTTGGTGGAACAATATGAAGAGAGAGATTGCAAAGTTTATCTCAACGTGTTTAACTTGTCAACGTGTAAAGGCGGAGCATCAAATGCCAAAGGGTCCGTTGCAACCACTTGAGATTCTGAAATGGAAGTGGGAACACATTACTATGGATTTCGTTACGGGTCTTCCTACGGTTTCTCAAGGCATCAATGCTATTTGGGTTATTGTTGATAGATTAACCAAGTCTGCTCATTTCTTGCCGATACGGGAGACTTATTCCCTTGAACGTCTTGCTCAAATGTACGTAAATGAGATTGTGAGATTGCATGGCATGCCAGTATCCATAGTTTTAGATCGTGACCCAAGATTCACTTCAAGATTTTGGGTTAGCTTGCAAAAAGCTATGGGCACGGATTTACGATTCAGTTCGGCATACCATCCTCAAACGGACGGACAATCAGAGAGGACTATTCAAACTCTTGAAGATTTATTAAGACTCTGTGTCCTAGATTTCAAGGGCAGTTGGGATAAGTATTTACCATTGGTGGAATTTTCCTACAACAACAGTTATCAGGCAAGTATAGGTGTGGCTCCATTTGAAGCATTATATGGACGAAAGTGTCGCTCTCCAATATGTTGGGATGAGGTGGGTGAAGCAACATTGTTGGGACCCGAGTTACTACGTATGACTACCGAAAAGATCCAAATGATTCGACAACGTATACAAATGGCACAAGATCGACAAAAGAGTTATGCGGATCTTCATCGAAAGGACGTGGAATTTAGTATAGGGGATCATGTATTGTTGCGAGTTGCTCCATGGAAGGGAGTTACAAGATTTGGGAAGAGAGGAAAGCTCAATCCACGATTTATTGGTCCATTTCAAATTCTTGACCGAGTAGGTAATGTAGCCTATAGATTCGCGTTACCTCACTAGTATGTCTCATGTTCATAATGTGTTTCACATATCTGTACTTCGTAAATATGTGAAAGACCTGAACCACGTTATTGAGTTAGAACCGGACGAGATAGCCAAAGACTTAACGTATAAGGAGGTACCTGTCAAGATCTTGGATAGAAAGGAGTATGTCCTACGCACGAAGGTTGTACCACAAGTTAAAGTCTTGTGGAGAAACCATGCTATAGAGGAAATGACCTGGGAGTTGGAAGCGGAAATGAAAGAGAGGTATCCTCATCTTTTGAAACACCAGTATCGTGACGTCAATTTCGAGGACCTAAATTTCATAAGGAGGGAGGGTAAGACCCCGACTTTTTATTAATAAAATGAAATTTCCTCTATTTATTATTTCGAAATAGTAAGGGTTGATTTGATTAATGTGGATAGTTATGGGTAAAATACGCAAGTATTTCAAAATAAGCATATGGTTATAAAATATTCCTTATTGTCGGGGAATATTCGTTTGGTCGTGGAATATTTGTACTGTCGGGGAATATTAAATGCGACAGTATAAACCATGTGGGCCCCATAACTGAAAAGCGATTGGAGGAAGAAAATGACAAAAATAAGTTGTTTAAAAATAACAGGCGTAGTTGTTACTGATTTACATCGTTGGAATACCCTTGGGTTAAAACACAATGTCGTGTTGTTGTTGCACATGTAGCACATACAGTATTCTTTGTTGTTTCAATAATTGTCATTACACAAGATTTTTCATTATCGAAGCAATAATTCATATTATCTGAATAATATTATTAGATAACATTATTGGCAATGTCTAGAAAGTTCATCTAAGGAGAGGTTTGGTCACCTAATTTGTGCTTGAAGAAGGAGAAATTCTTATTGAAAGCCCCTCTTTCCAGGGAGCGCCGGTTGTCAATATTGTGATTCGTAATATTATTTGTGAATAATTAATTATTGATTCATATGATGAGGTAAATATTGATTTTATATGGATATAGATGGAGAAAATTTTTAATGTGACAATTGTTGAAAATTAAAATTTTATCTTTTTCTGATAAAATAATTCATTTAAATATATTATTATATTTTTAATAATATAATAATGGTGATATTTTTACAATGAATGTGTGATATACGAGTATACGAGGAGAAAGAGTATTTTTGTTGCAATAAATGTTTAAAACATGTTAAACATGTCTGTGGACCCATTTATTGACTAAAATTTGATTATAGCCTGAAAAATTGTCCGTTTATGGATTTCGGTCATTTTCTGTTGGGAATTTGGAAAAACTTTCTTCTGTAAAGTTGTAGAGAATTGAATTTCCTATAAAAACTCGCAAGATTCGAATTTTCTGACAAAAATGCTATTTATTGTGAATTATTGAAGTTTCGAAGCTACAAAATAATTGATTTTTGGAAGTTTAAAATATTTAAAGAATGAAAAACGTTTTTTTTTGTTTGTGGGCAGCCTAGCATGTGATGTAAATGCTGAATTCAAAATCTAGAAAGTGTGCGTAGAGAATTTGTTATATATATTATTATTAAATTAAATTTTCTGCTTTGGTGTTCTAAGCATTTTCCTATAAATAGGGTGCTTAGGTTAGAATTGAAAATTACACCAGAAACTGAAGTTTTCTGTCTCTATATTATCGAGCGTATTCTTGTGAGTATTTTGAGTATTGCTATATGGTGCAAGTTCAAGTCATAGCCTATATCCTGTGTTTCAGCTAGAAGTATAAATCTTTCGAGGTAAGGGATATTTTTTTTTTCGTAATGATATTATTTCTTCAATATCATTATGCTGAAATATTGTCTGAAGTTTTTTTTTATCAAATTTGGAACTTTTGGTATCAGAGTTACTATTCACGATATTTACACTATTCACGATATCGATAATTATTCACGAATCGACATTATTCATCGAAAAATGAAAATTTTTCTTTTCGTCCAAAATATCTATTCTGGATACTAGTTTTGATTGTATCCATGTTTTGATCATTCTTGAATTTTACACCACTATGATGATTTTTGAAGTATTTTTGGACATGGATAAAACAAAGTACGAATCCTTAATCCTTAATCCTTGTCATTTTGTTTCACTGGATTCGTTTCTTTAAAAATATTTTTCATCATCCTCAGTCTTAAATGATGATGTTAATGAATATCTTTGGCCTGTAGTGCAAAGATGAATGATTTCTGATGAATATCTTTGGCCCGTAGTGCAAAGATGAACAGGTGTTTAGATGAACATGACCAACTGATGAATATCCTTGGCCTGTAGTGCAAGGATGAATATATGATTCAAGAGGTGCATTGATTGATGTAATAGGGATAAAAACACTGTGATGGACTGTTAAATTCATAGACATTAGTAGATTTCATCCTCTACGTAACTCTTCTATGAATTAATATTTTCCGCTGCGAATATTGATTTAAAACTTGTTGTCTATTGTATTCTATTAGATTTTTTTCCCTGTTGAAGACTAACGACAATTTGTTGTATATTATCTTAGTCATAATATTCTTTACTGAGCTAGTTGAGCTCACCTTTTTCCTTTTTGTTCCATTTTTCTTCTCAGGAGGCGAGAATATAGCGAGTACGAGTTGGGGTATGGAATGAAGGTTCTAGGGAGAGTCGTTTAGTAGTCCTCACCATTTTTGTAAAATAATGTATCAATAATTATGATGAGGATTTATTTGTATGTGGATATTGTCTAGATGGCAATATCTGTATTTAAACTCACAGTTTATGTGTTGTAATAATAAAGTTGTAATTAATTCTGTACCATGTATTTGACAACTCAGAATGGGTGATGTATACCTATTTTGGGGGCATCACAAAATGAGACCGTGGAGACACCTTTACTCACCAACGAGGAGAACATGCAATAGGCTGGCAATGTTCCTCCTGTGAACAACACCACTGAGAAGATGATGAACGACGGGATGTTTAGAAGCTTTTTGCAGTTCATGCAAAATCAGACAAGGGAGACTCGTGCACAAAATACCGGTGGAAATGATAATAACGCATTACGCGGTTTGTCACATGCCAAGCGATTCAAAGAGTTGGGACCACCAATTTCGGGGAAAGCGGATCCGATTAAAGGCGTAAACGTGGGTCAAACAAATCACCAAGATATTCGATATCTTGGGATGCACGGAGGAATGAAGGTTCCATTCGCCACCTTTATGTTCCGTGAATGAGGCGCGACATTGGTGGGAATCTATGAAGCGCACCCATCCAACCTTTCGACTCAAAGATGTATTGGGAGACGTTTTAGAAACTGTTCAATGACAAGTACTTTCCTGAAAGTATTCGTCATATGAAGGAAGTAGAGTTTATTAGATTGGAACAAAACAACATGACGGTGTCCCAGTATGAGGCGAAGTTTGAAGAGTTATCCAGGTTTACACCTCATTTGGTGGAGAATAAGGAACGTATGACTCGGATGTTTCTGTGAGGTTTGAAACCTGACATACGTCAATATCTCATTTCTCATAAATTTTCTCTTTATTCAGATGTTATCAACAGGGCTCAATTATTAGAGCGAGATAACGAGTACATTCAACCGAGGGACCACAACCAGGATCATACCGGTGACAGTAGTCATCAGAACAACGATAACCAGCGGAGAAAGAAATACGGACAAAAGCGACAACCACTCTGGTGGTAATCATGGCCATGAGAATAAAAGAAGCGAGTCGGGAGGAGATTTTAAAAAGAGGAGATTCAACAACGACCATGTGAAGATGTCAGCGCCAACATCAACTGGTTCTAAGGGAGGAGAATGACCACCGGTCGTATGCTATAAATGTGGAAAAGAGGGACATATCAGCCCAAACTGCCCACAACAGTTCAAGGTATGCTATAATTATGGAAAAGAAGGACATATCGCTCGAGATTATACGGTAACGAAACCAAGCCCAGTGGGGGTGGTGACTCAAAAGGTTGTCCCAGAAAAGTCAAAGTCAACGGTTCCTGGAAGAGCGATTGTCGTGACTGGTCAAAATGCGAGGAACCCAAACGAGGTGATCACGGGTAAGCTAATCATAAATTCTTGCGAAGTTTATACCTTAATAGATACCGGTGCTACCCATTCATTTATCTCTCCTGCTTGTGCTCAATGTTTAAACTTAACTCCGGAGAAATTAGACTTTGATTTATCTATGGAGACTCCGTTAGGAGAAAATTTCATCACATCCACAGTTTATAATCTTGTTTGATCCAAGTTGGCACCATCACATTACCTGTTGACCTTATCTCTTTAAAGATACTTGCTTTTGATGTTATTTTAGGGATTGATTGGTTAACTACTCATCATGCCAAAATTGATTATTTTCGTAAGGTTGTTAGTTTTCATATTCCTAACCAACCTGTTGTACAAATTTAAGAAACTAAACCACTAAAATCAATCACTGTCATATCAAGTCATAAAGCTATTCGTTTATTAAAAAACGGATGTCAAGCTTTCTTAGCCCATATTATGGATTTGAATAAAGACATGTCAGATTTGAATAATATTCCTGTTGTTAGTAAATTTCCTAACGTATTTCCTGAACAACTTCCCGGTCTACCCCCAGAACATGAAGTTGAATTCTGTATTGATCTTGAACCTAGTACAAAGCCCATTTCTAAAACCCCATATCGAATAGCTCCTATTGAACTTCAGGAGTTAAAAGTCCAACTACAAGAATTGTTGGACATCGGTTTCATTTGTCCTAGTACATCTCCTTGGGGTGATCCTGTTTTATTTATAAAGAAGAAAGACGGGAGTATGCGACTTTGTATTGACTACCGAGAATTGAACCATGTCACCATCAAGAATAGGTATCCCCTACCTCGAATTGATGACCTGTTTGACAAGTTGCAAGGAGCACAATTCTTTTCAAAGATCGATCATCGTTCTGGATATCATCAGCTGAAGATTAGAACTGAGGATATTTCAAAGACTGCCTTCAGAACTCGGTACGGGCATTATGAATTCTTAGTCATGTCTTTTGGATTGACTAATGATCCTACGGATTTCATGGATATGATGAACCGAGTATTCAAGGATTATTTGGATCAGTTTGTTGTTGTCTTTATTGATGACATCCTCATATATTCCAAAAGCCGTGAAGATCATGAGCACCATTTGAAGCTGGTACTCCAATGGCTTCGTGAAAACAAGCTATATGCCAAGTTGAAGAAATGCGAGTTCTGGCTTGAGGAAGTAGTATTCCTTGGGCACGTGGTGTCAAAACATGGAGTATCTGTCGACCCGACGAAGATTGAAGCAATACAAAGTTGGGAGCAACCAAAGTCGTTGATCAAGTCGTAGCTTTCGGGCCTAATTTGGTTATTATCGGAGATTCGTGGAAGGATTTTCTCGAATCACTACCCCGTTAACTCAACTGACTCGGAAAGATACAAAATTCGTATAGAGCGAGGAATGCGAAAAGAGTTTCCAAGAGCTGAAGAGGAGACTCATTTTGGCACATGTTTTGACAATACCATATGGTTTGGATGGATTTTTTATATACAGCGATGCTTCAGGCAAAGGGTTAGGATGTGTTCTCATGAAATATGGGAAAGTCATAGCCTATGCCTCGTGACAACTTAAAGAATATGAGAGGAATTATCCTACTCATGATCTAGAGTCAAGTGATGGATTTCGCTAAAGATCTGGAGGCACTATCTATATGGAGAAAAAGTGGAGATATATTCAGACCATAAAAGCCTCAAATATTTCTTCACCCAAAAGGAACTCAACATGCGGCAACGACGTTAGCTCGAGCTATTAAAAGATTATGACCACACCATTCAATACCATCCTGGAAAAGAAAACGTGGTAGCTGACGCATTGAGTAGAAGATCATATGCAGGAACGAGTGAGACGATGTCAAGTATACGCATAGAACCAACTTTAATCGATGAAGTTAAAGTTGCTCAAGCCACAGACCCGGAGCTGATGCGTATGAAGAAGAAAGTACAAGAGGGTGCTATTCCAGAAGCAATAATCGATGAAGAAAGAATACTTCGAGTCCACTCCAGACTTTGCGTTCCTAACGATTCTTATTTAAAGAACAAGATCATGATGGAGGAACACAATACACCATTTCCAATCCATCCTGGAAGTACCAAAATGTATCGTGATCTTCGACATACATTTTGGTGGGACAATATGAAGAGAGAGATTGCAAAGTTTATCTCGAGGTGTTTAACTTGTCAGCGTGTAAAGGCGGAGCATCAAGTGCCTAAGGGTCCATTGCAACCACTTGAGATTCCGAAATGGAAGTGGGAACACATTATCATGGATTTTGTTACAGGTCTTCCCATAGTTTCTCAAGGTATAAATGCTATTTGGGTTATTGTTGATAGATTAACCAAGTCTGCTCATTTCTTGCTGATACGAGAGACTTATTCCCTTGAACGTCTTGGTCATATGTATGTAATTGAGATTGTGAGATTGTATGGCATGCCAGTATCCATAGTTTCGGATCGTGACCCAAGATTCATTTCACAATTTTGGGTTAGTTTGAAAAAAGCTATGGGCACGGATTTACGATTTAGTTCGGCATACCATCTTCAAACGGATGGACAATCAGAGAAGACTATTCAAACTCTTGAAGATCTATTAAGACTCTGTGTCCTAGATTTCAAAGGGAGTTGGGATAAGTATTTACCATTGGTGGAATTCTCCTATAACAACAGTTATCAGGCAAGTATAGGTGTGGCTCCATTCGAAGCATTATATAGACGAAAGTATCGCTCTCCAGTATGTTGGGATGAGGTGGGTGAAGCAACATTGTTGGGACCAGAGTTGGTATGTATGACTACAGAAAAGATCCAAATGATTCGACAACGTATACAAACAGCACAGGATCGACAAAAGAGTTATGCGGATCTTCATCGAAAGGACGTGGAATTTAGTATTGGGGTTCATGAATTGTTGCGTGTGGCTCCATGGAAGGGAGTTATAAGATTTGGGAAGAGAGGAAAGCTCAATCCACGATTTATTGGTTCATTTCAGATTCTTGACCGAGTAGGAAATTTGGCCTATAGACTCGCGTTACCTCCAAACATGTCTCGTGTTCATAATGTTTTTCACATATCTGTGCTTCATAAATATGTGAAAGACCCGAGCCACGTTATTGAGTTAGAACCGGATGAGATAGCTGAAGACTTAACGTACGAGGAGGTACCTGTCAAGATCTTGGATAGGAAGGAACATGTCCTATGCACAAAGGTCATACCACAAGTTAAAGTTTTGTGGAGGAACCATGCTATAGAGGAAATGACCTGGGAGTTAGAAACGGAAATGAAAGCGAGGTATCCTCACCTTTTCGAAACACCAGGTACGTACATCAATTTTGAGGACGAAATTTCATAAGGATGGGAGGTTGTAAGACCCCAACTTATTATAAATGAAATTAAATTTCATCTATTTATTATTTTGAAATAGTAAGGGTTAATTTGATTAATGTGGTTAGTTATGGGTAAAATGCGCAAATATTTCAAATAAGCAAGTGGTTATAAAATATTCATTGTTGTTTGGGAATATTCGTTTTGGTCGTGGAATATTCTTACCGTAGGGAATATTAAATGACTTGCAGCACTTATTGTGTGGGCCCCATAACGGAAAGTGATTGGATGAAGAAATCGAAAAATATAAGTTGTTTATAAATAACAGCGTAGTTATTACCGTTAATACTGTTAAAATACTCGGTGGTTAAAACACAAGAAGTATTACTATATTACACCAATTATTGATTCTTACGTAAGAAGGCACTACTTAATAATTGTTACGATGAGTTCTTCGCTCAATATTTTATTTTATTGATTCATTAATTGCTACGTTGATATTTTATATTATTGTTGTTTCAATAATTGTCGCTACACAGTATTTTCATTATCAGATTAATAATTCATATTATTTTAATAATATTACTAGATAACATTATTGGCAATGTCTAGAAAGTTCTATCTAAGGAGAGGTTTGGTCACCTAATTGCACGCCAATAAGGAGAAATCCTTATTGGAAAGCCCCACTTTCTCGGGGAAATGACACTGGTTGCGAGATTGTGATTCTGTAATATTATTTATGAATAATTAATTATGATTTATATTATAAGGAAAATATTCATTTTATGTGGATATAGATGGAGAAAATTTTTAATTTGACAATTGTTGAAAATTGATATTTTATCTTTTTCGATAAAATAATTCATTTAAATATATTATTATATTTTAATAATATAATAATGGTGATATTTTTACAATGAATGTGGGATATATGAATATATGAGGAGCAAGAATATTTTTGTTGCAAAAGTTGTTTAAAACATGTTAAACATGTATGTGGGCCCATTTCTTGATTGAAATTTGATTATAGCTTGTAAAATCGTTCGTATGTGGATTTCGGTCAATTTCTGTTTGGAATTTGGAAAAACTTTCTTCTGCAAAGTTGTAGAGAATGAAATTTCCTATGGAAAGAACAGAAGGTTTGAATTTTTTTGATAAAAGGGCTATTTATTATGAATTATTGAAGTTCCGTAGTTCAGAAATAATTGATTTTTGAAAGTTTTAATTATTTTTAATAACAAAAATGTTTTTTTTTGTTTTTGTCATTAGTGGTGGCTGAATTCAGATGGTTAAGGTGGGCGTAATAATTTAAATAAATAATATTAATATTTTATTAAATTTTATGCTTTGGTATTCTAAGCAATTTCCTATAAATAGGGTGCTTAGGTTAGAATTGAAAATCACACCAAAAACTGAAGTTTTCTCTCTCTATATTATCGAGCGTATTCTTGTGAGTATTTTGATACTTTGAGTGTTGCTATACGGTGCAAGTTTCTTCAGCATTATATCTGATATTCCAGCTAGAAGTACTATTCTTTTCGAGGTAAGGGATGTTATTTTTTTTAAAATAATATTATTTCTTCTAATATCATTATGCCGTAATATTGGTAAGATTTTTCTTGTGAAATTCTTGTCTTTTAGTGTCGGGGTTACTATTCACGTATACAACACTATTCACGTATACAACACTATTCACGAATACGACACTATTCACAAAAAAAATTAAATTTTTGTTTTTTGGCCAAAATATCTATTATGGATACTAGCTTTGATTGTATCCATGTTTTGATCATTCTTGAATTTTACTTCATTACAGTTATTTATGAAGTATTTTTGAACTTGGATTGTTTGAAATACGAATCCTTAATATTTATTCTTTTGTTTCACTGGATTCATTTTCTTTAAAATATTTTTCATCAGCCTCATTCCTAAATGATGAAATTATTGAATATCTTTGGCCTGTAATGCAAAGATGGTTGATTTTCTTTTGATTATCTTTGGCCCGTAGTGCAAAGATGAACATGTGTTGAGATGAACATGACCGACTAATGAATATCTTTGGCTTGTAGTGCAAAGATGAATATTTGATTCAAGATGTATATTGATTGACATTACAGGGATAAAATATTGACGATGTACTTTTAAATTCATAGATAATAGTAGATTTTATTCTCTACGTAACTCTTCTATGAATTATTATTTTCGTTACGAATATTGATCTGAAATTTGTTGTCTATTGTATTTTATCAGATTTTTCCCTGTTAAAGACTAACGATAATTTGTTCTATATTATCTTAGCCATAATATTCTTTACTAGGCTAGTTGAGCTCACCCTTTTCCTTTTTGTTCCATTTTTCTTCTTAGGAGGCGAGAATGTAGCGAGTTCTAGTCGGGGTGTGGAATGATGGTTCTAGAGAGTTGTTTTAGTAGTCCTCACCATTTTTGTAAAATAATGTACCAATAATTGTAATGAGGGCTTATTTGGGTGTGAATATTGTCTAGATGGCAATATTTGTATTTAAACTCACAGTTTATATGTTGTATTAATAAAGTTGTAGTTGTTTCTGTACCATCTCATTGACGACTCAAAATGGGTGATGTATACCTATTTTGGGGGCGTCACAGCAAGATACACAAGTTACCTTAAATAGTGTTAGAGGGGTATTTTAGTCTTTTTGCTTGCATTTTTAATAGCCATTTTGTCATTTGCCCTAACCCTTAGGGTTTGACCCTAGGGTTTAACATATAGAATTTGTTGGATTTAACAATTAGGGTTTGAAAAATGTAAAACTTTAGTTTCTTAAATAAAAAGAATTAATTTCTAAAAATTACAAATTGAGGTTTTCTTAATTAGATTAGGTTTCTAATTACATTATACAGGAATATTAGTGTTTAAAATTTACTAAGTAACATTAAAAATTCTAAATTATCAATTAGGGTTTCCCAATTTGACAGTTAGGGTTCCAAATATAAAAAATAGAGTTTATAAACATTAATTAGGGTTTTCAAAAATTTAGGGTTTTCCTAATTAATAATTATAATTCTAACACTTGTTAATAACATTAACACAATTACAAACAATCTTGAACTCTAATTTGAGTTTCAAATTAGGGTTTAACACAGTAAAACTGAGGTTTTCAAATACTGCACCATAATTGACCAACCATTGTCAGTCTATACATACAATACATATTTATAGCATAGAAATAAAATAATATTATATTATTATTCTCATTCTTGATAAAAATCCAAAATTAAGGTTTGGATTCCATATCCGATTTATCTTTCATATATAACATTATTAATTAAGTTAAAAAAATAATTAACTTAATTAATCTAACATAAATTCATATAATAAAATAAATAATTATTTTAATAATTCTAAAATCATTTCATATATTATTTAAATAATATATATATTTATATTTTCATGGAAAATAATTAATAAAAACATTTCTACTATATAATTAGTTATTATAAGAATATAATTTATAATGATCAATAATTAAGTGTTTAAGTTTTTGTTTTGATGGGATGTTTTAAAATAATATGGCTGGAGCCAGTATTAGATAATATGATTGCTATATTTGTGCGATATTTTGTGATTCTAGCTAACAAATTTGCAGGATAATATATGCCTAAACAAAAGGCATGATGGAAATTAGTTTGAACCCTCTGGATTTTTTTTATATATGCATGAATTCAGGGGGAGTTATAATTTTTGGTGTTGTCATCATCAAAAAGGGGGAGAATGTTGATTTGTTAATATTCTAACCTTTTTGTTTTGATGATGACTTAATTATGTGGATTAATTTGTTTATTGTGAAATTTCAGGAAGTTGATGAAAAGGTTATTGTCAAAGACTTTGAAGATTCGAGTTTTAAGAAAAATATGTAAGGTCATAACAAATACTTAATTTTTCAATACAAGGCTCTAAGACATTTTATGTGTGCATTAAAATGTGATCATTCAATATTTTGTGCATGCCTAAATATGTTATTCATTGCTAACTGTTATTAAGAGAACTAATTTTATATGGTTAGCATGCATGCGTAAGAGTATTGTTCGAATTAACTGAATTTTTCATGAGTAATATTTGTGTAACACGTGTGAAAGAATTCATGTGTTGGAAAATTAAAAGTTGGCAAAGATATGATTACTTTCAAAAAATGGGTTTCATGTATAGATCTTGGAAATGTAAGATAATCATTATCTTGAATAGTTGGTATATATTACTCTCCTATTTTAAATGCTATGATTTTCCTTGCTTCGGTTGCAATATTAGTGGCGGCAGATTTTATGAAATCATAATTACTAGAGATATTGGAAAAGTCTAAGCCTATTGAGTTATCTATCTGACTTGGTCTCTTTCTAGTTTATCACTGATAGAGTCCAACATTTACTTAATAACCGAAGTCAATGGAATTTATTATTGGAACGTTATACAAGGTTTATCTGTGGCAACGTAATTATTTTACAACGGAATAGTGTTGAATCAATGGTAATATATTTTGGGCTATAAAAGAAACTATGTACAGTGATGAAAATATAACACTAACAACGCTTGAATCAATTATTGCACTCGTATACTTGAAAGGCTACATCATTATTTTCGGTGCAAAACTTCCAGCTACTGCGCAATTTATATTTAGTTCATTCTAGCTGATTTTCATGAACATAATTTCTGGTGATATCTCTCTTTTACTATTTGATCATTGCATTCATTAGTTGAGCCTTGCATTGTTAAATTGTTTATTTTCTTTGATCATTCGACCTCTATATTTGTAATCTTATATTTTTAGACTAAGAGTTGTCTAAAGGAATTTAATCCAGGCGGATTAAGGTTTGTTTACAAACAGGTTCAAGGAAGCATAGGTGCTTAAGGGGTGCAGTGGGGCACAAGGAGCAAGTGTGCTCAAGTGAATTATTGTAATTCAATTTGATAGAATCTTTTTTGTAACCAGGGTCATGTTTAAAGAAATAAAAGTGAGTCTTCAATACTAGTTGGTATTGGACGTGGACTAGGCTATTATTATAGAGGGTAATAGCTGAACTTACTCACTAAAGCTAGTTAATTATTTTATCTAAGCTTGAATATTTTCATTATCTTTAGATAAATCAATAACACCAAACATTCTTTTCTAAGTTATAATTACAAGCAAGAAATTTTCTTGAAATCAAATAGTCAATTCGGTAGGCTATATTAATTCAACTAGCTGCATTCATCAATATAGTAGGCTGAATTTAGTAGTTTGGTTTAAAGTTTAAAAATTGGTCATAGATTGCTCCCACACTTATTTAACCCCCCCTTCTAAGTGTGCCTTATCTGAATTTCATTTGGTATTAGAGCTTGGCTCTACTTACTTGGTCTTAAAGGTGACTCGTAGGGAAAGATTCTGACATAGCACAGTTCGGGAACAACAATCAAGAAGGTCAATAAACCAATAGACCTCCTTTGCTGTATGGAACAGAAAATTACAAATTTTGAAAATTCCGAATGAGGATCTATCTCAAAAGAGATCCTTGGGAATGATGGGTTGTGGAAAACAGACCAGTTATTCCGAGAAAAGATGACGGTACTCCAAATACTTTGCTAGAGATGGATTCAACTGAAACTTTCATGGTTTCCTATGATTCAAGGGCTATGAATACACTACTTAATGGCATGATACAGTCCGAGATTGACAAAGTGTCCTCATGCAACATAGCTAAGGAAATTTGGAACACTCTAGTGGTGAGCCATGAAGGAACATCAAAAGTTCGAGAAGTCAAACTAAGCATGCTCATGCATGATTATGAAATGTTCAAACTTGAGAAAGATGAAACTATAAAGATGGCTCAAGCAAGGTTTCTTGTTCTTCTGAACTCCTTAAAGCTACTGGACAAATCTATTCCACAAAGTGAGATTAACCGTAAGTTACTTCGTGTTATGCCCAAGATGTTTGCTTCCAAAATCACTACTCTTCAAGATTCCTCTACTATATCTACTATGGATACACTAACTCTTTCTGGTGAACTTGAGGAATATGAACATCAGTTAAAGAGGTATGATGATGAGGACGAAGCTCCTCGAAGGAAGTTTTTAGCTCTTATTGCAGGAAATGAAGAAGAGCTTGATGATGATTCTGATGAAGAGATAGCCATGATGTCAAGGAGACTCAAATGACTTCTACAAAGGAAGAATAAACGAAAGAATATCTTCAACTCAAACAAAGGCAAAGGAAAGCAAACTGAGGAGACATGTTTTGAATGTGGACGTCCAGGGCACTTCAAGAAGGACTGTTTTCAACTAAAGAATAAAGGAAAAATAGGCTACAAGGATAGTAAGAGAAACAAGGCACTGGTCACTTGGAGTGACGAAGAAGAATCTGAAGTTAAGGTTAACGCCAAGGATGAAATAGCTCAAGTATGTTTCATGGGAATAGAAGGTGAATCAAATGAGGTATGTTTCAAGGCAAGGGTTTCATCTCAAAAATGGATTCTTGATAGTGGATGCTCACGTCACATGAATGGTGACAAAACAAAGTTCGTGGAGCTAAAAATCAAGAAGAAAAATGGTACAGTTACATTTGGAGATAATCGAATCTGCGAGATAATTGGAAAAGGTAAAATAGGAAATGGTAAGGTAAATATTGATAATGTACACCTTGTTAATGGAATTGAATTTAATCTTATTAGTATCAGTCAATTAATGGATAATGGTCACCAAGTTAGTTTTGATAAAGAAAAATGCACTATTTATCATGGTACTAACAATGTTACTCTAGTTGCACAAAGAGAAGGAAATATATATACTATTGATTTGGAGCAACAAGATGAAGAATTATGTCTTGCATCTATACAAGATGAGGCTAATTTGTGGCACAAGAGGATGGGACAAGTTCACATGGATTTAATCAAGAAATTATCCTCAAAGAATCTTGTCAAAGGATTGTCGAAAATAAAGTATTAAAAGAAGGGAATTTACGTTCCTTGTCAACTCGGGAAATAAGTAAGAACATCATTTACGACAAAGAACATGGTATCAACTTCTTTTCCCTTACAACTACTTCATCTTGATCTATTTGGACCAGAAAGACATCTGAGTATAAATGGTAAGTTTTATGTGTTTGTAATAGTAGATAATTTTTCTAGATATACATGGGTATTATTTTTGAGAACTAAAGATGAAGCATTTAAGGGGTTTGAGAAATTAATAAGAAACTTAGAAACAAAATATAATCTCAAACTTGTAAAAATAAGAAGTGATCATGGTACTGAATTTCAAAAAGACTTTATAATATTTTGTGATCAAAAGGGAATTAGTCATGAATTTTTAGCCCCTAGAACACCTCAACAAAATGGGGTTGTAGAAAGAAAGAATAGGACATTACAAGAAACTGCTAGAACTTTATTACAAGAAAGTAAACTTCCTAAAAAGTTTTGGGCCGAAGCTGTAAACACTTCTTGTTATGTTTTGAATAGAGTACTTATTCGTCCAATCATTTTAAAGACCCCTTATGAACTGTTAAATAATAAGATTCCTAATATAATTTATTTCAAAGTTTTTGGATCTAAATGTTTTATTCTAAATACTAGTGATAACCTAGGAAAATTTGATGCTAAATCTTATGAAAGAATTTTCATTGGGTATTCACAGAATAGTAAAGCATATCGTGTATTCAATATTAACAAGTTGTGTGTTGAAGAATCTATTCATATTACTTTTAATGAAACTCACAATGATCTTCCAAAAGAAAGAGATGAGGATCCAGGGAATTTGGAGATCTTAGTGAATCTAGCACACCGAAAAAAACAACTCAGCCAATCAAATGGACAAATCCAGCAAGGTGAATTGGAAAACCTACAAGAAGTGGAACAAAGAAAAACACAAGAGTCTAAAATTGATATATCTCAACAAAAAGAAATACATGATGTGAAAATGCCAAAGACTGCAAGATATCTCAAAAACCATCCACCTAAAAACATCATTGGAGATATAAACAAAGGAATCACTACAAGGAGAGGATTACAAAATCAATATGCCTTTTTCTGCATTTTTATCACAAGTTGAACCAAAGAATGATAAGGAAGCTATCCTCGATGAAAGCTGGCTAATGGAAATGCAGGAAGAACTCCAGCAATTTGAACGATGTCAAGTATGGGAACTAATGCCCCCTCGTGAAGATGTTTCTATCATTGGAACAAAATGGGTATTCAAGAATAAACTTGATGAGCATGGCACTATTACTCGTAACAAAGCAAGACTAGTAGCTCAGGGATACAATCAACAAGAAGGGATAGACTATGAAGAAACTTGTGCTCCAGTTGCTAGACTAGAGTCCATCCGCATCTTGTTAGCATTTGTTTGTTACAAGAAGTTCACACTCTATCAAATGGACGTAAAGAGCGCCTTTCTCAATGGATACATCAATGAAGAGGTATTTGTAAAACAACCTCCTAGATTTTAACATGAGAGGTATCCAAACCATGTTTACAAGCTCAAGAAAGCTCTTTATGGACCAAAGCAGGCTCCATGGTCTTGGTACGAAAGGTTGAGTAAACATTTACTTTCAAATGGTTTTACTAGAGGAAAAATTGATTCTATATTATTTATAAGGCATGAAAATAAAGATATTATTATTGTACAAATATATGTAGATGATATAATTTTTGGTGCTACTAATGATTTCCAATGTGAGTGGTTTTCTAAGTGCATGTACAAGGAGTTCGATATGAGTCTAATGGGAGAACTTAACTACTTTTTGGGCCTTCAAATTAAGCAAACAAAGGAAGGTATATATGTCCATCAGACCAAATATACAAAAGAGCTGCTTAAAAGGTTTGGTTTTGAAGGATCAAATTCAAAGGGTACACCAATGAGCACTTCAATAAAGCTTACGACTGACGAAAAAGGTATAGATATGGAAGTAACTAAATATCGAAGTATGATTAGAAGCTTATTATATTTAACTGCATCTAGACCAGATATTATGTATAATGTTTGTTTATGTGCACGTTTTCAAGCAAAACCTAAGGAATCTCATTTATAAGCTGTCAAACGAATTTTTAAATATTTAAGTGGTACAATTAATTTTGGATTATTTTATCCAATCTGTAATCATTTTGAACTAATGGGTTATTCAGATGCTGACTATGCAGGATGTCAAATTGATAGAAAAAGTACCAGTGGTGCTTGCACATTTTTAGGACACGGTCTTGTTACGTGTGAAAGTAGTATGCACACAAGCCAGTCATGTTTGATGATAAAGCATATACTTTGTAACAATCTTATTCATTTATTAATAAAAAGTATTAGTTTATTAAAGGCTTTTAATTATGTACATGATGCTGTTTTATAATATGTGATAAACCCATAGTTTTAAGCAATGCGTTTAGAATAATGATGATGATCATTCTAATGAGATCTAAATTCTTAGAAAGCTTAAAACTAAAATAGTTCTCAATCGTTGGATTACTAAATTGGGGATTAGTGAATCCAGATAGATTGGTACATGCGTTGCTTGCTCATTGGATGAGGATGATTGATCTTATGATCATTTGTGTGGAGACACTAAAGCAAGTATGTAGGTGCTTATTATAGAATAAGTTCACTAAACGTGGCTCGCTAAGGAATTCCTAATGGAGTTTTACTTGCATGTCAATAGGAATTCCTATAGTGATAGTAGTACAAGTGATCCCTGGACTTGAGATCATCATAGTATCTTGTGTATGATGAATTATACTTTGAGTTATTCCTTAAGACCCTTAGGGTATATCAAAGGGTATGCTTGGGTATAATAAGTTGTACATGGAGATAATGTATGATCAATAAAGAATCTACCACTTCTAGTAAAAGAAGATAAATGTCCTATGTGATTCGATAAATGACAACCCAGTAGTCCTTGGCCAAGGCAGAATGAAATTAGAAAGGAGTTTCTAATTTGCATTATTTGGAGTTGTGCATTTAAGAGTCGAAATACATATAATTAAATAAAATAAGACTTGACAGTAATTCCATGTCTTATATTTAATTGGGACATTGTATGGTGGAAGGATTGAATTGTATGGTAACTATTTACTCAAAGGTTCTTTTATGATTAATGTTGAAATCTATATTATCTGGAAAGTCGTTGATCGCTAGGGAGGCTTATCCTTATTGTTGAATAAATATTATTTATTTAAATAAATTAATAGTTTAATTTATTTATTTAAATAAAATTAGAATTGTTCTAATTGATTTATACACAACCGGTTTAATATGGAGAACCTAAAGGGTCACACCATAAAAGGAAGAATAATTATTTAAGAAGTTAATGGCATAATCGTAATAATAAGCTAAGTATATTTAATTTAATCTATGGTGATAGAATAAATTAAATAGCTTAATATTTATTATTTAATATTTTGGAAATATTAAATATAAATTAATAAGAGGAGTCTTATTATTATTATTACTATTATTATTATTTAATTCCTAAAGGAGTTTGGGAAATAATTAGTAAAAGTACTCTCAAATATCCTAATAAGATTAGGAGGCTAATTAATTAAAAGAGTTTAATTAATTATTCCTAATAAGATTGGGAGCCTAATTAATTAAAGGAATTTAATTAATTAAAATAAAACCCAATTCCTTAATTGTTAAGGAGGGTTGCCCACATCTATAAATAAGGGGAGTCTTATTATGGGTGAGGAGGTTGACACTTTCACAACATGTGAATACGTAATTTCAATAGTTGGGAGAGTACACCTTTTTCTATGAGAGATAGAAAACTAGGGTTTTGCCAAATACCCATCTTCTTGAATTCTTCTTCTTCCTTGGTGGATCACCTCTAGAGGCCAAACACTTGGGTGGCTAACGTTGATCAAAGGAAGGAACCAAACCCGGTGGATTCAAGTTGAACGCAAAAATAATTGGAGGTGAACTTGTACCTGAGGAAGCTCGAATCTTCAAGGGTATGATTCTTGTTCTTTCTTTTTTCGTTTAATTAATAATTGTGCATAAAGGGTGATCCGGGTTTATGGTTTGTAAAATTTTAAAACTCTGATTTTCCACGTTTCCGCTTATTTTGTGCAATTTGATTGCGTTCATAAATATTACAAACCTAACAATGTGGCATAGTAAAAAGCAGACTTCAGTGGCTTTATCAACTACTGAGGGTGAATATCTAGCTGCAGGGAGCTGTTGCTCTCAAATTTTATGTTTAAAACAAACTCTATATGATTTTGATATTTTATGTGATAGTGTGCTTATTTACTGTGATAATTCTAGTACTATTGACATTTCAAGAAATTCTGTTTTGCATTCTCGCACAAAACACAAAGAGGTTCAACATCATTTTTTAAGGGATAATGTTTTAAAAGGTTTAAGAAAATTAATTTTTATTCCTACAGAAAAACAATTAGTTAACATTTTTACTAAACCATTAAGTGAAGAAAGGTTTTGCATGTTAAGAAGAGAACTTGGAATGTGCATTGTATAATATGATTACGTACTAAAATAATTCATGCATAAAATATCTCATACTTACAGTATATCTGCATGTTATTATTTTAAATGTGTTCTATTGCTAAACAATATCTGTACGTAACTGAAGACCAAGGGAGACGTATCTATTCTGGCACAATTCATGGTAACTACTATTACAGGTTTCGAAATTTGAAAAGACAAAAGCTAAGAGATTTATTATTTTCAGGAATCCTTTTGGCTTCTACCACTTTTCCATTAAATACATAGCGCTTTCTTCTTTTATCACATATCTACACTGATATTTCTACTCTGTTTAACACCGATCATGAAAACTCGGGCAAACAAGCGTTCATCCGTTATACCAATCAAAGAAGGATGTCATCCACGATCTCCTTATACCACACGATCACCAAAGAAATCCAAAAGACAATCTCGCCAACCATCTGTTAATGTTTCATCCGATGATTCCGATGGGTCTGACACAAGCTTCTCTTTCTTAAAGACATCCCCATAATCTCTTGGTTCGGAGCCTCCTCCTTCTCAACCAGACTTACCATCAAATTTGGTAAATCCTTTCTCTACTTCTTCTGATTTGCCACATAATTTCTTTCGGGGTCATAGTTTTGAAGCTCGTTTTAAGACTTCTATTGCTACTAAACAGTTTGTTTATGAGAAAATTTTGGATTTGTTTTATTTTAAAAACTTATCTTTGGAAAAACTTTTCATGTCTTGTGGTATTTCTGCTATGCTTTTCCCCCAACTAGGGCTTATCCCCGTTTGATACAACAATTTTACACAAATTTAGAGTGTAATGGGGATTTTTATACATCTTTTGTTAAGGGTAAGTCTCTGTTTTTCACAGTGGTAGACTTTGGGAGTATTTTTAATATTCCTTCATTCGGTCCTTGTCCAATTACTCTTAAGGGTGCTGCCAATATACCCTTTCCTCCTCTTAAACAACTTCATATAGTGATGGATGATTCATCTTTGATAACTCTATTTACTCCTAAAACTGTTGATGTCTGCCCACTGGCATGTGTTTTGCACAAACTCCTTCGTTATAATCTGTTTCCACGAGTAGGTGGTGGAGCAGATTTCACTTACCAAGATTTGGTTGTTATTGCAATGATTTTAAAAGGAGTCAGTTTTAATTTTTCTCTTATCATGTTGTCCCACATAATGAGTTGTATTCGCCAAACTAAAAAGTGTTTGCCCTATTGTTTGTTTTTGACAAAGATGTTTCAGCATTTTAAACTCTATCTTGATGATGAAATTGTGGTATCCCATAATTAATTTATTGATTCTGCTAATCTAAAACAGTCTCATATTTCTTTTGTTGATGACTCATTTGTACGTCTTATTTCTGATCCTATTCCTACTCCACCAAGTATTATTTCATCTGATCTTGCTTCTTCTACACGTCCCACTTCCTCAGTTTCATCTCCAGCAGTAATTGATATGTTGAATCAAATCCTAAAAAATCAAGAACTTATGCGTTTTGATATTGTTGATATTAAACAAAGGATTTCAATTTTTAAAAAAGGGAACCTGCCTATACGGGCAAATGATTTGACCAAATGTTTTTCACAAATTGAGGATGAATTCATTGATTTACAAGCTAGTTTCGAATTGCATACCATTGCTATGGTTGAATCTTTACACCGAAAGATCAATAGAAATTTATGTCAACTAAGCCAAGAACTGAAATTTGTAAGTTATCAGGTTGGCGAATTTGTTGATTTCATGGCTCATCGTATGAATGATGTTGGTAGAAGGTTACACTTTGACAGAATGAACTCTCCAATTCTTGAGTGACCTCGCTGTAATTGGATGGCCGAATACATTGGAGATTTCCTTGACTTGCCTCTACCCAATGAAACCTTTATTCCTCATCCTCCTAGGTTTTCTCATGACTTCACTATGGAAGATAGGATTCATCGTGTTCTCCATCGTCCTTATTTCACTAATCATCCTCTACTTGTGATTCACATCGATGATATTGATATCTGACGATCTTTTTGGTGATGACAAAGGGGGAGACAAGCTGTGAAGGTTGCTGGTTGATGGTTGCTGGTTGCTGTGAAGATTGTGAAGACATATTTGAATGTTTTTGATTTATGTTTAAAACGATTTGGTTGGTACCAATATGTGTTTAAGTTTTTGTTTTGATGGGATGTTTTAAAACAATATGTCTGGAGCTAGTATTAGATAATATGATTGCTATATTTGTGCTATATTTTGTGATTCTAGCTAACAAATTTGCAGGATAATATATGCCTAAACAAAAGGCATGATGGAATTAGTTTGAACCCTCTGGATTCTTTTTATATATGCATGAATTCAGGGGGAGTTATAATTTTTGGTGTTGTCATCATCAAAAAGGGGGAGAATGTTGGTTTGTTAATATTCTAACCTTTTTATTTTGATGATGACTTAATTATGTGGACTAATTTGTTTATTGTGAAATTTCAGGAAGTTGATGAAAAGGTTATTGTCAAAGACTTTGAAGATTTGAGTTTTAAGAAAAATATGTAAGGTCATTGCAAATAATTAATTTTTCAATACAAGGCTCGAGGACATTTTATGTGTGCATTAAAATGGGATTCAATATTTTGTGCATGCCTAAATATGTTATTCATTGCTAACTGTTATTAAGAGAACTGATTTTATATGGTTAGCATGCATGCGTAAGAGTATTGTCCGAATTAACTGAATTTTTCATGAGTAATATTTGTGTTACACGTGTGAAAGAATTCATATGTTGGAAAATTAAAAGTTGTTGGAATGTGTTGGCAAAGATATGATTACTTTCAAAAAGTGGGTTACATGTATATATCTCGGAAATGTAAGATAATCATTATCTTGAATAGTTGGTTCATATTACTCTCCTATTTTAAATGCTATGATTTTCCTTGCTTCGGTTGCAATATTAGTGGCGGCAGATTTTATGAAATCATAATTACTAGAGATATTGGAAAAGTCTAAGCCTATTGAGTTATCTATCTGACTTTTATTGTCAGGATGTCTGATGTTGGAGGAGCTAGTCGAGCTGGGGAGGAGGAACCCCGAGTACCCACAGAGGAGGAGCCCCGAGACATTCATGTCGTCAGGGAACAGTTGGTACAGAGAGAGCCATCCCCATTGATCACCGTTGTTGGTCGGGAGCAAGAGCCTAAGACTGATCCAGAGGAGGATTCATATGAGGAAGAGGAGGAAGAGGAGTTCCCACCGAACTCCATTGATGCTGAGATGTATGATGCACATTATGATCGTAACATAGAGCTGTAGGACACTATTCAGAGCCGAGGAGAGGATGTTATGCGTGAGTACCATCGAAAGCGTAAGGATGAGGAAATTGTGACTCTTCACACACGTTTGGGAAACATGGAGTGGAATTTGGTTCACGAGAAGGGTCAAACTGAGGATAAGACCAAAGAAATAGAGAAGTTGAAGAAAGATCTGAAAGAGAGCTCAGAACGATTGGCTTTAGCAGAGGAGGGCTGGGTAAGAGAGTCGCGTCATGCTGATCTCGCAGAAGAGGATTGCCATGTAAAGAAGGCTAAGCTTGGGGAGACGTACTCTACACTTCACAATGCAATGGATGCGGCCCAAGATCGAGTTATGAAGTACCCAATCCAGTTTGAAGGTCTACCATCATACCTGCTTGATCGTAGGACGATGTCTGGTATTATGGAAGAAGAACGTGGCAAGGCTATCCAGCACCTTAATAGGCAGTGATAGTATTAGTTTAATTATGTGAAAACTATTTGGTAGTTAATGATGTAAATTCCGATGTGTTTATAAACAAAGGAATATTTTGATGTTTTAAATCCTATAGATTCTTTATCTCAGGATAATGGATGAAAATAGCAGTGATGCTATCTTATGATGTTAAAACTTTTGAATTTAATAAAAATGTCAGAGTTTATTTGAATTGATGTGTTAAGTGAGTTATGATTAAATATTTTAGTTATGTCTTAAATGTTTAAGAGATTGAATAAAGACCTAATAAGCGTATATTCTTAATAGAAATATGCCGCCTAGAAGAAGACAAAACCGTCAGCAAGCACAAGAGGAACCAATGAATAACAACGATGCCAATGCTAACCCTGTTCAGCAATTGGTGAAACTTTTAGCTGGGGTGATTAACAATCAACCACAAGCTCCACCAAACACCTCATTCAAAGACTTCAAGGTGGTGGGACCGCCAGAGTTTAAGGGTTCCATAAACCTAATCGAAGCTCAGACTTGGGTGATGGAGATGGAGAAGGTGTTCGACGTCGCTCGAGTAAGGGAGGATCAGAAGACCGCGTATGCAACGTTTATGTTGAAGTCTGAAGCTAGTTATTGGTGGCAGGCAAACAAAGTACGGGGAGGTGAAGGTGTAATAACCTGGGAGAGATTTAAAGAGATGTTCTTCGAGATGTACTTTCCGACTAGTTCACAAAATCAAATGGAAGTTCAGTTTCTAGAGTTGAAACAGGGGAGTATGTCAGTAGCTGATTATGCGGCAAGGTTCAACGAGTTGGCTAGGTTCGCCACATACCAAGTGCATACCGATGAGAGGAAGGCAAGACGATTCGAGCAGGGATTGAAGCCCTGGTTGTATAGCAAAGTGTCAATGTTCCAATTGAACACTTTTGCTGGAGTGTTAGAGAAGGCCATACTCGCTGAGGGTGGAAGCGATGCGATAACAAAATATAATTAGGATCAGAAGAAGAAAAAGAGTGAGAATGAAGGTAATAACAAAACTGGTGGGAGTAGCACTGGGGGTAATCACAATCAGAAGAGGAAGTGGTCTGATAACTCGTCAGCTGGAAGTTAACATGGAGGGCAGAAGACGAAGATCGAAGCTTGCCCAACCTGCAAGAAAACTTATATGGGAGTTTGTATGAAAAGGAAGCGAGTGTGCTACAATTGTGGTCAGGAAGGCCACATAGCACCAAACTATCCGAACCCAAAGAAGGGTTCATATTTCACTTATGGCTCAAAGGACCATCTTGCAATGGATTGTCCTAAGAAGGGATCTGGAGGGACGAGTTCAAGAGGAAATAGAGGAAATACCAGTGGAAGTACCCTGACTATTGCAGGACCAACCACAACCAACAGACCAACAACCATAACATTCAACATGACAGTATAGGATGCAGTGCAGTCTCGCGATGTGGTGTCAGGTATCATTCCGATTAATAAAGTTAATGCTTATGTATTATTTGATTCGGGTGCTACTTGTTCATTTATATCCGATGACTTTGCTAAGAACTTAGAATTGCTTAAGGATGAGTTAGAATACCCCATGAACATAGAAATTGCGAATAGGGAAATAATCCTTGTTAAGTATGTGCACAAGAACTGTAGAGTGGATATTAAGGGTAATATCATGAACGTAGATCTTATCCCTATTCGACTTGGAGAATTCGACGTTATTTTGGGTATGGACTGGTTATTCAATTATGGGGCGATAATTGACTGCCAGAAGAAGCGTATTAACCTTATGACTCCGTCAAAAGGTTGTGTTTTATGGTAGCAAGTGGCCTAGACAAGCGAGTTGTCTGACGATGATGCAGGCCAGGAGGTTGTTAAGGCAAGGCTGTGTAGGGTATCTAGCTTACATATTCGATAGTCGTAAAGATAATCCAAAAATAGATGAGATACCAATAGTGAGAGATTTCACAGACGTATTTTCGGATGATTTGCCAGGACTTCCTCCAGATAGAGCAGTTGAATTTGTGATCGATTTGGCTCTAGGAACGACTCCAATATCGAAGGCATCGTACCAAATGGCACCGGTAGAGATGAAGGAACTGATGGTCCAACTACAAGAATTACTGGACAAGAAGTATATCCAACCAAGCGTATCACCGTGGGGAGCTCCGGTTTTATTTATGAAGAAGAAGGATGGAATAATGCGACTCTGCATAGATTAAGAGAACTGAATAAGGTCACGATTAAGAATAGATATCCATTACCGCGAATCGACGACTTGTTCGATCAGTTAAAGGGAGCAAGATATTTTTCAAAGATAGATTTGAGAAGTGGTTATCATCAACTGAAGGTAAGACCAGAAGATGTACCGAAGACAGCATTCAGAACACGATACGGTCACTACGAATTTTTGGTAATGTTATTTGGTCTGACAAATGCTCCTATAGCATTTATGGGCTTAATGAATGGAGTGTTCACGCCATTTTTGGACAAATTTGTAGTGGTATTCATAGATGACATTTTGGTATATTCAAAAACCAAGGAAGAACATGAAGAACATTTGAGGATGACATTGGAGATATTGAGAAGGGAGAAGTTGTATGCCAAGTTTTCGAAATGTGAATTTTGGATTGAAAGAGTACAATTTCATGGGCATATGATTGATAGGGACAAAATTTTGGTGGATCCCTCCAAAGTCGAAGCTGTGATTAACTGGGACCAGCAGAAGACACCGACGGAAGTAAGAAGTTTTCTTGGATTGGCAGGTTATTACAGAAGATTCATTCAGGAATTTTCCAAGATCGCAACTCCATTGACGAATTTGTCTAGAAAATCGGTGAAATTTGTTTGGACGGAGAAGTGTGAGTAAAGCTTTCAAGAATTAAAGAAGAGGTTGAGTACAACACCTGTGTTATCTCATCTAGATGACACAGGAAATTTTGTGGTTTATAGTGATGCATTGCATAAAGGACTTGGCTGTGTGCTTATGCAAAACAGCAGAGTCATTGCGTATGCGTCACGATAACTGAAAGATTATGACAAGGGGTATCCAACCCATGACTTGGAGTTAGCTGCAGTGGTTTTCGCTTTGAAAATCTGGAGGCACTATCTCTACGGGGAGAAGTGTGAAATATATACAAATCACAAGAGTCTGAAATATATTTTTACACAGAAAGACTTGAACATGTGTCAAAGAAGGTGGTTGGAGTTAATTAAGGATTACGATTGTGAGATTTTATACCATCCAGGTAAGGCAAATGTGGTTGCCTAAGCCTTAAGTAGAAAGGGTCAGGAGACACTGATGATATTGACCGAACAAGAGGAGTTAATTTCAGTAATGGAGAAGCTGGAATTAGAAGTAAAGTGTTCTATGGAGATCGACGAGAAGCTGTTCCAGATGCAAGCTGGTATAACTTTACTAGATAAAGTTAAGGAGGCTCAACTTCAGGACGAAGAATGTGAGAAAGTGAAAAAGAAGATATTTGAAGGGACTGAACTGAGATTCAAAATAGACGGTGAGGGGCTACTAAGATTTGAGAGCAGAATTTGGGTACCACCAATAACAGAGATTAAGGAAGAAATTTTAAGCGAGGCTCACAACTCAATATATTGGATTCACCCTGGTAGCACCAAGATGTATCAAGATCTTCGACAACATTTTTGGTGGCCAAATTTGAAACGAGAGGTTGCAGAATGTGTTGCCAAATGCCTGACATGTCAGAAAGTTAAAGCAGAACATCAGAGGCTGAGTGGGTTACTACAACCTTAGAGATTCCATAATGGAAATGGGAACATATTACAATGGATTTCGTGGTTGGCCTACCGACAACTCAGAAAGGCTACGACGCAGTATGTGTTATTGTTGACCGATTGACGAAATCCGCACATTTCCTTCCTATCAAAATCAGATTCAACCTAGATCAGTTGGCAAGGTTATATGTGAAAGAGATAGTTTCAAGGCACGGAGTTCTGGTGTCAATTGTTTCTAATAGAGATCCGCGTTTTACATCGAACTTCTGGAAACGTCTACAAGAATGGATGGGTACACAGTTGCGAATGAGCACGACATATCACCCTCAAACAGATGGACAAAGTGAAAGAACAATTTAGACATTGGAAGATATGTTAAGAGCTTGTATAATGGACTTTAAAAGAAATTGGGATGATCATCTATCACTCGTAGAGTTCGGCTACAACAACAGTTACCATGCCAGTATTGGCATGCCGCCTTATGAAGCGTTATACGGCAAAAAGTGCAGAACTCCGCTATACTGGGATGAAGTTGGCGAAAGACAATTACTAGGCCCGGAATTGGTACAACAAATAGCATAAATAGTTAAAGTGATCCGAACAAGATTGACAGCAGCTCAAGATAGGCAGTTGATCCACATCGTAAAAATGTTGAGTTTGAGCCAGGTAGTTATGTGTTTTTAAAGTTCTCTCCTTGGAAGGGAAAGATCAGATTCGGAAAGAAAGGGGAATTAAGCCCAAGATTCATTGGAACCTTTGAAGTTCTAAGAAGGGTCGGAGAAGTTGCTTATGAGGTAGCCTTACCTCCAGCTCTAGAGAATGTCTACAACGTTTTCCATGTCTCAGTCCTACGACCCTACAAACCTGATTACAAGCACGTGATTGAATATGAACCTCTACATTTCGACAAAGACTTATCTTACGAAGAAATTCTTGTTCAAATTGTTGACCGAAAAGAACAAGTTTTGAGAAATAAAGAAATACCTTCTGTTAAGGTAATTTGGAGGAACCATAACGCTGAAGAAGCTACGTGGGAACTCGAAGAGAATATGATAAAAAATTATCCTCATTTATTTACTTAGATTGTATAAGCGATTCTGGGGACAGAATCTTTGTAAGGGGGGGGGGGGAGAACAATGTAACGGGACGAATTATTGAGTTATGATTTTGAGGATAAAATCCTTTTAAGAGGGAAAAGATGTGACAACCAAGATTTTGTAATTGAATTTTAATATTTATTGGACTGAATAAATATTTTTTGATGAATTAATTGTTAGATTAAATAATTAATTGATGAAGTTGTGGAAGATTAATGTAATTATATGTGTTATATTTATTAAATTATGTGGAGAATTTTTATTATACAAAGTATGTAATTATGTGAGCTTATTGTATTAAAAGAAATATTTAATAAGCCCGATAGTATTTTAATTAATTTAATTATTAATTAGAGATTTAATAATTTGACGTTATTAATAAAGGAGAAATTTAATTATGTA
This sequence comes from Panax ginseng, assembly GCA_020205605.1. NCBI lineage: Eukaryota > Viridiplantae > Streptophyta > Magnoliopsida > Apiales > Araliaceae > Panax > Panax ginseng. The sequence continues at coordinate 108,312,494 of CM035139.1, forward strand.
ACTATGTGAATTAATGAGAAATTATTATATTTTATTTAAAGTAAATTAAATAAGATATTAGATTTATTTTATAATGGGTGTGACATTATTTAAACTATATGATAAGGTTTTTATTAAATTAAATAGTTTGAAACCTATACTTGCTAGCCAAATGAGGCCTTAAGAGGAGTTGAGGCGGTTAAACCCACGTATAGAGTAAATCGACCTCAACTCTGCAAGATAAAGACTCGATTATTTGATATTACGTATTCTTCAATTTAGAGTTAATCGAGAGCGGAGAAATTTCGGAGAGAGAGTTTGAGAAATTTTAGTGTGTGATTGATAAAGAGTTGAGAGGAATTCATCTTCGCAAACTACACTCTCACGCTTGGTAATCTCTTCAACCCAATTCATATTTTACGTCATTTAGTTTTATGAATATGGCTCTTAAGACTTCTGTTAAATCTCTGTAAATGGGAAATTTTGTTGTTATATGGATATATGTAATAATATGATTAACATAACATGTTTTATTGTATATTATATAGGTTTCCATATCATCAATTTCATGAAATTAAACAGTAAAAGATTTCAGAGTATGTTATATGGCCATATGGCCTTATACGTGATTTTTATATGGCAAACATAAAGTGTTCTACAAAATTTCCACTTATATATGATTATGCATGCTAAAACGAACAAAACGAAACTTGAATGGTTGGATTTGGTCTTATATCGAATCCGTAGTATTAAATTCTATGTTTTTGTTTAAGAACTTCAAGAACAGTACAATTTTGCATAATTTAATTATGTAATTATGTGTTTTATTGGGTTAAATCGCTCTATAAATGTTGGGTACTGATTATGTATAAATTCTAGCATGTGGGTATGTTTAATTTGGTGAAATTAATGATCATGTAGTGTTTAATTCGCTAAACTCTATGTTCTTCGCGAACTGGGAATCAAAATCTGGAGTTTCGCGCCGCGGCGCTAACTCCAGAACTGAAGTCCCATGCCGTAGTGCCACCGCGCCACATCGCCAAGTATGTCAGTAGGCGTACCATGCAAATAAGGCATAAATCCAAGATAATAGTAGCCAGCAAATACCACTTATTAGAATGTCCAGAAAATATTTTTTTTAAGTGTTCAAGTATAGAAATGTGATAGCAACTTAATCTAATGATTATAAAAACTCATTAGACATACAATGAGATATTAAAATAGGTTCTTATCATGTCATTAAGACATTTACATGTTAATTGAATTGTTGATTATGTAATTAGCTTATTTTTTTGTATAGTGTAATATTACGTGAAAACAAGTGTGGTAATTTGACTAAGTATAGTCATGAATTCAAGAGATGGTTAGCACGTTATAATTGACTGGTATTGTGAACGTAAATGATATGTAGGATTTAAATCAAAGAACGAGTTTTATTAACGTGTAATCTACGCTCGAGGCAAGTTTCCTAACTCTACTTATTATCGTTATATAAGTTGATAAATTCACCTTTCTACATTGAGCAAGTTCTCATTATTATTGATCAAGTCTATTTTGTTATATCAAAGCTTATTAATCTTTCAAGCGTGATGCTGTTATACAATACTTATTCTATTGTATACCACTTGAGATTGTTATTCAAATTAAATTATCAGTTATTGTTAAACCTTGTTAGACTAGCGAACCCATAATGTTTCGATTAATCCATAGTTGATGAGCGTTCTAAATTTCAGAACCCTTGATGATTTATCCAAACCAAACTTCCTTTGGTACGGACTCGAATGTCAAACTAAGATGAACAACCCTGTAAAGGGAATTACTTATGTGTTAGCATTAAGATATTGTGCACAGTATAGTACTAAGGGCTGATCCCCCTAAGTACGAGAAGAAGAGTCCATAGTCTTATGACTGTTAAAGGTTTCAAGTATAAACACTTGACAACCTAGGACATAGTTCAAGGTCTTATGCTCCTCAGAATTTCTTTTGATTCTTGTTATTCATTCTTGATTCAAAAGTTGAGCTTTTATATCAGAAGTTGTTAATTCATTTGCATGTTATTATTCATTGTTATATTGTTATACTTGTGGGCAATCATGCTCACTCTTGCGTAATAATAACATTGCAGTTAAGAACGAAAAAGCAGACGAGCCTTCCACTAGTAAAGGCAAGGACTAGATTAGTAAGTAATGAAGACTATTTATTATTGTGGTTATGTAATGATAATTAGACTTGATGTTACTTAAGACTTATTATTTGTTTATGATTCCGCATAGATGTTTTAAGGTTAGAGCAACCTTGGATTTTATTTATTTTGCAGTTGATGTAACCCCATAAGGGGAGATTTATTTATTATTTCTATCTATGGCATGGTTTGCATTATTTATGGGTAGATAGATAGACGATATTTGTACATTGAACACCAAATCCTGTGGAAATGGAAGTACCGGATTTGGGGGTGTCACATTATGTGTGCATTAAAATGTGATTCAATATTTTGTGCATGCCTAAATATGTTATTCATTGCTAACTGTTATTAAGAGAACTGATTTTATATGGTTAGTATGCATGCGTAAGAGTATTGTCCGAATTAACTAAATTTGTAATGAGTAATATTTGTGCAACACGTGTGAAAGAATTCATGTGTTGGAAAAGATATGATTACTTTCAAAAAGTGGGTTACATGTATATATCTCAGAAATGTAAGATAATCATTATCTTAAATAGTTGGTTCATATTACTCTCCTATTTTAAATGCTATGATTTTCCTTGCTTCGGTTGCAACATTAGTGGCGGCAGATTTTATGAAATCATAATTACTAGAGTTATTGGAAAAGTCTAAGCCTATTGAGTTATCTATCTGACTTGGTCTCTTTCTAGTTTATCACTGATAGAGTCCAGCATTTACTTAATAACCGAAGTCAATTGAATTTTTTATTGGAACATTATACAAGATTTATTTGTGGCAACGTAATTATTTTACAACGGAACAGTGTTAAATCAACGATAATATATCTTGGGCTATAAAAGAAACTGTGTACAGTGATGAAAATGCAACACTAACAACGCTTGGATCAATTATTGTACTCATATACTTGAAAGGCTACATCATTATTTTCGGTGCAAAACTTCCAGTTACTGTGCAATTTATATTCAGTTCATTCTAGCTGATTTCCATGAACATAATTTCTAGTGATATCACTCTTTTACTATTTGATCATTGCATTCATTCGTTGAGCATTGCATTGTTAAATTGTTTTTTTTGCTTTGATCATTAGACATCTATATTTGTAATCTTATATTTTTAGACTAAGAGTTCTCTAAAGGAATTTAATCCAGGTGGATTAAGGTTTGTTTACAAACAGGTTCAAGGAAACATTGGTGCTTAAGGGGTGCAGTGGTGCACAAGGAGCAAGTGTGCTCAAGTGAATTATTATAATTCAATTTGATAGAATCTGTTTTGTAACAAGGGTCATTTTTAAAGAAATAAAAGCAAGTCTCCAATACTAGTTGGTATTGGACGTGGACTAGGCTATTATTATAGAGGGTAATAGCTGAACCACATAAAAAATCATTGTGTTGATTTTATTACTTGCTTTATTTATTTACTCACTAAAGCTAGTTAATTATTTTATCTAAGCTTGAATATTTTCATTATCTTGAGATAAATCAATAACACCAAACATTCTTTTCTAAGTTATAATTACAAGCAAGAAATTTTCTTAAAATCAAATAGTCAATTCGGTAGGCTATATTAATTCAACTAGCTGCATTCATCAATATAGTAGGCTAAATTTAGTAATTTGGTTTAAAGTTTAAAAATTGGTTATAGATTGCTCCCACAATTATTCAACCCCCCCTTCTAAGTGTGCCATATCTGAATTTCAAGAAGGACGGATCGTTAAGACTTTGTATCGACTATCGAGAGTTGAACAAGTTAACAATAAAGAATAAATACCTGTTGCCTAGGATCGATGATCTCTTTGATCAGTTGAAAGGGGTAAAGTATTTTTCTAAAATAGATTTGAGGACGGGGTATCATCAGTTGAAGGTTAGGAAGGAGGATGTACCAAAGATGACTTCAGGACTCGTTATGGTTATTACGAGTTTCTGGTGATGTCATTTGGGTTGACTAATGCACCAGCTGCATTTATGGATATGATGATCAGAGTGTTCAAATAATATTTGGACAAGTTCATCATGGTGTTTATTGATGATATTCTAGTCTATTCTAAAACGCCAGAAGATCATGCTAAACACTTAAGAATAGTGTTAGAGACACTAAGAAAGGAGAAGTTATATGCGAAGTTCACTAAGTGTGAATTTTGGTTAGAAAGGGTATAGTTTTTAGGTCATATCATTGACCATGAGGGGATTTTATTAGATCCAGCGAAGGTGGAAGCCCTGATGAATTGGGAATACCCGAAAACGCCGACTGAGGTGCGGAGTTTCCTAGGGTTAGCGGGATACTATCGGAGATTCATCCAGGATTTTTTGAAGATAGCTACTCCGTTGACTAACTTGACAAGGAAGATGGTGAAATACGTGTGGACAGAGAAATGCGAAGACAATTTTCAAGAACTGAAGAAGAGGTTAAGTGAAGCACCTGTTTTGAACGGGTAGGTGAGGTAGCTTATATGATAACATTACCTCCAGACCTAGAATGAATACATAACATGTTTCATGTATCTGTGGTACGTCCTTATAAGCCGGATTATAAGCACGTAATAGAGTATGAGCCTATTCATATCGAGAAGGACTTAACGTATGAAGAGATGCCTATTCAAATTATCGATAGAAAAGAAAAAGTTCTGCGGAACAAGGTTATACCTTCAGTAAAGGTGTTATGGAAGAACCACGATGCCGAAGAAGCAACGTGGGAATTGGAAGAAAAGATGAGGAAGGATTACCATCAATTATTTGTATAACGTAAGACGAGATTCTGGGGACATAATCTTTATAAGGGGGAAGAATGTAACGAACGAGAAATTCAGATTTATTGTAAAATAATTTTATTTAATTAAATAATGAATAAAATTATATTATATGTTATTATTATATGTTAGCAAGATGAATGTCGTTCTATAACCTAATATGTCAGAATGTCATAGTATTTTGAATACGTGAAGGAATTAAAGTGTTTGAATTTTCAAGAAGAAAATAAAAGTTTTCCGAGAAATTTTCTGAAAAATACTATTCACTGATTTTTTCTCGGGAATTATTTTTGAACTTCCGAGAAATACGTAACGATGAGATGGATTATGTAATAATAATTCACATATGGCAAACACAGTTTTTCGCCTGCGGACTTAATTCGAGAACGTTAGGAAAAGTAAAACGTTAACTAGTTAAAGCGATGATCGTATAATACATAGGTATTATATGAGGTAATGAATACGAGTATGATACGAAGTATTATACGAGTATGTATGAATGATGGTATGTCGTATGTGTTAAATAAATATACGAGTTAGAATACGAGATTAATACATAGACAATACGTTTTAAGGTTTTAAGCCATAAGTAATAGACTTGTAGGATTATGAAGGAAGTGTAAAGTCCAATTGGGATTTTGATTAAGCCCAATGCTAACTAAAGGTTAAGACCCAAATGTTTATTAATGTATAAGCCAATGTGGATTAATGCAATCCCAAAATCATAAGTAAGCTAATTAAACTGAAAGCCCAAAGTAAGGATCCAATGGGTAAGCATGACCCATGGGGCAACCCATGTGGACCCCATGATCACATAAGTGATCTTGGTGGCCAAGCAAAAGTTGTGATGGCCAAGCAAAGGATGTGATGAGAAAGTAGACTTGGTGATTAAGTAATGAATAATAAGGAGGTTAATTAAGGAGGTGGGATTGGTTTAATGTCCAAATTTCCCTAACCTTGGTTTTCCTATAAATAGAGAGTTAGATTGTTCATTTGTTAATTGTCAACTTTCATCCAACAACTTATAACTTATTGGTTAGAGAAAAAAAGCTAGAAAAGTTAGAATTTGTTAGTTCAAAAAGAAAGAAGAAGAACCAAGCTTGATCATCAAGGGTAAGACTCCTAGACCATTACTCTTCCATCTATTCAATTATAGTTTGATAGAGAAGTGTTGATTAGTGGAGCATGTATGCTAAGAAGTGATAAGTATGGCTAATCAATGAACTTAAACCTTAATAAGCCATGAATAATTGATTCATACTTAGTTAAGCTATGAACTTATGAAGAAATTGTAAGAACTTGTCACATGTTTACATTAATGAAGTTTGTATGATAAGAAGAAGCAAGGATGGTTGTTAGAAGACTAAAACCATGATAAATCATGTGAAATGAAATCATAAGTATAAAAGTTAGAAACTCATGAAAAACAAGTAAGAACTTATCATGTATATAAGTTAATGAAATATGTATGTTAAGATGTTAGTATGATGGAAAGAATCCATTTGAAACGATGAACAAATCATAAGTAACGAAGTTATGGCGGAATTCACGAGTTTGGACGAGTAACGAGTTTGTAAGACATAAAAAGAAAGGTTTTTGAATATAGAAGGAAGATTATTATTAAGTGATGAACTAAAACTTAAAGTAACATTGTTCAAAGACATTGTTAAACCTTAAGTATGATAGCCAAAGGTTGAAGATAATCACTCGAACGTGAACATAAGAACGATGTAAATTATAACAGCAAGCTGGAACCAATAATAATAAATCTAATACATGATTAGATTGAGAAGAAGGGTAAGATACGTTAGGTACCATACATATCTAATTATGACCTAATGTGGTATGTTATGTGGTTATGTATTATAGAGACTCTAAAGTGTGACGCCCCCAAAATAGGTATACATAACACATCTTGAGTCGCCAAATACATGGTACATAAATCAAATACAACTTCTTTAATACAACAGTCGTGTAAAATACGACAAAACATAGCTGAGAGTTTAAATAAGAATATCGTCATCTAGAAAATATCCACACTCAATGGAGTCCTCATTACAATTATTATCACAATATTTCACAGAATAGTGAGGACTACTAAAGCTACTTATCCTAGACCATCACTCCATTCCCCGACTCGTCCCAGCTATATTCTCATTTCTTGAAGAGACCAATGAAAGAAAAGGGTGAGCTCAACTAGCCCAGTAAGAAATATTATGACTAAGATAATGCAGAATAAATTATCCTTAGCCTTCAACAGTTTAACAACTGATAGAATACAATAGACAACAAGTTTTAGATCAACAACTGTAGCGAAATAAGCAATCCATTAGAAGAGTCAAGTAGAGCATAAAATCAGTATCTTGTATGATTTAAAAAGTTTTTCATCAATTTTATCTTTGAGACTCAGCTTAATAAATAAAATCGAATCATCCCTGCATCACGGCTAAGGATATTCATGTAATCATCAATGGTCATGACTATACCGAATAATCCCTGGTCATAATCATACCCATAATTGTCCATCAATGCACTATGGGCCAATGAGGACTTTTACCACATCATTCGTTACATTACGGTAATGATTATACCGAATAATCCCTGGTCATAATCATACCAAGTCCATCTATGTAAGCCAAAGATGACTTTTATCACAATATAAGCCTAAGGATTATGACAATGACATAATAATTCAATAAAACAAGTTCACGAAAAAATTTTAAAGATTTATAATTTAATTTATCCAGAAATCTATAACGTCCAAATTTTCAACATGATACTGCTTTGTAGAGTAAAATTCAAAAATATTATTTATGTACCAAAAATAATTTGGACAGAAAAAAAAATATTTTTTCGAGTGAATAGTACTTCAGGAATAGTACCCCGTGAATAGTACCTCGTAAATAGTACCTCGACATGAAAAGTACTCCAAATACCCGAGTGAATAATATTCGAGTGAATAGTAATTGGGTGAATAGTAACCTGTGAATAGTAACTCGTGAAATGGAATAACAACCTTTACGAGTATTGAAAGAAAATAACTCTCTTCATGAATACGAAAGAATAATACCCCTTACCTTAAAAGAAAACCGGATACTGTAATAGTGAGGTAGCAGACTTTTTTTCTTCTTTCTCTCTATATTTTCTCTCTATAATAATTGAACTATAGCTTCAGTGAATTGGTGAGAAATGAAGGAAAAATGAGCTTCTATTTATAGGAAAATATAGTTTCGATAATTGTACGTTTTGGGGCTCAAAATATTATAATATAATACCTTCCTCTTTTCCTTCATTTTTAATTTAGTCCTATAAGTATTATCAAACTTTCACCACCTCCCCTAATAGTAAATCATGTGAATCAATATTAAATCATGTGAATTAATAGTTCTAGACATGTGAAAATACGAATTAAAATATAGTACCTCCATCTATACCTCCATTTTAACTTAGTCATGCAAGTATTATCAATCTTGCACCAACTCCCCTAATAGTACATGAATGTGAATCAATAGTACACACATGTAAACAAATAGTTATATGCATGTGAATTAATAGCAATTAATTGCTCATTTATCCGATTAATTACCCGATAACTTCTAGACATCAATTATTATCGAAATAAATGCCGATTTCCACTAACACTAATAATTCCCACATAATGGAACTATCAATTTCATCTTTAATCAACACGAACTTATTCATCATTAATATTATAATTCATAATATTTAACAACCAGGTCGTTCCCAGGAAAGAGGGGGCTTTCCGATAAGGATATCTCCTTATTGGGGCGGAATTAGGTGACCAAACCTCTCCTTGACAGAACTTGTAGACATTGTCAATATTGTAAATAATAATATGAATAACTTTGTCATCTCAATTATTGATTTAATAGTATATCATATTATGCAGATGATACTGTGATAATAACTGAATCAATAATATGAGAGATATGATGCAGCAATTACTGTAGCAATAATTGAGTATAACTGAGTGACTTCTCACATAAGCATCAATAATCAATGCCGTGTGCTACTATACAACCACGCGTATTACTGTACTTTTACTACCGAGTTGTTCAACAGTTTTAACGGTAACACTTTCGCCATTATTTTTATAAAAGATAATTATGTCATTTTCTAACTACGACAATACTTCCGTTGTAGGGTCCACTAATGATTGTGCCGTCGTATGCATATTCCTTGCTAAAACGAATATTCCCTGACCAATCGAATATTATATAACCACTTGCTTACTTTGTAAAATTTGTAAATATTACCCACAACTATAACATTATATTATATCCACACCATAATATTCAAAAATTTATTTCAAGAGAAATTAATCTTTATTCATAAAATTTGGGGTCTTACTACCTCCCCTTCTTATGAAATTTTATCCTCAAAATTAGGGTGCGTACTTGGTATGGCGAATAGGTGAGGATACATTAACTTTATTTCATATTCCAACTCTTAAGGTATAACCTTTGAGTGTCGAATATGATCCTTCTTATCCAAAATTTTAACACGTATCTCCTCATACGTTAAATCTTCTACTATCTCGTCTAGTTCTAATTTAATAACGTGAGTCGAGTCGTCCACATATTTACGTAACATCGATACATAAAAAAAAATTATGAACACACGACATACTTAGCAGTAAAATGAGTCTATAGGCCACAGTTCCTACTCCATTGAGGATTTCAAATGGGCCAATTAAATCGAGGGTTGAGATTTCCTCTCTTCATCGACTCTTACTTCGAGAATAATGCCCTCTTGAACCTTCTTCTTCACATTTATCAGCTCCAGGTGTGTAGCTTGAGCGGCTTTAACTTTATCGATTAAAGTCAATTTTACTCGTATATTCGTTATCTTCACGTGGGTCCCTAGAGACTTTATCTCTATCTTCATCATTTGTAAGTTATACGAAATGTGTTTTGTGTTAACGTCACACTCGTAAACGTATACAATATTCTACTCAATGCGTCTGCTACCACATTCGTTCTTCCATAATGATATTGAATTGTATGATCGTAATCTTCAACAGCTCGAGCCAATGTCTTTGGCGCATTATACGTTCATTTTGGTTGAAGAAATATTTAAGGGTTTTAGAAATGGGTTTTGTACTGGGGTCAATACAAAATTCGATTTCACACTTTAGGGGTAAGCTAAGAAGTCTTCAAGAATACGTTAGGAAATTTATTAACAGTAGAAATATCATTCAAAATTGTGACCCTCATCCAAGACTTGGATAGTACGTCACATTGATACCTATCAACTTGCCACTGTCATTCACAGCGTCTCCTACGGAAAGTATGGCTTTAGTACATTCCACACAAGTAAGTCACCAGATAAAGGATCGGGACTCTTTATTTATGGCTTGATATGACAGTGATTGACTTTAGTGGTTTGGTTGCTTGAATTCGCATAACATGTTGGTTAGGAATATGAAAGCTAACAACCTTACGAAAAGCATGATGAGTAGTTAACCAATCGATTCCTAAAATCGCATCAAAGGCCAGTATTTTCAAAGAGATAAGATTGACAGGTAACGTGAGGGTATCGATTTGAATCAAACAATACTTATAAACAGTGGAGGTAATAAAGGTTTCTACTAACGAAGTTTCAACCAATAAGTCAAAGTCTAACTTCTCGGGGTTAAATTTAAATGGTGAACGCAAGCAAGAGAGATAAAATAATGGGTAGAACCGGTATCTAATAAGGTATAAACTTCGCAAGAATTTATAATTAACTAACCCGAGCGAACTTCGTTCGGGTTACTCGCTTTTTGAGAAGTCACGAAAAACGCTCTTCCTGAAACCACCGACTTTGTTTTGTCCGTATCCGCCTTTGGTGCCACCGTCTCAGCTGGGCTTGACTTTGGTGCATGACAAAAGCAGGCTAGGTGACCTTCTTTTCCACAATTGTAACATGCTTTAGACTGTATCACGCAGTTTGGACGGATATGTTCCTCCCCTCCGCATTTGAAGCATACAATTTGTGGTCGTTCTCCTTCCTTGAAAATGGGTGTTGGTGCTGCTGTCTTTCCATCGTTGTTGAACCTTATCTTCTTAAAATTTCCACTCCTATTATCTTGGCCATGATTACCACCGAAGTGGCTACCATTCTTGGCATGATAATTTCCCCCACGATGGTTACAATTGTTTCGATGGCCGTTGCCACCGGTACGATTATTATCGTGTTGTTGGTCATTGCCTTTTGCTTGTGCTGACTCATTATCGCGCTCCAATAACTGAGCCCTATTCACAACATCTGAATATAAACAAAGTTTGTGAGAAATGAGGTATTGACGTATATCGAGTTTCAAACCTCTTAGAAACATTCGCGTCATTCTCTCCTCATTATCGACCAAATGGGATTCAAACCGGGATAACTCCGCAAATTTAGCCTCGTATTGCGACACGGTCATATTGTTTTGCTCCAACTTGATGAATTCCACTTCCTTCATGTGACGAATACTTTCGGAAAAGTACTTGTCGTTGACCAGCTCTTGGAACTTCTTCCAAGACATTTTGAGTGCGTTAGGCTGGGTACGTTTTATAGATTCCCAATAGTAATCTGCCTCTTCATGCAATATAAAGGTAGAAAAGGGAACCTTTTGCTCCTCGGAGCATCCAAAGACATCAAATATCTTGGTGATCTGCTTTAACCACGTCTTCGCCTTAAGTGGTTCTGGCTTTCCCAAAAACTCCGACGGTCCCAGCTCCTTGAACTGCTTAGTAGTGACCAACCGTGGGTTGCCATTGTTTTCACCTGCATTTTGAACAAGAGTCTCTCTCGACTGATGTTGCATGAATTGCATAAAGCCTCTGATCATCCCATCATTCATCATCTGATCGGTGTTGTTGTTTACCTGAGAATTATTGTCTTCCTATTGCACATGATCCTGGGTATTGATCGTTGGTGACTTAACGGTCTCATGTGCTTCATTGCTGATCTCAACATTTTCAGATGCCATTTTCAAACACTGTCACAAAACAAGGGTTAATTGACATATCATATATTATCTCTGTACTCTGACCAACCAATTAAATATCAAATAAACTTAGGTAGGTCATACTAGCGAAGGAATTCCCCGTCTCTCCCCTCGTAGTTCTTGTCTCACATCTCAGCCAGGGATCATATCCCTAAGCTTTGATACCAATTGTGACGCCCCCAAAACAGGTATACATCACCCATCTTGAGTCGCCAAATACATGGTACATAAATCAAATACAACTTCTTTAATACAACAGTCGTGTAAAATACAACAAAACATAGCTGAGAGTTTAAACAAGAATATTGTCATCTAGACAATATCCACACTCAATGGAGTCCTCATTACAATTATTATCACACTATTTCACAGAATATTGAGGACTACTAAAGCTACTTATCCTGGACCATCACTCCATTCTCTGACTCGTCCCAGATATATTCTCATTTCCTGAAGAGAACAATGAAAGAAAAGGGTGAGCTCAACTAGCCCAGTAAGAAATATTATGACTAAGATAATGTAGAATAAATTATCTTTAGCCTTCAATAGTATAACAACTGATAGGATACAATAGACAACAAGTTTTAGATCAACAACTGCAGCGGAATAAGCAATCCATTAGAAGAGTCAAGTAGAGCTTAAAATCTAATATCTTGTATGATTTAAAAAGATTTTCATCAACTTTATCGCTGAGACTCAGCTTAATAAATAAAATTGAATCATCCCTGCATCACGGCCAAGGATATTCATGTAATCATCAATGGTCATGACTATACCGAATAATCCATGGTCATAATCATACCCATAACTGTCCATGAATGCACTACGGGCCAATGAGGACTTTTACCACATAATTTGTTACATTACGGTCATGATTATACCGAATAATTCCTGGTCATAATCATACCAAGTCCATCTATGTAAGCCAAAGATGACTTTCATCATAATATAAGCATGAGGATGATGACAATGACATAATAATTCAATAAAACAAGTTCAATGATAAATTTTAAAGATTTATAATTTAATTTATCTAGAAATCAACAATGTCCAAATTGTCATCATGATACTATTTTGTATAGTAAAATTCAAAAATAATATTCATGTACCAAAAATAATTTGGACAGAAAAGAAATATATTTTTTCGGGTGAATAGTACTTCAGAAATAGCACCCCGTGAATAGTACCTCAGGAATAGTACCTCATGAATAGTACCCCGACATAAAAAATACTCCAAATACACGAGTGAATAATATTCGGGTGAATAGTAATTGGGTGAATAGTAACCCATGAATAGTAACTCGTGAATAGTACTCCGGCATGAAAAGTGCCCCAAATACCTAAGTGAATAATACTAGAGTGAATAGTAACCAGGTGAATAGTAACCCATGAATAGTAACTCGTAAAAGAAAAATACCAAAGAAAATGATATTTCATGACGAGTACAAAAGAAATAATATCTCAGACGAGTATAATAGAATATACGAAACTGCAAATGGATTTTCACCTGCCATGCGGTAATCCACGTAGACAGATCATTTCCACAATTTAATAAAGAATGAATACACAGGATCATTCACCATGCATGCGGTAATCCACATAGACAGGTTATTCCAATAGAATAATAAAGATTAGAATAACAGAAGAATTCACCATGTATGCGGTAATCCACATATAGCAAAGTTATTCCAATGAATAATAAAGAATGTAATAACAAAAGAATTCACCATGCATGCGATAGACCGCACAAACAGGTTATTCCAACAGAATAATAAAGAATGGAACCAGGTCATGCGTAATCCGCACATACAGGATATTCCAATAGAATAATAAAGAATGGAACCAGGTCATACATAAACCGCACAGACAGGATATTCCAACAAAATAATTAAGAAGCGGAACGGTGTCATGCGTAATTCGCACGCAGCACAAGATATTCCAATGAGAATAGTAAAGAATGGAATAACAATGTAATTCACCGGGCATGCGATAGATCTGCATGATAAAAGTTATTCCAATGTAATAATAAAGAATGGAATAACTGAAGAATTTCACCATGTATGCGGTACTTCGCATAGACAGGTTATTCTAACATAATAATAAAGAATGGAATAACAACCTTTACGAGTATTGAAAGAAAATAACTCTCTTCATGAATACGAAAGAATAATACCCCTTACCTTAGAAGAAAACTGGATACTGGAATAGTGAGGTAGCAAACTTCTTTTCTTCTTTCTCTCTATAATTTCTCTCTATAATAATTGCTCTATAGCTTTAGTGAATTGGTGAGAAATGAAGGAAGAATGAGCTTCTATTTATAAGAAAATATAGTTTCGATAATTGCATGTTTTGGGGCTTGAAATATTACAGTATAATACCTTCCTCTTTTCCTTCATTTTTAAAAGAGATGGAGATAAAAGGTAAGGATTATACCTTAAGAATCCTTGTGAAACTCTCTTGAAAATCTATAAGATCAAGCTTCCAAAGTGTAGGATTTATAAGTATACCTCTCTTTCTCTCTCAAATAATCTAGGTTGGAATTTGTAAAACTCTCAAATAGCCAACCTTGCCTTCTTATTTATAGGAAATTAGAATGGGGGTAACTTGGACATTACACACACTAACCTCCTTACTATTCACTCTTGGTCACCAAGTAAAATACTTGGTGACCAAGCCTTATGCTTGGAGTCCACACCAAGGTGGCCAGCCCACCACAAGCCTGGGTCATCCTATGGGTTGCCTCATGGGTTTTACCCATTCGGTGATCCACGGTTCGGTTTTAACGAATTGTGTTTAACTAAATAAACATTGGGCCATGACTTAGGCTTAACCAACTAATCTCCTTAGGCTTGGTCATTTAATAATTGGACTAATAAAATCCAACTCAAATGACTTAGTCATTAAGACTTAATCTTAATACTATAATACGACTCATATTCTAAACATACAATTCGCATATTCTCATCGTATACTACATGTACAATAATCGTACCATACTTCGTATTTACACATCGTATTACACATAGATGCTAAATAGTACCATAAATGTATAACACTCGCATTAACTCTAACGCCATTCCTTCTACGCATATTATTTCCTCCTCGAAAATCAATATACTCAACCCTTAGGTTTTAAGTCTGCAGGCGAAAACTACGTTTGTCATAAATGAAATATTATCATATATTCCTTCTTATCACGATATTCCATCATTATGCGTTTCTCAAAATTTCAAAATAATTCCCCGAATAGAAACGGATGAATATTGATTTTACGGAAATTTCTCGAAAAATATTTATTTTCATCTTGGAAATTCCAAACAAATATTCCTTGCACGTAACCATAATACTAACCACGTTAGCACATTCTAGGTCATAGAACGACCTTCACATAGCTTACTCACAAAATAATCAATTAAATTCATTTAATTCACATAATCAAATAGAAATTTAATTGTCATATAAATCCGATTTTCTCAGGCGTTACAATGCATGCGGTAATCCACATAGACATGTTATTCCAACAGAATAATAAAGAAGGGAATAACAGAAGAATTCACCATGCATGCGGTAATCCACATAGACAGGTTATTCCAACAGAATAATAAAGAATGGAATAACAGAAGAATTCACCATGCATGCGATAGACCGTACAGACAGGTTATTCCAATAGAATAATAAAGAATGCAAACCAGGTCATGCGTAATCCGTACAGACATGATATTTCAATAGAATAATAAAGAATGGAACCAGGTCATGCGTAATCCATACAAACAGGATATTCCAACAAAATAATAAAGAACGGAACCAGGTCATGCGTAATCCGCACAGACAGAATATTCGAACAGAATAATAAAGAATGGAATAACAACAGAATTCACCAGGCATGCGATAGACCGCACAGACAGGTTATTCCAACACAATAATAAAGAATGGAATATCAGAAGAATTTCACCATGTATGCGGTACTTCGCATAGACAGGTTATTCCAACATAATAATAAAGAATGGAATAACAACCTTTACGAATATTGAAAGAAAATAACTCTCTTCATGAATACGAAAGAATAATACCCCTTACCTTAGAAGAAAACTGGATACTGGAATAGTGAGGTAGCAGACTTCTTTTCTTCTTTCTCTCTATAATAATTTCTCTATAGCTTTAGTGAGTTGGTGAGAAATGAAGGAAGACTAAGCTTCTATTTATAAGAAAATATAGTTTCGATAATTGCACATTTTGGGGCTCGAAATATTACAGTATAATACCTTCCTCTTTTCCTTCATTTTTAATTTAGTCCTGAAAGTATTATCAAACTTGCACCACCTCCCCTAATAGTAAATCATGTGAATCAATAGTTCTAGACATGTAAAAATACGAATTACAGTATAGTACCTCCATCTATACCTCTATTTTTAACTTAGTCATGCAAGTATTATCAATCTTGCACCAACTCCCCTAATAGTACATGAATGTGAATCAATAGTACACACATGTGAACAAATAGTTATATGCATGTGAATTAATAGCAATTAATTGCTCATTTATCCAATTAATTACCCGATAACTTTTTCCCCTAACTAGGGCTTATCCCCGTTTGATACAAAAATTTTACACAAATTTAGAGTGTAATGGGGATTGTTATACATCTTTTGTTAAGGGTAAGTCTCTGTTTTTCATAGTGGTAGATTTTGGGAGTATTTTTAATATTCCTTCATCCGGTCCTTGTCCATTTACTCTTAAGGGTGCTGCCAATATACCCTTTCCACCTCTTAAACAACTTCATATAGTGATGGATGATTCATCTTTGACAACTCTGTTTACTCCTAAAACTGTTGATGTCTGCCCATTTGCATGTGTGTTGCACAAACTCCTTCGTTATAATCTGTTTCCACGAGTAGGTGGTGGAGCATATTTCACTTACCAAGATTTGGTTGTTATTGCAATGATTTTAAAAGGAGTCAGTTTTAATTTTTCTCTTATGATGTTGTCCCACATAATGAGTTGTATTCGCCAAACTAAAAAGTGTTTGCCCAATTGTTTGTTTTTGACAAAGATGTTTCAGCATTTCAAACTCTATCTTGATGATTAAATTGTGGTATCCCACAATGAATTTATTGATTCTGCTAATCTAAAACAGTCTCATATTTCTCTTGTTGATGGCTCATTTATACGTCTTATTTCTGATCCTATTCCTACTCTACCAAGTGTTATTTCATCTGATCCTGCTTCTTCTACACTTCCTACTTCCTCAGTTTCATCTCTAGCAGTAATTGATATGTTGAATCAAATCCTAAAAAATCAAGAACTTATGCGTGTTGATATTGTTGATATTAAACAAAGGATTTTAGTTTTAAAAAAAAGGGAACTTGCCTATACGGGCAAATGATTTGACCAAATGTTTTTCACAAATTGAGGATGAATTCATCGATTTACAAGCTAGTTTCGAATTGCATACAATGGCTATGGTTGAATCTTTACACGGAAAGATCAATAAAAATTTGTGTCAACTAAACCAAGAACTGAAATTTGTAAGTTATTAGGTTGGCGAATTTGTTGATTTCATGGCTCATCATATGAATGATGTTGGTAGAAGGTTACACTTTGACTGAATGAAATCTCCAATTCATGAGTGGCCTCGCTGTAATTGGATAGCCGAATACATTGGAGATTTCCTTGACTTGCCTCTACCCAATGAAACCTTTATTCCTCGTCCTCCTAGGTTTTCTCATGACTTCACTATGGAAGACAGGATTCATCGTTTTCTCCATCGTCCTTATTTCACTAATTGTCCTCTACCTGTGATTCACATCAATGATATTGATATCTGACGATCTTTTTGGTGATGACAAAGGGGGAGACAAGCTGTGAAGGTTGCTGGTTGATGGTTGCTGTGAAGATTGTGAAGACATATTTGAATGTTTTTGATTTTATGTTTAAAACAATTTGGTTGGTACCAATATGTGTTTAAGTTTTTGTTTTGATGAGATGTTTTAAAACAATATGGCTGGAGCTAGTATTAGATAATATGATTGCTATATTTGTGCTATATTTTGTGATTCTAGATAACAAATTTGCAGGATAATATATGCCTAAACAAAAGGCATGATGAAAATAGTTTGAACCCTCTGGATTCTTTTTATATATGCATGAATTTAGGGGGAGTTATAATTTTTGGTGTTGTCATCATCAAAAAGGGGGAGAATGTTGGTTTGTTAATATTCTAACCTTTTTGTTTTGATGATGACTTAATTATGTGGACTAATTTGTTTATTGTGAAATTTTAGGAAGTTGATGAAAAGGTTATTGTCAAAGACTTTGAAGATTTGAGTTTTAAGAAAAATATGTAAGGTCATTGCAAATACTTAATTTTTCAATACAAGGCTCTAGGACATTTTATGTGTGCATTAAAATGTGATTCAATATTTTGTGCATGCCTAAATATGTTATTCATTGCTAAGCTTGTTATTAAGAGGCGATTTTATATGGTTAGCATGCATGCGTAAGAGTATTGTCCAAATTAATTGAATTTTTCATGTGTAATATTTGTGTAACACGTGTGAAAGAATTCATGTGTTGGAAAATTAAAAGTTGTTGGAATGTGTTGGCAAAGATATGATTACTTTCAAAAAGTGGGTTACATGTATATATCTCGAAAATGTAAGATAATCATTATCTTGAATAGTTGGTTCATATTACTCTCCTATTTTAAATGCTATGATTTTCCTTGCTTCGGTTGCAATATTAGTGGCGGCAGATTTTATGAAATCATAATTACTAGAGATATTGGAAAAGTCTAAGCCTATTGAGTTATCTATCTGACTTGGTCTCTATCTAGTTTATCACTGATAGAGTCCATCATTTACTTAATAACCAAAGTCAATTGAATTTTTTATTGGAACGTTATACAAGGTTTATCTGTGGCAACGTAATTATTTTACAACGAAACAGTGTTGAATCAACGGTAATATATTTTGGGCTATAAAAGAAACTGTGTACAGTGATGAAAATACAACACTAACAAAGTTTGGATCAATTATTGCACTCATATACTTGAAAGGCTTCATCATTATTTTCGGTGCAAAACTTCCAGTTACTGTGCAATTTATATTCAGTTCATTCTAGCTGATTTTCTTTAACATAATTTCTGGTGATATCTCTCTTTTACTATTTGATCATTGCATTCATTAGTTGAGCATTGCATTGTTAAATTGTTTTTTTGCTTTGATCATTAGACCTCTATATTTGTAATCTTATATTTTTAGACTAAGAGTTATCTAAAGGAATTTAATCTAGGTGGATTAAGGTTTGTTTACAAACAGGTTCAAGGAAGCATAGGTGCTTAAGGGGTACAGTGGTGCACAAGGAGCAAGTGTGCTCAAGTGAATTATTGTAATTCAATTTGATAGAATTTGTTTTGTAACAAGGGTCATTTTTAAAGAAATAAAAGCGAGGCTCCAATACTAGTTGGTATTGGACGTGGACTAGGCTATTATTATAAAGGGTAATAGCTGAACCACGTAAAAAATCCTTGTGTTGATTTTATTACTTGCTTTATTTTATTTATTCATTAAAGCTAGTTAATTATTTTATCGAAGCTTGAATATTTGCATTATCTTGAGATAAATCAATAACACCAAACATTCTTTTCTAAGTTATAATTACAAGCAAGAAATTTCCTTAAAATCAAATAGTCAATTCGATAGGCTATATTAATTCAACTAGCAGCATTCATCAATATAGTAGGCTAAATTTAGTAATTTGGTTTAAAGTTTAAAAATTGGTTATAGATTGCTCCCACAATTATTCAACCCCCCCTTCTAAGTGTGCCTTATCTGAATTTCAAGAAGGATGGATCGTTAAGACTTTGTATCGACTATCGAGAGTTGAACAAGTTAACGATAAAGAATAAATACCCATTGCCTAGGATCGATGATCTCTTTGATCAGTTGAAAGGGGTAAAGTATTTTTCTAAAATAAATTTGAGGACGGGGTATCATCAGTTGAAGGTTAGGAAGGAGGATGTACCAAAGATGACTTCAGGACTCGTTATGGTTATTACGAGTTTCTGGTGATGTCATTTGGGTTTACTAATGCACCAGCTGCATTTATGGATATGATGATCAGAGTGTTCAAACAATATTTGGACAAGTTCATCATGGTGTTTATCGATGATATTCTAGTCTATTTTAAGACGCCAGAAGATCATGCTAAACACTTAAGAATAGTGTTAGAGACACTAAGAAAGGAGAAGTTATATGTGAAGTTCACTAAGTGTGAATTTTAGCTAGAAAGGGTACAGTTTTTAGGTCATATCATTGACCATGAGGGGATTTTAGTAGATCCAGCAAAGGTGGAAGCCGTGATGAATTGGGAATAACCGAAAATGCTGACTGAGGTGCGGAGTTTCATAGGGTTAGCGGGATACTATCGGAGATTCATCTAGGATTTTTTGAAGATAGCTACTTCATTAACTAAGTTGACATGGAAGACGGTGAAATACGTGTGGACAGAGAAATGCGAAGACAATTTTCAAGAACTGAAGAAGAGCTTAAGTGAAGCACCTGTTTTGAAGTGTTAAAACGGGTAGGTGAGGTAACGTATATGATAACATTACCTCCAGACCTAGAACAAATACATAACATGTTTCATGTATCTGTGGTACGTCCTTATAAGCCGGATTATAAGCACGTAATAGAGTATTAGCCTATTCATATCGATAAGGACTTAACGTATGAAGAGATGCCGATTCAAATTAACGATAGAAAAGAAAAAGTTATGCGGAACAAGGTTATACCTTCAATAAAGGTGTTATGGAAGAACCACGATGCCGAAGAAGCAACGTTGGAATTGGAAGAAAAGATGAAGAAAGGATTACCCTCAATTATTTGTATAATGTAAGACGAGATTCTAGGGACATAATCTTTATAAGGGGGGAAGAATGTAACGACCGAGAAATTCAGATTTATTGTAAAATAATTTTTTTTAATTAAATAATGAATAAAATTATATTATATGTTATTATTATGTGTTAGCAAGATGAATGTCATTCTATAACCTAGATATGTCAGAATGTCATAGTATTTTGAATACGTGAAGGAATTAAAGTGTTTGAATTTCCAAGACGAAAATAATAGTTTTTTGAGAAATTTTCTGAAAAATACTATTCACTGATTTCTGCTCGGGAATTATTTTTGAACTTCCGAGAAATATGTAACGATAGAATATCGAGGTGAGATGGATTATGTAATAATAATTCACATATGGCAAACACAGTGTTTCGCCTGCGGACTTAATTCGAGAACGTTAGGAAAAGTAAAGCGTTAACTAGTTAAAGCGATGATCGTATAATACGTAGGTATTATATGAGGTAATGAATACGAGTATGACACGAAGTATTATACGAGTATGCATAAATGATGGTATGTCGTATGTGTTGAATAAATATACGAGTTAGAATACGAGATTAATACGTAGACAATACGTTTTAAGGCTTTAAGCCATATGTAATGGACTTGTAGGATTATGAAGGAAGTGTAAAGTCCAATTGGGATTATTATTAAGCCCAATGCTAACTAAAGGTTAAGACCCAAATGTTTATTAATGTATAAGCCAATATGGATTAATGCAAGCCCAAAATCATAAGTAAGCTAATTGAACCTAAAGCCCAAAGTATGGATCTAATGGGTAAGCATGACCCATGGGGCAACCCATGTGGACCCCATGATCACATAGGTGATCTTGGTGGCCAAGCAAAAGTTGTGATGGCCAAGCAAAGGATGTGATGAGAAAGTAGACTTGGTGATTAAGTAATGAATAGTAAGGAGGTTAATTAAGGGGGTGGGATTGGTTTAATGTCCAAATTGCCCTAACCTTGGGTTTCCTATAAATAGAGAGTTAGATTGTTCATTTGTTAATTGTCAACTTTCATCCAACAACTTATAACTTATTGGTTAGAGAAAAAAAGCTAGAAAAGTTAAAATTTGTTAGTTCAAAAAGAAAGAAGAAGAACCAAGCTTGATCATCAAGGGTAAGTGTAAGACCCCGAATTTTTTTATAAATAAAATGGAATTTCCTTTATTTATTATTTTGAAATAGTAAGGGTTGATTTGATTAATGTGGTTAGTTATGGGTAAAATGCGCAAATTTTACAAAATAAGCAAGTGGTTATAAAATATTCATTGTTGTCGGGAATATTCGTTTGGTCGTGGAATATTCATCTGTTTGGGAATATTAAATGCGACCAGGTAGTAGCCATGTGTGGGCCCCATAACGGAAAGCGATTGGAGGAAGAAAACGACAAATATAAGTTGTTTAAAAATAACGACGTAGTTGTTACCAGATTTAATCGTTGGAATACCGGTGGTTAAAACACACGAATACGCGTTGTTGCATAAAGAAGTAGACACTCAGATTGCACCAATTATTGACTCTTACGTAAGAACGCACTACTCAATAATGGTTACTGATAATTATCGCTCAAGATTTTATTGGTTCAACAATTGTTGCGTTGATATTTTATATTCTTTGTTGTTTCAATAATTGTCATTACACAATTATTTTTCATTGTCGAAGCAATAATTCATATTATCCGAATAATATTATTAGATAACATTATTGGCAATGTCTAGAAAGTTCGCTCTAAGGAGAGGTTTGGTCACCTAATTGCGCTGGCCAAGAAGGAGAAATTCTTATTGGAAAGCCCCCTATTTCTGAACCGCACGGTTGTCAATATTGTGATTCTGTAATATTATTTATGAATAATTAATTATTGATTCATATGATGAGGAAAATATTGATTTTATGTGGATATAGATGGAGAAAATTTTTAATGTGACAATTGTTGAAAATTGAAATTTTATCTTTTTCTAATAAAATAATTCATTTAAATATATTATTATATTTTAATAATATAATAATGATGATATTTTTACAATGAATGTGGGATATATGAGTATATGTGGAGGAGGAGTATTTTTGTTACCAAAAATATTTAAAACATGTTTTTCATGTCGGTGGACCCCATTTCTTGACTGAAATTTGATTATAACCTGTAAAATCGTCCGTTTGTGGACTTCGGTCAATTTATGTTTGGAATTTGAAAAAACTTTCTTCTGTAAAGTTGTAGATAATGGAATTTCCTATGAAAAATCGCGATTTTCAAATTTTTCTGACAAAAGAACTATTTATTATGAATTATTGAAGTTTCGGATTAATTAATTATTATTTTTTTGGAGTTTTAAATTAAATAATTATGAAAAATGTTTTTTTTGGTGTAGTTGACTATTGGTGGCTAGCTGATATTTGAATCTCATTTAGTGTGCGTAAGAAAATTTATATATATATATATATATATATATATATATATTATATTAAATTTTATGCTTTGGTGTTCTAAGCAATTTCCTATAAATAAGGTGCTTAGGTTAGAATTGAAAATCACACCAGAAACTGAAGTTTTCTCTCTCTATATTGTCGAGCGTATTCTTGTGAGTATTTTGAGTATATTTTGAGTATTGCTATCTGATTGCAAGTTCAAGTCATAGCTTTGTGTCAGGTGTTTCAAATTTATAAGACCGATCTTTCGAGGTAAGGGATATTATTTTTTTTCGTAATGATATTATTTCTTCAATATCATTATCTTTGAAATATTGATCTCAAGTTTTATCAAATTTGGAACTTTTGGTGTCGGAGTTACTATTTACGTATACGACACTATTCACGTATACGATACTATTCACGAATACGACACTAAATTTTTCTTTTCGTCCAAAATATCTATTGTGGATACTAGTTTTGATTGTATCCATGTTTTGATCATTCTTAAATTTTACACCACTATGATTATTTTTGAGGTATTTTTGGACATGGATAAAACAAAGTACGAATCCTTAATCCTTGTCATTTTGTTTCACTTGATTCGTTTCTTTAAAAAAAACAAATATTTTTCATCATTCTCAGTTTTAAATGATGATATTATTGAATATCTTTGGCCTATAGTGCAAAGATGAATGATTTCTGATGAATATCTTTGGCCTGTAGTGCAAAGATGAATGATTTTTGATGAATATCTTTGGCCCATAGTGCAAAGATGAACAGGTGTTTAGATAAACATGACCAACTGATGAATATCCTTGGCCTGTAGTGCAAGGATGAATATATGATTCCAAATATATATTGATTGATGTTACAAGGATAAAAATATTGATGATGGACTGTTAAATTCATAGATATTAGTAGATTTCATCTTTTACGTAACTCTTCTATGAATTAATATTTTCCGTTTCGAGTATTGATTTAAAACTTGTTGTCTATTGTATTCTATTAGATTTTTCCCTGTTGAAGACTAACGATAATTTGTTCTGTATTATCTTAGTCATAATATTCTTTCTTCGGGCTAGTTGAGCTCACCTTTTCCTTTTTGTTCCATTTTTTTTTCTCGGGAGGCGAGAATGTAAATGAGTATTTAGTCTGGGTATGGAATGATGGTTTTAGAGAAAGTTATTTAGTAGTCCTCACCATTTTTGTAAAATAATGTATCAATAAATGTGATGAGGATTTATTTGGGTATAGATATTGTCTAGAAGATAATATTTGTATTCAAACTCACATTTTATATGTTGTAACAATAAAGTTGTAGTTATTTCTGTACCATGTTATTGGCGACTCAGAATGGGTGATGTATACCTATTTTGGGGGCATCACAGTAAGACTCCTAGACCATTACTCTTCCATCTCTTCAACTATAGTTTGACAGAGAAGTGTTGATTAGTGGAGGATGTATGCTAAGAAGTGATAAGTATGGCTAATCAATGAACTTAAACCTTAATAAGCCATGAATAAATGATTCATACTTAGTTAAGCTATGAACTTATGAAGAAATTGTAAGAACTTGTCATATGTTTACATTAATGAAGTTTGTATGATAAGAAGAAGCAAGGATGGTTGTTAGAAGACTAAAACCATGATAAATCATGTGAAGTGAAATCGTAAGTATAAAAGTTATAAATTCATGAAAAATAAGTAAGAACTTATCATATATATAAGTTAATGAAATATGTATGTTAAGATGTTAGTATGATGGAAAGAATCCATTTGAAACGATGAACAAATCATAAGTAACGAAGTTATGGCGGAATTCACGAATTTGGACGAGTAACGAGTTTGCAAGACATAAAAAGAAAGGTTTTTGAATATAGAAGGAAGATTATTATTAAGTGATAAACTAAAACTTAAAGTAACATTGTTCAAAGACATTGTTAAACTTTAAGTATAATAGCTAAAGGTTAAAGATAATCACTCGAACGTGAACATAAGAACGATGTAAATTATAATGGCAAGCCGGAACCAATAATAACAAATCTAATACATGATTAGATTGAGAAGAAGGGTATGATACGTTAGGTACCATACATATCTAATTATGACCTAATGTAGTATGTTATGTGGTTATGTATTGTAGAGACTCCAAAGTGTGACGCCCCCAAAACAGGTATACATCACCCATCTTGAGTCACCAAATACATGGTACATAAACCAAATACAACTTCTTTAGTACAACAGTCGTGTAAAATACGACAAAACATAGCTGAGAGTTTAAACAAGAATATTGTCATCTAGACAATATCCACACTCAATGGAGTCCTCATTACAATTATTATCACACTATTTCACAGAATAGTGAGGACTACTAAAGCTACTTATCCTGGACCATCACTCCATTCCCCGACTCGTCCCAGATATATTCTCATTTCCTGAAGAGAAAAATGAAAGAAAAGGGTGAGCTCAACTAGCCCAGTAAGAAATATTATGACTAAGATAATGTAGAATAAATTATCTTTAGCCTTCAATAGTATAACAACTGATAGAATACAATAGACAAAAAGTTTTAGATCAACAACTGCAGCGGAATAAGCAATCCATTAGAAGAGTCAAGTAGAGCATAAAATCTACTATCTTCTATGATTTAATAAGTTTTTCATCAATTTTATCGCTGAGACTCAGCTTAATAAATAAAATCGAATCATCCCTGCATCACGGCCAAGGATATTCATGTAATCATCAATGGTTATGACTATACCGAATAATCCCTGGTCATAATCATACCCATAACTGTCCATCAATGCACTACGGGCCAATGAGGACTTTTACCACATCATTCGTTATATTACGGTCATGATTATACCGAATAATTCCTGGTCATAGTCATACCAAGTCCATCTATGTAAGCCAAAGATGACTTTCATCACAATATAAGCATGAGGATGATGACAATGACATAATAATTCAATAAAACAAGTTCAATGATAAATTTTAAAGATTTATAATTTAATTTATCTAGAAATCAATAACATCCAAATTGTCAACATGATACTGTTTTGTAGAGTAAAATTCAGAAATAATATTCATGTACCAAAAATAATTTGGACAGAATAGAAATATATTTTTTCGGGTGAATAGTACCCTGTGAATAGTACTTCAGAAATAGCACCCCATGAATAGTACCTCAGGAATAGTACCTCGTGAATAGTACCCCGATATAAAAAATACTCCAAATACACGAGTGAATTATATTCGGGTGAATAGTAATTAGGTGAATAGTAACCCGTGAATAGTAATTCGTGAATAGTACTCCGACATGAAAAGTGCCCCAAATACCTGAGTGAATAATACTAGAGTGAATAGTAACCAGGTGAACAGTAACCCGTGAATAGTAACTTGTAAAAGAAAAATACCAAAGAAAATGATATTTCATGACGAGTACAAAAGAAATGATATCTCAGACGAGTATAATAGAATATACGAAACTGTAAATGGATTTTCACCCGCTATGCGGTAATCCACGTAGACAGATCATTTCCACAATTTAATAAAGAATGAATACAAAGGATCATTCACCATGCATGTGACGCCCCCAAATTCGGGTATCTTCCAACCTGACATATGGTGCTCCACTGTACTAACATCCATACAATCATTCCATTGAATTACAACAAAATGAATGTATTTACTATCTTTTATTACAACAAAAGTACAATCGTTCCCAGGTTCATAAAACGGTTACATAGTTCATTGTTCATAATGTATAATACGTACAAACTTTCTAAACTATTACATAACGATTAAGCATCCATCTTAGCTTTGCCCTTATCTCGTTTGGCATTCACATTACGTTCATCTTTAACTACAGATATATAATTCACGCAAGAAGTGAGCATGACAACTCAGCAAGTTTAATCAAGGATAATAGTAATACCACATTCGTGAATTATATAAAAATTCTGACATAACTGAACAATAGTTATGAAGTATTATGAATCAATAATACTTTAACAATTCATAACATCAATTCCCAAAGTATAGAATAGATTAGGAATTACGAACCGAATACGATAGACCATGAACAAAGAACTTTCGGTTTTCATACTTGAAAAGGAGTCCACAAAGACTAAGGCCGTTCATCCGATAACTTACGAGCACTTCTAGGTGATCGACTTATTGTACTCTATGTTGATCAACACTCATTCATTAAACGATTTACGTTTAATATTTTTGGCAAACTCGCGTGCCCATCGAATAATCGATGAAAAAAAAATACTTTTGTTTGTTCATAGACAAACCTTACCTTCACATCTGTACCAATCACTTGGCATAGGATAGCGTTAACATTTCTATATAGAAAGATATGAATCATAATCAATCTATATATTACGAATAGTCTAGCTGAATTAAAATCTGGCATCGACCCTTTCTTTAAAACAAGTCTTGCAATTCAGTTCAACGAATCACATAAAACTTGGCTAATATGGAAGTTAGACAAGCGTTAAAAAAACTTGCCTTTCAGCGTCTTCAAATAATTTAATCGACTGACCACAACCATTACAGAATCTACATGATATATTCACATAGCACACTGTAATTAGCTATCAAACAAATGTTCACATTATTCCTACAAGCTTCTTTCTCTTCTATGTCTTTATTATCTTAATATAATTTACTAAAGTCAACATGACTTATTACCCTTCGTCCCGGTTTATTACTCAACTGACATTTATTAACCGGACTCAAACATCGTTGATAAGGTACCAACTTTGTTCATTGTACATATCGTGTTAACAGGCATTACATTCCTAAGTTTCATAGCATATACTTTAGTATAGGCAGTATAGGAATAACTTTAATACACTTATGAAGTATACAAACCTTATCCCTTTAGGTCCCCAAACAATTGAAGTTCAAAACCTAAATTAGAATCCAAGGCCTTACACTTTCACATGCGCATACCTTATATAAAGATTAGGGGATCAAGGGCCAGTGCAAGTTAGCGATGGTTAACTCCCTCTCTCCCTATTTGCAATACACATGAGACTTTGTACTATCAATGGCGCTACGACACCATTTAGAAGTGTGCAACATTGTCAGGTCTTTGGCGCTTACATTAGCGACAATTTATCTTATATGTCTCATCAAGGCCAACTTTCGGACCTCGATTATAGATTTCCCAGAATTTTGAAAATTTTTGTGAAATTCCCGGTGCCGTAACTTCTTCGTTATAAGCCCGATTTGGTCCATTCAAAAGAATACACATCATAAATGATATACCCTACATGCTCATATAAGAATTCGACACTTTTGAATCCTATAACTCAAAATTTACTATTGATTTCATTTTCTAGACGTTCGTAAACGTTAATGAGTGTTCAATGCTCGTTTTCTTCAATTTAAGTCGAAATCCGACGATTCTAGAACCCATAACTCTTAATTAACCTATCTCATGTGTTGACATTGAAAACCAATGCTTTCAAGTCTCACGGCAACATTTGACTACCAATCCAGAATTCAACGTTTTCAACGTTTAACGTCTAATTACGTAAAATTCGCCATAACTTCACATTAGGGTTCTCTAAGTCAAATCACATGGAATACTCCATGGATTTCATATCTACATCCTAACCAAACAAGATGCATATATTAACGTATTGATGGAGTTCAATCGTTTATAAACGATCAATCTCAACAAACAATATTTCATGGTTCAATACTATATTAAACCTTATAATTCTTATAATCTCATGGCTTGTAGAGATTGAATCTATGGTAAGCAATCTTTAATCCCTCATACAAGACATATACCACCCATCTATGATTCTCTAAGATAAAAGAAAAATCAAAAAGAGATGGAGATAAAAGGTAAGGATTATACCTTAAGAATCCTTGTGAAACTCTCTTGAAAATCTATAAGATCAAGCTTCCAAAGTGTAGGATTTATAAGTATACCCTCTTCTCTCTCAAATAATCTAGGTTGGAATTTGTAAAACTCTCAAATGGCCAACCTTGCCTTCTTATTTATAGGAAATTAGAATGGAGGGTAACTTGGACATTACACACACTAACCTCCTTATTATTCACTCTTGGTCACCAAGTAAAATACTTGGTGACCAAGCCTTTATGCTTGAGTCCACACCAAGGTGGCCAAACCCACCACAAGCTCGGGTTCATCCCATGGGTTGCCCATGGGTTTTACCCATTCGGTGATCCACCTGGATCGATCCACTGATTCGGTTTTAATTTAATTGGGCTTAACTAAATAAACATTGGGCCATGACTTGTGCTTAACCAACTAATCTCCTTAGGCTTGGTCATTTAACAATTGGACTAATAAAATCCAACTCAAATGACTTAGTCATTAAGACTTAATCTTAATACTATAATGCAAATCATATTCTAAACGTACAATTCGCATATTCTCATCGTATACTACACGCACAATAATTGTATCGTACTTCTTATTTACACATCGTATTACACATAGATGCTAAATAGTACCATAAATGTATTACACTCGCATTAACTCTAACGCCATTCCTTCTACGCATATTATTTCCTCCTCGAAAATTAATATACTCAACCCTTAGGTTTTAAGTCTGCAGGCAAAAACTGCGTTTGTCATAAATGAAATATTATCAAATATTCCTTCTTATCACGATATTCCATCATTATGCGTTTCTCGAAATTTCAAAATAATTCCCCGAATAGAAACGGATGAATATTGTTTTTACGGAAATTTCTCGAAAAATATTTATTTTCATCTTGGAAATTCCAAACAAATATTCCTAGCACGTAACCATAATACTAACCACGTTAGCACATTCTAGGTCATAGAATGACCTTCACATAGCTTATTCACAAAATAATCAATTAAATTCATTTAATTCACATAATCAAATAGAAATTTAATTGTCATATAAATTCGATTTTCTCAGGCGTTACAATGCATGCGGTAATCCACATAGACATGTTATTCCAACAGAATAATAAAGAAGGGAATAACAGAAGAATTCACCATGCATACGGTAATCCACATAGACAGGTTATTCCAACAGAATAATAAAGAATAGAATAACAGAAGAATTCACCATGCATGCGATAGACCGCACAAACAAGTTATTCCAACAGAATAATAAAGAATGGAAACCAGGTCATGCGTAATCCGCATAGACATGATATTCCAATAGAATAATAAAGAATGGAACCAGGTCATGCGTAATCCACATGCATGTGATATTCCAATAAAATAATAAAGAAACTAAACCAGTCACGCAGAATCCAAGACAGATGTAATATTCCAACGGAATAATAAAGAATGGAATAACAATGTATTCACCAGCGCATGCGATAGATCGCATGCATAAAAGTTATTCCAAATGAATAATAAAGAATGGAATATCGGAAGAATTTCACCATGTATGCGGATCAGCGACAGATAAAAGTTATGCCAACATAATAATAAAGAATGGAATAACAACCTTTACGAGTATTGAAAGAAAATAACTCTCTTCATGAATACGAAAGAATAATACCCCTTACCTTAGAAGCAAACTGGATACTGGAATAGTGAGGTAGCAGACTTCTTTTCTTCTTTCTCTCTATAATTTATCTCTATAATAATTTCTCTATAGCTTTAGTGAGTTGGTGAGAAATGAAGGAAGACTGAGCTTCTATTTATAAGAAAATATAGTTTCGATAATTACACATTTTGGGGCTCAAAATATTATAGTATAATACCTTCCTCTTTTCCTTCATTTTTAATTTAGTCCTGCAAGTATTATCAAACTTGCACCACCTCCCCTAATAGTAAATCATGTGAATCAATAGTAAATCATGTGAATCAATAGTTCTAGACATGTAAAAATACGAATTACAATATAGTACCTCCATCTATACCTCCATTTTTAACTTAGTTATGCAAGTATTATCAATCTTGCACCAACTCCCCTAATAGTACATGAATGTGAATCAATAGTACACATGTGAACAAATAGTTATATGCATGTGAATTAATAGTAATTAATTGCTCATTTATCCGATTAATTATCCGATAACTTCCAGACATCAATTATTATCTAAATAAATGCCGATTTCCACTAACACTAATAATTTCCACACAATGTAACTATCAATTTGATCTTTAATCAACACGAAATTATACATCATTAATATTAAAATTCATAATATTTAACAACCTGTGTCGCTCCTCAGAAAGAGGGGCTTTCGATAAGGATTTCTCCTTATTAGTGCGCAATTAGGTGAGCAAACCCTCCTCGATGTAACTTCTAGACATTGTCAATATTGCAAATAATAATATGAATAACTTTGTCGTCTCAATTATTGATTTAATAATATATCATATTATGCAGATGATACTGTGACAATAACTGAATCAATAATATGAGAGATATGATGCCACAATTACAGTAACAATAATTGAGTATAACTGAGTGACTTCTCACGTAAGCATCAATAATCAATACCGTGTGCTACTATGCAACCATGTGTATTACTGTACTTTTACTACCGAGTAGTTCAACAGTTTTAACGGTAACACTTTCGCCGTTATTTTTATAAAAAGATAATTATGTCATTTTATAACTACGACAATACTTCCGTTGTGGGGTCCACCAATGATTGTGTCGTCGTATAAATATTTCCTATTAAAATGAATATTCCCCAACCAATCGAATATTATATAACCACTTGCTTACTTTTCAAAATTTGTAAATATTACCCATAACTATAACATTATATTATATCCACACAAGAATATTCAAAAATATATTTTGAGAGAAATTAATCTTTATTCATAAAAGTTGGGGTCTTACTACCTCCCCTTCTTATCAAATTTCGTCCTCAAAATTAGGGTGCGTACCTGGTATGGCGAAGTGGTGAGGATACATTGACTTCATTTCATATTCCAACTCTTAAGGTATAACCTTTGAGTGTCGAATATGATCCTTTTTATCCAAAATTTTAACACGTATCTCCTCATACGTTAAATCTTCTGCTATCTCGTCTAGTTCTAATTTAATAACGTGGGCCGGGTCATCCACATATTTACCTAACATCGATATGTAAAAAAAACGTTATGAACACGCGACATACTTAGCGATAAAACGAGTCTATAGGCCACAGTTCCTATTCCATCGAGGATTTCAAATGGGCCAATTAAATTGAGGGTTGAGATTTCCTCTCTTCATCGACTCTTGCTTCGAGAATAACGCCCTTTTGAACCTTCTTCTTCACATTCATCAGCTCTAGGTGTGTAGCTTGAGCGGCTTTAACTTTATTGATTAAAGTCAATTCTACTCGTATATTCGTTATCTTCACGTGGGTCCCTAGAGTCTTTAACTCTATCTTCATCATTTGTAAGTTATACGAAATGTGTTTTATGTTAATAACGTCACACTCGTAAACACATACGTTATTCTACTCAATGCGTCAGCTACCACGTTTGCTCTTTCACAATGATATTGAATGGTATGATCGTAATCTTCAACAGCTCAAGCCAATGTCTTTGGCGCATTATATGTTCATTTTGGTTGAAGAAATATTTAGGGGTTTTAGAAATGGGTTTTGTACTGGGGTCAATACAAAATTCGATTTCACACTCTAGGGGTAAGCTAAGAAGTCTTCAAGAATACGTTAGGAAATTTATTAACAATAGAAATATCATTCAAAACTGTGACCCTCATCCAAGACTTGGATAGTACGTCACATTGATACCTATCAACTTGCCACCGTCATTCACAGCGTCTCCTATGGAAAGTATGGCTTTGGTACATTCCACACGAGTAAGTTACCAGATAAAGGCTCGGGAATCATTATTTATGGCTTGATATGACAGTGATTGACTTTAGTGGTTTGGTTTCTTGAATTCGCATAACAGGTTGGTTAGGAATATAAAAGCTAACAACCTTACGAAAAGCATGATGAGTAGTTAACCAATCGATTCCTAAAATCGCTTCAAAGGCCAGTATTTTCAAAGAGATAAGATCGACAGGTAACGTGAGGGTATCGATTTGAATCAAACAAGACTTATAAACAGTGGAGGTAATGAATGTTTCTACTAACGAAGTTTCAACCAATAAGTGAAAGTCTAACTTCTCTGGGGTCAAATTTAAACGTTGAACGCAAGCAAGAGAGATAAAATAATGGGTATAACCGGTATCTAATAAGGTGTAGACTTCGCAAGAATTTATAATTAACTAACCCGTGCTAATTTCGTTCGGGTTACTTGCTTTTTGAGAAGTCACAAAAAATTCTCTTCTTGAAACCACCGACTTTGTTTTGTCTGTATCCGCCTTTGGTGCCACCGTCTCAGCTGGACTTGACTTTAGTGCACGACAAAATCGGGCTAGGTGACCTTCTTTTCCATAATTGTAACATGCTTTGGACTGCATCACGCAGTTTGGACTGATATATCCCTCCCCTCCGCATTTGAAGCATACAATTGGTGGTTGTTCTCCTTCCTTGAAAAGCGGGTGTTGGTAAAAGCATTGCCTTTCCATCGTTGTTGAACCTTTCTTCTTGAAATTTCCACTCCTATTATCTTAGCCATTATTACCACCAAGTGGCTAGCATTCTTGGCATGATAATTTCCACGATGGTTATCATTGTTAGATGGCGGTTGCACTGCATGCGATTATTATCGTGTTGATGGTCGTTTCCTTTTGGTTGTGCTGACTCATTATCGTGCTCCAATAACTGTGCCCTATTCATAATATCTGAATATAAATAAAGTTTGTGAGAAACGAGGTATTGACGTATATCGGGTTTCAAACCTCTTAGAAACATTCGCGTCATTCGATCCTCATTATTGACCAAATGGGATGCAAACCGGGACAACTCCGCAAATTTAGCCTCGTATTACGACACAGTCATATTGTTTTGCTCCAACTTGATGAATTCCACTTCCTTCATGTGACGAATACTTTCGGGAAAGTACTTGTCATTGACCAGCTCTTGGAACTTCTCCCAAAACATTTTGAAAGGCGAGTCACAGACGCTTTTACAAATTCACACCAAGAATGTCGCCTCTTCATGCAAACATAAAGGTGGAAAAGGAACCTTTTGCTCCTCGGAGCATCCCAAGACATCAAATATATTGGTGATCTGCTTTAACCACGTCTCCGCCTTAAGTGGTTCTGGCTTTCCCAAAAACTCCGGCGGTCCCAGCTCCTTGAACTGCTTAGCAGTGACCAACCGTGGGTTGCCATTGTTTCCACCTTCATTTTGAATAGGAGTCTCTCTCGCCTGATGTTGCATGAATTGCAGAAAGCCTCTGATCATCCCATCATTCATCATCTGATCGGTGTTGTTGTTTACCTGAGGATTATTGTCTTCCTGTTGCACATTATCTTGGGTATTGATCGTTGGTGACTTAACGGTCTCATGTACTTCATTGCTGATCTCAACATTTTAAGATGCCATTTTCAAACACTGTCACAAAACAAGGGTTAATTGACATATCACATATTATCTCTGTACTCTGACCAACCAATTAAATACCAAATAAACTTAGGTAGGTCATACTAGCGAAGGAATTCCCCGTCTCTCCCCTCCTAGTTCTTGTCTCACATCTCAGCCAGGGATCATATCCCTAAGCTTTTATACCAACTGTGACACCCCCAAAACAAGTATACATCACCCATCTTGAGTCGCCAAATACATGGTACATAAATCAAATACAACTTCTTTAATACAACAGTCGTGTAAAATACGACAAAACATAGCAGAGAGTTTAAACAAGAATATTGTCATCTAGACAATATCCACAGTCAATGGAGTCCTCATTACAATTATTATCACACTATTTCACAGAATAGTGAGGACTACTAAAGCTACTTATCCTGGACCATCACTCCATTCCCCGACTCGTCCCAGATATATTCTCATTTCCTGAAGAGAAAAATGAAAGAAAAGGGTGAGCTCAACTAGCCCAGTAAGAAATATTATGACTAAGATAATGTAGAATAAATTATCTTTAGCCTTCAATAGTATAACAACTGATAGAATACAATAGACAAAAAGTTTTAGATCAACAACTGCAGCGGAATAAGCAATCCATTAGAAGAGTCAAGTAGAGCATAAAATCTACTATCTTCTATGATTTAAAAAGTTTTTCATCAACTTTATCACGAGACTCAAATTTTAATAAATAAAATCGAATCATCCTCGCATCACTATGCCAAGGATATTCATGTAATCATCAATGGTTATGACTATACCGAATAATCCTCGGTCATAATCATACCCATAATCGTCCATCAATGCACTACGGGCCAATGAGGACTTTTACCACATCATTCGTTATATTACGGGCCATGATTATATCGAATAATTCTCGGTCATAGTCATACCAAGTCCATCTATGTAAGCCAAAGATGACTTTCATCACAATATAAGCATGAGGATGATGACAATGACATAATAATTCAATAAAACAAGTTCAATGATAAATTTTAAAGATTTATAATTTAATTTATCTAGAAATCAATAACATCCAAATTGTCAACATGATACTGTTTTGTAGAGTAAAATTCAGAAATAATATTCATGTACCAAAAATAATTTGGACAGAATAGAAATATATTTTTTCGGGTGAATAGTACCCTGTGAATAGTACTTCAGAAATAGCACCCCATGAATAGTACCTCAGGAATAGTACCTCGTGAATAGTACCCCGATATAAAAAATACTCCAAATACACGAGTGAATTATATTCGGGTGAATAGTAATTAGGTGAATAGTAACCCGTGAATAGTAATTCGTGAATAGTACTCCGACATGAAAAGTGCCCCAAATACCTGAGTGAATAATACTAGAGTGAATAGTAACCAGGTGAACAGTAACCCGTGAATAGTAACTTGTAAAAGAAAAATACCAAAGAAAATGATATTTCATGACGAGTACAAAAGAAATGATATCTCGAGGCAGTATAATAGAATATACTAAACCGTAAATGGATTTTCACACATTATGCAGGTAATCCACGTGAGATGATCATTTCCACAATTTAATAAAGAATGAATACAAAGGATCATTCACCATGCATGTGACGCCCCAAATTCGGGTATCTTCCAACCCCGATATATGGTGCTCCATCAGATTAACATCCATACAATCATTCCATTGAATTACAACAAAATGAATGTATTTACTATCTTTTATTACAACAAAAGTACAATCGTTCCCAGGTTCATAAAACGGTTACATAGTTCATTGTTCATAATGTATAATACATACAAACTTTCTAAACTATTACATAACGATTAAGCATCCATCTTAGCTTTGCCCTTATCTCGTTTGGCATTCACATTATGTTCATCTTTAACTACAGATATATAATTCACGCAAGAAGTGAGCATGACAACTCAGCAAGTTTAATCAAGGATAATAGTAATACCACATTCGTGAATTATATAAAAATTCTGACATAACTGAACAATAGTTATGAAGTATTATGAATCAATAATACTTTAACAATTCATAACATCAATTCCCAAAGTATAGAATAGATTAGGAATTCTGAACCGGTCGATAGACCATGAACAAAGAACTTTCGTTTTCATACTTGAAAAGGAGTCCACAAAGACTAAGGCCGTTCATCCGATAACTTACGAGCACTTCTAGGTGATCATTTATTGTACTCTATGTTGATCAACACTCATTCATTAAACGATTTACGTTTAATATTTTTGGCAAACTTCATGTGCCCATCGAATAATCGATGAAAAAAAATACTTTTGTTTGTTCATAGACAAACCTTACCTTCACATCTGTATCAATCACTTGGCATAGGATAGCGTTAACATTTCTATATAGAAAGATATGAATCATAATCAATCTATATATTACGAATAGTCTAGTGAATTAAAATCTGGCATCGACCCTTTCTTTAAAACAAGTCTTGCAATTCAGTTCAACGAATCACATAAAACATGGCTAATATGGAAGTTAGACAAGCGTTAAAAAACTTGCCTTTCAAATAGCGTCTTCAAATAATTTAATCGATCGACGACCACAACCATTACGTAATCTACATGATATATTCACATAAGACAATCGTAATTAGCTATCAAACAAATGTTCACATTATTCCTACAAGCTTCTTTCTCTTCTATGTCTTTATTATCTTAATATAATTTACTAAAGTCAACATGACTTATTACCCTTCGTCCCGGTTTATTACTCAACTGACATTTATTAACCGGACTCAAACATCGTTGATAAGGTACCAACTTTGTTCATTGTACATATCGTGTTAACAGGCATTACATTCCTAAGTTTCATAGCATATACTTTAGTATAGGCAGTATAGGAATAACTTTAATACACTTATGAAGTATACAAACCTTATCCCTTTAGGTCCCCAAACAATTGAAGTTCAAAACCTAAATTAGAATCCAAGGCCTTACACTTCATGACAATGCATGGCGCTGCCTATGCAAAGATTAGATCAAGGTATTTGCAAGTGCAAGTTAAAATGGTTAACTCTTGCCCTTGGCACAAGCACATGAGACTTTGTACTATCAATGGCGCTACGACACCATTTAGAAGTGTGCAACATTGTTTGTCTTTGGCGCTTACTACGCGACAATTTATACTATGTCCTGCGTGCCCAAGACTGCACCTCGATTGTAGATTTCCCAGAATTTTGAAAATTTTTGTGAAATTCCCGGTGCCGTAACTTCTTCGTTATAAGCCCGATTTGGTCCATTCAAAAGAATACACATCATAAATGATATACCCTACATGCTCATATAAGAATTCGACACTTTTGAATCCTATAACTCAAAATTTACTATTGATTTCATTTTCTAGACGTTCGTAAACGTTAATGAGTGTTCAATGCTCGCTTTTCTTCAATTTAAGTTAAATCAAGCGATTCTAGAACCCATAACTCTTAATTAACCTATCTCATGTGTTGACATTGAAAACCAATGCTTTCAAGTCTCACGGCAACATTTGACTACCAATCCAGAATTCAACGTTTTCAACGTTTAACGTCTAATTACGTAAAATTCGTCATAACTTCGTTACTAGGGTTCTCTAAGCCAAATCACATGGAATACTCCATGGATTTCATATCTACATCCTAACCAAACAAGATGCATATATTAACGTATTGATGGAGTTCAATCGTTTATAAACGATCAATCTCAACAAACAATATTTCATGGTTCAATACTATATTAAACCTTATAATTCTTATAATCTCATGGCTTGTAGAGATTGAATCTATGGTAAGCAATCTTTAATCCCTCATACAAGACATATACCACCCATCTATGATTCTCTAAGATAAAAGAAAAATCAAAAAGAGATGGAGATAAAAGGTAAGGATTATACCTTAAGAATCCTTGTGAAACTCTCTTGAAAATCTATAAGATCAAGCTTCCAAAGTGTAGGATTTATAAGTATACCTCTCTTTCTCTCTCAAATAATCTAGGTTGGAATTTGTAAAACTCTCAAATGGCCAACCTTGCCTTCTTATTTATAGGAAATTAGAATGGAGGGTAACTTGGACATTACACACACTAACCTCCTTACTATTCACTCTTGGTCACCAAGTAAAATACTTGGTGACCAAGCCTTATGCTTGGAGTCCACACCAAGGTGGCCAGCCCACCACAAGCCGGGTTCATCCCATGGGTTGCCCCATGGGTTTTACCCATTCGGTGATCCACCGGATCGATCCACGGTTCGGTTTTAACGAATTGGGCTTAACTAAATAAACATTGGGCCATGACTTGTGCTT
The DNA here is from genome assembly GCA_020205605.1 of Panax ginseng. Classification (NCBI taxonomy): domain Eukaryota; kingdom Viridiplantae; phylum Streptophyta; class Magnoliopsida; order Apiales; family Araliaceae; genus Panax; species Panax ginseng. The sequence goes on from CM035139.1 coordinate 108,351,489, forward strand.
AACCAACTAATCTCCTTAGGCTTGGTCATTTAACAATTGGACTAATAAAATCCAACTCAAATGACTTAGTCATTAAGACTTAATCTTAATACTATAATGCAAATCATATTCTAAACGTACAATTCGCATATTCTCATCGTATACTACACGCACAATAATTGTATCGTACTTCTTATTTACACATCGTATTACACATAGATGCTAAATAGTACCATAAATGTATTACACTCGCATTAACTCTAACGCCATTCCTTCTACGCATATTATTTCCTCCTCGAAAATTAATATACTCAACCCTTAGGTTTTAAGTCTGCAGGCAAAAACTGCGTTTGTCATAAATGAAATATTATCAAATATTCCTTCTTATCACGATATTCCATCATTATGCGTTTCTCGAAATTTCAAAATAATTCCCCGAATAGAAACGGATGAATATTGTTTTTACGGAAATTTCTCGAAAAATATTTATTTTCATCTTGGAAATTCCAAACAAATATTCCTAGCACGTAACCATAATACTAACCACGTTAGCACATTCTAGGTCATAGAACGACCTTCACATAGCTTATTCACAAAATAATCAATTAAATTCATTTAATTCACATAATCAAATAGAAATTTAATTGTCATATAAATTCGATTTTCTCAAGCGTTACAATGCATGCGGTAATCCACATAGACATGTTATTCCAACAGAATAATAAAGAAGGGAATAACAGAAGAATTCACCATGCATACGGTAATCCACATAGACAAGTTATTCCAATGTAATAATAAAGAATAAAATAATGAAGAATTCACCATGCATGCGATAGACCGCAGACAAACAAGTTATTCCAACAGAATAATAAAGAATGGAAAACGTGTCATGCGTAATCCGCATGCATATGATATTCCAATAGAATAATAAAGAATGGAACCAGTCATGCGTAATCCACACGCATGTGATATTCCAACAAAATAATAAAGAACTAAACCAGTCACGCAGAATCCAAGATGCATGTAATATTCCAACGGAATAATAAAGAATGGAATAACAACAGATTCACCAAAGCGCATGCGATAGATCAAGATGATGTAAAAGTTATTCCAATGTAATAATAAAGAATGGAATATCGGAAGAATTTCACCATGTATGCGGTATTTTGACAGACAAAGTTATGCCAACATAATAATAAAGAATGGAATAACAACCTTTACTTAGTATTGAAAGAAAATAACTCTCTTCATGAATACGAAAGAATAATACCCTTACCTTAAAGCAAAACCGGATAATTGGAATAGTGAGGTAGCAGACTTCTTTTCTTCTTTCTCTCTATAATTTATCTCTATAATAATTTCTCTATAGCTTTAGTGAGTTGGTGAGAAATGAAGGAAGACTGAGCTTCTATTTATAAGAAAATATAGTTTCGATAATTACACATTTTGGGGCTCAAAATATTATAGTATAATACCTTCCTCTTTTCCTTCATTTTTAATTTAGTCCTGCAAGTATTATCAAACTTGCACCACCTCCCCTAATAGTAAATCATGTGAATCAATAGTAAATCATTTGAATCAATAGTTCTAGACATGTAAAAATACGAATTACAATATAGTACCTCCATCTATACCTCCATTTTTAACTTAGTTATGCAAGTATTATCAATCTTGCACCAACTCCCCTAATAGTACATGAATGTGAATCAATAGTACACACATGTGAACAAATAGTTATATGCATGTGAATTAATAGCAATTAATTGCTCATTTATCCGATTAATTACCCGATAACTTCCAGACATCAATTATTATCTAAATAAATGCCGATTTCCACTAACACTAATAATTTCCACACAATGTAACTATCAATTTGATCTTTAATCAACACGAAATTATACATCATTAATATTAAAATTCACAATATTTAACAACCAGGTCGTTCCCAGGAAAGAGGGGGCTTTCCGATAAGGATTTCTCCTTATTGGTGCGCAATTAGGTGAGCAAACCTCTCCTTGACAGAACTTCTAGACATTGTCAATATTTCAAATAATAATATGAATAACTTTGTCGTCTCAATTATTGATTTAATAATATATCATATTATGCGATGATATCGCGTGACAATAATCGAATCAATAATATGAGAGATATGATGCCACAATTACAAAGAATAATAATTGAGTATAATCGAGTGACTTCTCACGTAAGCATCAATAATCAATACTGGTGTGTGCTACTATGCAACCATGTGTATTATCGCACTTTTACTACCGAGTAGTTCAACAGCTTTTAATTCAGTAACACTTTCGCCGTTATTTTTATAAAAAGATAATTATGTCATTTTATACTACTACGATAATACTTCCGTTGTGGGGTCCACCAATGATTGTGTCGTCGTATAAATATTTCCTATTAAAATGAATATTCCCCAACCAATCGAATATTATATAACCACTTGCTTACTTTTCAAAATTTGTAAATATTACCCATAACTATAACATTATATTATATCCACACAAGAATATTCAAAAATATATTTCGAGAGAAATTAATCTTTATTCATAAAAGTTGGGGTCTTACATAAAGACTTAAAGGAAAAGTGTAATAACCATAGCAGACGCTAAAGAAAAGTGTTCTAACCCTTGTCTTGTTTCAATCTAGACAAGTTTTGTGATTCATGTATTCTTACGCATGAATTAATGTATGATGAAGTCAAAGGCAATTCTTTCAGCTAGACTTAAGATGTTTTGGATTTCTTATAATCTATCAAAGTATTGTCAATGTTTTGCCAAACTATGTTGGTATGGTTTTCAAATGAAGACTGAGTATGCCAAACAAATATTTTGTTGTCAAATGACAGGCACGTGAGGTTGCCACAACTTAAACGTACATACGTTTAGAGAATGTAGTGTTATACAACATAGAGTACTATAGGCAGATCACCTAGATGTGCTCATAAGTAATGCCAGACTTACGGACTTAGTGTCGTGTTGTCCTTTTCAAAGAAAGTATGAAATGCTCAAGGTCTTAGACCAGAATTGATATTTTACTGAATGTTGTCATTGTAAAACGTTTTAAAGAAAAGAGAAGTGCTATTTTGTATTATCGATAGTACTTCATAACTATTGTTCAGTTATTGAAGATATATGATTTGTATGTTTCAAACATATTTTTTAAATAGAATTATTGTACTTGCTGAGCTAGTTATGCTCACTCTTGCTTGAACCATATGAATGCAGCTAAGATCGAACGGACCGAAGGATCCGAAAAAGATAAAAGGAAGGCTAAGGCGAACCTGTAGAGTTCCTTTATAATAGTATAGGTGAATAATGTTACTATTTGATATTATGACAAGAACAAATGTAACGGTTATAAAGAACCTGGGGAATGGTAATATTATTTTGGAATATATATATATATATATAAGAAATATTCGTTCTTTTGAGGCATTTCAATTGAATGTTTGTGTGAACTGTAGCACCATATGTCGGGTTGGAAGATACCCAGATTTGGGGGCATCAGAGATAAGGTTTAGATACTTGTACAATATTCAAAGTTGTATAAGTTAGAAACTTGCCTCAAGCGTAGTTTACCAAAGTATAGCTTATCAACACTTTTTGAATCCTATTAATTATAACATAGTTACACGTATAAGATATTCATTAGTTACGTATATTCAATACTCATACTTGATATGTAAGTTCAAATGCATACATAAGAGTCAAACATAGTCTTACAATTCCATACGTATGTCATCATGTACCTTACATACATATAACACAAATCAGTTTGTAAGACACTATGAAATCAAATAATATAGTTTGTAATCATCTTTTGACTCAACAGTTAAAAGTTTATAACACTTATCAATTATATGATTCTATCGTTAGCATGCTCATTGACACCATGAATACTTTATTTTGACATGTATTACAGATTAAGACAACAATACAAGCATGCATCACATCTTAGATCATAAATATATTAGGCAGTCTTCATCTAGGTGGCGAAGCTTACATACTGTTGAAGCTTAGGGACGCCGTGAATCAGGTCGCCTTTCCGCCTAACCAGAGTTGAGCTTTTCATTTCCTATTTCTATCCCATTCTTCAGCATACTAAGACAATTACACTTATCATGCACACATGCTAGAGGACTTTACATACACGTATGACCATCCTAAGTTCACCTTTACATGTTAGGGTCTTAGTTTAGGATTTCCAAGGAATTTAGGCCAAATAGGGCCATGGAACCACAAGACCTACTAGGTTAACCATATGTACATGTGAGAAGGTCATATAAACTGTAATATACATGCTCACAATTGTTCACATTATTTTTTTATAGCTAGCATCATTTGTCACTTTAAAAAAGTGCTTAAACTCATGCTTGGTTAACTCTCATTATGTCTAACACATAAGAATCATGTTTAGAGACACAATGAACATAAACATGCCATCTTAAATATTCAGTACTTAACTACTCACACAAATGCAACTTAGTTTGAAAAATATCTGAGTTTGCTTTTGAAATCATTTTAAACTTGAAGGAAGCAATCTAACATATACAAAACATCTTTAAATCTCTTTTCATATGTAGTTAAGTCATGTTTATAAATTCACAAAGTCAGAACCTACTCCATGTGGTATCCGTGGATATTAGTTTCAATATGTGAAGTTTTCTTTGAAAAAGTCATTTAGCTCAAAGCCTAAACAATTTGGTCATGAACAAAGGAACCTTAAATCACAACTCATACTCATTAATGTTCATAAAATCAGTCATATACGTATACTATTGTGCTCAGAATTTTTAGAATACGAGTTTCATTAAAGTTCATTTTTGAAACTTTAAGTTCTTGTTATAAAGCTCCTACTAAATAATGTTGGACAATTCATATCTCATAAGAAAGCTTTATACCACATGTTATAATTCTTTTCATGTATGTATAGGTCATAATACCAGGTTAAAAACAACACAATACAACAAAATCTAGAATAAGTTCGGGGATCTACAAATTGTTGCCGCACCCTCTAGTACAACAAATCAAGAATCAAGGCCCTTCCCGGTAGAACCAGGAAAAGGGCTCTGTTCTGCAGAGTATTAAACCAACTTTACTTTTCTCTCAACCAAGAATACTTAAACTCATTCTTAGAGGTTCCATATATGCACATAAACTTTGTAAACACATGGATAACAATTCCCAACCAAATTCTCAAGATTATATGAAAACTTTTAGAAATTTATCAAGTTTGGAGACTAAGAACACAAAATAGAAATGTTACCTCTTGAAGCTTAAATGGTAACTCCTTACAATCTCAGAGTCATTCTTACTCAACATAACAACTTAAACTCTCAATATATGCTTATCAAGCAATCTTAGCAACAAGAAATGAATAACAGAGCTGCTATTTATAGAGGAGTTGTCGTCTAGTTAAAGGCTTTACACCAAAGGTTGAATCTATGGGGTATAAGAAGAACACAAGGGTTATGGAAGAGTTGTTCAACCACCACTCCCAGCCATTTACATACCAATGATAACCTCCATTGTAGCTTATTGTTCACAGCTTAGCAGACCACGTAAAGGAAATATAGGTTACTGTTTGGTAACTGATTTTGGGACAATTGTTTAAGTGCTCAACAACTTGGTTAAATAATGTTTAGTTTGGTTTCTTTGATTTCCAAAATGTGATTTTAATGTGTTAATGCTACTACAATATGAAAAGTTAGGGATTTAATATATACCCATATCATATAATCCATGTACATTGGGTTCACATAATTTAATATTTACTGTAGATAACATAACGCAGTTAGGTATTATTGACTGAGTATTCCCCATAGATATTATTAGTACACATATATCAATATTATATCACTATCCAATATTAAATGTCCATTTTAAACATTTAATCCCCTTTCCGAATTTCTGGGATATATAATTAATTAATTAACTCTGTATTAAAATGTCATACATTATTTTATTGTGCTACTGGGTACCTCATACTATTTAAATGTACTCTTATCATATGATTTTAATAATGTCACACATTACAATATTGTTCCATTTAACAACCACTACAATAACTAACTCTTCAAGCTCTAGCCACTAGCGCAGCTACGCCAGTTGGTACTGTACGGAGGGCGCAGCTGCGCCGGTCCCTAGAGTGTCAAACTGGTTTAGCTTCATGCCAATTCTGACTTTTATCACCATACTAGTTTCACATAACATGAATTAAATTCCAAATTAATAAACTATAATATATATGCTCGCAATTGTTGACATTATTTATTCATAGCTAGCATCATTTATCACTTTAAAAAATGCTTAAACTTATGCTTGGTTAAGTCTCATTATGTCTAACACATAAGAATCATGTTTAGAGACACAATGAACATAAGCATGTCATCTTTAATATTTAGTACTTAACTATTCACATAAATGCAACTTAGTTTGAAAAATATCCGAGTTTACTTTTGAAATCATTTTAAACTTGAAGAATGCAAACTAACACATACAAAACATCTTTAAATATCTTTTCATGAGTAGTTAAGTCATGTTTTCAAACTCATAAAGTTAGAATATACTCCATGTGGTATCCGTGGATATTAGTTTCAATATGTCAAGTTTTCTTTGAAAAGGTCATTTAGCTCAAAGCCTAAACAATTTGGTCATGAATAAAGGAACCTTAAATCATAACTCATGCTCATTAATGTTCATAAATCAGTCATATACGTATACTATTGTGCTTAGAATTTTTAGAATACGAGTTTCATTAAAGTTTATTTTTGAAACTTTAAGTTCTTGTTATAAAGCTCCTACTAAATCATGTTAGACAATTCTTATCTCATACGAAAGCTTTATACCACATGTTATACTTCTTTTCATGCATGTATAGGTCATAATACCTGGTTAGAAAGAACACAGTACAATAGAATACAGAATCTAGTTATGGGGAACTGCAATTGTGTGCTTCACCCTAGTACAAATCGGGCGAAGTTAAGGCTTCTTCCCGGCGAGTAACTGTGAAAGGGCTCTGTTCTGCAGAGTATTAAACCAACTTTGCTTTTGTCTAATCCAAGAATACTTAAACTCATTCTTAGAGGTTCCATACATGTACATAAACTTTGTAAACACATGGATAACAATTCCCAACCAAATTCTCAAGATTTCATGAAAACTTTTAGAAATTTATCAAGTTTGGAGACTAAGAACACAAAATAGAAATGTTACCTCTTGAATCTTAAATGGCTACTCCTTACAATCTCAGACTCCTTCTTACTCAACACAAAAACTCACACTCTTAATATATGCTTATCAAGCAATCTCAGCAACAAGAAAATGAATAACAGAGCTGCTATTTATAGAGGAATTATGGTCTAGTTAAAGGCTTTACACCAAAGGTTGAATCCACGGGGTATAAGAAGAACACAAGGGTTATGGAAGAGTTGTTCAACCACCACTCCCATCCATTTGCATAACAATGATAACCTCAATTGTAGCTTAGTAGATCACGTAAAGGAAATATAGGTTACTGTTTGGTAACTGATTTTGGGACAATGGTTTAAGTGCTCAACAACTTGGTTAAATAATGATTAGTTTGGTTTCTTTGATTTCCAAAATGTGATTTTAATGTGTTAATGCTACTACAATATGAAAATTTAGGGATTTAATATATACCTATATCATATAATCTATGTACATTGGGTTCACATAATTTAATATTTACTGTAGATAACATAATGCAGTTAGGTATTATTGACCAGGTATTCCCGATAGATATAATTAGTACACATATATCAATATTATATCACTATCCAATATTAAATGTCTATTTTAAACATGTAATCCCCTTTCCGAATTTCTGGGTTACACAGTTAATTAATTAACTCTGTATTAAAATGTCACACATGATTTTATTTTGCTACTGGGTACCTAATACTATTTAAATGTACTCTTATCATATGATTTTGATGATGTCACACATTAGAATAATGTTCCATTTAACAACCACTGTAATAACTAACTCTTCAAGCTCTGGCCACTAAAGACAACATTGCGCTTGATTTATCTTATCAGTAGGGAGGGCACATTGCTACGGTCCTCGAAGTGTCAAACTAGTTTAGCTTCATGCCAGTTCTGACTTTTATCACCATACTAGTTTCACATAACATGAATTAAATTTCAAATTAAATAATTACACAATTACTCATAATTAAATATCCTATTCATTTCATGCATGGAATTATACAATTACTCATAATTAATTCTCTCCCTTATTAAGTGCTAGCACACTTATTATCATTATCTTGCCACACTAGGCAATCATAATGAATTTTACACTAAGCTTTTTATCACTTCCACCATATCACATAATGGCCACATACTTAGCTTAGTTTGTTAGGAATTACTATATCCCATGCCACAACAATATTGGTCTAAATTCAAGTAAACACTTGACTTCCATTAATTTATTCATTAATAACATTTGGAAATTCTCGGGTATTATGTAAGACCCCAACTTTTTTTAATAAAGATTATTTTTCTATAAATATAATTTTTAAATATTATGGAATGAATTTAATATAATGTTATAGTTGTGGGTAATATTTATAAATTTCATAAAGTACGCAAGTTGTTATATAATATTCGATTAGTCGGGGAATATTCATTTTAACAGGGAATATTCGTACGATGGCACAATCATTGGTGGACCCCACAACGGAATTATTGTCGGATTGAGAAAACGAAAAAAATATTTTATGAAAATAACGACGGAAGTTTTACCGTTAACTATTGAAACACCCGGTGTTAAAAGTACAGGAATACGTGTGGTTCCATAGTAGCACACGGTATTGATTATTGATGCTTACGTGAGAAGTCACTCAGTTTTGTTCAATTATTACTTTAGTAATTGTTATATAGTATCTCACGTTATTTGATTCAATTATTGTTGATATTTTTATATTATTAAATCAATAATTGAGACGACAGAGTTATTAATATTATTATTTGCAATATTAACGATGTCTAGAAGCTCAGCCAAGGAGAGGTTTGGACACCTAATTGCGCGCCAATAGGGAGAAATCCTTATTGGAAAGCCCCCTCTTTCCTGGGAATGACCTGGTCGATTAATAGTGTGAATTATAATAATGACGATGAAGTTTTGTTTTATTAGTATTATTAATATAAGAAAATAGAAAAGCTTTTTATATAAAACAGAATACTTTTATAAAGTTATTCGTTTTATTAGACTATAAATTGAATATATTAAATTTTATTATGCATAGTGTTTGCATAGTATTTGCATAGTAAAATCTTTTTATATAAAACATAATACTTTTATAAAGTTATTCGTTTTATTAGATTATAAATAGAATATATTATATTTTATTTAAAAGATTTTGTTTTATTAGATTATTTTATAGTAAACCAATCTGGACCGTCCGTTTAAAAGTAAATCAATCTAAACCGTTCAGGAATTAGTTACTATTCAGTCCATTCTCCTATAAATCGAAGCTCATTCCTTCATTATTTCTTATGAATTCACTGAAACTCTAGAGAGAGAAACTATAGAGAGAAACAAGAAAGTATTCTGCTACTTCACTACTCCTATATCCAATTTGTTCTATGGTAAGGGGTATTATTTCTTTCATATTCATGAAGAGAACTTCTGTTAATCCATTCTTCATTATTCTGTTGGAATAACCTGTATACGCGGGCTACCCTATACTTGGTGAAATTCTTCTGTTATTCCATTCTTTATCATTATGTTGGAATAACATGTTTATGCGAAGTACCGCATACATGATGAAATTCTTCTGTTATTCCATTCTTTATTATTCTGTTGGAATATCCTGTCTGTGCATTTACGCATGACCTGGTTCCATAATTTATTATTCTGTTGGAATATCCTGTCTGTGCGTTTATGCATGACCTGGTTCCATTATTTATTATTCTGTTGGAATATCCTGTCTATACGTTTACGCATGACCTGGTTCCATTATTTATTATTCTGTTAGAATATCATGTCTGTGCGTTTACGCATGACCTGGTTCCATTATTTATTGTTTCGCTGAATAACTCGTCATGCGCCTATCGCATGCCTGGTGATTTCTATTGTTATTCCATTCTTTATTATACTCAGTTGGTTAAAGTTTTGACTTATATACTCCATGAAATTAGTGTAATATCCTTGATATTTGCGCTTCATCATAAAGTATCTTTTCATGGAAATATTCTTTCGAGCATTCTTGAATTTTACTACACAAAGAAGTATCACGTTGACAATTTGGACGTTATTAGTTCCTGGATAAATTAATTCTTGAACTTTTTTTATTGAATTCTTATAACATTGTCATCATCCTCATGTTTATATTATGTTGAAAGTTATCTATGGCCTGTAGTGCATAGATGGACCTGGTATGATTATGACCAGGGATTAATCGGTATAATCATGACCGTAATGTTACAAATGATGTGGTAAAAGTCCTCATTGGCCCGTATTGCATTGATGGACAGCTGTTGGCATGATCATGACCATTGATGAATACACGAATATCCTTGGCCTGTAGTGCATGGATAATTTATGGTTGTCATACTAATGAATATCCTTGGTCGTCGTAAAGTGTGGATGATATGGATTATTTATTGTCGAGTCCTAGTGATAAAAGTGATGAAAAATCTTTTAAATCATAAAAGATAGTAGATTTTATTTCTACTTGACTCTTTTAATGGATTGCTTGTTCCATCGCAGCTTAAACTTGATGTTTGTTATATTGTATCGGTTTAACACTCGTTGAAGGCTTAATGATAATTTATTCTCGCATTATCTTAGTCATAATATTTCTTTTCGGGCTAGTTGAGCTCACCCTTTTACTTTCATTGTTCTCTTCAAGAAATGAGAACGTAAAGAGGGACTAGTCTCAGGGAGCGAGTGATTGGCTCAGATAATAACATTAGTAGTCCTCACTATTCTGTTAAATAGTGTGATAATAATTGTAATGAGGACTCAATTGAGTGTGGATATTGTCTAGATGACAATATTTGTATTAAAACTCATAGCATATATTTTGTCGTATTTTGCACGACTGTTGTATAATTAAGTTGTATTTGAATTTTGTACCATGTATTTGGCGACTCAAGATGGGTGATGTTTACCTATTTTAGGGGCGTCCTAGTTGGTATCAAAGCTTAGGGACATGATCCCTGGCTGAGATGTGAGACAAGAACTAGGAGGGGAGAGAAGGGGAATTCCTTCGCTAGTATGACCTACCTAAGTTTATTTGGCATTTAATTGGTCTCACGTAGTATAGGGATAATATATTGCATGTCAATTAACCTTTGTTTTGTGGCAGTATTTGAAAATGGCATCCGAGAATGTTGAGATTAGCAATAGAGCATAGGAGACCGTTGAGTCTCCACAAATCAATAATCAGGATAATGTGCATCAGGAAGGCGACAATCCTCAGGCAAACAACAACACTGACCAGATGATGAACGATGGAATGTTCAGAGGCTTTATGCAATTCATGCAACATCAGGAAAGAGCGGCTCCTATGCAAAATGCAGGTGGAAACACTGGCAACTCTAAGACGATCACCGCTAAGCAGTTCAAGGAATTGGGACCACCAGAGTTTTTTGGAGAGCCAAAACCACTTAAGGCAGAGACGTGGATAAAGAAGATCAACAAGATATTTGATGTCTTGGGATGCTCTAAGGAGCAAAAGGTTCCCTTTGACACCTTCATGTTGCAGGTAGAGGCAAATTACTGGTGGGAATCTATAAAGCGTACTCAACCTGCCGCACTGAAGATGTCTTGGGAGAAGTTCCAAGAACTGTTCAATGACAAGTACTTTCCCAAAAGTATTCGTCACATGAAAGAGGTAGAGTCCATTAAACTGGAACAAAACAACATGACCGTGTCGCAGTATGAAGCCAAGTTTGTCGAGCTGTCCCGATTTGCGTCCCATTTGGTTGATAATGAGGAGAGAATGACACGGATGTTTCTAAGAGGTTTGAAACCCGAGATACATCAATACCTCATTTCTCATAAACTTTTCTTGTATTCAGATGTTGTTATTAGGGCTCAGTTATTAGAGCGCGATAATGAGTAAACCCAACCAAAAGAGAGCAACCGGCAAAATGTTAATACCAGTGATAGCAGTCATCAAAGCGGTGACAACAAGCGTGGAGGGAATTAACATGCCAGAAATGGTAACCACTTCAGTGGTAATCATGGTCAAAACAATAAGAGTGGACATTTCAAGAAGAGGAGATTCAATAATGATGGCAAGACGTTAGCATCAACACCCGTCATTAAGGAAGGAGAACGACCACTTATCATATGCTTCAAATGTGGAGGGGAGGGACACATCAGTCCAAACTGCGCGATGCCATCCAAAGCATGTTACAATTGTGGAAGAGAAGGTCACCTGGCACGATTTTGTCGTGCACCGAAGACAAGTCCAGCTGGGATGGAGGCATCAAAGGCCATCCTAGACAAGATAAAACCAATAGTTCAAGGGAGAGCGTTTGTCGTGACCTCTCAGAAAGCAAGGAACCTGAACGAGGTCATCACGAGTAAACTTATCATAAACTCTAGCGAAGTATATACCTTATTTGATACCGGTTCTACCCATTCTTTTATTTCTCCTACTTGCGCTCAACGTTTAAATTTGACTCCGGAGAAATTAGACTTTGACTTATCCGTGGAAACTCCGTTGGGAGAAACCTTCATTACATCCAATTGCTTATAAGTCTTGTTTGGTTCAAATCGGTACCTCACATTACACCGTCGATCTTATTTCATTGAAAATACTTGCATTTGACATAATTCTAGGGATTGATTGGTTAACTACTCATCATGCAAAAATTGATTATTTTCGTAAGGTTATTAGCGTTCATATTCCTAACCAACTTATTATGAGAATTCAAGAAACCAAACCATTAAAATCAATCACTGTCATGTCAAGCCATAAAGTTATTTGTTTATTGAAAAACGGATGTCAAGCTTTCTTACCTCATGTCACAGATCTAAACAAAAATACGTCAGTTTTGAGTGATATTTCTATTGTTAATAAATTTCATGACGTATTCCCTAAAGAACTTCATGGCCTACCCCCAGAGCCTGAAATTGAATTTTGTATCGACCTTGAACCCGGTACAAAACCCATTTTCAAAGCCGCATATAGAATGGCTCCTATTGAACTTCAGGAGTTAAAGACCCAACTGCAGGAATTGTTAGACATTGGCTTTATTCGTCCTAGTACTTCTCCTTGGGGTGCTCCTGTTCTATTCGTGAAGAAGAAAGATGGGAGTATGCGACTTTGTATTGATTATCGGGAATTGAATCATGTCAACATCAAAAATAGGTACCCATTGCCACATATTGATGACCTATTTGACCAGTTGCAAGGCGCCAAATTCTTTTCAAAGATTGATCTTCGTTCCGGATATCACCAATTGAAGATTAGAACCAATGACATTCCAAAGACGACTTTTCGGAACTCCTCAGACGGGCATTATGAATTCCTAGTCATATCTTTTGGATTGACTAATGCTCCTGCTGCCTTCATGGATATGATGAACTGAGTATTCAAGGAATTTTTGGATCACTTTGTGGTCGTCTTTATTGATGACATCCTTATTTATTCCAAAAGCCGTGAAGATCATGAGCAACACTTAAGGCTGATACTCCAAAAGCTTCGTGAAAATAAGCTTTATGCCAAGTTGAAGAAATGAGAGTTCTGGCTTGAGGAAGTAGCATTCCTTGGGCACGTGGTATCAAGTCATTGAAGTTATTCAAAGCTGGGAACAATCTAAATCAGTGACCGAAATACGTTGTTTTCTCGGTTTAGCTGGTTATTATCGGAGATTCGTGGAAGGATTTTCTTGAATCGCTACTCCATTAACTCAGCTGACTCGGAAAGATACAAAATTCGGTTGGAGTGAGGAATGCGAGAAGAGTTTTCAAGAACTCAAGAGGAGACTCTATTTCAAAGACTGCTCGACAATACCATCGGCTCGGAGGGATTTGTCATCTACCAATGATGCTTCGGGAAAAGGGTTATGATGTGTTCTCATGCAACATGGGAAAGTCATAGCCTATGCCTCTCGACAACTCAAAGAATATGAGAGGAATTATCCTACTCATGATCTAGAGTTGGTAGCAGTAGTTTTTGCACTAAAGATTTTGAGGCATTACTTGTATGGGGAGAAAGTGGAGATCTTTACGGATCATAAAAGCCTCAAATATTTCTTCACTCAAAAGGAACTCAACATGCGACAGCGACGTTGGCTTGAACTGTTGAAAGATTATGATCATACCATCCAATACCATCTTGGAAACGCAAACGTGGTAGCTGACGCATTGAGTAGAAGATCATATGCGGGTACGAGTGCGATATTGCCAACGTAAAGGCCCATTTTGTATGACTTGCAAAGGATGGAGATAGAGATAAAGACTCCAGGGACCCACTTGATGATGGTGAATATACGAGTAGAACTGACTTTAATCGATAAAGTTAAAGTTGCTCAAGCTATAGACCTGGAGTTGATATGTATGAGGAAGAAAGTACAAGAATGGGCTATGCCGGATGCAAGAATCGATGAATAAGGAATACTTCAAGTCAACTCCAGACTTTGTGTTCCTAACGATCCTGAGTTAAAGTATAAAATTATGATGGAGGTGCACAACACACTATTTGCAATCCATCCTGGGAGTACCGAAATGTATCATGATCTTTGACATACATTTTGGTGGGGAAATATGAAGAGGGAGATAGCGCTGTTTATCTCAAGGTGTTTAACTTGTCAACTAGTCAAGGCAGAACATCAAGTACCAAAAGGTCCATTACAACCACTTGAAATTCCAGAATGGAAGTGGGAGCACATTACCATAGATTTCGTTACTGGTCTTCCCAAGGTTTCTCAATGCATAGATATAATTTGGGTTATTGTTGATAGATTGACCAAGTTTGCTCATTTCTTACCTATACGAGAAACTTATACACTTGAACGTCTTGCTCGTATTTACATAAACGAGGTTATAAGATTGCATGGTATGCCAGTATCCATAGTTTCTGATCGAGACCCAAGATTCACTTCACAATTTTGGGTTAGTTTGCAAAAAGCTATGGGCACGGATTTACGATTTAGTTATTTTGCAAACGATTTAGTTCGGATTTATTTCCAGACATGGAGTACGAGTTTCAATTGTGTCAGATCGTTATCCACGATTCACATCGAACTTTTGGAGAAGTTTGCAAGAACTATTGGGAACACAGTTGAAGTTAAGTACAACGTATCATCCACAAACTGATGGGCAGAACGAGAGGACAATTCAGACATTAGAAGACATGTTGAGTTCTTGCATCATGGATTTCAAGGGTAGTTGGGATGATCACCTACAACTTATAGAGTTTGCGTATAACAACAGTTATCATGAAAGAATAGGCATGCCACCTTATGAAGCTTTGTACGGAAGAAGGTGTAGAACACCATTGTATTGGGATGAAGTGGGAGAACACCGGATGCTAGGACCAGAATTGGTGCAGCAAACAGCGGATGTAATAAAGTTAATTTGGATGCGTCTTATTACAGCTCAGGACTAACAGAAGAAGTATGCGGACTCGCATAGATTAAATCGAGAGTTTGAAGTAGGCTCATATATGTTTCTAAAGGTATCTCCCTGGAAAGGAAAGATACTTTTTGGAAAGAAAGGAAAGTTAAGTCCAAGGTTTATAGGACCTTTTGAAGTATTAAAAAGGGTGGGAGAGGTAGCTTATATGATAGCATTACCTCCAGACCTAGAAAGAATACATAACGTGTTCCACGTATCTGTATTACGTCCTTATAAACCGGATTATAAGCACGTAATTGAATATGAGCCGATTCATATTGAGAAGGACTTAACATATGAAGAATCACCGATTCAAATCATTGATAGAAAGGAACAAGTTCCGCGGAACAAAGTAATACAATCAGTAAAGGTATTATGGAAGAACCACGATGTCAAAGAAGCAACGTGGGAATTAGAAGAGAAGATGAAGAAAAATTTTCCTCATCTATTTGATTAAAGTAAGACGAGATTCTGCAGACATAATCTTTATAAGGGGGGGGAAGGATGTAATGACTGAGAAATTCAGATTCTATTGTAAAATGATTTTATTAAATTAAATAATAATAAAATTATATTTTATGTTATATCAAGATGGTTGTCATTCTATAACCTATTGATGTTGAAATGTCATAGTATTTTAGATATGTGATGGAATTAAAGTGTTTGAATTTCTAAGACGAAAATAAAAATTTTCCGAGAAATTTTCCAAAAAACACTATTCATCGGTATTTGCTCGGGAATTATTTTTGAATTTCCGAGAAATACATAATGATAGAATATCAAGGTAAGACAGATTATGTAATTATAATCTAGTTATGGAAAATATAATATATTGTTTGCGGACTTAAGTTATGAATATTAAGGAAAGCGAAGTATTATTATGTAAGTAATAATTGTATGATACTTAGGTATTGTACAAAGTAATAAAAACGAGTATAATACAAAGTATTATACGAGTTTGGACGAATAATGGATTATCGAATATAATAAATTTATATATGAGTTAAATACGAGAATGATACATAAACGATATTTATATGTATTGAGTAATGAGAATGGACTTGGAAGATTGGTTATAATTGGTACAAGTCCAAGTGAATTAAATGTGAGGCCCAAATGTTAATTAATGAATAAGTTGGTGTTTATTAATGCAAGCCCAAAAGCTAGGTTAATTTAAGCCCAAGCTAGAATCCATGAGTTTATGGTTACTCTTGGTAACCAAGTTTGATGTGTGGTGACCAAGTTAATGTAATGACCAAGTGTTAGGAGTAATGACCAAGCAAAGGATAGGATTTGTGCTAAGCAAGTAAGGAATAGTAAGGAGGTAGCTTAAGGAGGTGGGTGATTTAATGACTAAATTACCCTAACCTTGTGAGTTCTATAAATAGAGAAGGTTTGCAAGTCATTGAACACTTTTTTAACCAATCTAAACTATTACAAAGTGCTTAAGTGTTAGGGAGATTAAGCTACAAATAAGTTACTTCCATAAGCAAGAAGAAGAAAAAGAAGAAGAAGACTACTTTGCAAATACTTCAAGAGTAAGACTTCTTCTCAAAATTATCTTCTATCTCTATCATGATAGGTTGATAAGAAAAGTTGGATTAAGGAACATGTATGTTAAGAAGTAAGAAGAATGTGTAAGCAATGAACTTAAGTCACATAAGTTGGAAATAAGTCATTTGAACTTATAAAAGTTAGGAACTTGTTATAAGTTAACCTTGAATGTTAGTATAAAAGTTAAGGGTTTATATGAATTTGTATCATGTAAACATGAATGATATTATATGTATGAACATATAAGTATGATGATTAGAAGACTTTAACTTTCATAAGTTATGAACAATGAAGCTAAAAGTAGTTTATAATTTAATAAGTTATAAGCTCATGAAGGAATAAGTCAAAATCCAACAATGAATATAAGTTGTTGTATTAAGTATGTTGAGATGTTCATAGAATAAATTGAATGCATTTGAAGTAATGAACAAATCATAAGTAATGAAGATTTGCCAGAAATTGCACGATTGGACGATAATCATCGAATTCATTAAATTCCCAGATTAGAAGTCAAATTTTGTGTTTGAACTCGGAAATGTTAGTTTTCGATGGAGACAAGTCATATTTGGCATTCTATAGTTGCGGACTCAAAAATGACTGAATTCTGACTTATAACGAAGAAACGAGCATTGAACGTTCACGAACGTTTATCGTTTACGTTAA
Organism: Panax ginseng; assembly: GCA_020205605.1. Taxonomy (NCBI): domain Eukaryota; kingdom Viridiplantae; phylum Streptophyta; class Magnoliopsida; order Apiales; family Araliaceae; genus Panax; species Panax ginseng. The sequence goes on from CM035139.1 coordinate 108,369,306, forward strand.
AAATGAACTAATAGGTGAATTTTTAGTAAACGAAGTCAAATAGATAAAATTCTTGCATGAACAAGTAGAGTACGTAATTTGTGAACCGTAGGCTTTTTAACGAGCCAATTCGGACTTATTACGAAGAAATTATGCGTCTGGGAGGTTTACAAAATTGAAAGTTTGTAAAAATTTTCTGGTGCACAGAGTTGGTGCCGCGGCACCGACCTTAGGCCAAATGAGGTGCGCCACAGTGCCGTAACAGTGTCTGCGCACACTGGAAACTCGCGTCGTAGCATGAACCATAGTATAAATGATTGCGCCGCAGCGCCATGAACAGACCATGACCTACTGCAGAGTGGCGCCGCAGTGCTGCCCATTGAGTAAGGACTCGCGCCGTAGCGCCATGTCCGGGACCTCTCCACTGTTAACTCGCGCTGCAATGCGAGATGTAGGTTTATGACTGGCGCTGCAGCGCTAGCCTTAGCAAAAAGATGGTGACGAATGTTTATAAGTAGAAAGAAAGGAAGGTGATTGATTTCAATGTAAACCTACTTTAAGGAACACAAAGTAACATTGTTAAAACTATGTTAAACCTTAAGGATGTTGTATAAAAGTTGTGATAACCTAGTCAAATATGAATGCAAGTTTAATGATAAGCCGAAATGGATAGTAAATGAATCTAATACATAATTAGGTTAAGATGAAGGGTAAGATATAGTCATATACATACTTGATTATATATGACCTAATATGAGGCATTATGTGATCATGTGTTGTAGAGACTTGAAAGATTCAATCATAAAGTAATTATACCGTAGCAAACACTAAAGGCAAGTATTCTAACTCTTGTCTCAGTTCAATCTGAACAAGTTTTTGAAGTTCATGTATCCTTACGCATGAATTGATGTACAATGAAGTTAAAGCCAATTCTTTTGGCTAAACTTGATATATTGAGTGGATTATTAATAATCTATTCATCTATTATCAAATGTTGTTATCTTTTTTCAACTACTTGTTATTATTTTCAAAAGAAGACTGAAATGTTAAACAAATGTTTTGTCGGTAAACGACAGGCACGTGAGGTTGCCACCATTAAACGTACATAAGTTTAATGAATGTAATGTTGATCAACATAGAGTACAATAGGCTGATCACCTAGAAGTGCTCGTAAGTAATACCAGGCTTACGGACTTAGTTTTGGGTTGTCCTTTTCAAAGAAGAATGAAATGCTCAAGGTCTCTGACCAGAGTGAATGTTTTACTGAATATTGTTATTATTGTAAAACATTTTGAAAGAAAGATGAAGTTCTATTTTGATTCATCAATAGTACTTCATAACTATTATTCAGTTATTGAAGATATACAATTCTTATGTGTGAAGCATGTTATTTATTGAAATTATCATACTTACTGAGCTAGTTATGCTCACTCTTGCTTGAACCATATTAATGCAGCTAAGACTGAACGTCCCGAAGGATCGAATAAGGATAAAGGAAAAACTAAGACAGATCATTAATCTGTCTATGTAATAGTATAGGTTTAATGTTATAATGTAATTGATATTATGACAAAGAACCTTTGTAATAGGTTTAAAACTTGGGAGAATGTAAATATTATTTTGATTATTGTTAAGAGATATTCGTTCTTTTGAGGCTTTTCAATTGAATGAATGTTTGAATGTTTGTATAGTATAGCACCATCTATTGGGTTGGAAGATACCCAGATTTGGGGGCGTTACAGGTTGATATCAAAGCCTAGGTTATAAAACTTAAGGGGGAAATTAGAACCTTAAGTCATAACCTTAAGAAAGAATAATGAAGTAAAAGATGAAACCTAGCCCTATAAAAATGCATTATATTATGTTATGTGTTTTTATTATTCTACTGACGTGTACCAATCAAACTATATTGTTTTATTGTAGATGTCAGGAGAAAATGATATGATAGAGACATACATGTAGTGAGCGAGGATTCAGTTAATCGAGTAGAGATACTACCCAATCTCATAGAAGTAAAACTGGAAGTGGTGGTAATCAAGTCTGGAGACTCTGACAATTTAGACTATATATCTATATTTGATGGCATGCTAGAGGAAGAGGTGGACGTGATGTCCTTTGACTAGGTTCCACCTATAGAAGAGTTAACTACGGGGGAGTCAATGAAGGCACTGTTCATGTCAATATTGGATAGAAATGTCCATTACTGTCAAGAGGTTAAGGAGTTGAAAGAGGAACTCCAAGCTGTCCGGGAGGACAAAATGAGTATGGAGGGCATGTGGGAAGAGGAACACGATGATCGTGTTTTGGCCAAGGACAAGGTCCACGAGCTGAAACACGATATCTTTGAGCTCAAGAAAGAGCTAAAGACTACGAAACGGAAGGTAGAGAGGATGTCCTATATATATAGGAGTTCTCATGTGGATTTCCAGCAGCAAGTAGCTGGGTATCCGATAGAAGAAGGGCAAACTCGACATACTATCAGTCGGAATGTCATTGCCGGTCTGGCCATAAAAGACTTTGAGAATGCCATTCGGCAGATGTAATCTAGTTATAGCTGGAATAGTTTAGATATCTAAATATTATGTATCTAGTAGTGACGTAAAACCCTCTTTTGTATATCAAGGGTAGTCTTTTGTAAATCCCAATTTTTGGAAAGCAATTGCGGGATGGTAATGTAATCAACTAAGGCTGAGTAATGTAAACAATGTAGTGTTATACTACAAGTTATGAATCAATATAAGTCTTTTTGTGGAACATATTGAGTAATGAGTATGAGTTATTATTTCATCACAAATAATAACTAACCAACAAGAAGAAAGTAATAATGATGTGTTATTTTCTTAACAGCAAAATGCCGCCAAGAAGGAGACAACGAAATCAAGATTCTAATGTTAACCAACTAGAGGGAGGTCCGATTAATCCAATACAAGAGTTCGTTACTCTTTTAACGGTCACGTTTAATAGAACTGGGGCTAATGTACCCATAAATCCTGGGGTAGTATGAGCTACTACTTTTAAGAATTTTAAAAGTGTCGGTCCGCCGGAGTTCAAAGGAATTACGGACCCTATAGAAGCCCAAACTTTGGTGAAAGAGATTGAGAAAGCATTTGTTATAGCAAATGTTGATGAAGGTTAGAAGGTTGCCTTTGCAACCTATATGATGAAAGGGGAGGCCAATTTCTGGTGGGAGGCGAACTAGGCTAGGGCTGGAATAGAAAATTTAACGTGGGTGAGGTTCAAGGAGATTTTCTTCGAGAACTACTTTCCCACAAGTATGCAAGGAAGGATGGAAATGAGGTTTCTTGATTTGAAGCAAGGGGATATGATAGTTCCCCAGTATGCTGCCAAGTTTAATGAACTGACAAGATTTGCTCCACATCAAGTGGACACTGAAGTGAGAAAGGCTAGAAGATTCGAGCAGGGCTTGAAACCCTATCTCTATAGCCGAATTTCGGTGTTCCAAAGTACTTCCTTTGGAACCATATTAGAGAAGGTAATAATTGCCAAAGGTGGGAATGAGGCTCTCAGCTAGTACCACAAGGATAAGAAAAACAAGGGTAAAGTTGATGGAGGAATGAAAACCGAGGGAGCCAGCGGTAGTGGTGACGGTCAAAAGAGGAAGGGATTTAACTCTGGGAATACCGAAGTAAAACAAGGGGATTCTAAGAGGAGGATGGAGGCCTGTAAAACCTATGGGAAGACTCATTTAGGAGTCTGTCTCAAGGGAAAGGCAGTATGTTATAATTGTGGACAGGAAGGGCATATTTCGCCTAACTGTCCAAATCCAAAGAAAAATCACGGATGTTTTGTATGTGGATCAATTGACCACATAGTAAAGAACTGCCCAAAGAAGGGGACAAATGGTAATAAGGGCACTAATAGCGATAAGTTGGCTATTAGTGGTCCAGCTCAGCCGGGTAGATAAATGGCCCGCACTTTTAATATGACGGTTCAAGATGCGGTGGCATCAGGGGATGTAGTTGCAGGTATTATCCCGATCAATAACATAAATGCTTACGTGCTATTTGATTCGGGTGCTCCTTGTTCATTTATAGCATGTGATTTTGCTAGACGATTAGAATTACTTTTCAAAAAGTTGCTTATACCTTTGATTATTAAGGTAGCAAATGAAGAGATAATTCATGTTGAAGATATTCATAGGAATTGTTGCGTAGATATACGGGGTTATAAATTATCGATAGATTTAATACCGATAAAGTTGGAAGAATTCGATGTAATTCTTGGAATGGATTGGTTGATTAACCATAGAGAAATTATAGATTGCCAGAAGAAATGTGTGAGTATTAGGATTTTGCAGCAACCTCCTGTAGTATTTTACGGTAATAAATTGTCGGGACGCTCGTGTTGTCTTACGTTGCCACAAACTAGCAAACTTTTAAGGAAGGGATGGGTAGGTTATCTGTAACATGTTGTTGACACCCAGTGAGTGGGAGCAACCATGGAACAAATACCTATAGTAAATGAATTCATGGATGTGTTTCCAAGTGAATTACCGGGGTTACCACCGGATAGAGAGATCGAATTTGTAATAGACGTTGTGCCAGGAGCGGCACTAGTCTTAAGGGCACCGTATCGTATGACGCCTGTGGAAATGAAAGAGCTAATGGTTCAATTACAGGAACTATTGGATAGGAAGTACATTCAACCGAGTGTTTCCATGTGGGGGGCACCAGTGTTGTTTTTTAAGAAGAAAGATGGATCGTTAAGGCTTTGTATCGACTATCGAGAGTTGAACAAGTTAACTATAAAGAATAAATACCCATTTCCCAGGATCGATGATCTTTTTGATCAGTTGAAAGGGGCAAAGTATTTTTCTAAGATGGATTTGCGGACGGGGTATAACCAATTGAAGGTTAGAAAGGAGGACATACCAAAGACAACATTCAGGACTCGTTATGGTCATTATGAGTTTCTGGTAATGTCATTTGGGTTGACGAATGAACCAACTGCATTTATGGATATGATGAACAAAGTGTTCAAACAATATTTGGACAAGTTTGTTATTGTGTTTATCGATGATATTCTAGTCTATTCTAAGATGCCAGAAGATCATGCTGAACACTTAATATTAGTGTTGGAGACACTAAGAAAGGAGAAGTTATATGCAAAATTCACTAAGTGTGAATTTTGGTGGAGAAAATATGATTTTTAGGTCATGTTATTGACCAAGAAGGATTTCAAATGGATCCAAAGCAAAAGGTAGAAGCGTTGATGAGTGGGAACAACCGAAAAACGCCGATCGAGAAAGTGAGCTTCCTAAGGTTAGAGAGGATACTATCAAGATTTATCCAAGATTTTTCAAGATAGCTACTCTGTTGACTAACTTGATAAGGAAGACGGTAAAATACATGTGGACGGATAAATGTGAAGACAATTTTCAAGAACTGAAGAAAAGGTTAAGTGAAGCCCCTATTTTGTCATTACCCGATGACATATGAAATTTTGTAGTTTATAGCGATGCTTCACATAGAGGACTTGGTTGCGTGCTCATGCAGCATGGCAAAGTCATTGCGTATGCATCACGACAGTTGAAGGATTATGAGAAAGTTTATCCTACTCATGATCTGGAACTGGCCGCAGTAGTATTTGCCCTAAAGATATGGAGACATTATCTTTATGGGGAAAAATGTGAGATATATACGGACCATAAAAGTCTAAAGTATATCTTCACTCAGAAGGAGTTGAATATGAGATAGAGAAGATGGCTAGAGTTGATAAAGGATTATGATTGTGAAATCCTGTATCACCCTGGGAAAGCCAATGTAGTTGTCGGCGCCATAAGTAGGAAGGGTCGGGAAAGGTTATCTATGTTAACGACTCAAGATGAGTTAATAACAGAGATGGCTAAGATGGAAATAGAAGTAAAGATGCCAAGTGATTCGAGGCAGATACTTTTTACGATGGAGATGCAATTTACCATCGTAGAGAGAGTCAAGGAGGTACAACTCAAGACTGACGAGTGTAACCAAATGAAGAAGCGGTTATCCGATAAAGAAGATACTAAGTGTAGTCTTGATAATGAGGGATTATTAAGATTTGAAGGAAGAATTTGGGTTCCGAATGAGACAAAATTAAAGGAGAAAGTGTTACAAAAAGCTCATAGTTTAAGGTACTCGATACATGCTGGTAGCACTAAGATGTATCAAGACCTTCGACAGAGTTTTTGGTGGCCGAACATGAAGAGAGAAATAGCTAAATACGTGAGTAGATGCTTAACTTATCAAAAAGTTAAAGCTGAACATCAATGACCAAGTGGCTTGTTACAGTTATTGGAGATTCTAGAATGGAAGTGGGAACATATCACGATGGACTTCGTGGTGGGACTTCCGACAACGACCAAAGGGTAAGATTCGATTTGGGTAATAGTAGACCGATTGACGAAATCGGCTCACTTTTTACCAATTAGGGTCAAGTATAACTTAGACCAGTTAGCTAAACTTTATGTTAAGGAAATTATTTCATGGTATCCATAGTTTCTGATCGAGACCCAAGATTCACTTCACGATTTTGGGTTAGTTTGCAAAAAGCTATGGGCACGGATTTATGATTTAGTTAGTTTGCAAACGATTTAGTTCAGATTTATTTCCAGACATGGAGTACCAGTATCAATTGTGTCAAATCGTGATCCACGATTCACATCGAACTTTTGGAGAAGTTTGCAAGAACAGTTGGGAACACAGTTGAAGTTAAGTACAGCGTATCATCCATAAACTGATGTGCAGAGCGAGAGGACAATTCAAACGTTAGAAGACATGTTGAGGTCTTGCGTCATGGATTTCAAGGGTAGTTGGGATGATCACCTACTTGTAGAGTTTGTCTATAAGAATAGTTATCATGCAAGCATAGGCATGTCACCTTATGAAGCTTTGTATGGAAGAAGGTGCAGAACACAATTGTATTGGGATGAAGTGGGCGAACGCCGGATGCTAGGACCAGAATTGGTGCAGCAGACATCGGATGTAATAAAGTTAATTCAGATGCGTCTTGTTATAGCTCAGGACTGACAGAAGAAGTTTGCGGACTCGCATAGATTAAATCGAGAGTTTGAAGTAGGCTCATATGTGTTTCTAAAGGTATCTCCCTGGAAAGGAAAGATACTTTTTGGAAAGAAAGGAAAGTTAAGTCAAAGGTTTATAGGACCTTTTGATGTATTAAAAAGGGTGGGAGAGGTAGCTTATATGATAGCATTACCTTCAAACCTAGAAAGAATACATAACGTGTTCCACGTATCTGTATTACGCCCTTATAAACCGGATTATAAGCACGTAATTGAATATGAGCCGATTCATATCGAGAAGGACTTAACATATGAAGAATCGCCGATTCAAATCATTGATAGAAAGGAACAAGTTTTGCGGAACAAAGTAATACCATCAGTAAAGGTATTATGGAAGAACCACGACGTCAAAGAAGCAACGTGGGAATTAGAAGAAAAGATGAAGAAAAATTTTCCTCATCTATTTGATTAAAGTAAGACAAGATTCCGAGGACAGAATCTTTATAGGGGGGAAGGATGTAACGATCGAGAAATTTGGATTCGTTTGTAAAATGATTTTATTAAATTAAATAATAATAAAATTATATTTTATGTGATATCAAGATGGTTGTCATTCTATAACCTATTGATGTTGGAATGTCGTAGTATTTTAGCTATGTTATGGAATTAAAGTGTTCGAATTTTCAAGATGAAAATAAAAGTTTTCTGAGAAATTTTCTGAAAAACACTATTCATCGGTATTTGCTCGGGAATTATTTTTGAATTTCTGAGAAATATGTAATGATAGAATATCAAGGTAAGACGGATTATGTAATAATAATCTAGTTATGGAAAATATAATATTTCGCTTGCGGACATAAGTTATGAATATTAAGGAAAGCGAAGTATTATTATGTAAGTAATAATTGTATGATACTTAGGTATTGTACAATGTAATGAAAATGAGTATAATACGAAGTATTATACGAGTTTGGACGAATGATGGATTATTGTATATAATAAATTTATATATGAGTTAAATACGAGAATGATACATAAACTATAGGTATATGTATTGAGTAATGAGAATGGACTTGGAAGATTGGTTATAATTGGTACAAGCCCAAGTGAATTAAATGTGAGGCACAAATGTTAATTAATGACCAAGTTGGTGTTTATTAATGCAAGCCCAAAAGCTAGGTTAATTTAAGCCCAAGCTAGAATCCATGAGTTGTTTGATCCATGGGGCAAATCATATTAATATGGTTACTCTTGGTAACCAAGTTTTATGTGTGGTGACCAAGTTAATGTGGTGACCAAGTTAATGTAATGACCAAGTGTTAGGAGTAATGACCCAGCAAATGATAGGATTTGTGCTAAGCAAGTAATGAATAGTAAGGAGGTGGCTTAAGGAGGTGGGTGATTTAATGACTAAATTACCCTAACCTTGAGAGTTCTATAAATAGAGAAGGTTTGCAAGTCATTTAACACTTGTTCAAACAATCTAAACTATTACAAAGTGCTTAAGTGTTAGGGAGATTAAGCTACAAATAAGTTACTTCCATAAGCAAAAAGAAGAAGAAGACTACTTTGCAAATACTTCAAGAGTAAGACTTCTTCTCCAAATTATCTTCTATCTCTATCATGATAGGTTGATAAGAAAAGTTGGATTAAGGAACATGTATGTTAAGAAGTAAGAAGAATGTGTAAGCAATGAACATAAGTCACATAAGTTGGAAATAAGTTATTTGAACTTATAAAAGTTAGGAACTTGTTATAAGTTAACCTTGAATGTTAGTATAAATGTTAAGGGTTTATATGAATTTGTATCATGTAAACATGAATGATATTATATGTATGAAAATATAAGTATGATGATTAGAAGACTTTAACTTTCAGAAGTTATGAACAATGAAGCTAAAAGTAGTTTATAATTTAATAAGTTATAAGCTCATGAAGGAATAAGTCAAAATCCAACAATGAATATAAGTTGTTATATTAAGTATGTTGAGATGTTCATAGAATAAATTGAATGCATTTGAAATAATGAACAAATCATAAGTAATGAAGATTTGCCGGAAATTGAACGATTGGACGATAATTGTCGAATTCGTGAAATTCCCGGATTAGAAGTCAAATTTTGTGTTAGAACTCGGAAACGTTGGTTTTCGATGGAGACAAGTCATATTTGGCATTCTAGAGTCGCGGAATCGAAAATGACCGAATTCCGACTTATAATGAAGAAACGAGCATTAAACGTTCACGAACGTTTATCGTTTACGTTAAAAATGAACTAATAGGAGAATTTTTAGCAAACGAAGTCAAATAGATAAAATTCTTGCATGAACGCGTAGAGTACGTAATTTGTGAACCGTGGGCTTTTGAATGAACCAATTCGAACTTATAACGAAGAAATTATGCGTTCGGGAAGTTCACAAAATTCAAAGTTTGTAAAAAATTTCTGGTGCACAGAGTTGGTGCCGCGGCGCCAACCCTAGGCCCAATGAGTGGTGCCGCAACGCCATAATAGTATCTGAGCACACTGGAAACTCGTGCTGCAACGCGAACCATAGTATAAATGATTAGCCATAATTGGCCATGAATAGGCCATGACCCATCTTAGAGTGGCGCCGCAAATGCGCCCATTGAGTAAGGACTGGGTGCGCAGCGGCCAAGTCAGAGACCTCTCCACTGTTAACTCTCACCGCAGTGAGAGATGTAGGTTTATGACTCAGGCCGCAGCGAGAGATGTAGGTTTATAACTGGCGCCGCAGTGCCAGCCTTAGAACAAAGATGGTGATGAATGTTTATAAGTACAAAGAAAGGAAGGTGATTGATTTCAAAGTAAACCTACTTTAAGGAACATAAAGTAACATTGTTAAAACTATGTTAAACCTTAAGGATGTTGTATAAAGGTTATGATAACCTAGTCAAATATGAATGCAAGTTTAATGATAAGCCGGAATGGATAGTAAATGAATCTAATACATAATTAGATTAAGATGAAGGGTAAGATATAGTCATATACATACTTGATAATATATGACCTAATACGAGGCATTATGTGATCATGTGTTGTAGAGACTTAAAAGATTCAATCATAAAGTAATTATACCGTAGCAGACGCTAAAGGCAAGTATTCTAACTCTTGTCTCGATTCAATCGAACAAGTTTTTGAAGTTCATGTATCTTACGCATGAATTGATGTACAATGAAGTTAAAGCCAATTCTTTTGGCTAAACTTGATATATTGAGTGGATTATTAATAATCTATTCATCTGTTATCAAATGTTGTTATCTTTTGTCAACTACTTGTTATGGTTGAAGACTGAAATGTTAAACAAATGTTTTGTCGATAAACGACAGGCACGAGAGGTTGCCATAATTAAACGTACATACGTTTAATGAATGTAGTGTTGATCAACATAGAAAGTACAATACAGTCGATCACCTAGAAGTGCTCAAGTAAGTAATCTAGAAGCTTACGGACTTAGTTCCGGATTGTCCTTTTCAAAGAAGAATGATATGCTCAAGGTCTGTAACCGGAGTGAATATTTTACTAAATATTGTTATTATTGTAAAACATTTTGAAAGAAAGATGAAGTGCTATTTTGATTCATCAATAGTACTTCATAACTATTATTCAGTTATTGAAGATATACGAATCTTATGTGTCAAGCATGTTATTTATTGAAATTGTCATACTTGATGAGCTAGTTATGCTCACTCTTGCTTGAACCATATGAATGCAGCTAAGACTGAACGTCCTGAAGGATCGAATAAGGATAAAGGAAAAGCTAAGGCAGATCGTTAATCTGTCTATGTAATAGTATAGGTTTAATGTTATAATGTAATTGATATTATGACAAAGAACCTTTGTAATGGGTTTAGAACTTGGGAGAATGTAAATATTATTTTGATTATTGATAAGAGATATTCGTTCTTTTGAGGCTTTTCAATTGAATGAATGTTTGAATGTTTGTACAGTATAGCACTATCTGTTTGGTTGGAAGATACCCGTATTTGGGGGCGTTACACGCTGTCCCCTAGCCAGGCCAAAGTTGAGTTTTACATTTCCTGGTTCTGTCCCATTCTTTAGAATGCATTTAACATATACTTAGATACTTATTAAAGATTCTTCCATGCTCTTAAGGTCATCCTACGTTCATCTTTGAAATGTATGGTTCTAGTTTGAGATTTCAAATAAGTTAAGGCCAGTTGAGGTCTTGAATCACAATGACTACTATGCTCACCATGTACACATATGAGATAATCATGAAATCAGTTAGTATACATGCTCACAAAAGATTTTCATCGTATGAACATATTTAGTATTGTTCATCCTATGAAAACTTGTATACAATCATGTTTAAACGATCTTATGTTATGTCATACTAGATGGATACACATATAGATCATGATTAGGGTAATTGTATGTAATATTAGACATTCAGAATCTGACCATGACAATGTCTCTAGTACTAGTTTGCAAAAAGTCAGAATCCATCTTTATAATTCATTTTAAACTTAAACCATGCATTCTAGTGATACCAAGACTTCTTAGAATCACATCTCATGCATCCTTAGTATATCTACAAGTCTTCATAGTCAGAATTGAAACATTACTACTTTCATCAAAGTTTTTCTTTTAAAACTTTAAGTCTTCATTAAGAACGTATACTAAAGCAAGTTAAAGTTCTCATGATATACAAAGGAACTTAAGTTCATAAATCAGGTCTGTTTTCATGTATATCTAAGTTGTTTTAGCATGATAGAATTACCATATATCATGAGAAGTCAAAACTCAGGACTGGTGCATGGTGCAGCTATGCCGTGTTGAACTGCAGGAAGCGTGCAACTGCGCCCTACCCTAGTTAGTTCAGACAAGTCTCTGCTTCGGTAGAGATCAAACCAATTTTAGTTTTCCTATATTCTAACATGCTTAAACCTATTCTCTGAGGTTCTATACATGCATATAAACTTCATAAACACTTTAATAACACATTTCCAAACCTAATTCACAAGAACTGGTGAGAATTTCTATAATTTGCCAAGTTTGGAATTAAGAACTTAAAACAAGAATTTGCCTTCTAGGAAGCTTAGTAAGCTTAGTTCCTTCCTTCTGCAAATCCTAGACTCCTTCTTAATTAACAAGAAACTCACACTCCCAAACTTGGAATTCAATAAACAATTCACAACAACGGGAAAATGAAAAATGTAGCTGCCTTTTATAGAAGAATGATTGACTTGTTAATGGTTTTACACTAAGGTTGGAATCCATGGGGTAGAAGAAGAAGACAATGGTTATAGAAGAGTTTCTCAACCATCTATTCCTTAGCCATCTCCAGCCATCATCGCGTAGCTTGTAGCCACTATGCTTAGCTTTGCATTTTACGTAAAGGATATATAGGTTACTCTTTGGCAACTGAATTGGAACAAGCCTTCTAATTCTCAGCATTTGATTTCAAATGTGGTTAATTAAATTCTCGTTTGTTTCCCTCATGTGATTTTAATGTACTAATGCTATTACAGAATAAAAAGTTTGGGATTATATATGTACCCATATCATATAATTCATGTACATTGGGTTTACATCATTTAATATTTAATATAGATAAAATAATGCAGTTAGGTATTATTAACCTGGTATTCTCCATAAATATTATTAGTACACATACCTCAATATTATAACACTATCCAATATTAAATGTCTATTTTTTTAACATTTCATTCCTTTCCGAATTTCTGAGATGCACAGTTAATTAACTATTTATGTATTAAAATGTCACATATGATTTTATTGTGTTACTTGGTACTTCATACCATTAAATTTACTCTTATCATATGAATTTAATAATGTCACACATTACAATAATGTTCCATATAATATCCATAGTAATAACAAACTTCCAACCTCTCGCCATCGACGCCTTTTGGGCCGATTTGTATCAACGTGAAAGGCGACACTCTGTTGGTCTTGGCAATTGCTAAACTAGTTTAGCTTCATGTCAGTTCCAACCACTATCACCATTCCAATTTCACCTAGCATGAATTAAATCCCAAATTAATAATACTACTATTTAATCATCCTATCCATTTCATGCATGGAGTTATACAATTACACATAATTAATCTTTCTCTTATTAAAACGTTTCTCTCTTAATTCACTTAGTGAATCTATTAGTCCTTTATTATGCCACACTAGGCAATTTTGATACGCTTTACGTTAAGATCTTCACCAGTCTTATCACAATACCTTACTGTCATATATTTCTCAACACTTAACTTAATTGAATAGAGTTTTTTTATATCTCATGCCACAACAATATGTAATTATAATTAAATAATATTTGACATTTATTAATATAATTATTAATAATATTCGTAAATTCAGGGTATTAGATTCCCCCTTATAAAAATTTTCTCCTCAAAATTGGTACAAGGTTACACAAATAAATGGGGATAGTCCCTCCTTATTTTATCCTCTAACTCCCACGTAGCCTCCTCGGCGTTGTGGTTTCGCCATATTACTTTTACAGAAGATATAGTTTTATTTATCAAAGTTTGCTCTTTCCTATTTATTACTTGGACAGGAATTTCCTCAAACGTCAAGTTCTTCTCTACTTGAATAGGCTCATAGGATATCACGTGTTTATAGTCAGGCTTGTACGGACGCAACAGGGAAATATGAAACACATTGTGAATGTGTTCCAGCTTGGGTGGTAAGGCTACTTTATACGCCACCTCTCCTACTCGCTTTAACAATTCGAATGGTCCTATGAATCTCGGACTCAACTTTTCCTTCTTACCGAATCTTATCTATCCCTTCCAAGGAGATACTTTCAAAAACACAAAAATTCTAACTTCAAAATCGCGATCTTGATGATGCAAATCCGCGTATTTCTTTTGGCGATCTTGTGCAGCTACCAATCTAGCTCTTATCGTTGTCACTATGTCCGATATTTTTTCAACTAATTCCAGTCCTAGTATCCTTCGTTCTCTGACCTCGTCCCAACACAATGGTGTTCTGCACTTTCTCTCGTAAAGAGCTTCGTACAGTGGCATACCGATACTCGCATGATAACTATTATTGTAAGTAAATTCAACTAAATGTAAGTGATCATCCCAACTCCCCTTGAAGTCCATCACGCAAGCTCTAAGCATGTCTTCTAACGTTTGTATGGTTCACTCACTATGCCCATCGGTTTGTGGATGATAAACGGTACTCAATCTTAATTGTGTCCCCATTCTCTCTGTAACGACTCGGAAGTTCGGATCGTCTATAAATTAGTTATTAATAAAATGAATTTTTATTAATAATATTATGTGCTATGTGTTTATTAATCGTTCTAGAACCTAGGATGATTATAATTCGGGAGGATTCTGGCTACGAGCTAGACTGAACGAGTAATAATTTTCAAGACAAAAATGAAAATTTTCCGGGAACAAAAATATTTCTGGGGAAAAAGATGAAATAGGCATTATCTAAGGGTTAGGGTTTGAATAACCTAAGCCTTTCTGCGAGTTCGGTATGTAGAAATCATATTCAGTTGAAAGATTTGACGGTTAAATATCGTGAAAAGTTAAATAAGCCAATAAAAGTTTTTCTCGAAAAACGTGCATAAATCGGACAAAATAAAAATGACGAAAAGTGATGTTATGTACTTTTCATTCATTTAGCTATGTTAGGGGAAAACATGAAGGAAAACGCTTAACACCAACAAGTGTTTTTTAGTTTTTCAGAAATCCGAAGAATACGTAAAAGTTAATTGGTAAAGGAAAGACGAAATATGTGACCCCCCCAAATCTGGGTATCTTCCAACCCGACAGATGGTGCTACACGGTACTACCATTCAGTCATTCATTCATTCATTTAATTGAACAGTCTCAAAAGGACTAATATAACTTCTATATATTCAAAATAATATTACATTTCCCAGTTTCTTTATAACCCATTCGTTCATTCTTGTCATAATATTCAGTATATTGCAGACATTCAACTATACTATTACATAAGTAATCTAAGGGTTCGTCTTTGCTTTGCCCTTGTCCTTGTCGGAGCCTTCGGTCCGCTCAATCTTAGCTGTGTTCGTACGGTTCAAGCAAGAGTGAGCATGACTAGCTCAGCAAGTACTACAATTCTAATAAACAACATGCTTGAAACATAGAACTCATATATCTTCAGTAACTGAACAATAGTTATGAAGTACTATCGATAATTCAAAATAGCACTTCTTTTCATTCAAGACGTTTTTCAACAATAATATTCAGTAGAATATCAACTATGGCTCAAGACTATGAGCAGTTCATAATTTCTTTTGAAAAGGACAACCCGACACTAAGTCCGTAAGTTTGGCATAACTTACGAGCACTTCTGGGTGATCAGCCCATAGTACTCTATGTTGATCAACACTACATTCATTAAATGTGTATACGTTTAAGTTGTATCAACCTCACGTGTATGTCGTTAAACGACAAAAACATTTTAGCATACTCGGTCTTCGATTGAAAACCACACCAATATAACTCGGTAACATTAATCATGCTTGATAGAAACATAATATAAGTCTAGCCAAAAGAATATGCTTTGACTTCATCATTCAAGACTTCATGCGAAAGAATACATGAATTACAAAGCTTGCCCAGACTGAACTGAACAAGTGTTAGAATACTTGCCTTTAGCATCAGCTTACTGATTATCACACGTACACCTTAAGTCTCTAAGTCTCTACAATACATGATCATATAATGTACCACATTAGGTCATATATAATCAAGTATGTATACTATTATATCTTACCCTTCATCTCAATCTAAATCCTGACTTAGATCTGTTATTATGGTTTTTGACTTTTCATTACGTCGTTCACAATGCATCATGATTGATTACTAACTCTTAATCATCATACATAATGTTTAAAAGTACCTTATAATATCTTAATAAGTTCCTCAGTTTATTGCTACTGGGTTACTGTTCATGTTATACTTGTGAACATTCTTCACTGTCCACATTCTAGGGTTGGCGCTGCGGAGCCACCCATTGCTCTTCTTATCTAAGTAAGAGTTCGATCATTTTCAAGTCCACAACTCTATAATGTCAAATATGACTTGTCTACATCGAAAACCAATGTTTTCGACTTCAAACACAAAATACGACTTCCATTCTGAGAATTTTACGAATTCGACGATTATCGTATAATTGTGTGAATTTCGACAAAACTTCATTCCTAATGATTCTAAATGGATTTTAACCAACATATGAACATTACAAGTTACTTATTACACCAACTTATTCTCAAAGTAGGTTTTGACTTATTCTCATAAGTCAATGACTTATTCAACTTATTAACTACAAATTCTCATGCTTATGACTTACTATGAACTTAAGTCCATCAATCAACGTTCTCATACCATATTGAACATACTAACCTCATATGACAAACATATGATAAGTTCTTCATAAGTTTATCAACTTATTAGAGTTCAAGTTACTTATTCAACTTATTCGGCTAAAGTTCATTCATCAAAGATTTCTTATAGGTTCTTGGCATATCATCCCACTTCTCTATCAATCCTATCATGGTAGAGATAAAGATATAATAGACAAGAGTCTTACCCTTGAAGACTATTACTTCACTTCTCTTTGGAAAATCTAGCAAAGATTGAATGACTTATGCTTGACTTATGTGGCTTATTCTCTCTAACCAATAAGCTACTTAACTTGAGAGGAGTTGGATGAAATGAAACAACCAACAAATGAATTATGAAGCTTGGTATTTATAGGCTTGGCTAAGTTAGGGTATTATGGACATTAGGACATCCCACCTCCTTAACTAACCTCCTCAACTTCCACCTCCTTACTATTCATCACTTTACAACTAAGTAACTTGACTAGCACAACACTTGCTCATCACACAAAAAGCTTTCCCATCAAGACTACCCACTTTACACTTGGTTTGCTCCATGGGTCATGGCTTAATCACATTGGGCTTGCTAATTATCTAGCTTATTTCTTATTGGGCTTATATTACAATAGTTTGGACTCATGACTTATCAAACACTTGGGCTTGAGTATCACTTTCCATTGGACTTCTACCAAAAAGCTAATAATCCTATAAGTCCATTGTAATAACCGCAAATTTTATGACTTATATTAATATTTATATAAATAGAGCCTGTGATTATTATTTTATAAATGCTTGCATGGCATGAGGTGAGTAATTTTACAGGATTAATTGAACTTTTAATAATTGATAAGATGAGGAGAATTGTGATAAGTTGATGAAATGTCTTGTGGGACTCAATGACGGAATTAGTAAGGAATAAATTACTGAAGGAATGCATTACTAAGTAAAAGATGTCAATAAGAGAGGTGGTGTATAATTAATTTATTTAATTATACCAGAGTAATAATAAATCACTGAATTGGTTTGAAGGCTTATCGGGATAGACTAAATCTTTTATTATTATTTAAGTGGGTAACTTAAATTATGTGCAATAACCCAACTTATTAATAATTATTAAGGTGGTGTATAATTTAGTGTTATTTGGGTAAATTAAATTAATTAGTCTACTGCCATAATAATTAAGTATTTACATGATAGAACCTAGCCATGTGAATTATTTTACCCACCCATTTAATTTTCGGCAACCTCATGTTATTATTCCTCATTTAATATTTTTTTTTTGCAAGCCACGTGACATTTTGTCTACCCATTATATATTTTTTTTTTCGGCAGCCTCATGTCATTTCCCTACCCAATTGATTTTTTTAAGCCATGTTAAGTCTCAATTTCGGCAGCCTTAGAAACTTTTCCATTTTCGACAATTGCATGGTGACTAAAAGCTATTAGTCTTGAGAAAAATTCTAACAAGCTTAGTTTAGTGAATGGGGTACAAGAAAAAGTGGTTGGCGTGTGTATTGGGTGGTAGTTGGTAGTACTCTAGCATGTGAGGGATGGGATATATTGAGTACTAGGTAGCTATAAAGTTGTTATAGGTAATGGCCAAAGAATAATTTTAATAAATGCAAACACTTTTCCTTGGTCTATATATAACCCTTGCTCTAGAGTTCCTTTAAAAAAAAAAAAAAGAAAGCAAGACCCAAGTAGAGAAGGTGGTGTGGTCGGCAGTAGCATTGTTGTTCTTGGCAACCCATTTCTTTTTCTTCAACTAAGGTATATAGAAATTAATTAGTTAAATAAAATTCTTTCTATTTAAATTCTAGCATACATTTTCTTCTTTTTGAAGTAATGTGGATATATTGTATTGCTTGAAAATTTGTATGCTAAATTAATATTTACCATGTGTTTCAAAATAAATAAATTATATTGCATGAATGCATAATGATTTTTGTATAGAACAAAAAAAAAAAACTTCTTTCCATTTAATTTCTAGTAGACACTTGTTTTTCTTTTAAGGGTAATATGATTTTATGTGTTGTTAGTATGCTAATGTTTGTATGCTAAAACATTGGTTTTGTAGTATGTCCTTAAACTAGATAAATTAATTTTTGCAAGAGTACATAATTTTGTTGTGCGTAGAAAAAAAAAAAAAAGAAAAGCTAGTAATCATGCATAAATGTAGTTGGTGGGGCGGGTAGGTGCATATATATATTAAGGTGATATATGATTTTTTGCTTGTGTCTATCTTTGCTCTATAAAAAAAAAAAAAGAAGCAAGCAAGCTAGCATGTAATGAATTGATCTAAAAGTAGGTTAGGTGGTTATTAAGAGGGTTTATGTGATTTTGTTACTTGTGTATACAAGTACTACTAAGCAAAAAAATAATAATAATAATAAATAAATAAAATAAATAATAAATAAATAAATAATAAATAATAATAATAAAATGAAATAAAATAAATTGTTACTCCATAATGGTCATGGAGGATAAATAGAGTAATATTTAAATGCAACAAGAAGAGTGTTTCTACCAAGTGGGATGTGTATGTTTATATTTGTGTAATGTCATGTAAAACTCCAAATTAATAAAATTAGTTCAGATAACTAAATTGAGCAATAGTTTAATAAATAAATGTTATGTGCTTAGTTTTCTTATTTGTGAGCATAAATGTGTAGCAAGTAAGAAATGTAGTATTTTATTTTATGAGAGACTTGTACCTTGAACTAGGATGGCATGCGATTAACAGCTTAAGTGAGTTGGTTTCAACAATCACTAATTTGTACGGCTATATTATTATATTATAGGCAGTATACGTGACAAGGTGTCAAAGGTAACATAATCGACGAATGAGGCAAGTTCCTACTTCTTACACTATATACCTTCGAATTGTTGTCTCAAGCAAATATCTGTTTTTATTTGGAAATCATTTATATACCTTGACGTTGTTGCAAGCATTGGACTTATCGTTCTTAAATGCATTATAAAAATTGTCTAAGCCTTTGATTCGACTAGACTATTATTTTGTGTTAAAGCTATCCAAACCAATTGACTTGGTGTGGACTATCGTAATCTACTGAGATGAAAAACCCTCATAGAAGGGGAAATTATATATGGTCGGCAAACCGACGTGCGCACACAAGTATGATTAAATGTTATGCATAACGTAGGGTACTTTAGGCTGATCACCTATTGTACTCGTTTATATTGGATTACAATGTAATACTGTTAATTCTAGTAAGAGTTCTTAGTCCTTAGTGACTGCTCAGTACTCATTCATGTTGAACTTCGAAATAAATCCTGAAATTATCGATATGCTTCAGTCTATAACGACACCTATTGAATACTCTTGATATTTCTTGATATCCTTGAATTACTTATTGTTATTATACCCTTGAAAGATTTAAATGCTATAACTGCTTGTTCTTCTGGCTATATTACTTGCTGGGCAAACTTGTTGCTCATTCTTGCTTCCTAAGACATTACAGTTTAGGCAGAGCAAGGCGGTACTTCAGGACAGGATAAGGGAAAGGGCATGGCGACATAATAACTTAGTCCTTAAGACTAGAAGTATTATTATTATTGTTATGCTTGTTATGATGTATTCAAGAATGACTAAGTTATGTTTATGTTAAGCACTGAATTGTCGTAGTAATGGTTACGGTATCTTGGGACGCGAATATTTATATGATATCAATGTAAATTATTCTATTATTTCCGTTGTTAATGATTTAGTAAGATATTCATAGTTATGCGTGATGATGCAAGAATTCGAGATATGGGTGTCCAAGAATTTTGGGGGCGTCATGAGTTAGTATCAAAGCTATAGTTATAAACCTTAGGAGCTAGAGCCCTTAGATTATAACTTAGGAGAACTTGGAAGATAGAAAGGGATGAAACTCATATAGAGTTTTCATAGAGAGAGACTTAGCATGTTATAGAATATAACTTCATTCTATACAATGAACTTATGTTATTTAACATTCTAATGGAGTTGTTGTTTGTTTTGTCTTGTGTTGGTGATTATAGGATGACTGACATGGGAGGACCTAGCCGAGTAGTAGAAGAGGAGCCGCGTGACATACACGTGGTTTATGAGGCACCATTGATAGCAGAGCCTATATCAACTGTAGTCCCTATCGATGATGATGATGATGAGGAAGAGGAGATGGAGCCAATACCCGAGGAGTCTGATCCTGAGGAGGAGCCTGTGGTGGACGAGCCCATGGAGGACTCCGACGAGGCTACTCTCGAAGATAGGATGTTGGGGGAGTATGAAGAACAAATTTTAGAGTTAGGGTGCAGAGTTGAGGAGTTAGAGGCTGAGACTAGGGACAGGGAGTCCGAGTTCCAAAAGCTGAGGGACGAAGACCACCAGAGAAAGTTAGTGATGCAGGAGATGGAGGTGGAGATTGCTCACCGTAAGGAGGCAGGGATCCAAATGGGGGCTTTGTTTCACAAGGCGGTGGCTAGGAATGTAGAACTGGCAGGGAAGTTGGAAGAGATGGAGCAGAGGGAGTTGAGAGAGAGGACAGAGAAGGAGGCTATCCGTACTCAGTTAGAGATGGAGGTAATGGATAGGATCCATTTCGAAGAGAAGTGGGAAGGGGCCAATGATAGGGCTAACGATCTAGAAGATGAAGTGAGGTGCAAAAGGAGGAAGATGAGCAGGATGGGCTATGCATGCGCATTTTGCCATGAGGAGGCGATTGATGGGGTGAATCACTACCCTGCAGAAAGACGGACACTCTCAACACACCATAAGCCGAGATTTGGTGGTACACATGACTCAGAGGGAGTACCAGAGCGCTGTGGATCGCGGGATGATGGATTTAGTCTAGGCGTTAAAAGTTATTAGTTATAGTTCGTTATGTGGTGTATTATCTGTTGTTGTAAATGCAGTCTTTTATGTAGAATGTGAAATAGTTGTAAACCCCAAACTTTTGAGTTAGAGGGGTAGTATGTTAATGGTTGTCCCCATCTTTTGTGATATTAGGGGATAAACATGTATTGTAACAATTTGGCATATGAATATAAATGACCTTGTTCTGAAATGTATTCTGAAATCTTATTCCTTTTATGGAGAATTATTTAAGTAATATAATTAGATAATAAAAATGGAAGTTTTGTGATGCAGAAAAATGTCGCCCAGACGTAGACTAACTGCACCGGAAGAGTCGGTTAATGATGAGAGAGGACAAGTAGATCCCATTCAGAGGCTTGTAGATTTGTTAGGGGAGGCTCTTAGGGGAAGAAATGAACAAGTACCACCCGTTCCCCAAGTAGCTCCGGTCGCAAACTTCAAGGACTTTAAGAGTGTAGGACCTCCAGAATTCATGGGTACTACCGACCCTATCGTAGCGCAAACGTGGATCAAGGAAATGGAGAAAGCCTTCGCCATTGCTCGTGTGGGTGAAGACCCGGAAAAAACCGTGTTCGCTACATACATGATGAGGGGTGAAGCAAACCTCTTGGTGGGAAGCAAATCAGAGAGGCGGAGAAGGGACTATAACACAGGAAAGGTTTAAGACCTTGTTCTTCAAGAATTACAGAAGAGCATGAAGAATAGGATGGAAGTAAAGTTCTTAGAACTAAAACAAGGGAGATGAGCGGTGCACAAGATGTCGGCCAAGTTCAATGAACTCGCACGATTCGCAACACATCAAGTGAGACATCGAAGAAAGGAAATCTCGACGCTTCAAACTTGGACTAAAACCTTGGTTGTTCAAAAAGGTGTCGGTCCTTCAAATCGACTCGTTCGCCACATTATTGGAGAAGGCGATAATTGCTGAGGGAGTTAGCGAGGCATTGAGCCAATACAACAAAGAGAAGAAGAACAAGAATGCTGGGGGAGAAACTCGTGGAGGTAGTAGCAGTGGTGGAAGTTATCTGGGAAAGAGGAAATGTGATAACCGCAACAACAACAACAACAACAACAACAACAACAAAAACAACACCAACCACCGAAACATCAACCAGTCAAGAAGTTATCAAGGAGGGTTTAAGAAAAGAAGTGAAGCTTGCTCGAAATGCGGGAAAACCCATCCAGGGGAATGCTAGAAAGGGCGCAATATGCGCTACATAATCATGCCAAGAAGGGCACATTTCACCCAACCGCCCAAAACAAAAAAAAGATCAAGGATGTTTGGCGTGTGGCTCAACCGAGCATCAAATCGGGGATTGCCCAAAGAAGGGAAGCAGCGGAGAAGCGGCCAGCAGGGAGGGGCGACAAAGTCGATGATCGGCGGACCAACGCAATCCAACCAAATAAATTGCAGAACCTTTAACATAAGCATCCGGAGACGTAGTGGTACGCAAGGGACGTGGTGTCGGGTATTCTCCCAATCAATAATATAAATGCCTATGTATTATTTGATTCGGTGCTACCTATTCCTTTGTATGCGAAGAATTTGCTAATCGACTAAACATACCTCCCGAACATTTAGAAAACTCATTGAACGTAGAGATTGCGAATAAGGAAATAATTCTCATAGAGTTTGTTTCATCAAAATCACAGCAAACATTAGAGGTCATAAACTAAGCGTAGATTTAATTAGATTAAACCGGGAGAGTTTGATGTGATATTAGGAATGGATTAGTTATCCGCCCGGTGCAATAATCGATTGTCGGAAGAAGAGTGTGAACCTTCGGACCTCAAATCGCCTAAGGTAGTGTTTTTACGATAGCTCATCGCTCAAGCAATCGTGTTGCTTTACGATCTTTGCGAGGCTAAGAAATTGTTAAAGAAAGGATGTGTAGGTTATTTAGCCTATATAGTGGACACTCAGCAAAAGGGAATAGAAATGAAAGATATACCAGTGGTAAAAGATTTCCAAGACGTGTTTCCAGACGAACTGCCTGGCCTTCCGCCAGACAGAGAAATTAAATTCATAATAGACTTAGCACCGGGAACCGCACCAATTTTGAAAGCCCCATATCGAATGGCGCCAGTAGAAATGAAAGAATTGATGATTCAATTGCAAGAGTTACTAGATAAGGGTTACATTCGGCCAAGTGTGTCTCCTTGGGGAGCACCAGTGTTGTTTGTAAAGAAAAAGGATGGATCGATGAGGCTCTGTATCGATTATCGGGAGTTGAACCGAGTGACAATTAAGAATAGATATCCATTTCCAAGGATAAATGACCTTTTCGATCAAGCTGAAGGGAGCGAAGTGTTTTTCAAGATAGATTTCTAACGGGTTATCATCGGTTGAAAGTGCGAGAGGAGGACATACCAAAGACGACGTTTTGAACTCGCTACACGGACATTACGTAATTTCTAGTGATGTCATTTGGGTTAACCAATACTCCGTAAGAAAGATTCATGGACTTGATGAACCGGGTTTTCAAGCCATACTTAGATAAGTTCGTAGTAGTATTTATCGATGACATTTTGATTTATTCAAAGACGAAAGAAGAGCACGTCGAACACCTGAAGATGGTATTGGAAGCATTGAGAAGGGAAAAGATGTACGCTAAATTTTCAAAATGTGAATTTTGGATGGAAAGGGTTCAATTTCTAGGACACGTGATAGATCAAAATGGAATTTCAGTGGATCCTGCAAAGGTGGAAGCGGTAAGTAACTGGAAACAGCCAAAGACGCCAACAGAAGTTAGGAGTTTCTTAGGTTTAGCCGGGTACTATCGAAGATTTATCCAAGATTTTTCTAAGATAGCAACCCGTGACCAACCAATCTAACAAGGAAGACAGAGAAGTTCGTGTGGACGGAGAAATGCGAGGAGAGTTTCAAAGAATTGAAGAGGAGGTTGAGTGAGGCGCCTGTATTATCATTACCAGATGATACGGGAGGATTGTGGTGTATAGTGATGCATCGCATAGAGGACTTGGTTGTGTGCTAATGCAACATGGCAAGGTCATTGCATATGCCTCACAACAGTTGAAAGATTTTGAAAAATGATACCCTACCCATGACTTGGAGTTAGCAGCGGTAGTCTTTACATTAAAGATTTGGAGGCACTATTTGTATGGAGAAAAATGTGAGATATATACGGATCACAAGAGTCTGAAATATATCTTCACACAGAAGGAGTTGAACATGCGACAAAGAAGATGGTTGGAACTAATCAAGGATTACGACTGTGAAATTCTTTATCACCCGGGAAAAGCAAACGTTGTAGTCGACGCTTTGAGTAGAAAAGGAAGGGAGAAGTTATTCAAATTGACAACTCAAGAGGAATTAATAAGAGAAATGGAAAAGTTGGAAATAGAGGTGGAGGAACCAGAAGAAGCGGAAGGAAAATTACTCATGATGAGAGCTCACCCGACGTTATTGGATAGAATAAAGGAAGCACAAGAGAAAGATGAAGAATGTGAGAAGATAAAGAAGAGAATAGTAGAAGGTAAGGAAGGAAGGTTCAAAGTAGATAAGGGACGGTATATTGAGGTTTGAGGTCGAGTATGGGTATGGGTGTGAATCGAATCGAGAGAGGAAATCCTACACGAAGCACACACAATACGCCAGTATTCGTTCATCCAGGAGGCACAAAATGTACTGGGATCTTGACACCATTTTGGTGGCCTAATTTGAAAAGAGAGGTTGCAGAGTGTGTTAGCGAGATGTCTTACTTGTCAAAGAGTCAAACGGAACACCAGAGGCCAAGTGGACTACTTCAACCACTGGAAATACCGAATGGAAATGGGAGCACATTACGATGGACTTCGTGGTTGGACTTAGGTTACGTATAAGGTTATGATGCCATTTGGGTTATTATGGACCGACTAACAAAGATGTACTCGTTTTCTACCCATCAAGATTCGATTCAATTTGAACCAGTTAGCAAATTTGTATGTAAAGGAAATCGTATCGCGACATGGAGTGCCGGTGTCGATTGTCTCCGATCGAGATCCCCGTTTCACGTCAAAATTCTGGAAAAGTTTGCAAGAACGAATGGGAACTCAATTGAGATTAAATCTCGCTTATCACCCTCAAACCGACGGGCAGAGTGAGCGAACCATACAAACGTTGGAGGACATCTTTGAGAGCTTGCGTGATGGACTTCAAGGGTAATTGGGACGACCATTTACCATTGGTAGAATTAAACACAATAATAGCTATCATGCGAGTATCGGCAGATGCCGCCATATGAAGCTCTTTCATGGAGAAAGTGCGAGAACACCATTATGTTGGGATGAAGTCGAGAGAACATTAATTGTTGGGACGAGAATTAGTCCAAAGAAATGGTCGACGTGGTAACAACAATAAAGGCGATTGGTAGCGACTCAAGATCGCTAAAAGATGTATGCCGATTTGCATCGCCAGAACCGAGACTTTGAAGTCGGTAGTTTTGTATTTTTGAAGGTATCTCCTTG
Source organism: Panax ginseng (assembly GCA_020205605.1). Taxonomy (NCBI): domain Eukaryota; kingdom Viridiplantae; phylum Streptophyta; class Magnoliopsida; order Apiales; family Araliaceae; genus Panax; species Panax ginseng. The sequence continues at coordinate 108,395,014 of CM035139.1, forward strand.
GAAGGGAAAGATCAAATTCGGAAAGAAAGGAAAATTGAGTCCGAGGTTCATAAGGCCATTCGAGATATTGAAGTGAGTGGGCGAAGTGGCATACAAAGTTGCCTTGCCACCCAAACTGGAACACATCCACAACGTGTTTCACATTTCCGTACTACGTCCGTACAAGTCTGACTATAGACACGTGATTTCCTATGAGCCCATTCAAGTAGAGAAGAATCTGGCATATGAAGAAATTCCTGTTCAGATATTAGATAAGAAAGAACAAACGCTAAGAAACAAAGTTATATCTTCTGTAAAGGTTGTTTGGCGAAACCACAATGTCGAGGAGGCCACATTGGAATTAGAAGATTGGATGAGGAAAGACTATCCCCATCTTTTTGTGTAACCTTGTATCAATTCCGAGGACGGAATTTTTGTAGCGACCCCGAATCCGGGTCCCGAATCCGGTACGCTATTTCTACAAATGTTGCGGAAGATATAAACATAAATTGTTTATACATTAAACTTTTACACATCATTCCCAAGGTCTACAACCTTAACTTAATACATACCTTCAATATCTTAGAAGATTTACAATACTATTGTCATCAGAAAATTTAATAAATTTAACTACAACATAAAGAAACTTTGCCCTTTGTCTTTGCCTCTGTCCTTATTCAAGTCTTCATCTTAATTTGAAAATTTTAGCATGATATAGCAAGGGTGAGCAACAAATTTGCCCAGCAAGTTTTACATACAAAGGAGATATATCATGATTGAAAAGAATGGATAAGCTTTCAAGTTTTCAACAATATAATAATTGTGAAATAACATGAATCAACTTTTTTTTTTCAACGATTGAATGACTGAACCAATAATAATGGATGTCAACAATTAACATGAACAAGTTTAACTGAAACATATGGTAATGAAGGTGATCAGCCTTTCATACCTGATGAACATATACAACATGCACAATATGCGAATCAATAATTTATTGACGTGGTAAAATCAACAATGATTAACCACTAACATGCTTTGAATTAACAACTCAAGTTGAGTTAGGAAACTTGCACAATAATTAGAAGTTCAAGTTTAGGAACTTGCTATCACAATTGATTCCGCTAAGCAATCAATTTAATCTCTTATAAAAGACCTATCATTAATAAGATCGATCCTCCAATTAGCATAATACATTTTATCCCACAACACTATTACTCAAATAATAAATTAGCTAACATTTAGCCACATAATTAAACATTGCATAATTCTTTAACTCATTAGTAATATTATTATCCTTAATAATATTACTATCACTTAACCATTATCTTAAACTTTTGTCTAATATTTTAATCGAGTTAATAGAATATTTATCACTCACAAATATTATTAATAACTTAATAATATTTAAATCCTTTACTAATATTATTACTCATTTAATAATATTGTAATCACCTTCTAATATTATTAATCATGTAATAATATTTTACTTGATTTAATAAGTTCATGAGTCAACACTTGACTATTGCCTCATATATAAACATTTTATCTCACTAGCACATTCGCTTTATTATTTTCATTTTACGCTTATTCTCATTTTTGCTTCGTTACGTAAATCTCAGCTCAAAAACTTCATTTTGAGCACCAAAAACCTCAAAATATCATTTTTATGATTAATACAATATTTCAAAGGTTTTACATTCTTTGTTCCACCACAAAATAATTTTTATAGGCAACTATATATATATATATATATATATATTTTTCGCTTAAATATGTAATTTATATTTATTACATATTTTTATTGCTTTATTTATACGAAAGAAAGTTTCTAAGCATAAAATATTACTTATAGTCAAATTTCGCACCATAAGACTTTATTAGATTATTATGACTTATTATTTCTCTATCATATGCCCAAACACATAATATACTTCATTGAATATCAATTTCAACAATTACATTGAAAATATCATAAATCTCTTATTAAATCTCCCGTCAAATATTATTAATTATGCAATAATATTTTACGCTAAGGTTATCAACCTTTTAATTTCATTCAATCAAATACTACTAATAATATCTCAATACAATATTATTAGTCATATAAAAATAACTTAAGTCATTAATCACATAAATAAACAATTATTTCAATTGTTTTCCTTTTTAATAAATAACTTGCTTAAGCATTCTAAAATGCTATAAACATTACAACACTTTAAACCCGACCCAAAGCTTCATTACAAACTTGCATAAGCCATGCTCACGAGTCTCACTTCATACATCGCATTTTTCCTATTTTTGGACAATTTGATTTTCGAAATATTTTACCCAGCCTCACTAAAAACAGCCATAACTCTCGCGTTTTAAAACATGTTTGAGCGATTCTTGAGCCCACGCGAAGATAACTTCCAGGGCTACAACTTTTGTCTCACGACATTTTTCCAAAATGATAACACATCAGTCCAGAAATTTACACAAAGGTGGCTGTTCGGAATTTGTGGACAGTTTCGACTCGCACCTTCCGAACGCATATAACTACCTCATCCGAGTCGGAATTAGTCCGTTCGGAGTCTATGGAAAGCTAAAACAGTGTACTACAACATATCAAAAGCCCAGAATTTTAAAGCACAAAAACTGGACGAAATTGCCCTCGCTACTGACTGCCCCGAATCTGCCCATTTTGGTTATAAAAACAGAACTGTTTTCACCAAATCAGTCACTACCCCATGTAAACTCAACATTTTTGAGTACTACCACTTGGGTTAACTACTAAACACATATATCTAACATCCCTTTTGACGGATCGCAAAAAAGAAGTCATAGATTTAAAAGCGGTGAAATTTCAAAGTACTAGGAAATTTGGATTCAAAACTAGAAAATAAATTTTCTTTATTCTTTTGATTCACCCAAATCAACATCAAAAATGAGTAAATCCATACATAAATCCATAGAGAACACATAGATCTTAAGGGTTTGAACATCCAAATCAAAACCCCCTTTTCATCAATTTCATAAAATAAAGGAATAAAACTTAGAAAGAGAAAAAAATTTTTACCTTCTTCTTCTTCTTCTCTTCCATGGAGTTTGGATGCCTCACCAAAAACTCTCCTTTCTCTCCACCATGGCTGCCGAATGGCAGCTCTCTCACTCTCTCTCTCTCTCTCTCTTTCTTTCTTAGTTGAAAAGTAGGAAATAAGAGATGAAAGAGAAAAATAAGCTACACTTTGTATTATATGTGGATTATCTCATAATCTATATTCACTCTCCTTCTTCTTCATGCACATGATCCAAGCCATATGGCTCTCTCTTTCCCCACATTTTAATTTATATAAGCCTCCCAATATCTTAGCTTGCTAGCCTTGGTTAATAATTATGTACTAAGCTATAAAAGGCTAGGCTATTTAGGTGGGTTGGTAAACAACTCATTGACCAAAAATAAAAATAAAAAATGGAGCTAATGAAATGTATCATGTGCTATTTTTGCTCCTCCTTTTTGCTCACCTAGGTTAAAGCCACTTGGCCTAAAAATGCACCAAGTTTGGCTCTTTGATTTAATGCTTATTTGATTTAACAATTGTCCATAAATTCCTCTCCCACTTGGGCTAAAAATTGAGACATTCCTTTAATGTATTGCTTGGGTTTCTAACTAATTCCATTGGCCAACACTTAGGCTATAAAATATACATAGACCAATTCTTTCTATCTTTACCCACCCTAAATATTTAATTAGGGTATCATTCCAAATAATTAGAATTTAAATCATCACTCTACTACAATAAATTCTATAACCCAATTAAGTTTATTTTAATTAAGTTATAAAATTAATAACTTTGAGATAATAAAATATATCTCTTAACTTAATATAATTTATTATTCTCCCACAAGTGGGCTTAGCTTGGGCTCTCAATAATTAATTCCATTGAGCTAGCCATTTTACTTGATTACTTACTAACAAAAAATAAAATTAGGCTTCCTCTACAAATTAGATTGGGCCTTTATAATTCTTGTCTCATACAAATATGCTAGTCTAGATTATTAATTTAATAAGCCCTTAAATCATATTATCTACAAGTCTCATACTTAATTAATTAATTGGGCTTGCTTATATAATATAACTTCCTTAGTCCATTAAATATATTTCTCTTGGACTCTCTATAAATTAATTGGGCTATGATATTATTATAGCCCATTACTTCTAATTCTATTTCATTCTACCCTTATCATTAAATTAGAGTTTACATGCACTCAAGTGAAATAAAAATTCTTATTTAAGTACATTTAATTTCTTAACCTAATTAGACTTGCTAAAATTAGGCTATAAAATTAATTAACTGAGATGTATAAAATAAATCTCTCATAATTGGTATATATTCTAAATACCATAATTCTCTCATCTCATAACCCTTAAGTTATTAAATTTTTCATTTTCCTTTACTCACCTATTCGAACAAAATAATTTAATAAATTGTGACATGTTCCACAATTCTCTTAAATTAGGTCACTAATATAAAAATAAAATATTAGGACCACTAAATAACGATAACCATTTAGGTTATTTAATTATCACGCCTAATATATATATTAGGTTACATAACTTAATTCTTACTTCACTTTTATATACAAAATAAATGTATTCACATTATATAATGTATATTTATTTAATCATACACATAATTCGTATAATCATAACATATTTCACTTCTCATTGCTAATCGTATTAACTAACGACTTTATACTTATTTAAATTCTTATTTGCCAATCAAGGCCAACACTCAAGCTATGTTAATTACTAACATAGTTTTATCTTGATCATTAACTTGATTCATCATTCCTCTTGCTAAAATATATATATATATATATATATATATATATATATATATATATATATATATATATATACATAGCATCTCTTCTGTGAAATCTTATCTCCAATAATAAAATTTCCATAGGTACTTATATAACATTTCTTAGACTATTAGGTTCACATCAATTTACTGGTATCGTAATACCTTATTCTTGATATTCCTTCAAGTACATATTAATTCATTTCTAGGGTTTTAGAATTTTGTAACCCATATTTTCTCTATTCTCATTCGAATATCAAACCATATAGGTTTTCTTGAAAATTTTAAATAAATTCTCAAATTCTCATCTAGGTTTTATTCTTTAACCTTTATTCTAATCATTCAAGATTTTAGAAACTTTTAGGGGTTGTCACATTCACCCTTCTTCTAAGAATTTAGTCCTCGAAATTAAAGCATCTAATCTCTGCTCATTCTCTTGATCAAAACTAGGTTTTCAATTTAACCTTTACAATTTCCTCATTCGAGGATTTCTCATCTATTATCACATTTCACCATAACTACTCACTAGGGGTTTACATCTTCTAAACATTCATCAAAACTAGGTTGTCATAATAACCTTTATTTAATCATCTCGGATTCTCTACTAAATGCATGACGAGTTTACACTATTTCATATCCATCATCACATCTTTACCCAATACACCTCTCACAAGAGTAAAAGTTTTCAAATTGTCTTTGAGGGTCATATAGACCATGAACACATAGTTTTAACGGTATTCATACCATAAAACAAAATATTACGGTGTGTTTACAATCACAAAGAAGGTAAACTACCATTAATAGTACTTTAGGTGATTAGCCTATTGTACCCCTACGTCATGCATAACGTTATTAATCATACCTAGCGAATATTTACGCTATTAGATTGGATCATTTATCCAAACAACATCGTTCACCTCGGTCTTATCATAGGATTCACGCACCAAACAATTTGGTTAGGAAATTTCTTCAATGAACACTTAGAGTTTTCATAAACATTAGTCTAGGTGATTCAAATAGCATAGACTCATATCAATAATTCAATTCAATCGAATTATTTAGATGTAGCCAAACCAGTTGGCAATTTAAACTTTTGAAAACATTTTTCGAGAATGGCGTCGTGATCTTGCATGCACTTGTATTTTACGATCAGTTGAGGATTCCGTCATTTGGTGATTTTATCATACTACATCATACCATAGTGGGTTGGCGATCACGAGATCACATCCAACACTAAGTATCTTGCATTGATGACTCCATCATTTTTTTTTATCATCTACGCACCGGGTTGCATGGTACATAAGTGATAAATAAAAACAACTTTGATACTTCAAATCATTCGCGTCTAAGCAAGAAATAAGTAGCATAAACGTACTTTAAACCGTTTCAAAAATGATTACGAGTCTACATTTTTGTTTTCAAAAAGCACGTAGTGCGTATTTAGCTTGATGTCAAAAATTTTGAAGTTTAGCATAGCTAGGAGTTTAGGAAAACCTAACACCTTCACTAAAATCATTTACTTAACAATCTATATCATTCACCGTAATCCATAACACTCCATTCACAAAACTATACCCAGTTCATCAAACCACACTTATGAGTTCATAAATTGCCACAATCATATGAGTTTAAGAACTTATCCTAGTCAGGACCTTTGGCGTCCATTCATTTGAGGGGTTCATAAACATTTCATATAATTATGAGTCAAGAATGTTTCATAGGTATGAGTTTTAAGAACTCGAACTTAATCTTATATTCTCTATCTATGACCTATCTACCTGTTATACACCTGAGAATGGAGTCATCCTCTTAATGTGCATATAACAAATAGCGCGACACGGACATTTCAATGATTATCGGTGCGAAACTAAGTGGTTTTTTACACAAGTACAATTCGGCTCCCATCGAAGAATCATACAACTCATTTGCCGGAGCATGAGTCCTCAATTGAATCCCCATCTAACACTAACCCCATTCTCCATACGAATTTAATTCGTATTTATAATTCTCTTCTGGATCTGTACCAATTGATAGTACAATTCATACACAACAATCTTGTTGTAAACTTTCCAATCATCAGATTGATTCCTTCTGGCTGTCATAGCCTTATCAGATCACGGGGTGATCTCATCGTATATATTACGATTTAGTTCTATATCTTGATCGTTTTATTTTACGATCTCTCATAAGCGCACTTTCGGTCTTTTAGACTCAATCCATTCCCCACTCTTTGTTTAACTTTATAATCGAGTTAGGAACTCGTGTCTTTACACTCGTAGAGATTCATCTTTGAATCTTATCGACCAACTAACTCTATATGAGTTAATACTTATCCTAATCATTGCGGTTATTAGTCTCGGTATTCCTACCTAAGCTTCATAACCAATGACTTTGATACCAATTATAGCGACCGAATCAAGGGTCCCGAATCCTAAGACGCTTATTTCTACAAATGTTGCGGAAGATATAAACATAAATTGTTTATACATTAAACTTTTTTACACATCATTCCCAAGGTCTACAACCTTAACTTAATACATACCTTCAATATCTTAGAAGATTTACAATACTATTTTCATCGGAAAATTTAATAAATTTAACTACAACATAATGAAACTTTGCCCTTTGTCTTTTGCCCTCTGTCCTTATTCAAGTCTTCATCTTAATCGAAAATTTTATCATGATATAGCAAGGGTGAGCAACAAATTTGCCCAGCAAGTTTTACATACAAAGGAGATATATCATGATTGAAAAGAATGGATAAGCTTTCAAGTTTTCAACAATATAATAATTGTGAAATAACATGAATCAACTTTTTTTTTTTCAACGATTGAATGAGTGAACCAATAATAATGGATGTCAACAATTAACATGAACAAGTTTAACTGAAACATATGGTAATGAAGGTGATCGACCTTTTCATACTGATGAACATATCTGACATGCCTGATATGCGAATCAATAATTTATTGGCGTGGTAAAATCAACAATGATTAACCACTAACATGCTTTGAATTAACAACTCAAGTTGAGTTAGGAAACTTGCACAATAATTAGAAGTTCAAGTTTAGGAACTTGCATCACAGATTGATTACCGCTAAGCAATCAATTTAATCTCTTATAAAAGACCTATCATTAATAAGATCGATCCTCCAATTAGCATAATACATTTTATCCCACAACTTTATTACTCAAATAATAAATTAGCTAACATTTAGCCACATAATTAAACATTGCATAATTCTTTAACTCATTAGTAATATTATTATCCCTTAATAATATTACTATCACTTTTCATTATCTTAAACTTTTGTCTAATATTTTTAATCGATTAATAGAATATTTATCACTCACAAATATTATTAATAACTTAATAATATTTAAATCCTTTACTAATATTATTACTCATTTAATAATATTGTAATCACCTTCTAATATTATTAATCATGTAATAATATTTTACTTGATTTAATAAGTTCATGAGTCAACACTGACTATTGCCTCATATATAAACATTTTATCTCACTAGCACATTCGCTTTATTATTTTCATTTTACGCTTATTCTCATTTTTGCTTCGTTACGTAAATCTCAGCTCAAAAACTTCATTTTGAGCACCGAAAACCTCAAAATATCATTTTTATGATTAATACAATATTTCAAAGGTTTTACATTCTTTGTTCCACCACAAAATAATTTTTATAGGCAACTATATATATATATATATATATTTTTCGCTTAAATATGTAATTTATATTTATTACATATTTTTATTGCTTTATTTATGCCTGAAAGAAAGTTTCTCGGCATAAAATATTACTTATAGTCAAATTTCGCACCATAAGACTTTATTAGATTATTATGACTTATTATTTCTCTATCATATGCCCAAACACATAATATACTTCATTGAATATCAATTTCAACAATTACATTGAAAAATATCATAAATCTCTTATTAAATCTCCCGTCAAATATTATTAATTATGCAATAATATTTTACGCTAAGGTTATCAACCTTTTAATTTCATTCAATCAAATACTACTAATAATATCTCAATACAATATTATTAGTCATATAAAAATAACTTAAGTCATTAATCACATAAATAAACAATTATTTCAATTGTTTTCCTTTTTAATAAATAACTTGCTTAAGCATTCTAAAATGCTATAAACATTACAACACTTTAAACCCGACCCAAAGCTTCATTACAAACTTGCATAAGCCATGCTCACGAGTCTCACTTCATACATCGCATTTTTCCTATTTTTGGACAATTTGATTTTCGAAATATTTTACCCAGCCTCACTAAAACAGCCATAACTCTCGCGTTTTAAAACATTTTTGAGCGATTCTTGAGCCCATGAAGATAACTTCCAGGGCTACAACTTTTGTCTCACGACATTTTTCCAAAATGATAACACATCAGTCCAGAAATTTACACAAAGGTGGCTGTTCGGAATTTGTGGACAGTTTCGACTCACGCACCTTCCGAACGCCATAACTACCTCATCCGAGTCGGAATTAGTCCGTTCGGAGTCTATGGAAAGCTAAAACAGTGTACTACAACATATCAAAAGCCCAGAATTTTAAAGCACAAAAACTGGACGAAATTGCCCTCGCTACTGACTGCCCCGAATCTGCCCATTTTTGGTTATAAAAACAGAACTGTTTTCACCAAATCAGTCACTACCCCATGTAAACTCAACATTTTTGAGTACTACCACTTGGGTTAACTACTAAACACATATATCTAACATCCCTTTTGACGGATCGCATAAAAGGAAGTCATAGATTTAAAAGCGGTGAAATTTCAAAGTACTAGGAAATTTCGGATTCAAAACTAGAAAATAAATTTTCTTTATTCTTTTGATTCACCCAAATCAACATCAAAAATGAGTAAATCCATACATAAATCCATAGAGAACACATAGATCTTAAGGGTTTGAACATCCAAATCAAAACCCCCTTTTCATCAATTTCATAAAATAAAGGAATAAAACTTAGAAAGAGAAAAAAATTTTTACCTTCTTCTTCTTCTTCTCTTCCATGGAGTTTGGATGCCTCACCAAAAACTCTCCTTTCTCTCCACCATGGCTGCCGAATGGCAGCTCTCTCACTCTCTCTCTCTCTCTTTCTTTCTTAGTTGAAAAGTAGGAAATAAGAGATGAAAGAGAAAAATAAGCTACACTTTGTATTATATGTGGATTATCTCATAATCTATATTCACTCTCCTTCTCTTCATGCACATGATCCGGCCATATGGCCTCTCTTTCCCCCATATTTTAATTTATATAAGCCTCCCAATATCTTAGCTTGCTAGCCTTGGTTAATAATTATGTACTAAGCTATAAAAGGCTAGGCTATTTAGGTGGGTTGGTAAACAACTCATTGACCAAAAATAAAAATAAAAAATGGAGCTAATGAAATGTATCATGTGCTATTTTGCTCCTCCTTTTTGCTCACCTAGGTCCGGCCACTTGGCCTAAAAATGCACCAAGTTTGGCTCTTTGATTTAATGCTTATTATATTTAACAATTGTCCATAAATCCTCTCCCACTTGGGCTAAAAATTGAGACATTCCTTTAATGTATTGCTTGGGTTTCTAACTAATTCCATTGGCCAACACTTAGGCTATAAAATATACATAGACCAATTCTTTCTATCTTTACCCACCCTAAATATTTAATTAGGGTATCATTCCAAATAATTAGAATTTAAATCATCACTCTACTACAATAAATTCTATAACCCAATTAAGCTTATTTTAATTAAGTTATAAAATTAATAACTTTGAGATAATAAAAATATGTCTCTTAACTTAATATAATTTATTATTCTCCCACAAGTGGGCTTAGCTTGGGCTCTCAATAATTAATTCCATTGAGCTAGCCATTTTACTTGATTACTTACTAACAAAAATAAAATTAGGCTTCCTCTACAAATTAGATTGGGCCTTTATAATTCTTGTCCCATACATAATATGCTAGTCTAGATTATTAATTTATAAGCCCTTAAATCATATTATCTACAAGTCTCATACTTAATTAATTAATTGGGCTTGCTTAAATAATATAACTTCCTTAGTCCATTAAATATATTTCTCTTGGACTCTCTATAAATTAATTGGGCTATGATATTATTATAGCCCATTACTTCTAATTCTATTTCATTCTACCCTTATCATTAAATTAGAGTTTACATGCACTCAAGTGAAATAAAAATTCTTATTTAAGTACATTTAATTTCTTAACCTAATTAGACTTGCTAAAATTAGGCTATAAAATTAATTAACTGAGATGTATAAAATAAATCTCTCATAATTGGTATATATTCTAAATACCATAATTCTCTCATCTCATAACCCTTAAGTTATTAAATTTTTCATTTTCCTTTACTCACCTATTCGAACAAAATAATTTAATAAATTGTGACATGTTCCACAATTCTCTTAAATTAGGTCACTAATATAAAAATAAAATATTAGGACCACTAAATAACGATAACCATTTAGGTTATTTAATTATCACGCCTAATATATATATTAGGTTACATAACTTAATTCTTACTTCACTTTTATATACAAAATAAATGTATTCACATTATATAATGTATATTTATTTAATCATACACATAATTCGTATAATCATAACATATTTCACTTCTCATTGCTAATCGTATTAACTAACGACTTTATACTTATTTAAATTCTTATTTGCCAATCAAGGCCAACACTCAAGCTATGTTAATTACTAACATAGTTTTATCTTGATCATTAACTTGATTCATCATTCCTCTTGCTAAAATATATATATATATATATATATATATATATATATATATATATATATATATATATAGCATCTCTTCTGTGAAATCTTATCTCCAATAATAAAATTTCCATAGGTACTTATATAACATTTCTTAGACTATTAGGTTCACATCAATTTACGGTATCGTAATACCTTATTCTTGATATTCCTTCAAGTACATATTAATTCATTTCTAGGGTTTTAGAATTTTGTAACCCATATTTTCTCTATTCTCATTCGAATATCAAACCATATAGGTTTTTCTTGAAAATTTTAAATAAATTCTCAAATTCTCATCTAGGTTTTATTCTTTAACCTTTATTCTAATCATTCAAGATTTTAGAAACTTTTTGGGTTGTCACATTCACCCCTTCTTCTAAGAATTTCGTCCTCGAAATTAAAGCATCCTAATCTCTGCTCATTCTCTTGATCAAAACTAGGTTTTCAATTTAACCTTTACAATTTCCTCATTCGAGGATTTCTCATCTATTATCACATTTCACCATAACTACTCACTAGGAGTTTACATCTTCTAAACATTCATCAAAACTAGGTTGTCATAATAACCTTTATTTAATCATCTCAGATTCTACTCAAACGCTTAACGAGTTTACACTATTTCATATCCATCATCACATGCTACCCAATACACCTCTCACAAGAGTAAAAGTTTTCAAATTGTCTTTGAGGGGTCATATAGACCATGAACACATAGTTTTAATTCAGTATTCATACCTGTAAAACAAAATATTACCCGGTGTGTTTACAATCACAAAGAAGGTAAACTACCATTAATAGTACTTTAGGTGATTAGCCTATTGTACCCCTACGTCATGCATAACGTATTAATCATACCTAGCGAATATTTACGCTATTAGATTGGATCATTTATCCAAACAACATCGTTCACCTCAGTCTTATCATAGGATTCGCTTTCAAACAATTTGGTTGGGAAATTTCTTTCAATGAACACTTAGAGTTTTCATAAACATTAGTCTAGCTGATTCAAATAGCATAGACTCATATCAATAATTCAATTCAATCGAATTATTTAGATGTAGCCAAACCCCGTTGGCAATTTAAACTTTTTGAAAACATTTTTCGAGAATGACGTCATGATGCCGCATCTTTTGTATTTACAAATCCGTTGAGGATCCAAATCATTTGGTGATTTTATCATACTACATCATACCATAGTGGGTTGACGATCCCGAGATCACATCCAACACTAAGTAATCTTGCATTGATGACTCCATCATTTTTTTTTATCATCTACGCACCGGGTTGCATGGTACATAAGTGATAAATAAAAACAACTTTGATACTTCAAATCATTCAAGCGTCTAGCCGAAATAAGTAGCATAGATTTGTATTTAAACCGTTTCAAAAATGATTACGAGTCTACATTTTTGTTTTCAAAAGCACATAGTGCGATTTAGCTTGATGTCAAAAATTTTGAAGTTTAGCATAGCTAGGAGTTTAGGAAAACCTAACACCTTCACTAAAAATCATTTACTTAACAATCTATACATTCCTCGTAATCCATAACACTCCATTCACACAAAACTATACCCAGTTCATCAAACCACACTTATGAGTTCATAAATTGCCACAATCATATGAGTTTAAGAACTTATCCTAGTCAGGACCTTTGGCGTCCATTCATTTGAGGGGTTCATAAACATTTCATATAATTATGAGTCAAGAATGTTTCATAGGTATGAGTTTTAAGAACTCGAACTTAATCTTATATTCTCTATCTATGACCTATCTATTGTTATACACACGAGAATGGAGTCATCCTCTTAATGTGCATATAACAAATAAATAGCGCATACGAGACATTTCAATGATTATCGATTGCGGAAACTAAGTGGTTTTTACACCAAGTACAATTCGGCTCCCATACGAAGAATCATACAACTCAAATTTGCCAGGATATGAGTCCTCAATTGAATCCCCATCTAACACTAACCCATTCTCCATAATTGAATTTAATTCAGTATTTATAATTCTCTTACGGATCTGTACCAATTGATAGTACAATTCATACACGCAATCTTCTTTGTAAACTTTCCAATCATCGATTGATTCCTTCGGGTCATTATAGCCTTTATCGGATCACAGGGTGATCTCATCGTATCGTATATATTACGATTTAGTTCAATATCTTGATCGTTTTTATTTTACGATCTCTCATAATCGCACTTTCGGTCTTTTAGACTCAATCCATTCCCCACTCATTGTTTAACTTTATAATCGAGTTAGAACTCTCGTGTCTTTACACTCGCCGAGATTCATCTTTGAATCTTATCGACCAACTAACTCTATATGAGTTAATACTTATCCTAATCATTGCGGTTATTAGTCTCGGTATTCTACCTAAGCTTCATAACCAATGACTTTGATACTAATCAGTAGTGACCCGAATCCGGGTCCCGAATCCGAGACGCTATTTCTACAAATGTGCGGAAGATATAAACATAAATTGTTTATACATTAAACTTTTACACATCATTCCCAAGGTCTACAACCTTAACTTAATACATACCTTCAATATCTTAGAAGATTTACAATACTATTGTCATCGAAAATTTAATAAATTTAACTACAACATAAAGAAACTTTGCCCTTTGTCTTTGCCTCCTGTCCTTATTCAAGTCTTCATCTTAATCTGAAAATTTTAGCATGATATAGCAAGGGTGAGCAACAAATTTGCCCAATCAAAAGTTTTACATACAAAGGAGATATATCATGATTGAAAAGAATGGATAAGCTTTCAAGTTTTCAACAATATAATAATTGTGAAATAACATGAATCAACTTTTTTTTTTTTCAACGATTGAATGACTGAACCAATAATAATGGATGTCAACAATTAACATGAACAAGTTTAAGCTGAAACATATGGTAATGAAGGTGATCGACCTTTCATACCGATGAACATATATACAACATGCACAATGTGCGAATCAATAATTTATTGGACGTGGTAAAATCAACAATGATTAACCACTAACATGCTTTGAATTAACAACTCAAGTTGAGTTAGGAAACTTGCACAATAATTAGAAGTTCAAGTTTAGGAACTTTTTCTGCATGATTGATTACCGCTAAGCAATCAATTTAATCTCTTATAAAAGACCTATCATTAATAAGATCGATCCTCCAATTAGCATAATACATTTTATCCCACAACACTATTACTCAAATAATAAATTAGCTAACATTTAGCCACATAATTAAACATTGCATAATTCTTTAACTCATTAGTAATATTATTATCCCTTAATAATATTACTATCACTTAACCATTATCTTAAACTTTTGTCTAATATTTTTAATCAGTTAATAGAATATTTATCACTCACAAATATTATTAATAACTTAATAATATTTAAATCCTTTACTAATATTATTACTCATTTAATAATATTGTAATCACCTTCTAATATTATTAATCATGTAATAATATTTTACTTCAGTTTGTCCGTTCATGAGTCAACACTGACTATTGCCTCATATATAAACATTTTATCTCACTAGCACATTCGCTTTATTATTTTCATTTTACGCTTATTCTCATTTTTGCTTCGTTACGTAAATCTCAGCTCAAAAACTTCATTTTGAGCACCGAAAACCTCAAAATATCATTTTTATGATTAATACAATATTTCAAAGGTTTTACATTCTTTGTTCCACCACAAAATAATTTTTATAGGCAACTATATATATATATATATATATATTTCGCTTAAATATGTAATTTATATTTATTACATATTTTTATTGCTTTATTTATGCCTGAAAGAAAGTTTCTCGGTATAAAATATTACTTATAGTCAAATTTCGCACCATAAGACTTTATTAGATTATTATGACTTATTATTTCTCTATCATATGCCCAAACACATAATATACTTCATTGAATATCAATTTCAACAATTACATTGAAAAATATCATAAATCTCTTATTAAATCTCCCGTCAAATATTATTAATTATGCAATAATATTTTACGCTAAGGTTATCAACCTTTTAATTTCATTCCAATCAAATACTACTAATAATATCTCAATACAATATTATTAGTCATATAAAAATAACTTAAGTCATTAATCACATAAATAAACAATTATTTCAATTGTTTTCCTTTTTAATAAATAACTTGCTTAAGCATTCTAAAATGCTATAAACATTACAACACTTTAAACCCGACCCAAAGCTTCATTACAAACTTGCATAAGCCATGCTCACGAGTCTCACTTCATACATCGCATTTTTCCTATTTTTGGACAATTTGATTTTCGAAATATTTTACCCAGCCTCACTAAAACAGCCATAACTCTCGCGTTTTAAAACATTTTTGAGCGATTCTTGAGCCCACGCGAAGATAACTTCCAGGGCTACAACTTTTGTCTCACGACATTTTTCCAAAATGATAACACATCAGTCCAGAAATTTACACAAAGGTGGCTGTTCGGAATTTGTGGACAGTTTCGACTACGCACCTTCCGAACGCCATAACTACCTCATCCGGAGTCGGAATTAGTCCGTTCCGGAGTCTATGGAAAGCTAAAACAGTGTACTACAACATATCAAAAGCCCAGAATTTTTAAAGCACAAAAACTGGACGAAATTGCCCTCGCTACTGACTGCCCTGAATCTGCCCATTTTTGGTTATAAAAACAGAACTGTTTTCACCAAATCAGTCACTACCCCATGTAAACTCAACATTTTGAGTACTACCACTTGGGTTAACTACTAAACACATATATCTAACATCCCTTTTTGACGGATCGCAAAAAGAAGTCATAGATTTAAAACGGTGAAATTTTAAAAGTACTAGGAAATTTCGGATTCAAAACTAGAAAATAAATTTTCTAACTTATTCTTTTGATTCACCCAAATCAACATCAAAAATGAGTAAATCCATACATAAATCCATAGAGAACACATAGATCTTAAGGGTTTGAACATCCAAATCAAAACCCCCTTTTCATCAATTTCATAAAATAAAGGAATAAAACTTAGAAAGAGAAAATTTTTTTTACCTTCTTCTTCTTCTTCTCTTCCATGGAGTTTGGATGCCTCACCAAAAACTCTCCTTTCTCTCCACCATGGCTGCCGAATGGCAGCTCTCTCACTCTCTCTCTCTCTCTTTCTTTCTTAGTTGAAAAGTAGGAAATAAGAGATGAAAGAGAAAAATAAGCTACACTTTGTATTATATGTGGATTATCTCATAATCTATATTCACTCTCCTTCTCTTCATGCACATGATCTTATATATGGCCTCTCTTTCCCCATATTTTAATTTATATAAGCCTCCCAATATCTTAGCTTGCTAGCCTTGGTTAATAATTATGTACTAAGCTATAAAAGGCTAGGCTATTTAGGTGGGTTGGTAAACAACTCATTGACCAAAAATAAAAATAAAAAATGGAGCTAATGAAATGTATCATGTGCTATTTTGCTCCTCCTTTTTGCTCACCTAGGTCCAGCCACTTGGCCTAAAAATGCACCAAGTTTGGCTCTTTGATTTAATGCTTATTTGATTTAACAATTGTCCATAAATTCCTCTCCCACTTGGGCTAAAAATTGAGACATTCCTTTAATGTATTGCTTGGGTTTCTAACTAATTCCATTGGCCAACACTTAGGCTATAAAATATACATAGACCAATTCTTTCTATCTTTACCCACCCTAAATATTTAATTAGGGTATCATTCCAAATAATTAGAATTTAAATCATCACTCTACTACAATAAATTCTATAACCCAATTAAGCTTATTTTAATTAAGTTATAAAATTAATAACCTGAGATAATAAAAATATATCTCTTAACTTAATATAATTTATTATTCTCCCACAAGTGGGCTTAGCTTGGGCTCTCAATAATTAATTCCATTGAGCTAGCCATTTTACTTGATTACTTACTAACAAAAATAAAATTAGGCTTCCTCTACAAATTAGATTGGGCCTTTATAATTCTTGTCCCATACATAATATGCTAGTCTAGATTATTAATTTAATCGCCCTTAAATCATATTATCTACAAGTCTCATACTTAATTAATTAATTGGGCTTGCTTAAATAATATAACTTCCTTAGTCCATTAAATATATTTCTCTTGGACTCTCTATAAATTAATTGGGCTATGATATTATTATAGCCCATTACTTCTAATTCTATTTCATTCTACCCTTATCATTAAATTAGAGTTTACATGCACTCAAGTGAAATAAAATTCTTATTTAAGTACATTTAATTTCTTAACCTAATTAGACTTGCTAAAATTAGGCTATAAAATTAATTAAGCGAGATGTATAAAATAAATCTCTCATAATTGGTATATATTCTAAATACCATAATTCTCTCATCTCATAACCCTTAAGTTATTAAATTTTTCATTTTCCTTTACTCACCTATTGAACAAAATAATTTAATAAATTGTGACATGTTCCACAATTCTCTTAAATTAGGTCACTAATATAAAAATAAAATATTAGGACCACTAAATAACGATAACCATTTAGGTTATTTAATTATCACGCCTAATATATATATTAGGTTACATAACTTAATTCTTACTTCACTTTTATATACAAAATAAATGTATTCACATTATATAATGTATATTTATTTAATCATACACATAATTCAGTATAATCATAACATATTTCACTTCTCATTGCTAATCGTATTAACTAACGACTTTATACTTATTTAAATTCTTATTTGCCAATCAAGGCTAACACTCAAGCTATGTTAATTACTAACATAGTTTTATCTTGATCATTAACTTGATTCATCATTTCTCTTGCTAATATATATATATATATATATATATATATATATACACATAGCATCTCTTCTGTGAAATCTTATCTCCAATAATAAAATTTCCATAGGTACTTATATAACATTTCTTAGACTATTAGGTTCACATCAATTTTAATGTATCGTAATACCTTATTCTTGATATTCCTTCAAGTACATATTAATTCATTTCTAGGGTTTTAGAATTTTGTAACCCATATTTTCTCTATTCTCATCGAATATCAAACCATATAGGTTTTTCTTGAAAATTTTAAATAAATTCTCAAATTCTCATCTAGGTTTTATTCTTTAACCTTTATTCTAATCATTCAAGATTTTAGAAACTTTTCGGGTTGTCACAATTTTTATAAGGGGGGGGAGGATGTAATAACCGCAAATTTTATGACTTAATATTAATATTTATATAAATAGAGCCTGTGATTATTATTTTATAAATACTTGCATGGCATGAGGTGAGTAATTTTACTGAATTAATTGAACTTTTAATAATTGATAAGATGAGGAGAATTGTGATAAGTTGATGAAATGTCTTGTGGGACTCAATGACGGAATTAGTAAGGAATAAATTATGAAGGAATGCATTACTAAGTAAAAGATGTCAATAAGAGAGGTGGTGTATAATTAATTTATTTAATTATACGAGTAATAATAAATCCTTTGAATTGGTTTGAAGGCTTATCGGGATAGACTAAATCTTTTATTATTATTATTTAAGTGGGTAACTTAAATTATGTGCAATAACCCAACTTATTAATAATTATTAAGGTGGTGTATAATTTAGTGTTATTTGGGTAAATTAAATTAATTAGTCTACTGCCATAATAATTAAGTATTTACATGATAGAACCTAGCCATGTGAATTATTTTACTCACCCATTTAATTTTCGGCAACCTCATGTTATTATTCCTCATTTAAAAATAATTTTTTTGCAAGTCATGTGACATTTTGTCTACCCATTATATTTTTTTTTCCGGCAGCCTCATGTCATTTCCCTACCTAATTGGTTTTTTTAAGCCATGTTAAGTCTTAATTTCGGCAGCCTTAGAAACTTTTTCATTTTCGCCAATTGCGTGGTGACTAAATGCTATTAGTCTTGAGAAAAATTCTAACAAGCTTAGTTTAGTGAATGGGGTACAAGAAAAAGTGGCTGGCGTGTGTATTGGGTGGTGGTTGGTAGTACTCTAGCATGTGAGGGATGGGATATATTGAGTACTAGGTAGCTATAAAGTTGTTATAGGTAATGGCCAAAGAATACTTTTAATAAATACAAACACTTTTCCTTGGTCTATATATAACCATTGCTCTAGAGTTCCTTTAAAAAAAAGAAGAAAGAAAGACCCAAGTAGAGAAGGTGGTGTGGTCGGAAGTAGCATTGTTGTTCTTGGCAACCCATTTCTTTTTCTTCAACTAAGGTATATAGAAATTAATTAGTTAAATAAAATTCTTTCTATTTAAATTCTAGCATACATTTTCTTCTTTTTGAAGTAATGTGGATATATTGTATTGCTTGAAAATTTGTATGCTAAATTAATATTTACCATGTGCTTCAAAATAAATAAATTATATTGCATGAATGCATAATGATTTTTCTATAGAACAAAAAAAAAACTTCTTTCCATTTAATTTCTAGTAGACACTTGTTTTTCTTTTAAGGGTAATATGATTTTATGTGTTGTTAGTATGCTAATGTTTGTATGCTAAAACATTGGTTTTGTAGTATGTCCTTAAACTAGATAAATTAATTTTTGCAAGAGTACATAATTTTGTTGTGCGTAAGAAAATAAAAGAAAAAAGAAAAGCTAGTAATCATGCATAAATGTAGTTGGTGGGGCGGGTAGGTGCATATATATATTAAGGTGATATATGATTTTGTTGCTTGTGTCTATACTGCTAAAAAAAAAAAAAGAGAAGCAAGCAAGCTAGCATGTAATGAATTGATGTGGGGCCGGTTAGGTGGTTATTAAGAGGATTTATGTGATTTTGTTACTTGTGTATACAAGTACTACTAAGCAAAAAAAAATAATAATAAATAAAATAAAATAAATAAATAATAAATAATAATAATAATAAAATGAAATAAAATAAATTGTTACTCCATAATGGTCATAGAGGATAAATAGAGTAATATTTAAATGCAACAAGAAGAGTGTTTCTGCAAAGTGGGATGTGTATGTTTATATTTGTGTAATGTCATGTAAAACTCCAAATTAATAAAATTAGTTCAGATAACTAAATTGAGCAATAGTTTAATAAATAAATGTTATGTGCTTAGTTTTCTTATTTGTGAGCATAAATGTGTAGCAAGTAAGAAATGTAGTATTTTATTTTATGAGAGACTTGTACCTTGAACTAGGATGGCATGCGATTAATGACTTAAGTGAGTTGGTTTCAACAATCACTAATTTGTGCGGCTATATTATTATATTATATGCGTTATACGTGACAAGGTGTCAAAGGTAACATAATCGATTTAACGAGGCAAGTTCCTACTTCTTACACTATATACCTTCGAATTGTTGTCTCAAGCAAATATCTGTTTTTTATTCGGAAATCATTTATATACCTTGACGTTGTTGCAAGCATTGGACTTATCGTTCTTAAATGCATTATAAAAATTGTCTAAGCCTTTGATTCGACTAGACTATTATTTTGTGTTAAAGCTATCCAAACCAATTAACTTGGTGCGGACTATCGTAATCTACTGAGATGAACAACCCTCATTGAAGGGGAAATTATATATGGTCGGGAAACCGACGTTCGCACACAAGTATGATTAAATGTTATGCATAACGTAGGGTAATTTAGGCTGATCACATGTTGTACTCGTTTATATTGGATTCTGATTTGTAATATCTTGTTAATTCTAGTAAGAGTTCTTAGTCCTTAGTGATTTTTCAAGACTCATTCATGTTGAACTTCGAAATAAATCCTGAAATTGTCGATATGCTTCAGTCTATAACGACACCTATTGAATACTCTTGATATTTCTTGATATCCTTGAATTACTTATTGTTATTATACCCTTGAAAGATTTCAATGCTATAACTGCTTGTCCTTCTGGCTATATTACTTGCTGGGCAAACTTGTTGCTCATTCTTGCTTCCTAAAACATTAAAGTTAAGGCAGAGCAAGGCGGTACTTCAGGACAGGACAAGGGAAAGGATAAGGCGACATAATAACTTAATCCTTAAGACTAGAATTATTATTATTATTGTTATGCTTTATGATGTATTCAAGAATGACTAAGTTATGTTTATGTTAAGCACTGAATTGTCGTAGTAATGGTTACGGTACCTTGGGACGCGAATATTTATATGATATCAATGTAAATTATTCTATTATTTCCGTTGTTAATGATTTAGTAAGATATTCATAGTTGTACGTGATGCACCGAATTCGAGATATGGGTGTCCGAATTTTGGGGGCGTCACATCCATTACCTTTAATTAAACAACTTAACATATATACACCACGTATAATTCTCGTATGCTAGCTCGTATAATCAATTGTAATATACGTCATTCCATTCTTCATACATAATAGTATAATACGTCGTATTATACATACGTTCATTACTTCGTAGAATGCCTACACATCATACGATTACAACTTCTTTTCCTTAACGCTTAATAAACCTAACATACCCAAATTAGGTTTGCATGCGAAATATTACGTTTTCCATACTTAGATTATTATTACATAATCAATCTCACATCGATATTATAACGTTACGTATTTCTCAGAAATTCAAAAATAATTCCTGAGCAGAAATTGATGAATAGTGTTTTTCGAAAAATTTCTCGAAAAGCTTTTATTTTCGTCTTAGAAATTCAAACACTTTAATTCTCTCATGTAGTTAAAATACTACATCATTCCGATGTTTCTAGGTTATAGAACGACATTCATTTTATTAACACGTAATAATAATAAATAATATTATTTTATTCATTATTAAAAATATTTACAAAGGTTTGATTTTCCGGGGCGTTACAAAATATCCAAAAAAAATTGGATTCCGAGAATGTTTTTAAAACAGTCGGATGAAAAACCCGAAAGACGGAACCACGAAACATAAAGGCTAAGTAGACTTAAGGGCTAAGGTAACTTAACAGTTAAGTCATGAATAGTAAGGAGGTGTCAATAGTAAGAAGGTTAGGGGGTGAAATGACTAAAATACCCTTAGCTTGGAAATTCTATAAATATGAAGCTTAAATCATTTATTTGGGATTTTGAAAATCCTATATCTTGAGAGAGAGAGAGTTCGGATGGGAGGATGAGAAGGAGAAGGAAGCAGAAAAGTTTGCTCGTGAGCAACCTTTGTCTGACGGAAAGAGATTAAATGAGAACGGTAATCCGAAACCTAGTCTTTTATAAATTTTCTTTAAGTTTTTATGTTTAAAAACATAACTTAATGAGAATAAGAAGTAGATGATGTTAGGTTTGATTTTATATGGTTGAAATCATGAGAAATAAAGAAAATAAGAATTTGAAGTTTAGTAAATAAATTTCTTAAGGAAGTATAAGATTGGTAATGAATTAGAACAATCCGAGTGGATTATATGAATAATTAGGTAAAATAAGTAAGGAATGATGTTCTATAACATTAAATTCCAATAAAAAGTGATATTGTAATCCAAAATATCGATTAAAATGAAGAACGAACGAAGAACACAATGAACACGCGAAGAACACGAAGAATGTTGATGGACAAATTTAAAACCATCGTATGATAATTGTTGTTGATGGACAAGTTTAAAAACATCGCGTATAAGTTAGATGCATATTTCTTGGTTAGGAACGGTAGAAATGTTCATGAAGAACGGATTAAAACTTAGCTACAACGAAGTTATGGTGAAAAATTTCGTAAAAGACAAATGAGAATTAGAAAGTTAGTAAATGAACCCGAACATGTAGGATTTTATAAGAATGTAAGAGAACATAGAAAACGTGAGTCATGGACTCAAGAACGAACGAATTCCATGTTTGGATGACCGAATTACGGACGAACAAACAAAGAACGTTAAAACATAAAATGAACGAAGGGTGAAGATTAAGCCAATTGAATGGCACATTAATAGATTCAAAATGAAGTTCTATCTGAGGGGGATGGATGTACGTAAGATAAGGAAGATAATGGCTTTGGAATGACCTCGTTCCGAGTTATAACGAATAAGTTATGAAAGCGGGAAATAAGCGTCTCAAATTGGATTTAACACTTAGAGAAATTTTCTAGGGTTAGGGCTTGGCACTGCGGCGCCAACCATTCCTTGTAAGGTGGTAAATACAGCATATTGCACCAGAAGCGAAGTAATCTTGTAAACTCTCATCGCGATGAGAGAGATAAAAGGAGAGGAAATACATGGCGCCAGTGTAGGGAAAAATCCAGAGAAGAGTTTTTAACTGCTCAACTCTTAGGGGAAACATAAGGGAAGATAAAGAACATAATGTTCAACTAATGTAACCCTTAATCTAGTAAATTAAACCTTTGATGAAGGTTGAACAAAAAGATTAAATGAGAGTAAAAGATAAGGAATTTAAACGCGGATTACGGAACCGATATCCGGGGACCGTAGTTACGATAAACGAACGTAGAGGATTGCTATAGTTGTGATTCCTTAGACGTTGAGCGACGAAGGTAATGAATACCATTTCGATGTTATGTAATGATAATGAGAGATAAGTATGAAGCGTATAGACGTTGTGTATGCAACGCTATTGCAATAAATAATAGGTCTTAGCATACAACAAATGGTATGGCTTGGACATTAAGAATGACTAATGAACATGGGGTTTAAGTAATGGATAACGAAAGTATTAAGTAAGATACGAATGGTATTAAGAAAGCCGTAATGAACGGTAATAAGATTAATGAAAGCCGAAGGTGAGTCGTATAAGAATGAATCCAGGGTTATGGCATTTAGTTTCTAGAAAGCCGTAAGGAATAAGAAATTAACTTAACAAACATTATAGTTAATGGTTAAGATAAGTTACGATAAGTTTAGGTTATGGTACAATCGTAACCTTTGATGGTTGACATATGGGAGCTGGGCTAAACAATTCCTTCAGAGAGCGAAGGTATATACAAAATTGGCAACCGATCTAACTCACTGTGATGGCAGTGTAGACGAGACGGGAACTTGTTTGTTGGTTGTTTGTGGGAAGCCACTCAGAGTATCATATGGACTACTAGCAGAGAAGGGATGTGTGCTGAGTCCCAGAGAAGTTATAAGAAGAAGATAAGAATGTAAAACATCAAAGATGATGAACATATAAGTAAGACATCTCCGTATGTCATGAAGCCGTAGAACGGTAATGAAAATGGTAGCGTAAACATAGGTTGCAAGAACGCGAACCCTAAAAAGTAAAGTTAAACAAATCAATGCATAAGTTAAATATATATGACTAATTGGTTTATGCGATGTTTTCTTATGTGTTATATAGGAATTGGAATGAGCAGTTCAGCGTAAGCTGTAGCTGTGCGTAAGGCAAGTTTCCTAACTTCATTCATATTTCAAATGAATGCTAGTTTCTTAAACTTCTCAGATGTTGAACTTGAGAAGTTCTGTCTATATGCTAATGTGCGATATTTGTGCAAGTTGGTAGAACATATGAGGCCTTGTGCCATAATGTGAACACTTTGGTGTTTCTATGAGATGAACTATTCTGTGGTTTAACTATTCAATAAGAAAATGCTTTGTTTATACATGATCCGTTATTGTTAAGTCTGTGCTAATGATTCTAGCCAGACAGAATGTGTATGAAAAAGGTAGAAGAATGAAAGTATTTTAAAATAAAAGTGAATATTGTTTTAAAATGATAGGAATCAAGATTATTCCTATTATTCAAGCTACTTCATAACCTTTGTTCAGTTATTGAAGTCTTAAAAGAATGTTTGAAATCTTGAAGATGTTTGTTCAACTGTTATGACTTGTTGGGCAATTGAATGCTCACACTTGCTTTAAATGAAAAATATTTTCAACAAACGATGTTAGACGAACTTAAGGATCCCGTAAAGATCAAGTTGACGGTATCCAGATGGAGTGCCATTCAGAATGGGAATGAGCTAGAAGATCAAGTGAAGACTTGTAATATAAAATAAGTTAAATGAACTTTAGATTAGTTTAATGAAATGTTATGTATCCTTAGTGGCGGATGAAAGTCACTCGTGTAAGATGTAAAGGATAATGTAATTATCGTTATTTGTAATGAAAGGAGTTATAAGGTTTTAGAACCTGGGAATTTAGAATGTATATTGTTATATTTCAGTATATAATGATGTATGTTTGGAAGAAGATGGGATCGTGACGTACAGAATCCGGGTGTGAAGATAGACCGGATTTCGGGGCGTTACACTCTCTTGTAAGTTTTTCTAGAAATTTAACGTGAAGCGCGTATCTCGATCAGAGACAATCGATATCGGCACCCCATATCGCTAAACAATTTCCTTTACGTATAACTTTACCAATTGATTAAAACCGAAATGAATCTTTATCAGTAGAAAATGAGCTTTCTTCGTTAGTCGATCCACGATAACCCAAATGGCATCATAGCTATTTTTGCATAACTGGAAGTCATACTGTGACAACTTGAGAAATTAGACAATTTATTAAAATCTTAAAAGATGGATTTAAGGTCAAATAATAGACCTAGACAAAAAATAAGTGTATGCGTTTGATATTTTTGGGAAGGAATTTTGAGGATTTCAAAATTCTGGGAAAGAGTTAGGTGAATTATTCAGGATTAAGTGTATATGTGTTTATGTTCTGTGAATATGGTATTATGTGTGCACGATATGTGGTTAAGGGTCAAGGGTTGACCAGATAAATTTTATCAGTGTCAAACCCTAATATTATTAAGAACGTCAACGTTCAGTTAGAAAACCCTAACGTGTGATAAGAAACCCTAGCAATCGGTTTTGAAACCCTAAATTCAGTTCTGGGAATTCGAAACCCTAATTCAAAAATTGAAAACCCTAATTTTGGAATTTAAATGTTGTGTATAAGGTTTAAACGTCATTAATTATAATTTATTAGGGAAAACCTTAATGAATTACTTGAAACCCTAATTGATTATTAGAAAATCCTAATATCAAATTCGGGAACTCTAATTTCAGATTCCGTGTATTTAAAACCCTAATCTGGGAACTTAAATGATGAGAATATTGCTTAAGTGTTATTAATTATAATAGTAATTAGGGTAAAGCTTAATTAATTAGCAAACTCTAATTTCAAAATTTTAAACCCTAATTATTCTGTCAGGAACTCTAATGTACATTTATGGATTTGATTGCTAAATTAGCAATCTTAATTAGGAAATATTAATCTTAATTTGTGTTAGCCCTTATGTGATTAGGAAAGTATACTGTAATTAGGAAACTCTAATTATAATTTAAAAATGTTAATTTTCATTTTTGAAAACCCTAATTTAGAAATCCTAAATTGTGAATTATGAAAAGCTTAGGTTTTAACCCTAAGGGTTAAACCCTAAGAGTCAAACCTTAAGGGTTAAACCCTAAGGGTTTGCAACAAATGACAATTCTAGAAATAAAATGGTATGGAAATGACTAGTTTACCCTTATTGCATTATTTAGTAGATAGCTTGTAGATCTATCCCTAAAATGAGTTGGTACACTATTCTAACTCTAGACCTAGATGTGTCTCCAAATATCAGCCACAACTTGCTAGCAAAAATCTTGAATCATGTCTATTATATAGATCAAAGAGAGAGAAAAAGGGTCACTTCACTCTCATTTTCTCCCAAGCTTTTCTCTCTCTTCTAAATCCGAAATATAGAGTGAGAGAGAGTGGTAAGATAAGCTAAAATCATATCTTAGCTTAACAAGAACAGATTCAAGGATTAGAAATCAAAAATCTATGTTTTAAAGGTATAAAAACCCTAACTTAGAAATCCTTAGATCTGATGTTTGATGCTGTTGGTTGTTGATTAGATATATGTTACAGGGTGTCATTTGATGATCTAGGTTACCAAAACCTAGATCCATATCACTTAGATGCATGAATCTAGCATATTTAGAAATCTAGAAAAATTTCAAGAAATGGCCTGACAACCATATGTCAGTGGCCTTAGATCTTTATGTGTTTGATGTTTTGTGTGTTTTAAGTTTTGGATATGTTCTAGGATATGTGGTCTTTACTCTGCAACTTGAATCAGGGTCATAGCTTGTCTAGATCGTATGTTATAAAGTAAATCAACTGCCGACTGACGGTCCGCGGGAATGGGTTTCTGGGCAACCCAGAAACCTAGATCCTATCTGGCAACGATTTTTGAAGCCTTGAATCTTGTTGTTCTTTGCTTGTTTCGCCAAGTTTTTGTTTTCAGGTTGTAGTCTGGTATAAGTACTATAATATCAAGCCTTTATAACACTTAGATCGTGCATAGAAACAAAGTTAAGGCTGGTTAAACAACCGTTGACCAAACTGCTCAAGAACATTTCTGGGTTTTCCAAAAATGTTCAAAAACAGTTTTTGACCTATAGTTTGACCGGCTTGAATATTGTGCATCTGTTGGGTTTATGATGATCGGTTGTTATAACATTGTACACTTACATATATATTACATACTGGAACCATTATATCACATAAACTAAGCCTGGAAAGTAAAGATTTAGTGGCTCAAAATAAGCACCTCGACTGTTCTTCAATTCTGGAAAACCCAGAAATTGAAGAACATGTCTGACAAAGTTTTCTATCGATTAGATCTTGCAGATTTGATGTATTTTGGCTATGAAACTTGCTTTATATTATAGTATTACATCAATACTACAAAAGTATTACAATTGGTTGCCCAGAAACTTTAAGATCAAGAAATTATACGTGGTCAAACCTAGCCTCTCGAAGTCTGACATGAAGATCTGGGTTTGCTCAAGAACATCCCAAGAACACAATCAGCGACGGATTCGTCGCCTAAAGTCCCTATAACGATAGTTTAATTAGGAAATTAATTAATTAATTAATTAATTAAAAAAAATGGTTTTTAATTATTAAAAATACATAATAAATTATGAAAAATTATTTTAAAGCCTGAAAAATAGTTTTTAATTATTTTGAGTATATTTCAGAAATATTTAATATTTTTGGAATAGAAAAGGTATTTATTTATTTAATTATAATATTAAATAAATTATTTAAAAATAGTTTTAATTCATAAAAAATTATATTATGATATTAGAAAATATTTTAAGTTATTTTTGATGACTTTTAATATTTTCGATGAATTTTATTAATAATTTATTATTATTGGTAATTAATTTATTTAATAAATATATTAAATAAATTATGGAAAAATAGAATTAATGTTTTTAAAAATCATATAAAAATGATTTATGTGTTATAAAAATATTTTAAGTTATAAAATATAACTTTTGATATTTTGGCATGAAAATATTAATATTTTAATATTTATAGCAATTATCGGATAATGAATTTAATGGTTTAAAAATCATATAAATATGATTTTAAGGTATTAAAAATACTTTGATATATTATAATTATATTATAATATTGTGTTATGATTTTCATTAATATTTAATGATAAATAAATATTAATGATTAAGGAATTATGTGGTACTTAATTCATATAAATACAATATTAATGATTGAAAAAATATGATAAATGATATTAATTATCTGAAAATTATTACAAGTCTATGAAAATTGTTTTGACTGCTAAGAAAATTATCTGTGATAATTGTTAAGTGTTTCGGCAGAGTTTAATTGAACTTAAACTTGATATTTGTCTGACTAGACCGTCGGGATGATAGAATTGTGTCAGTTTCAAGTCAGACTAAAATAGTTTGACTTGATACTAAGTCTTATGTGTATTGTAGACTGATAGGATTATGTGTTATGTGCTTATGTTATTCTATGTGTATATATATAATAGTATTATATTGTGATGATATTATTCTAATATTGGAGATCTATAGTACTAATATCAGGTCTTCAGATAAAGCGTTATAAATTGTGTAGCGGTAATTAACGGTTCAGGCAAGTTTTACTTAACTCTACTAAGAGTTGTTTTATTCAGATATGCTTATGGTTAATCATTGTTGATTGCCATGTGGAATTGTACTCTGTACATATTGCATGTATACGTCAGGTATGAATGGCTGATCACCTTCATTACCAGTTGGTCCAGATATATTTGTTCATGTTCAATACTTGTTCAGTCAAAAGTTTGTTCATGCTAGTTCTCAATTATATTGATGAATTATAGCCAGCCTATTATTCAGACTCTTTCAATCATGATATATCCTTAAATTGTATTTAAACTTGCTGGGCAACTTTCATGCTCACCCTTGATATATCATGATAAACATTGCAGATCAGACGAATGCGTTCGGATACAGGAAAAAGGATAATGCCAAGTTCTGCTTGGGATAAATTGTGCAGCTAGTTGTAATAGTATAGTTTGATAATAATGTCATGTGTTAGATAGTTTATGATTTGTGTATAAGTTAAGGTTACTCAATTTTGGGGAATATTTTGTAAAGTGTATTGTATAAACAATTTATGTTATATCTTCCGTAAATAGTGATAGAATAATTGAACCGAATTCGCGGTGATTTGGTACCGCATTAAGGGGCTCTCATGATTAGTATCAAAGTCATTGGTTATGAAGCTTAGGTAGGAATACGAGACCAATAATGTGAAGTGATTAGGATAATATCTAACTCACATAGAGTTAGTTGATCGGTAAGATTCAAAGACGAATCTCGGCGAGTTGTTAAGACACAGAGTTCCCTAACTCTGATAATAAAGTTAAACAGTAGTGATGAATAGATCGAGTCTAAAAGATTGAAAGTACAGGGAGAGGAGATCGTAAAACAAAACGATCAAGAAATAGAAATAAATTATAATATATACGATGAGATCACTCCGTGATCTGATAAGTTTATAATATGGGAAAAGAATCAATTTGATGATTGGAAAGTTTACAGCAAGATTGCTATGTGAATTGGTACAAATTCAGAAAAGGATTATGAATACGGATTAAATGAAATTCGTATTGAGAAGGGAGTTAAGATTAGGTGGGGATTTTAATTGAGGACTCATGTGGTAAATTTGAGTTGTATGATTCCTTGTATGGGGGGGAATTGTACTTGGTGTAAAAACCACTTAGTTTCTGGCACTGATAATCATTGAAATGTTTGTGTCGCGCTATTTGCTATATGCATGTTAAGAGGGTGATTCCTTTCTCATGTGTATAACAGATATATAGGTCATAGGTAGAGAATATAGGGTTAAGTACGAGTTCTTAAAACTCATACTTATGTGACATTCTTGAGTCATAGTTATATGAAATGTTTATGAACCCCTCAGCGAATGGACGCCAAAAGTATGACTAGGACAAGTTCTTAAACTCATTTGATTGTGGCAAGTTTATGAACTCATAAGTGTTGTTTGACAAACTGGGTATAGTTGTGTGTGAATGGAGAATTGAGGATTATAGGAATAGATAGATTGTTAAGCAAACGATTGTTAGTGGAGACATAAGTTTTCCAAAACTCCTAGCTATGCTAGACTTCGAAATTTTGACATCAAGCTAAATACGCACTATGTGCTTTTTAAAAAAAATGTGTAGACTCGTAATCATTTTTGAAACGGTTTAAATTATAGTCTATGCTACTTATTTCGGCTAGACGCAAATGATTTGAAATATCAAAAGTTATTTTATTTATCACTCATGTACTATGTAACCTGGTGTAGAAATGATAAAAAGGTGATGGAGTTGTAAATACAGGAATACTTAGTGTGAATTTGATCTAAAATCGTTATTCCACTATTGTATGATGTGTTATGACGAAGTCATACAATGACGGCATCCTCAAACGGATTGATAATACAGTACGACATCATGACGTCATTCTCGAAAATGTTTTCAAAATTTTAATTTGCCAACGGGGTTTGGCTACACCTAAATAATTCGATTGAATTGAATTATGGATATGAGTCTACGCTATTCGATTCAGCTAGACTAATGTTTATGAAAACTCTAAGTGTTCATTGAAAGAAATTTCCCGAACTAAATTGTTTTGGTGCGGAATCCTATGATAAGACTGAGGTGAACTATGTTATTTGGATAAATAATCCAATCAAGTAGCGTAAATATTCGCTAGACATGATTAATACGTTATGCATGACGTAAGGGTACGATAGGTTAATCACCTAAAGTACTAGCAATGGTAGTTTACCTTCTTTGTGATTGTAAACATGCCAAGTAATGTATCGTTTTGCGGTATAAATACCGTTAAAACTATGGGTTCATGGTCTATATGACCCCTCAGCACAAATTTGAAAATTTTACTCATGTGGGTGGTGTATTGGGTAGCATGTGATGATGTGTATGAATGTTGTATAGTGCATGGTATAAGGAGTAAGGTGTAAGGTGTAAGGTAAATTTCGGGGACGAAATTTTTAGAAGAAGGGGTGAATGTGACAACCAGAGAAATTAGACAATTTATTAAAATCTTAAATGATGGATTTAAGGTCAAATAATAGACCTAGATAGAAAATAAGTGTATGCGTTTGATATTTTTGGGAAGGAATTTTGAGGATTTCAAAATTCTGTGAAGGAGTTAGGTGAATTATTC
The DNA here is from genome assembly GCA_020205605.1 of Panax ginseng. Classification (NCBI taxonomy): domain Eukaryota; kingdom Viridiplantae; phylum Streptophyta; class Magnoliopsida; order Apiales; family Araliaceae; genus Panax; species Panax ginseng. Next base: position 108,427,108 of record CM035139.1, read on the forward strand.
AGGATTAAGTGTATGTGTTTATGTTCTATGAATATGGTATTATGTGTGCACAGTATGTGGTTAAGGGTCAAGGGTTCACCAGATAAATTTTATCAGTGTCAAACCCTAATATTATTAAGAACATAAACGTTCAGTTAGAAAACCCTAACGTCTGATAAGAAACCCTAGAAATCGGTTCTAAAATCCTAATTTCAGTTTTGGGAATTCGAAACCCTAATTCGGAAATTGAAAACCCTAATTTTGGAATTTAAATGTTGTGTATAAGGTTTTAACGTCATTAATTATAATTTATTACCTTAATGAATTACTTGAAACCCTAATTGATTATTAAAAAACCCTAAATTCAAATCCGAGAACTCTAATTTCAGATTTCAGGTATTTAAAACCCTAATCTGGGAACTTAAAGGATGAGAATATTACTTAAATGTTATTAATTATAATAGTAATTAGGGTAAAGCTTAATTAATTAGCAAACTCTAATTTAAAATTTTTAAACCCTAATTATTCTGTCAGGAACCCTAATGTACATTTATGGATTTGATTGCTAAATTAGCAATCTTAATTAGGAAATATTAATCCAAATTTGTGTTAGCCCTTATGTGATTAGGAAAGTATACTGTAATTAGGAAACTCTAATTATAATTTAAAAATGTTAATTTTCATTTTTTGAAAACCCTAATTTAGAAATCCTAAAATGTGAATTATGGAATGCTTAGGTTTTAACCCTAAGGGTTTGCAACAACTGACAATTCTAGAAATAAAATGGTATGGAAATGACTAGTTTACCCTTATTACATTATTTAGTAGATTGCTTGTAGATCTAGCCCTAAAATGAGTTGGTACACTACTCTAACTCTAGACCTAGATGTGTGTCCTAATATCAGCCACAACTTGCTAGCAAAAATATTGAATCATATCTATTATATAGATCAAAGAAAGAGAAAAAAGGGTCACTTCACTCTCATTTTCTCCCAAGCTTTTCTCTCTCTTCTAAATCCAATATATATATATATATATATATATATATATATATATATATAGAGAGAGAGAGAGAGAAAGTGGTAAGATAAGCTAATATCATCTCTTAGCTTAACAAGAACATATTCTAGGATCAGAAATCAAAAATCCAAGTTTTAAAGGTATAAAAACCCTAACTTAGAAATCCTTAGATCTGATGTTTGATGTTGTTGTTTGTTGGTTAGATATATATTAGAGGGTGTCATTTGATGGTCTGGGTTGCCAAAACCTAGATCCATATCACTTAGATGCACGAATCTAGCATTTTTAGAAATCTGGAAAAAGTTCAACAAATGGCCTGAAAACCATATGTCAGTGGCCTTAGATCTTTATGTTTTAGATGTTTTGTGTGTTTTATGTTTTGGATATGTTCTATGATATGTGGTCTTTACTCTGCAACTTGAATCAGGGTCATAGCATGTCTAGATCGTATGTTATAGGCAGTCAAACTGCGTTGACCGGCCATGGGAATGGGTTTCTGGGCAACCGAGAAACCCAGATCCTATCTGGCAACGATTTTCGAAGCCTTGAATCTTGTTGTTCTTTGCTTGTTTGGCCAAGTTTTTGTTTTCAGGTTGTAGTCTGGTATAAGTACTATAATATCAAGCCTTTATAACACTTAGATTGTGCATAGAAACAAAGTTAAGGCTGGTCAAACAACCGTTGACCAAACTGCTCAAGAACATTTCTGGGTTTTCCAGAAATGTTCAAGAACAATTTTTAACCCATAGTTTGACCGGCTTGAATATTGTGCATCTTTTGTGTTTATGATGATCAGTTGTTATAACATTGTACACTTACATATATATTACATATTGGAACCATTATATCACATAAACCAAGCATGTAAAGCAAAGATTTAGTGGCCCAAAATAAGCACCTCGACTGTTCTTCAATTCCTAGAAAACCCAGAAATTGAAGAACATGTCTGACAAGGTTTTCTGTCGATTAGATCTTGTAGATTTGATGTATTTTGGCTATGAAACTTGCTGTATATTATAGTATTACATCAATACTACAAAAGTATTACAATTAGTTGCCCAGAAACTTTAAGATCAAGAAATTATACGTGGTCAAACCTAGCCTCTCGAAGTCCGACATGAAGATCTGGGTTTGCTCAAGAACATCCCAAGAACACAATCAGCGACGGATTCGTCGCCTAAAGTCCCTATAGCGACAGTTTAATTAGGATAATAATTAATTAATTAATCAAATAGAAAAAAATGGTTTTTAATTATTAAAAATATATAATAAATTATGAAAAATTATTTTAAAGCCTGAAAATAGTTTTTAATTATTTTGAGTATATTTCAAAAATATTTAATATTTTTGGTATATAAAGTTATTTATTTATTTAATTATAATATTAAATAAATTATTTAAAATGGTTTTAATTCATGAAAAATCATGAAAAATTATATTATGATATTAGAAAATATTTTAAGTTATTTTTGATGACTTTTAATATTTTGTGATGAATTTCATTAATAATTTATTATTAATGGTAATTAATTTATTTAATAAATATATTAAATAAATTATGGAAAAATAGAATTAATGTTTTTAAAAAATCATATAAAAATGATTTATGTGTTATAAAAATATTTTAAGTTATAAAATATAACTTTTGATATTTTGGCATGAAAATATTAATATTTTAATATTTATAGCAATTATCGGATAATGAATTTAATGGTTTAAAAATCATGTAAATATGATTTTAAGGTATTAAAAATACTTTGATATATTATAATTATATTATAATATTATGTTATGATTTTCATTAATATTTAATGATAAATAAATATTAATGATTAAGGAATTATGTGGTACTTATTTCATATAAATACAATATTAATGATTGAAAAATTATGATAAATGATATTAATTATCTGAAAATTATTACAAGTCTATGAAAATTGTTTTGACTGCTAAGAAAATTATCTGTGATAATTGTTAAGTGTTTAGACAGAGTTTAATTGAACTTAAACTCGATATTTGTCCAACTAGACCGTCGGGATGATAGAATTGTGTCATTTTCAAGTCAGACTAAAATAGTTTGACCTGATACTAAGTTTTATGTGTATTGTAGACTGATAGGATTATTCTATGTGTATATATATATATATATATATAATAGTATTATATTGTCATGATATTATTCTAATATTGGAGATCTATATTACTAATATTAGGTCTTCGGATAAAGCGTTATAAATTGCGTAGCGGTAATCAACGGTTTAGACATGTTTTACTTAACTCTACTAAGAGTTGTTTTATTCAGATATGCTTATGGTTAATCATTGCCGATTGCCATGTGGAATTGTACTCTGTACATATTACATGTATAAGTCAGGTATGAAAGGCTGATCACCTTCATTACCAGTTGGTCCAGATATATTTGTTCATGTTCAATACTTGTTTAGTCAAAAGTTTGTTTGTGCTAGTTCTCAATAATATTGATGAATTATAGCCAACCTATTATTCAGACTCTTTCAATCATCATATATCCTTAAATTCTATTTAAACTTGTTGGGCAACTTTTATGCTCGCCCTTGCTATATCATGATAAACATTGCAGATCAGACGAATGCATTCGGATACAGGAAAAAGGATAATGCCAAGTTCTGCTTGGGATAAATTGTGTAGCTAGTTGTAATGGTATAGTTTGATAATAATGTTATGTGTTAGATAGTTTATGATTTGTGTATAAGTTAAGGTTACTCTATTTTGGGGAATAGTGTGTAAAGTATATTGTATAAACAATTTATGTTTATATCTTTCGCAAATAGTGATAGAATGATTGAACCGAATCCGCAGTGATTTGGGATTCGGATTCGGGGCTCTCACACCTACCACGAAGTCCATCGTAATGTGCTCTCATTTCCACTTCGGTATTTCTAATGGTTGAAGTAGACCACTCGGCCGTTGTTGCTTTTCTTTGACTTGTTAACAAGTAAGACATCTACTAACGCACTCTGCAACTTCTCGCTTCAGATTAGGCCACCAAAAGTATTGTCAAAGATCTCAGTACATCTTCATGCCTCCCGGAAGAACAGAATACATCGTATTGTGTGCTTCGTACAGTATTTCTTCTCTCAGTTCAGTTATAGCTGACACCTATACTCGACCCTCAAATCTCAAAATACCGTCGTTATCCATCTTGAATCTTCCTTCCTCATTTTCTACTGTTCTCTCCTTTATCTTCTTAAATTCTTCATATTTCTCTTGTGATTCCTTTACTCTATCAAACAATGTTGGGTAAGCCTCCATCACAAACAATTTTCCCTCTGATTCTCCTGGTTCCTCCATTTCTATTTCCAATTTTTCCATGTCTCTTATTAAATCCTCCTGAGTTTTTAACTTGAACAATTTCTCCCTTCCCTTTCTACTTAAAGCGTCGGCTACCACGTTAGCCTTTCCTGGGTGATAAAGAATTTCGTAGTCATAGTCCTTGATTAATTCCAACCACCTCCTTTATCGCATGTTTAACTCCTTCTGTGGGAAGATATATTTTATACTCTTGTGGTATGTGTATATCTCACATTTTCTCCATATAAATAGTGTCTCCAAATCTTTAATGCAAAAACTACAGCCGCTAACTCCAAGTCATGAGTAGGGTATCATTTTTTGTAATCCTTCAATTTTCGTGACGCATACGCAATGACCTTACCATGTTGCATTAGCACACAACCAAGTCCCTTGTGCGATGCATCACTATATACCACAAATCCTCCCATATCATCTGGTAATGATAATACAAGCGCCTCACTTAACCTCCTCTTCAACTCATGAAAACTCTCTTCGCATTTCTCCATTCAAATAAACTTCACTGCCTTCCTCGTTAGATTAGTCAACGAGGTTGATATCTTGGAAAAATCTTGGATAAATCTTTGATAGTATCCGACTAACCCGAAGAAACTTCTTACTTCTGTTGGTGTCTTTGGTTGTTCCCAGTAGCTTACCGCTTCCACTTTTGCAGGATCTACTGAAATTCCACTTTGGTCTATCACGTGTCATAAAAATTAAACCTTCTCCATCCAAAATTCACAATTTGAAAACTTCGTATACATCTTCTCCCTTCTCAATGCTTCTGATACCATCTTCAAATGTTCGGCGTGTTCTTCCTTAGTTTTTGAATAAATCAAAATGTTATCGATAAATACTACTACAAACTTATCTAAGTATGAATTGAAAACTCGGTTCATCAAGTCCATAAATGCTTCCAGAGCATTTGTCAATCCGAATGACATAACTAGAAATTCGTAATGTCCGTAGCGAGCTCGTAACGCTGTCTTTGGTATGTCCCCTTCTCGTACCTTCAACTGGTGATAACCGGTTCATAAATCTATCTTGGAAAAACACTTCGCTCCCTTCAGTTAATAAAAAAGGTTACCTATCCTTGGTAACATATATCTATTCTTAATCTTTACTTGGTTCAACTCTCGATAGTCGACATAGAACCTCATCGATCCATCCTTCTTCTTTATAAACAACATTGGTGCTCCCAAAGGAGACACACTTGGTCGAATGTAACCCTTTTCTAGCAACTCTTGCAATTTTATCATCATTTCATTCATTTCTACTGGCGCCATACGATATGGTGCTTTCAAAATTGGTGTTATTTTCGGTGCTAAGTTTATTACGAATTTGACTTCTCTGTCTGGTGGAAGACCAGGCAGATCATCTGGAAATACGTCTTGCAAATCTCTGACTACCGATATATTTTTCATTTTTACTCCCATCTTTTGAGTATCCACTATATAAGCTAGAAAACATATACATCCTTTATTTAACCATTTCTTGGTCTGGATCGTAAAGTAACCTGATTGCTGAAGCGATGAGCTACCATAAAACACTAACTTAGTACGATTTAGAGTTTGAAGGTTCACACTTTTATTTTGACAATCGATTATTGCAGCGTGGCTGGATAACCAATCCATTCCTAGTATCACGTCAAACTCTCCCAATCTAATCGAAATCAAGTCTACGGATAATTCGTGACCTCTAATGTTTGCACAACAGTTTTGGTAGACAAATTTTATTGGGATTACTTTCTTGTTCATAACTTCTATGTTCAAAGGATTTCCTAACTGTTCTTAGGGTATGTTTAATCGACTATTAAATTCTTCGGACACAAATGAGCTGGTTGCACCTGAATCAAATAATGCATAGGCATTTATATTGTTGATTGGGATAATACCTGACACCATGTCCTATGCAGCTACTGCGTCCTGGACAGTCATGTTAAACGTTCAAGGAGTTGGTCGATTGGATTGTGCTAGTTCGCTGATCATAATCTTGCTGCCTCCTCCTTGATGGCTGCTTCCTCCACTGCTCCCCTTCCTAGGACAATCCTTGATCTGGTGTTCGGTGGAACCCCAAGTGAAACATCCCTTGATCTTCTTTGGCTTTGGGCAGTTTGGTGAAATATGCCCTTCTTAGCCGTAGTTGTAATAAACACTGCGCCCCTTCCAGCACTCACCTTGGTGGTTCTTTCCATATTTCGAGCATCCCTCCGCTCTCTTCTTAAACCCTCCATGAAAACTTCTTGCTTGATTATTATTCCTGATGTTGTTATCCCATTTTCTTTTCCATAAATTACTTCCTCCACTACTATTACTCCCTCCACGAGCATCTCCCTCGATATTCTTATTCTTCTTTTCCTTATTGTATTGACTCAACGCCTCGCTACCTCCCTCAGCAATGATCGTCGTCTCCAACAATATGGCGAACGAGTCGATTTGAAGAACTGACACCTTGTTAAACAACCACAGTTTTAGTCCTAGCTCAAAGCGTCTAGCTTTCCTCTCCTCCGTGTCTACCTGGTGCATTGCAAAATGAGCGAGCTCATTGAACTTGGCCGCATACTGCACCACCATCATCTCTCCTTATTTAAGTTCTAGGAACTTCACCTCCATCCTATCCTTCATGCTTTTCAGGAAATAATTCTCGAAAAATAAAGTCTTAAACCTTTCCCAGGTTATAATTCGCTCTCCCGCTCTCTATTGATTGGCTTCCCAATAGTACTTTACTTCACCCCCTCATCATGTACGTAGCGAACACGATTTTTTGCTCTTCACCCACACGAGCAATTTCGAAGGCCTTCTCCATCTCTTTGACCCATGTCTAAGCTACGATAGGATCAGTAGTACCCGAAAACTCCGGAGGTCCTACATTCTTAAGGTCTTTAAAGTTCGTAATTGGTACCGCTTGAGGGTTGGGTGGTACTGGTTCATTATTTCTTCCCCACAGGGCCTCTCCTAGCAAATCTACTAGCCTTTGGATAGGGTCTACTTGCTTTGTCCCTTCATTGACCGACTCTTTCGGTTTCGTTAGTCTACATCTGGGCAGCATTTTCTGCATCACAAAATTTCATTCTTATTATTTTAATTATTTTACTTTAATATTTCTTTAATGTAAAAGGAACAAAATTTTATGAAACATTTTCTGAAATAAGAACATTTATATTCACAAAAGATGTTAACATCTATCCCTTAATATCACAAAAGATGGGGAAACATTAATATACTACCCCTTTAACATGAACCTACTCGGGGTTTACATAAATATCCCATATCTCACACAAAAGATTCGGATTACATAACATACACACCAAGCATATACTACTGGACACCTAACCACAAACTATCCCAACATTTCACGCTCCACTGCGCTCTTGTACTCGACATGTATCATGTGAGCAATCATTTCTCTGCTCAAAGTGTGATTGGTCTGCCCTTGTTCTTCCGGTTAATAGTACATACCATCAATCAACCTCTCCATAGCTGTGCGAAAAGCGTAGCTCATTTGGTTCGTCTTCCTCCTCCTCCTCCTCGTCATCTATAGGGGCTACTGCCGAAATGGGCTCCGCTATCAGAGGCGCCTCATACACTACATTTATTTCATGTGGCTCCTCCTCTACCACTCTACTGGGTCCTCCCAAGCCCGACATCCTACAATCACAAACACAAGACAACAACCAACAAACTCCGTTAGAATGCCAAAATTAAACATAAATTCATTTTGTGGAATGAAAATATATTTCATAACGCCACATAATCTTTAGAGAAACTCTATATGAGTTTTATCTCCCTTCTACTCTATAAGTTCTTCTAAGTATATAGTCTAAGGATTCTCGCTCCTAAGGTTTATAACCTAATGCTCTTATACCAACCTGTAACGCCCCCAAATTCAGACCCTCATATCTCGAATTTGGTTCTTCACGTGCTAATTCTAATAATAAATCAAAATCTCACACAACGAAAAATAAAATAATTTATATTGTGATATAACATAAATATTCTCGTCCCAAGGTCTCGCATCCGTTACTACAACATTACAACTTACTTTAAACAAAACTTATTACATCATAGTAAATAAGTCTTCTTAAAATATAATAATAGTAAATTCCTAGTACTAAGACACAAAGCTATTCCGAAGCCTTCTCTTTACCCTTTTCCTTGTCTGAGGGTTCACCACGTTCTGCGTTAACTGAAAGTTTTGAAGAAAGTAAGAATGAGCAACAAATTTTCCCTGCAAGTAATATCGTAATGAGGGTGAACATTTATAAAGTTAAAATCTTAAGGGTATGATAGTGAATAATAGTTCAGGAATTATCAACAATTCTCAATAAAGGTCATTATGGACTGAAAGATATAAAAAATATTCAAATATACATCTTGTCAAGGTTTAATAATAATAAACACTGAGCACTCACTAAGAACTAAAAACTTCTACTAGAATTAACAATATTATACCAAAAATTCAATAAAAGGAGTACAACAAGTGATTAGTGATAAGTGGATTTTATATCCACGAATCGATGTTCATTTCAAGCTTAATCATTGTTAATTCCTTGCTTTAATGTTCATTTTTACTTATTTATTGTTATTTTTATGTGTAGGATGGTTAGTTGGCAAGTAACAAGGGAAGGGAGTCATTTGAAGCAATATTGGATCAAATATAAAGCTTAGCTAAAGTCGAATCGTGAGAACCCATGCCTGGGAAAATGCCTATTTAAGTTTAACATCTTCGCCGTAAGGTGGGGATCTTCAAAGTTGTTTAGAAGTAGCCTAGACCACTGGGGCGGGCGTTTTCCATGCACATACCCCCGCCAGGGCGAGGGGTCCTGAAACTTGTCTATCCTATCTTGGGTCAAACACAACTAGAACTTGGATTTTGGTGCTTGCTTAGAAGTAGGACTCTAGTAGGCATGGAATTGAGCAGAGAATGTGGTTGTAAAACATATAACTACTACACAAACACAACATCATAAGAGATACAAGGCACTTATCAGAGATTAATTATAGATTTTTCATAGTGATCATTGGAGTGAAGATTTTGAAGAACGTTCATAGCAATTACGGATTAAGGCTAACGTGAAGGGTGTTCAGCATTATTCTCCTTCTTAGTCTTATATTTGTAATTGAAAAGATGTTATCTTTAATTTATTCAGTTATTATTTCATTTATTATGAACTAATTTACTTTTTATGCTTGTGACGAATCTTTAAGTGAAACAATGATTATGTATCTTTGATTTCCAGTTTAATAAACTATTATCCAGTTTATCTATATTTATTTGAGCTTAAATTTATGAATTGTCTGATCAACAGTTCTTTGTGGACTTGTATGAATTCAAAAGAGGAAGTACGAGTCTAGACGTAGTTAATATAGCATGTGTTCGTGAATTTTGTAAATGAACAGAATCTTGATAAATGTTAAGGTAGAGATATGCTTGACATCGCATATAATCTGATAGAGAACTTAATCTTAAACCTTCTTTAATTGTAATTCACATAGAAATATAGTGAGTTAGTTGATTAAGGTGTTTAACATGTTTCTATCTAATTTGTGGATTTGAGTTAATATGGTATTAGTACATCGAGAGGTGACTAGTGCTACATTCGTGTTCTTGATTAATAAACTGGTTTAGTGAGTTGAACTAGAATAAAGGTATAAAAATCAGAGTGAAGCTTAGGGTGAAGTCGTAAGCCTAATTCTCCAATAATTGTTTGAATTTTGGTTTTTAAGATTTGTGATTGTTTTGTGGTAATATATTTATTAATAATTTAGTTTTTATAATTTTAATCATTGTTTTGGATAGTTTAAAAAATTAGGATTAATAGGAAATTGATAATTGTGAGGTTAAAATTCTTACTAAATTGTCTCTGTGGGAACGATACTTTACTTAATATTATATTATTTGTTGACCACGTATACTTGCGTGTTGTGCGTAATTAAATTTTACCCAATAAGTTTTTGGCGCCGTTGCCGGGGACAATTTTAGTATAGATTTTAATACTTTGCGATATCAGTTTAATTAGTCCAGTTTTACTTAAACATTTTTATTTTCGTTTTATTCCTCTTATTTCAGGTTTTTGAAGTGGTTTATGCAAACTCAGTCCAATAATCCAGACTTTCTTCCTTTTGAGGATGACATTGAGAAACGGTTTCAGAGGTTAAGTAAGTGGATCAAGGAAACAAGAGAAGAATTCAAAAACTCTGAAAAAGAAGAAGTAATGGCTCCCAAAGATCAGAAATTGTTGAGGGATTTTGCTACACCCAAGGTGACTGAGCTGTAGTCAAGTATCATTAGGCATGCTATAGATGCGAACACCTTTGAAATCAAGCCTGGAACGATTCAAATGATTCAAAATTCAGTTCAGTTTGGGGGATTGACAAATGATGATCCGAACTCCGAACAAACACTTAGTTATCTTTCTGGAGATTTGTGAACCTTCAGGTACAATAGGGTGTCGGATGATGCGGTAAGACATCACTTGTTCCCATTTACTCTATGGGACAAGGCGAAGAGTTGGTTACATTCTCTACTACCGGGATCGATAACTACTTGGGAAGACCTCGCTCAGAAATTTCTTGCAAAATTCTTCCCACCGGTGAAAACTGCAAAAATAAGGAATGTGATAACCATGTTTGAACAGCAACACGGGGAGTCATTGTATGAGGCATGTAAAAGGTAGAAGGAATTGCTTAGAAAGTGCCCGCATCATGGATTGCCTAAGTGGTTGTAGATGAACACATTTTATAACAGATTGAACGAAAATCTCGGAACCTGTATTGATGCAGCTTCAAGTAGAGCATTTATGGCTAAAAGTTATGAGGAGGCCTACGAATTGATAGAGACTATGGCAGCTAACAACTACCAGTGGCCCACAACAAGAATGACACATGCAAAGGCAGCTGGAGTGTTAGAAGTAGATGGTGTGACGGCAATACAAGCGCATATTTCAGCACTCTCAAAGAAGTTGGATGCTATGCCAGGGGCACAGGCACAACAGGTTACACAAATTTGTGAATTGTACGTAGGTGAGCATCCTACATATCAATGCACAATCAACCCAGTGTCAGTGCAATTTATGGGTAGCTATAACAGAATTCCATAGAATACATACCAGAATTCTTACAATCAGGGGAATATAAATCATCCTAACTTTTCGTGGAGTAAAAATCAGCATCAACAATCTCCAAGACAATCATATCCCCCAGGATTCCAGAATCATCAACAACCAACTCAACATCAAGAGAGGAAATCAGATTTAGAGGATTTATTGACAAAGTACATAACAAGAAATGAGGCGGCTATGAAAAATCAAGCAATGGCAATGAAATCGCAATAGATAGCCATCAAGAATCTAGAGAATCAGATGGGACAAATTGCCTTAGCATTGAACAACAGAACACAGTGGACTCTACCAAGTGACACTGAAAGAAATCTAAAGGGAAATCATGAGTAGTGTCAGGCAATCACTTTGAGAAGTGGAAAACATTTGGATGGGAAAGGTGCAAAAAATTCAGCTATATCGAATGACAAATTTGATGACAAGAAAGTGGCTGAAGAAAAACATGGTGAGGATAAACATATTGAGAAAACAAAGTTAGATGACAAGCCAATTGTGTATCCTCCACCGCCGTTTCAATAGAGAGTCCAAAAGCAGAAATTAGACAAGCAGTTTGCGAAATTTTTGGAAGTTTTTAAGAAACTTCAGATTAACATCCCGTTTACAGAAGCCCTAGAGCAGATGCCAAGTTATGTTAAATTCGTGAAAGGGATTCTATCCAGGAAAAAGAAGTTGGAAGATTTCAAAACAGTGGCATTAACAGAGGAGTGTAGTGCGGTTTTACAGCGAAAGTTGCCACCAAACTTGAAAGATCCAGGGAGTTTCACTATTCCATGCACGATTAGGAATATGGCGTTCAAAAACTGTTTGTGTAATTTGGGGGCAAGTGTGAACCTTATGCCGTTATCAGTTTATACAGAGTCGGGTTTGCCAGCTCCAAAGCCTACGAACATCTCATTACAGCTGGCGGATAGGTCAGTCACGTACCCGAGAGGCATTGTAGAGGATATATTGGTCAAGGTTGACAATTTTATATTCCCCGCGGATTTCATCATTCTGGATTTTGAGGAGGATAAGAACATCCCGATTATCCTAGGGAGACTTTTCTTGGCTATAGGTAGGACGTTCATCGACGTACAAAAAGGTGAATTAACTATGAGGGTCCAAGATCAAGAAGTAAAATTTAATGTTTTCAAGGCCATGAAATTCCCTATGGATGAAGAAAAATGTTTCGGGATGGATATCATTGACAAGATAATCAGCGAAGATATGGGTAAAAGTTTGGGTAATGATCCATTGGAAACAACACTATTGGGGGATAAAGAGTTAGATGATCCAGAATTTGTGGACTACTTGCAGATGCTAGACTTCTTGCCATGACTTAGAAAATTTAAAACACCATTTGAACCATTGCACACGGAGGAGAAAGCCACAACAAGTATGAAACCGTCATTGGAGGAGCCACAGACTCTAGAACTTAAACCACTCCCTAAACATCTCAGGTATGCGTATTTAGGAAATTCTAATTCTTTACCTATTATTATTTCTACCGCACTTAACGAATTCCAGGAAGAAAAGTCGCTGAGAGTGCTTATGGACCACAAATCGGCTATCGGATGGACAATTACAGATATCAAGGGAATCAGCCCATTCTTTTGCATGCATAAAATTGTGATGGAAGACGATGCAAAACCGATAGTGGAGCAACAAAGACGGCTCAATTAAATCATGAAAGAAGTAGTGAAGAAGGAAATACTGAAATGGTTGGATGCGTGTATCATCTACCCAATTTTTGATAGTAAGTGGGTTAGTCTGGTTCAGTGTGTGCCAAAAAAAGGAGGAATGACCGTGGTTTAGAATGAGGATAATGAGCTAATTCCGACAAGGACGGTGACTGGTTGGAGGGTTTGCATGGATTACAGAAAGTTGAATAAGGCGACCCGCAAAGATAACTTTCCTATGCCCTTTTATCGATCAGATGTTGGACAAATTAGCGGGACAGGAGTAGCTTATTGGATGGATATTTGGGTTATAATCAGATCGTCATCGCTCCTGAAGATCAAGAGAATGCTACGTTTGCATGCCCTTGTGGCACATTCACATTCAGGAGAATGTCGTTTGGTTTGTGTAATGCACCCGCAACCTTCCAGCGGTGTATGATGGCCATTGTCTCAGACATGGTGGAGAAAAATGTGGAAGTCTTCATGGACGAGTTCTCTGTTTATGGGGATGATTTTGATGCGTGTTTGGAGAATTTAGTAATAGTCCTACAAAGATGCATAGACACGAATTTGGTACTGAACTGGGAAAAGTGCCACTTTATGGTTGAAGAAGGTATAATCTTGGGGAACAAGGTTTTGGCTCACGGATTAGAGGTGGATAAGGAAAATCTAGAAACGATTAAAAAACTTCCTCCACCAAGTTCAGTTAAGGGAATTTGGAGTTTCTTGGGACATGTCGGGTTTTACAGAATATTCATAAAAGACTTCTCTAAAATTACAAAACCTTTATGTAGTCTTTTAGAGAAGGATTCAGTTGTCAAGTTTGATGAGGAGTGTAAAGTGGCATTCGAGCTGTTGAAGAAGAAGTTGGCTACAGCTCCCGTGATTGTCACACCTGATTGGAATATGCCTTTCGAGATAATGTGTGATGCAACCGACTATGCAGTTGGGGCTGTTTTGGGTCAACGCTGAGAGAAGGTATTTCATGCCATATATTATGTAAGTAAGACACTCACAGAGACTCAATTGAACTACACAACTACGGAAAAAGAATTACTTGCTGTGGTGTATGCGTTCGATAAATTCTGGGCATACTTGATCGGGACTAAGGTAGTAGTTTATACAGATCACTCGGCCATTTGGTACTTAATTTCGAAAAAAGATGCTAAGCAATGCCTTATCATATGGATTCTCCTTTTACAAGAATTTGATTTAGAAATAAAGGATAGAAAGGGGATGGAGAATCAAGTTGTCGATCATTTGTCTAGGCTGGAAAATCAGGTTACAAAGGAATAGGACAAGTGTGTAATCAATGAGTCATTCCCAGATAAGCAACTTTTTGGGATAAATATAGAATTTGCATGGTACGTAGACTTTGCGAATTATCTAGTGAGCAACATTCTTCCCCCTGATCTTACAAGACTACAAAAAAAGAAGTTTCTTCATGACGTTAAGTGGTATATGTGGGAAGAGCCTTACTTATTTAAACAGTGCGTTGACAAGATGATCAGAAGGTGTGTGCCCCACAGTGAAGTAAAGAACATATTACATGAATGCCACTCATCTGTGTATGGGGGACATTATGGTAGTGAAAGAACAGTGGAAAAGGTGCTTCAAGCCGGGTTTTATTGGCCTACATTTTTCAAGGACGCCCACCAGTTTGTTAAAAGTTGTGATAGATGTCAACGGGTGGGCAACATATCGAAAAGAAATGAGATGCCACTACAAGCAATATTGGAAGTTGAAATTTTTGACGTTTGGGGCATTGATTTTATGGGGCCATTGTCATCATCATTCGATAATCAGTATATATTGCTTGCAGTTGACTATGTCTCAAAATGGGTTGATGCCACAGCACTCCCAACTAACTATGCCAAAGTAGTCCTTAAATTCTTACAAAATAATATCTTTACAAGATTTGGCACGCCAAAAGCTATTATAAGTGATGAAGGTAGTCACTTCTGCAACAAATCGTTTACAGCTCTATTGGCAAAGTATAGGGTCAACCATAAGGTAGCTACAACATATCATCCCCAAACCAGTGGGCAAGCTGAGGTTTCGAACATGGAAGTGAAGAGAATCTTGGAAAAGGTGGTAAACCAGAATCGAAAGGATTGATCGCTTAGGTTGGACGATGCACTATGGGCCTATCGAACTGCGTATAAAACATCGATTGGTATGTCACCATATCAACTACTATATGGGAAAGCTTGCCACTTACCGGTCGAGTTACAGCACAAGGCGTATTAGGTGATTCAAAAACATAACTTCGATCAAGCAGCTGTGGGCGAAAAGAGACTACTGTAATTAAACAAGCTTGACGAATTTCGACTTCAAGCCTACGAGAAATCTAAGCTATATAAAGAAAAGGTCAAGAAATGGCACGACCAGAAAATCATGCATAGAACATTCGAGCCGGGGCAATCTGTCATATTGTTCAACTCACGATTGAGGTTGTTTCCAGGAAAGCTTAAGTCCAGATGGTCGGGACCATTCACCATTAAGAGAGTTTTCTCTCATGGCACCGTTAAACTCTACAGTAGAAATCCATTGGAAACGTTCAAGGTCAACGGTCAGAGGCTAAAGCATTATTGGGGCGGCGAATCCAACATGGATGTCACCGCAATCACATTATCTGAAGCACCATAAACAGGGAGTAGTCAGGCTGAACGACTTAAAATCAAGCGCTAATTGGGAGGCAACCCAATCGTTATTTTATTTTTCATAAGTTTATTCATAACTGTCAAAGTATAGTTTATCATAATTAGTAACATAGAATAAGTTCATTAGTTTAGCTGAATGTTCTTGATTATCTCTCCACTATGCTTAAAATAATCAAAATCTACTCATATTGATCTTTTATGGCATTGCAGGATCTTAAAATAATAATGGTTGGTAGTATGAAGAGAGCAAGAAGCAAACCAGAGCAGCTTTTGCAGTGTGCACCCAAATTGCAAGCGGGCCCTTCAAGATACAAAACCCCAGCAAGTGGCGTCTCGAACTCAACTAACGAGAGGGCATGCACTTGAGGGTGGGCTTCTTTAGCCTTGTACCCCCCGCCGAGGCAGGGGTCCTGGAACTGAACTGGTGCTCGGTAGTTACTCTTTCTCAACCCACTTTCCCTACTTCCTCATTACACACGCCCACTACTTCCTCCTATTACTTCTCTTTCCTCCTCCATTACACCTTCAACTCCTACCCATTATAACCATCCTTACCCACAATTTGGCAAGTACAACTCAATCATCTGAGTTCATTAAATCACACGAATCCATTACCCCCATTACTTCAACCCACCAACTTACATCACTCCATCATCTCTATATAAACACACCCTCTCAATCCAAGTTCACCACATCCTTCCATCTCCATCTCCAAAAGCTACGAATTACGCAAATTATTGAGGTAAGTGTATAACAATTGAGTGTGCATCATGATTCTACAAGTTCTTCATCTTCTCTCACCATAATTGCCACAGAAATTACCAACTAAAGGGGAAGAAATCACTGTGCACACCAACTGTTCAACAAAGTGTGTGAGTCAAGTTTGGGGGAAAATAGTTGTGTTACAGATTACTCAATTCAATGGCGTCTCAACCCACATCAAAACGACAAAGGGGAGAAATGTAACATTCCAGAATTTTAATTGTTTTATTAAATATTTATTGAATTATTTAAATATTTAATGGATGTGTTTATGGTTGAATTTGTAATTGTTCAAATTTGATTCGATTTGGTTAATTGTTTGTTAAATAAATAATTAAGAAAATTAATTATTATATTCTAATTAATTTGATTATTAAGTTAGATAGTTTTGATTAATTGAATTATTATTCTTTTATTTGAATTTGTAACTAAAAAGATGTGTTAGTTGAATTAAATAAAGTTATAATTATATAGAAAATTATAATTTTGTGGTATTGATTTATGTGATGAAGTGAATTAATAAATTGTTATTATGATTAATTTAATTAAATTAATGTGTAACAAATAACCTTGTTATAAAAGAGTTACTAAAATAACTTAAAGGAGTTTTAATTCAGTTTTGCCAAACAAGGCCTAAGGCCTATTAAGTCTTTAATTTATTTGAGTTTTACCAAACAAGGTGTTAGGATTAATGGGTTATTTTGTTAGTGGTTAACCAAACAAGCCTTATGGCTTTTGATTTTAAAATTCACATAACTGATATCAGTTATGTTTATAATTATATTATATAATTAATATATATAATATCTATATACGTTATTTGGTTAAGACGTATGTTAGAGGAGAGAGGTTAGAGAGAAGAAAGAAAACTCAGAGAAGAAGAAGAAAAGAAGAAAGAAGAGAGAAAAGAAGGCTAGAGATTGGAGAAGGAGGCTTGAGAGTAGAAAAGATTAGCCATATCATCTTCTATCAAGGTATTCTCCTATTCCTTTTAGTTCTTAAAAGTTTAGTTTTATCTTCCCAAATTCTCTGTAGAATCTTTGTGTAAGCATGAATTTTTGTTGTTATGTGGCTTTATATGTCATAATAGTGATGTTAAAACTATTTTCATGGGTTATAATCAAAGAATTGTTGTTATGTATATGTTTGTGAAGAAAATATTTTTCTGAGAGAGTTTTTATGAAAATTTATTGTTTAGCTTAAAGTAGAAATTGAGGGTGAATTAGTGGTTTAGTTGATAAATTGATTGTTTAATTTGTTAGAGTATGTATAATCAATGATAAAGACACTT
Source organism: Panax ginseng (assembly GCA_020205605.1). NCBI lineage: Eukaryota > Viridiplantae > Streptophyta > Magnoliopsida > Apiales > Araliaceae > Panax > Panax ginseng. Next base: position 108,444,925 of record CM035139.1, read on the forward strand.
TGAATTAGTGGTTTTGGTTGAAAAACAAAAGTTGCAGTGTTGATTTTCATTGAAATATAAAAAAATGAGTTTTAGCCAAAAATAGTGAATTTGGGTGTGTTAATTTTGTTGTTTATGTGGTTGTATGGGTAGAATCATGTTTAGACTTTGTGAAATATGTTTACATGAAGTTGTTGTATGATTTACATGATATTTGGTCTGTTAGAAACGAGCTTGTAGGCCAAAATTGGCTTTTTTCTGTCTTTATTCTTAGAAAGGTTTTGCAGAAGTGCGCAGTCAACACATGCATGGCACAAACTTACTGATACCTTTGTGGGGCCTTGCTTATACTGCCATAGCCTTGATCGCCACATCACAGCGCCTTCCTCATGCCACAGCGGGACCCACAATGTAAATTGTGGCGCCGCGGTGCAAGTTAGCAGAATGGTCTGATAGTGTTGATTTTGTACTTGAAATTTTAAGGAATTGTTATGTGATGATAGTAGGACTGTAAAATATTGATTTTAGTATTTTTATACTATGAATAAGTATGTTATTAACAATTAACTTGTGTTATAACTTGATTATGTGATTAAAATCAATTTTAAATTATGAGCGATACTTAGTTATGTTTGTAAGATGGTAATGACTAATTATGTCATGATGACATATGTTTATAGGATATTGTGATTCGTATTGATTTGGTTTAGCCTACGAGCAAGGCATGTTCTTTAACTCTACTTTTAGAATTGTGCAATCGCTTAAATTTTCTTTGAGCAAGTTTTTCTAATCCTTTATCTTGTTGAACTAATTATGGTTTTCAATTCGATTATGATATAATGATGTAAGTTATTCTTGAGCAAGTTATTCTTGTATTTAACTTGTTGTTTAGCATACAAATTTATATATTCTAATGTTGAACATTTTTATCGATCAAATTGTTATGCATGCTTAGTATTCAATTCTAATTAACCTTGGCTTAGTATTGTTTAAGCAAGGTGTTATAGTTATTCAAATTGTATGCTCTTAGATTATTCCTAAAGCATGACTTTAGTTTACTATGATTGATTCAATCACGATTATTCTATAGTGAAATGTTCTTGGTTTCATTCAACTAATCCTTAGTTGATGTTCGTTGAATTCAAATTACCACGAAAGTTTATCCAAACCAAACTTCCTTTTAGTGCGGACTTGTACTCTAAATCTTGAGATGAACAACCCTAATGTTATGATTAGGGGTTAACTTACGCGTAGCGTTAAATGTTTGTGCACAATACATGGTACGAAGGGCTGATCCCCTTAAGTACGAGGAGTCCTTATAGTCTTATGACTATTTAAGTTGGAGTTGAAAGATTACTCGCAACTATGGGCATAGTTCATGGTCTTATGACCCTCAGTTATATTTATTCCACATTTTGGATGTCAGTTTCTGATTATAGATGATAAAGTACTATTCATTATTGATGAGCCTATTATTGGCAGTTATTATTACTATACTCCTGTTGATTTCATATTGTATCCAGTGAGCAATTGTTTTGCTCACTCTTGCATATTTTAAAACTCATTGCAGCTAAACAAGAGAAGGTAGATGAACCTTCGTCTAGCAAAGGAAAGGGAAAAATGTGCAAGTGATGAAGACTTGTAATTTTTACTTTAGACTTTTATTATGATAATCTTAGACTTGGTTTTAATGAAGTTTATTTAATTTCCGCATTTGAATGATTGTATTTAAAGGTTAGATAACCTGGGAGATTTTATTATGTAACCCTTTAATGGGAAAGGTTTTATTATCATTTTATTGTGATTGGGTAGTTAAATATGAATGTTTGATTAAGTGAACACCGGATCTGTGGGAATGAAGTACACGGATTTGGGGTGTCACAAGTTAGTATCAAAGCCTTAGGTTATGAACCTTAGGTGGGGAAAGCCTTAGGAAGTAACCTTCTAGAAGATAGTGATGATAAACTATTATCGAGTTTCAAGGAGAAAGTAATAAAACACGTATGTGCTTATGTGTTTACAACTTATGTGCTCGTGAGAGTCGAGTAGTGATGATTAATAACTAAAACTTAAAAATCTTGTTGTCAGGATGACTAATGTCGGAGAATCCAGTCAGGCTAGGGAGGAAGGACCTCAGATGCCTAGAGAGGAGGAATCTCGTGATATTCAAGTGGTTTGGGAATAACTGCTTCCACGAGAGTCAGCTCCATTGCTCACAGTGGTCAAAGATGATGATGATGATGTAGAAACAGATGAGGAAGAACCTGTGGAGCTGCCGCAGACGGATGAAGAGGACGAGGAGGAAAGGATTCCATTTAACTCGATAGCTGGCCGTATATACGATGAGGTGCATGACCGTAATGTGGAACTTCAAGATACTGTCGAGGAATTTCAAGAGATAGTAGCTGAACAACAGACCTTGATGGCACAGAAAGGACGAAGAGATCCAGGATCGAGAAGAATGATTGAACAATGTTGAAGAGAAGCTGGTTCACACTGAAGAAGAGAACGACCAAATGAGAGCTGAGATTTCAGAGTTGAAGAGCAAGTTGAGAGAAGAGTCTACAAAAAGGGCAAGAGCCGAAGACGCGTACGAGGAAGCTTATCAACAAACCGAAATAGGAAAGGGAGACGCACAAGTAAAGAGAAGAAAGATTTAAGAAATGGATAACGTGTTCAACATCGCGATCAATCGAGCTCAAGATCGGGTCATGGGTTATCCAATTCAGTTCGAGACGCTACCCTCGTTCATACTGGACCGTCGGACCATGTTCCGAGGTATAGAAGAAGAGCGTCGTAAGGCCTTGCAATATCTTAATAGGACATCGTAGGGAGTGTGCTTGAGTTATGATATGATAAATAATTTGTTAATCCCAAGTGTTATGCAACCTATGGGATATGATGATGATGTCCTGAAACTTTAGTAGTTCAGGAAAATAATGTAAATAGCAGTGATGCTATTGATATGATGTTTTCAAAGAAGTTCTGAATAAAAGTTATTATTTTCTTTTATCCAAAGTGTTATGTGATATGAAGTGATTACTTTATGGGGGCAAGTTAATTAGAAATTACTTGAAAGAGTTGAGTAATAATCTAATGAGTGTATTTTTAGCAGAAAATGCCTCCAGGACGTCAACCACCCCGTTAGAGAACCACCGAAGGAACCAACAACGTTAGTGCTGAAACCAACTCCGTTCAGTAGTTAGTGACGTTACTAACAGGTGCACTGCAAAATCAACCGCAGAATCAACCTCAGAACCAAGGTGCTACGTTTAAGGACTTCAAGGCAGTTGGAGGAGGCAGGCCAACAAGACTCGGGAAGGACCAGGAGTAATGACCTGGGATAGGTTTAAGGAGCTGTTCTTCGAGAATTATTTCCCTGAGAGTTCGAAGAGTCAGCTAGAGGTCCAATTTTTGGAGTTGTAGCAAGGAACAATGTCGGTGTCGGAGTATGCCGCAAAGTTCAACGAGTTGGCGAGGTTTGCGCTATATTAGGTCAGCACAGACGAGCGCAAGGCGAAGAGGTTTGAGAGCAATTTGAAACCACAGTTTCTGATGAGGGTTTCCTTCCAATTGAAGACATTTGTAGCGATTGATAGAAGGCGATTCTCATTTGAAAGTAGAGGTGAGGCGGTAACAAAGCATAATCAAGAGCAAAGAAAGAAGAAAAGTGAAGGTGAAGCTAAGAGTAGTGGTAACGGTAGTAATGGCAACAACCTAAAGAGGAAGTGGGAATGGAGGAGCTGGAAATCAGCAAAGAAACCAGCAAAATAACAAGTTCGAAGCATGTGCTACGTGCGGAAAGTTTTATAAGGGAGTGTGTTTGCTGGGGAAGCGAGTATGCTTCAATTATGCTTGGGGAGGGTCACATCGCCCCAAATTGCACTCAAGCTAAGAAGAATGTGTGCTTCACGTGCGGATCCAAGGATCACTTTGCTCGTGAATGCCCCAAGAAGAGATCTGGTGAGACAAATAGGAGCAAGGGAAATGCTAGTGGAGGTGCGTTGGCTATTGCAGGACCAACAACAACAAATAAGCCCACAGCTAGAACCTTCAACATGACTGTGAAAGATGTTGTGCAATCAAAGGATGTGGTGTCAAGTATTATCCCGATCAATAATATTGACGCTTATGTATTATTTGATTCGGGTGCTACTTGCTCATTTAAATCTGATGAATTTGCTATGAGATTAGGATTGCCTAGTGAAGAATTGAATTTCCCTTTAAACATAGAAATTGTGAATAAGGAAGTAGTTCCTGTTAGGTTCGTATTCAAGAACTGTAGGGTGAACATTAAGGGAAATATTTTGATGGTAGATTTGATTCCGATCAGGCTAGGAGAGTTTGACGTTATTTTGGTAATGGATTGGTTGTTCAATTATGGAGCGATAATTGACTGCCAAAAGAAATGTGTAAACCTTATGACTCCGTCAAAGGTAGTATTCAATGGTAGCAAATCGCCTATACAAATGAGATGTCTGACGATTATGCAGGCCAAAAAGTTGTTGAGTCAGGGCTGTGTGGGTTATTTAGCTTACATAGTCGATACTCAGAAGAAGGGTGCGAAACTGGAAGAAATACCAGTGGTTAGAGAATTTGTGAACGTATTTCCAGAGGATTTGCCAAGACTTTCGCCTGACAGAGAAATCAAGTTCGTGATCGACTTAGCGCCAGGAACCGCTCCGATATCGAAAGCCTCGTACAGAATGGCTCCGGTGGAGATGAAAGAACTAATGGTACAACTAAAGGAGCTGTTGGACAAGAAATACATTCAGCTGAGTGTGTCACCGTGGGGAGCACCGGTGTTATTCGTAAAGAAGAAGGATGGGTCAATGCGTCTTTGCATTGATTGTAAAGAGTTAGACAAAGTCACTATTAAGAACAAGTATCCATTGCCGAGAATAGATGACTTGTTTGATCAATTGAAGGGTGCAAGATATTTATCGAAAATAGATTTGAGAAGTGGGTACCATCAAATGAAGGTAAGAAAGGAGGATGTACTGAGAAGGCGGCATTCGAACTTCGGTATGGACATTACAAATTTTTGGTGATGTCTTTTGGTTTGACAAGCGCCCTGCGGCGTTCATGGATTTGATGAGCAGGTGTTTAAACCATTTTGGACAAGTTTGTGGTGGTGTTTATCGACGATATTCCGGTGTACTCTAAAACTCAAGAGGAACATGTGGAACATTTACGTCTAACGCTGGAGACGCTAAGAAAAGAAAAGTTGTATGTGAAATTCTCTAAATGTGAATTTTGGCTGGAATGTGTACAATTTCTTGGGCACATAATTGACAAGGATGGAATTTCAGTGGATCCATCAAAGGTTGAAGCTGTGATAAATTGGGAACAACCGAGAACTCCATCAGAAGTGACAAATTTCTTGGGATTAGCAGGGTATTACAGACGGTTTATCCAGGATTTTTCCAAGATTTCCACTCCGTTAACAAATTTAACGATGAAATCTGTAAAATTTGTTTGGACGGAGAAGTGTGAAGAAAGTCCAAGAATTGAAAAAGAAGCTAAGTATGACACCTGTGTTGTCATTACCAGATAATACAGGAAATTTTATGGTGTATAGTGATGCTTCACACAAGGGATTAGGGTGTGTTCTTATGCAAAACGGTAAAGTCATTGCGTGCATTAAGATAATTGAAAGATTATGAAAAAGGGTATCCGACTCATGATTTAGAGTTGGCGGCGGTTGTGTTTGCTCTGAAGATATGGAGACACTATCTCTATGGAAAGAAATGTGAGATTTACACAGACCATAAAAGTCTGAAGTATATTTTCACACAAAAGGACCTGAACATGCGTCAAAGAAAATGGATGGAACTGATAAAAGATTACGATTGTGAGATCTTTTATCATCCAGGGAAAGAAAATGTGGTTGCAGATGCCTTGAGTAGGAAAGGTAGAGAAAAGTTGATGATGTTAACTGATAAGGAGGAGCTTATTACAGCAATGTCAAGGTTAGAGTTGGAAATCAAATTTCCAAAAGAATCCGATGAGAAATTGTACCAGATAGAAGCCAGTCAAACTTTGGTGGACAAAGTGAAGAACGCTCAACTGCAAGATGAGGAATGCAAAAAAAATTAGAAAAGTGTGGTTGAGGGAAAAGAGCTGAAATACAAGATTGATACCGATGGAATGCTGAGATTTGAAGGATGAATATGGGTTCCAGCAGTACCAGAGATTAAAGAAGAAATCTTGACCGAAGCTCATAACTTGAGATATTCGATTCATCCAGGAAGTACGAAGATGTATCAAGATTTGCGACGACATTTTTGGTGGCCAAATATGAAAAGAGACTTTGCAGAATGTGTTACAAAGTGCTTGACATGTCAGAGAGTCAAGGCCGAGCGCCAAAGACCAAGCGGGTTACTTCAACCGTTGGAGATACCGGAATGGAAATGGGAACATATCACAATGGATTTTGTGGTAGGTCTTCCAACAACTCAGAAAGGATACGATGCGATTTGGGTGATAGTGACAGGTTGACAAAATCTGCACACTTTTTGGCAAAACAATATGTTAAAGAGATCATTGCAAGACATGGAGTTCCAGTGTCAATTATGTCAGATTAAGATCGGAGGTTTACATCAAACTTCTGGAAGAGACTACAAGGATGTATGGGAACATAGTTGCGAATGAGTACGGCATATCATCCGCAAACAGATGGACAAAGTAAACGAACGATTCAGACATTAGAAGATATGTTACGAGCATGCGTCATGGATTTTAAAGGAAGTTGGGATGAACAATTACCATTAGTGGAATTTACCTACAATAATAGCTACCACGCTAGCATCGGCATGCCGCCTTACGAAGCATTATACGGCAGGAAGTGTAGAACTCCACTGTGCTGGGATGAAGTCGGAGAACATCAACTATTAGGACCAGAACTGGTACAACAAACTACTGAGGTTGTCAAACTCATCAGAACAAGATTAATAGCTGTTCAAGATAGACAAAAGAAATATGCTAATCAACACAGACAAGATCGTGTATTTGATATAGGAAATTACGTGTTCCTAAAAGTTTCTCCTTGGAAGGGGAAAATTCAAATTGGTAAAAAGGGGAAACTTAGTCCGAGGTTTATTGGACCCTTTGAAGTGCTGAGGAAAGTTGGAGAGGTAGCTTACGAGGTAGCTATACCTCCAGAATTGCAAAACATTCATAATGTTTTTCACGTTTCGGTGTTACGACCATATAAACCTGATTACAAGCACGTGATTGAGTACAAACCATTGCATTTTGAGAAAGACTTGTCCTATGAGGAGATTCCTATCCAGATAGTCGACAAGAAAGAACAAGTGCTCAGGAATAAGGTGATACATTTTGTAAAGGTAGTATGGAGGAACCACAATGTCGAAGAGGCCACGTGGGAACTCGAAGCTGAAATGATGAAGAATTACCCTGAGTTGTTTGTTTAATCTGTGTCTTCGATTCTGGGGACATAATCTTTGTAAGTAGGGGAGAATGTGACGAATGAATTGTTTGAATTGTGATTCTGGGGACAGAATCCTTGTACGGAGGGAATGATGTAATATTCCAGAATTTTAATTATTTTATTAAATATTTATTAAATTATTTAAATATTTAATGGATGTGTTTATGGTTGAATTTGTAATTGTTCAAATTTGATTCGATTTGGTTAATTGTTTGTTAAATAAATAATTAAGGAAATTAATTATTATATTCTAATTAATTTGATTATTAAGTTAGAGAGTTTTGATTAATTGAATTATTATTCTTTTATTTGAATTTGTAACTAAAAAGATGTGTTAGTTGAATTAAATAAAGTTATAATTATATAGAAAATTATAATTTTGTGGTATTGATTTATGTGATGAAGTAATTTAATAAATTATTATTATGATTAATTTAATTAAATTAATGTGTGACAAATAACCTTGTTATAAAGGAGTTACTAAAATAACTTAAAGGAGTTTTTGTGTCGCCCCCAAAATAGGTCCATTCCATCCAACCCATTCTGAGTCGCCAAATACATGGTACAGAAATAACTACAACTTTATTAATACATTTGTCGTGCAAAATACGACAACATATATACTGTGAGTTTAAATACAATTATTGTCTTCTAGACAATATACATACCCAAATAAATCCTCATCACAATTATTGATACATTATTTTACAAAAATGGTGAGGACTACTAAATAACTCTCTCTATAACCTTCATTTCCATACCCGAGACTAGTACTCGTTACATTCTCGCCTCACGAGAAGAAAAATGGAACAAAAAGGGAAAAGGTGAGCTCAACTAGCCCATAAAGAATATTATGACTAAGATAATATACAACAAATTATCGTTAGTCTTCAACGAGGAAAAATCTAATAGAATACAATAGACAACCGGTTTTAAATCAACAAGCTGCGGTGAAACAACAATTCATTAGAAGAGTTAAGTAGAGAATGCAAACTATTATCTTCTATATATGAATTTAAAAGTTCAACGTCGATATTTTATCCTCGTAACATCAATCAATATATATCGGAATCAAATATTAATCTTTGCACTACTGAGCCAAAGATATTCATCGATTGGTCATGTTCATCTAAACACACATTCATCTTTGCACTACGGGCCAAAGATATTAATCGAAGAAGTCATGTTCATCTCAACACATGTTCATTTTTGCACTCACGGGCCAAAGATATTCATCAAGAAATCATTCATCTTTGCACTACTGAGGCCAAAGATATTCAATAATATCATAATTTAGGGTGAGGATGATGAAAAATATTTTAAAGGAAGCGAATCCGGTGAAACAAAAGAACAAATATTAAGGATTAATGTATTTTAAACAATCCAAGTTCAAAAATACTTCATAAGTAATCAGAGTAGAGTAAAATTCAAGAATGATCAAAACATGGATACAATCAAAGCTAGTATCCAGAATAGATATTTTGGACAAAAAGAAGAAATTTCATTTTTTCGGTGAATAGTGTCGTATTCGTGAATAGTGTCGTATACGTGAATAGTAACTCTGACACCAAAAGATAGAAATTTCACAAAAAAACATCATCACGCTTCGTAAATAGTACTCGTGAATAGTAACTCATGAATAGTAACTCATGAATAGTAACTCGTGAATAGTAACTGATAAGTGAGTTTTATACCCATGAATTGGATACATTCGGGCTTAATTTATTGTTGTTCTTAAGTCTTTTAGGATGTTTTTATGTGTTTGTGTCTATTCATGCATGTTTTATATTGTTTTGTAGGAATTGGGACAAAAGTTACATGGATCAACGTTCGGGGTGGCTAGATTCGCGTTTTCGGCTTGCCATTTACACAGCAGTCACTTCAGAGCCAATTTGACTCTAGCTCTTGACATTATATCGAAAACCTCAAAGAATGAAAGTTGTAGATCTACTTCTCCTCTTTCCGGAACATCTTGAATCATCGAAATCGGATTTCGGACGAAGAAGTTATGGCCATTTTCCCAAAGGACGTCGGAGCAGAAAATGTCGGATTTTGGGCGTGCCGGGCGCCCATTTAAACCTATGCCTTGACCTTGAGGCTGCTGAGGGAGCAGTTTGAGCCGTGCCTGACTGCCCAAGTATTTGGGGAAGGGCTTGGTGATGGCCTGGACGCGTTTTGGGTGAATTTTGACACCTTTTTGACTCCAAATAGGATTGGGTTTGTTCCTAAGCTAAAAATTGGACTTGTAACCTATAAATACATGAGGTAAGGCATAAAATAATGGGAGATTACATAGCTTAGCTTAGAGATTACATAGCTTAGCTTGGAGATTACATAGCTTAGCCTAGATTAAACACTCCTTTAGATTAGAAAATAACCCTAGTTCTTATTAGTTTTGGAGATTGAAGCAACTTGGAGACCATTGAAGATCAAGAGCAAGAGCAAGAGGGGAGCATCAGATTTGCTGACAACAGATTCTATTCTCTTCTCTCATCTTACTTTTATCTTTTGATGTCTATTCAGTTGTGGATTCTTGGTTTTAATTCATTAATTATGAACTAACTCTTTTATTAAGATTTCAATTGAACTTTTTATGGCTATGAATTAGTTATTCATTATATTCCAATTATTTGTGTCAAAGTGAGTTGTTTATCTTGCCTTATGCTTATTGATTAATTATCTGATCAGTAATTACTTTGTTACTCTAGAAGGAATTGGAAGAGGATTTCTAGGGTTAGAACTGGGCATGATATCATGTGACTTAGTTATTTGCACAGTGAATAATTAGGTTTGTGAATAGAATGGAAATATCTTTTCGCCACATGTAACACATAAGGAATTGGGATTGTAACGAGTTTAATTCAATTGTTTTGCATAGGAATATAGCAAAATTAATCTGGATTAAATAGAAGGCAATTGATCACTTGGAAGAGGGCTCTTGGCAATTGAGAATTCCTGTTAACAATTCAGTAGGCATAATAATTGGGATAATTGGATAATTGATTTATAGTTCATAATTGGGGATATTGAAGTCTTAATCTTTATTTATTTGAATTCATTCGTTAAAATCTTAGTTTTAATTAGTTAATTTAGTTTTCTTAATTAGAAAAAACACGATTTGAGATTGTTTAAATAAAATTAGTTTGGTTAAGAATTAGTACTTGGTGATTTTTATTAAATAATTCCTCGTGGGAACGATACTCTACTTTCACTTTATTACTTGTTGACCGTGTATACTTGCGTATTCATTGATTGAAATTGATCAACAAGTTTTTTGGCGCCAGATTCTCGGGGAATTAATTTAATAATTAGTTTCAATATTAATTTCAATCAAATTAGTCTTAATTTAAACATTTTATTTTTATTTTTAATTCTCTTTCTATATTTCTCTCTTTTCGTGTACTATGGATGGCTTTGTGTATCAATGGCCATACACCTAACATGACTCAACCAAGGAGGGCGGAGATTGAAAGACTCGAGAAACTTTCTCGCATTGTCAACACAGATTGAGACACTTTCGAGGATGTTTGAAGCTTTTGAAGCTCAGCGTCGTCAAAGTATGGCGGTTACTTATGATTATTGTGCTGGAAATCATACGAGTCATCAATGCGCCATCAGTTTCGAGCCGGTACAGTATAGTGGTGATTACCCCAATAATTATGTCCATCCCAACAACTATCATCAGGATTGGGGGTATCACCAAATTTTTCATGGAGTAACAATCAAGATCAATTTTATGCTCCAAGTCCAACATACCCACATGAATTCTTGTGTCCACCTCCACTACAACAGGAAGAACATTCAAATTGGGAGGAAGCCTTGGAAAAATTTATTAAAGCTTACGAAAAAAGGAATGAGGAACAAGACAAGAAAATGAATCAAGTAAATTTGAATTTGCAAAGCCGAGGCGTTGATCAAAATTTGGAAAATCAAGTGGAGCAGATAGCACATCGTTGAACAACCGAATCCTCAATACACTGGACCTATGACATGGATTAGAGACCGATGGAGAGCCAGAGCCAAATCTACTGTTGGATGAGCCACGAGATGAAAAAGAGGAGACAAGTGGGGATAATGACAACAAGGTCGGTGAAGAACTAATTATGAGAACCAATGATGATGAGCCAATGTTATTTACGCCTCAAGTGCCTTCTCCTCCACAGTTCAAGAGTCCAGGTTAGATTTGCAAAACCTTGTCCGATTGGTAGTCATGTAAATCGGCAATACTCTCTGTGATGTAAAAGCAAGTACACCTTGAAACCATGGTGCGATGAGCTAGAGAGATAGAAGAAGAAATTGTTGTGTCGACAAGCCTCTATGCGAGAATATATTCATGAGACACAATGGAGAAACCACCTAGATCTTTGGGCGTTCTTGAATGTGATCTTATCTCAAGAAAGCATTCTAGGTGACTTTAATACAATGGCTATTACAAATGGTAACCTACCAAAAGCTATATTATTTCCGATGGATGGAGGGTTCCTCAACTTTCGTAGGGAATTGGATAGAGAATTGAAGAAGTCGGTGAGACTATAAAACAAGCGCTTATTGGGAGGCAACCCAAGTTTAATTTTTATTTTAATTTTTATTAAGTTTTATATTAGTAGTTTGGAATTTGCATTTATTTAGGATTTAATAAAATTGCTTCTATCATGGTTTTCTGAGTTATTCAAGTCAAATTCAAGTGTGGTGCCCAATTTATTCCATGTGCTTAGCTTTATTCTCCAAACTTAGCGCAAGCAAGGAGGAAGATTGCTATATTTTCGTGGAAGTCCTCTCGCTTTAATTTTTTCTATTTAGGTCATTGAGGACAATGTCTAGTTTAAGTTTGGGGGCATTTTAGTGTCGTATTGCATATAGTTAGTTATTTACATTGTAGTTCGTTATGTTTTCGGGTTATTTACATTTAGTTGTTGCATTCGTTTTTTTTTTTTTGTTTAAAAAAAATTTAAAAATCAAAAAAATAGTAGTTAGTTTACTATGTTTGTTGCGATTAGTTTATATTTGCATGATTCCAAGCTGTTAGATAGTAAAAGTCTATTTTGGCCAATGATGAGACCGGAGTTAAGTAGATAAGTATAGTATTGAATATTCAGGGCTTTGATGTGATTTCTTGTTATGAATTGAATCTTTTCTGTTTTGGCTCCGGTATAATCAAGGTTAGCACGTTAATAATGACTATATTAAGCGATTAAGTTTAAATTGATACATAATGGATTTTTAAGGATAATACTAGTTTGAAGGAATGAAAGACATGAATAGGCGGAGATGGCTAAATTTTGATAAAACTTAAGTTTGGGGGGAAATTTTGGGGTATATAAGCTAAAAAAAAAAAAAAAACATGTTGAGTCTTGTGGTGGGTTGAGGAGAAATACTCCCCATAAACACAAGCGTGAGATGGAGCGTAAAACGCACTCACCAACCATCTATAAAAAAAAAAAAAAAAAAAAAAAATTTACAGTGGCTAGTTTTGTTTGGGGCCTTTGTTACTTGAGTAGAAATACGCTAGAAGGGGTATTTTAAAACCTAGCGCCCTAAGGTCTTATATGGTGCAGGAGTCGTTGGTGTAAAGCTCGCTAAAGGGTGACCTTTGTTAGCCTAATGGAATGAGACATTGCACGCTTATGGTTAAAAAAAAACAATAAAAGCGGGAAAAGAGCAAAAAAGCCCCGTAATGAAAAGTAAAACATAAGTATCCCAGTTGGACTCTTGAACTTGGTGGATGTTTGACTTTAGTTGGATATAGCTTGTTCGTGAATTTTGTGAATTTGCACCGTATGATGCCTTCAAAGATATCTATTATGTCTTAAATTTGATTTTATATCGTTAACATTGTTGTGGAGCACACACGCACTCTATCGGTGATAATGATCTAAGATTTGATGATTGATTGGGAAATTACCGATTTGTTTTAATATGATGTATTATCATGTTTACTTGATTTCTCTAAGGTAGGTTGAATAGACTTGTTTACGTCATTCTTTGTTGGATTCGTAGGCATATAGATTAGTTTCATTACATTGCATTGCATAACATTTTTGTGTTTTTGCTTGAGGACAAGCAAAGATTTAAGTTTGGGGGTATTTGATGAGTGAGTTTTATACCCATGAATTGGATACATTCGGGCTTAATTTATTGTTGTTCTTAAGTCTTTTAGGATGTTTTTATGTGTTTGTGTCTATTCATGCATGTTTTATATTGTTTTCTAGGAATTGGGACAAAAGTTACATGGATCAACGTTCGGGGTGGCTAGATTCGCATTTTCGGCTTGCCATTTACACAGTAGTCACTTCAGAGCCAATTTGACTTTAGCTCCTGACATTATTTCGAATAACTCAAAGAATGAAAGTTGTAGATCTACGTCTCCTCTTTCCAGAACATCTTGAATCATCGAAATCGGAGTTCGGACGAAGAAGTTATGGCCATTTTCCCAAAGGACGTCGGAGCAGAAAATGTCGGATTTTGGGGGCGGCCGGGCGCCCATTTTAGTTTATTGAGCCAAGGGGGCGCCGGGAGCAGAGTTTTGAGTGTGTGCCCAGCCTTGTACCGGGCGCCTGGGAAGGCTTCAGTGATGGCTTGGACGCGTTTTGGGTGAATTTTGACACCTTTTTGACTCCAAATAGGATTGGGTTTGTTCCTAAGCTAAAAATTGGACTTGTAACCTATAAATACATGAGGTAAGGCATAAAATAAAGGGAGATTACATAGCTTAGCTTAGAGATTACATAGCTTAGCTTGGAGATTACATAGCTTAGCCTAGATTAAACACTCCTTTAGATTAGAAAATAACCCTAGTTCTTATTAGTTTTGGAGATTGAAGCAACTTGGAGACCATTGAAGATCAAGAGCAAGAGCAAGAGGGGAGCATCAGATTTGCTGACAACAGATTCTATTCTCTTCTCTCATCTTACTTTTATCTTTTGATGTCTATTTGGGTTGTGGATTCTTGGTTTTAATTCATTAATTATGAACTAACTCTTTTATTAAGATTTCAATTGAACTTTTTATGGCTATGAATTAGTTATTCATTATATTCCAATTATTTGTGTCAAAGTGAGTTGTTTATCTTGCCTTATGCTTATTGATTAATTATCTGATCAGTAATTACTTTGTTACTCTAGAAGGAATTGGAAGAGGATTTCTAGGGTTAGGCGGGCATGATATCATGTGACTTAGTTATTTGCATGGTGAATAATTAGGTTTGTGAATAGAATGGAAATATCTTTCGCCACATGTAACACATAAGGAATTGGGATTGTAATGAGTTTAATTCAATTGTTTTGCATAGGAATATAGCAAAATTAATCTGGATTAAATAGAAGGCAATTGATCACTTGGAAGAGGGCTCTTGGCAATTGAGAATTCTGTTAACAATTGAAGAGGCATAATAATTGGGATAATTGGATAATTGATTTATAGTTCATAATTGGGGATATTGAAGTCTTAATCTTTATTTATTTGAATTCATTCGTTAAAATCTTAGTTTTAATTAGTTAATTTAGTTTTCTTAATTAGAAAAAACACGATTTGAGATTGTTTAAATAAAATTAGTTTGGTTAAGAATTAGTACTTGGTGATTTTTATTAAATAATTCCTCGTGGGAACGATACTCTACTTTCACTTTATTACTTGTTGATAGTGTATACTTGCGTATTCATTGATTCATGAAATTGATCAACAAGTTTTTGGCATAATTCTTCGGGAATTAATTTAATAATTAGTTTCAATATTAATTTCAATCAAATTAGTCTTAATTTAAACATTTTATTTTATTTTTAATTCTCTTTTATATTTCTCTCTTTTCAGGTACTATGGATGGCTTTGTGTATCAATGGCCATACACGAACATGACTCAACCAAGGGGAGCGGAGATTGAAAGACTCGAGAAACTTTCTGCATTGTCAACACAGATTGAGACACTTTCGAGGATGTTTGAAGCTTTTGAAGCTCAGCGTCGTCAAAGTATGGCGGTTACTTATGATTATTGTGCTGGAAATCATACGAGTCATCAATGCGCCATCGGGCCGAAATAGATAAAGATATAGTGGTGATTACCCCAATAATTATGTCTATCCCAACAACTATCATCGAGATTGGGGTATCACCAAATTTTTCATGGAGTAACAATCAAGATCAATTTTATGCTCCAAGTCCAACATACCCACGAGAATTCTTGTGTCCACCTCCACTACAACAGGAAGAACATTCAAATTGGGAGGAAGCCTTGGAAAAATTTATTAAAGCTTACGAAAAAAGGAATGAGGAACAAGACAAGAAAATGAATCAAGTGAAATTTGAATTTGCAAAGCCAAAGGCGTTGATCAAAAATTTGGAAAATCAAGTGGAGCAGAGATAGCACATCGTTGAACAACCGAATCCTCAATACACTGGACCTATGACATGGATTCCGAGACCGATGGAGAGCCCGAGCCAAATCTCTACAATTGGATGAGCCACGAGATGAAAAAAGAGGAGACAAGTGGGGATAATGACAACAAGGTCGGTGAAGAACTAATTATGAGAACCAATGATGATGAGCCAATGTTATTTATGCCTCAAGTGCCTTCTCCTCCACAGATTCAAGAGTCCCAGGTTAGATTTGCAAAACCTTGTCCGATTGGTAGTCATGTAAATCGGCAATACTCTCTGTGATGTAAAAGCAAGTACACCTTGAAACCATGGTGCGATGAGCTAGAGAAGATAGAAGAAGAAATTATTGTGTCGACAAGCCTCTATGCGAGAATATATTCATGAGATTAATGGAGAAACCACCTAGATCTTTGGGCGTTCTTGAATGTGATCTTATCTCAAGAAAGCATTCTAGGTGACTTTAATACAATGGCTATTACAAATGGGAACCTACCAAAAGCTATATTATTTCCGATGGATGGAGGGTTCCTCAACTTTCGTAGGGGAATTGGATAGAGAATTGAAGAAGTCAGGTTGAGACTATAAAACAAGCGCTTATTGGGAGGCAACCCAAGTTTAATTTTTATTTTTAATTTTTATTAAGTTTTATATTAGTAGTTTGGAATTTGCATTTATTTAGGATTTAATAAAATTGCTTCTATCATGGTTTTCTGAGTTATTCAAGTCAAATTCAAGTGTGGTGCCCAATTTGTTCCATGTGCTTGCTTTATTCTCCAAACTTAGCGGGCGAGGAGGAAGATTGCTATATTTTCGTGGAAGTCCTCTGCGCTTTAATTTTTTCTATTTGGTCATTGAGGACAATGTCTAGTTTAAGTTTGGGGGCATTTTAGTGTCGTATTGCATATAGTTAGTTATTTACATTGTAGTTCGTTATGTTTTCGGGTTATTTACATTTAGTTGTTGCATTCGCTTTTTTTTTTTTTGTTTAAAAAAAAATTTAAAAATCACAAAAATAGTAGTTAGTTTACTATGTTTGTTGCAGATTAGTTTATATTTGCATGATTCCAAGCTGTTAGATAGTAAAAAGTCTATTTTGGCCAATGATGAGACCGGAGTTAAGTAGATAAGTATAGTATTGAATATTAGGGCTTTGATGTGATTTCTTGTTATGAATTGAATCTTTTTCTGTTTTGGCCTGGTATAATCAAGGTTAAGACGTTAATAACTTGACTATGTTAAGCGATTAAGTTTAAATTGATACATAATGGATTTTTAAGGATAATACTAGTTTGAAGGAATGAAAGACATGAATAAAGCGGAGATGGCTAAATTTTGATAAAAACTTAAGTTTGGGGGGAAATTTTGGGGTATATAAGCTTTAAAAAAAAAAAAAAACATGTTGAGTCTTGTGGTGGGTTGAGGAGAAACACTCCCCATAAACACAAGCGTGAGATGGAGCGTAAAAAACGCACTCACCAACCATCTATATAAAAAAAAGAAAAAGAAAAAATTTTTACAAGTGGCTAGTTTTGTTTGGGGCCTTTGTTACTTGAGTAGAAATGCATGAAGGGGTATCTTAAAACCTAAGCGCCCTAAGGTCTTATATGGTGCAGGAGTCGTTGGTGAAAGCTCGCTAAGGGGTGACATTGTTAGCCTAATGGAATGAGACATTGCGAGTTATGGTTAAAAAAAAAAAAACAATAAAAGCGGGAAAAGAGCAAAAAAGCCCCGTAATGAAAAGTAAAGCATAAGTATCCCGATTGGACTCTTGAACTTGGTGGATGTTTGACTTTAGTTGGATATAGCTTGTTCGTGAATTTTGTGAATTTGCACTTTGTATGATGCCTTCAAAGATATCTATTATGTCTTAAATTTGATTTTATATCGATTAACATTGTTGTGGAGCACACACGCACTATATCGGTGATAATGATCTAAGATTTGATGATTGATTGGGAAATTACCGATTTGTTTTAATATGATGTATTATCATGTTTACTTGATTTCTCTAAGGCGGTTGAATAGACTTGTTTTACATCATTCTTTGTTGGATTAAGTAGGCATATAGATTAGTTTCATTACATTGCATTGCATAACATTTTTGTGTTTTTGCTTGAGTACAAGCAAAGATTTAAGTTTGGGGGTATTTGATGAGTGAGTTTTATACCCATGAATTGGATACATTCGGGCTTAATTTATTGTTGTTCTTAAGTCTTTTAGGATGTTTTTATGTGTTTGTGTCTATTCATGCATGTTTTATATTGTTTTGTAGGAATTGGGACAAAAGTTACATGGATCAACGTTCGGGGTGGCTAGATTCGCGTTTTCGGCTTGCCATTTACACAGCAGTCACTTCAGAGCCAATTTGACTATATCTCCTGACATTATTTCGAAAAACTCAAAGAATGAAAGTTGTAGATCTACTTCTTCTCTTTCCAGAACATCTTGAATCATCGAAATCGGAGTTCGGATGAAGAAGTTATGGCCATTTTCCCAAAGGACGTCGGAGCAGAAAATGTCGGATTTTGGGCTGGCTTCGGGCGCCCATTTTAAGCCTATACTTGTGCCATGGGGCGCTGGGGAGCAGAGTTTGAGCGCCGTGCCCAGTGCTGGGGTGCTGGGGAAGGGCTTGGTGATGGCCTGGACGCGTTTTGGGTGAATTTTAACACCTTTTTGACTCCAAATAGGATTGGGTTTGTTCCTAAGCTAAAAATTGGACTTGTAACCTATAAATACATGAGGTAAGGCATAAAATAAAGGGAGATTACATAGCTTAGTTTAGAGATTACATAGCTTAGCTTGGAGATTACATAGCTTAGCCTAGATTAAACACTCCTTTAGATTAGAAAATAACCCTAGTTCTTATTAGTTTTGGAGATTGAAGCAACTTGGAGACCATTGAAGATCAAGAGCAGCAAGAGCAAGAGGGAGCATCGATTTAGCGACAATGATTCTATTCTCTTCTCTCATCTTACTTTTATCTTTTGATGTCTATTCGGGTTGTGGATTCTTGGTTTTAATTCATTAATTATGAACTAACTCTTTTATTAAGATTTCAATTGAACTTTTTATGGCTATGAATTAGTTATTCATTATATTCCAATTATTTGTGTCAAAGTGAGTTGTTTATCTTGCCTTATGCTTATTGATTAATTATATCGATCGGTAATTACTTTGTTACTCTAGAAGGAATTGGAAGAGGATTTCTAGGGTTAGGCTGGGCATGATATCATGTGACTTAGTTATTTGCATGATGAATAATTAGGTTTGTGAATAGAATGGAAATATCTTTTCGCCACATGTAACACATAAGGAATTGGGATTATAATGAGTTTAATTCAATTGTTTTGCATAGGAATATAGCAAAATTAATCTGGATTAAATAGAAGGCAATTGATCACTTGGAAGAGGGCTCTTGGCAATTGAGAATTCTCATTAACAATTCGATGAGGCATAATAATTGGGATAATTGGATAATTGATTTATAGTTCATAATTGGGGATATTGAAGTCTTAATCTTTATTTATTTGAATTCATTCGTTAAAATCTTAGTTTTAATTAGTTAATTTAGTTTTCTTAATTAGAAAAAACACGATTTGAGATTGTTTAAATAAAATTAGTTTGGTTAAGAATTAGTACTTGGTGATTTTTATTAAATAATTCCTCGTGGGAACGATACTCTACTTTCACTTTATTACTTGTTGACCGTGTATACTTGCACGTATTCATTGATTGCGAAATCGATCAACAGTAACTCATGAATAGTAACCCCGACATGAAAAAGTTCCAAATTTGATAAAAATTTCCAACCAATATTTTGGCATAATGATATTGAAGAAATAATATCATTTTCGAATAAAATAACATCCCTTACCTCGAAAGACAGTACTTCTAGTTGAAACACCGGATATAGGCTATAACTTGAACTTGCACTATATAGCAATACTCAAAGTGTACTCAAAATACTCACAAGAATACGCTCGATAATATAGAGAGAGAAAACTTCAGTTTCTGGTGTGATTTTCAATTCTAACCTAAGCACCTTATTTATAGGAAAATGCTTAGAACACCGAAGCAGAAAATTAAATATAATATTAATATATATATATAATTGTCAAGCCCACTTTTACCAACTGATTTCAGATCATTAAAAACACATGTGAGCCACTCAATTTCAACAAAAAACGTTTTTCTTACAAAAAAACATTTTAAACTCCAAAAATCAATTATTTCGGAACTCCAAAACTTCAATAGTTCATAATAAATAGCCCTTTTATCAGAAAATTTGAATCTCGCAACTTTCCATAGGAAATTCCATTATCTACAACTTTGCAGAAGAAAGTTTTTCCAAATTCCAAACACATATTGACCGAAATTCATAAACGGGCGATTTTACATCTTATAATCAAATTTCGGTCAATAGTTGTGTCCACCAACACACAAAATATGTGTTAAACATTTAATGCCACAAAAATACTCTTCTTCCTCATATACGCATATATCACACATTCATTATAAAAATATCACCGTTAATATATTATTAAAATAATATATTTAAATGAATTATTTTATCAGAAAAAGATAAAATATTAATTTTTAACAATTGTCACATTAAAATTTTCTCCATCTATATCCACATAAAATCAATATTTTCCTCATCATATAAATCAATAATTAATTATTCACAAATTATATTACAAAATCACGAAGATTAGCAACGGTAGCCGTTCCTAAGAAAAGGGGCTTTCAATAAGGATCTCTCCTTCTTGGCGGCGCAATTAGGTGACCAAACCTCTCCTTATGCAGAACTTTCTAGACATTGCCAATAATGTTATCCAATAATATTATTGAGGATAATATGAATTATTGCTTCGATAATGGAAAATATTGTGCAATGACAATTTATTGAAACAACGGTAATATAAAATATCAATGCAAGCAATTATTGAATCAATAAAATAAAATCTTTGAGCGATAATTCTTTGTAACAATTATTGAGTAGTGCCTTCTTACGTAAGAATCAATAATTGGTGCAATACGCGTAGCTACTATTCAACAACGCATATTAGTGTGTTTTAACCACCGGGTATTCCAACAATGATACTTGGTAACAACTACGCCGTTATTTATAAACAACTTATATTTGTCGTTACTTCATCCAATCGCTTTCCGTTATGGGGCCCACAAAAGATCGCTTGCCGTCATACGAATATTCCCGAGCGATCATTTAATATTCCACGACCAAACGAATATTCCCCGACAATAATGAATATTTTATAACCACTTGCTTATTCCAAATATTTGCGTATTTTACCCATAACTATCCACATTAATCAAATCAACCCTTACTATTTCAAAATAATAAATAGAGGAAAATAAATTTCATTTATTAATAATTTGGGGTCTTACAACCTCCCCTCCTTATGAAATTTTGTCCTCGAAATTGACGTACGCACCTGGTGTTTCGAAAAGATGAGAATACCTCGCTTTCATTTCTGTTTCCAATTCCCAGGTCCTTTCCTCTATAGCATGGTTTCTCCACAAAACCTTAACTTGTGGTATGACCTTTACGCGTAGGACATACTCCTTCATATCCAAGATCTTGACAGGTACCTCCTCGTACGTTAAGTCTTCGGCTATCTCGTCCGGTTCTAACTCAATGACGTGGTTCGGGTCGTCCACATATTTACGTAACATTGATACGTGAAAAACGTTATGAACAGCGTCATACTTGGCGGTAAAACGAGTCTATAGGCCATAGTTCCTATTCGATCGAGAATTTCAAATGGATTAATAAATCGAAGGTTTGAGCTTTCCTCACCTCACCAATTCTCGTTTTTGAAATAACAACTTCTTGCACCTCCTTCTTCAAATTCATCAGCTCCGGTGTGTAGCTTGAACAGCTTTAACTTTATCGATTAAAGTCGATTATACTCATATATCATCACACGGGTACCTAGAGTTTTCATCTCCATCTCTATTATTTGTAAATTATACGAAATGAGTCTTTGACAATATCGTACTCGTACTTGTATACGATCTTCTACTCAACATGTCAGCTACCACGTTCGCTTTTCCAGGATGGCATGGTCAGAACATGTGCTGAAATGAGTCTCCTCATGAGTTCTTCGAAGCTCTTCCCACATTCCTTGCTCCATTCGAATTTTGTATCTCTACGAGTCAGCTGCGTTAATGGAATAACGATTCGAGAATATCCTTCGACGAATCTCCGATAATAACCAACTAAGCCTAGAAAGCTACGTATTTCGATTACCGACTTAGGTTGTTCTCAACTGTGACTCATATCCCAACCTTGGATAGCACGTTACAATGACACCTATCAGTTTACTATCGCATGAATATGGTGTCCCCTATGGAGAGTCTGGCTTCGGTGCATTCCACAAAGGAAGTCACCAGATAGAGGCTCTGGTATCAACTTCTACAGTTGGGTTTTTAACTCCTGAAGTTCAATAGGAGCCATTCGATATGAGATTTTAGAAATGGGTTTTGTACCGGGTTCAAAGTCGATACAAAATTCAATATCACACTTTGGGAGTAAGCCAAGAAATTCTTCAGGAAATACGTCAGGAAAAATCAATAACAACGGGAATATTATTCAAATCTGACGTGTCTTTATTCAAATCCATAACATGGACTAAGAAAACTTGACATCCGTAATAAACGAATGACTTCATGGCTTGATATGAAAATGTTTGACTACAATGGTTTGATTGCTTGAATTCGAATAACAGGTTGCTTAGGAATATGAAAACTAACAACCTTACGAAAGTAATCAATTTCGGCATGATGAGTAGTTAACCTTAAAATCACATCAAAAGCAAGTATCTTTAAAGAGATAAGATCAACAGGTAATGTGATGGTGCCAACTTGGATCAAACAAGATTTCTAAACGATTGGATGAAATGAAAGTTTCTCCTAATGAGTCTCCACAGATAGGTCAAAGTCTAATTTCTCCGTAGTCAAGTTCAAGCGTTGAGTGCAAGCAAGAGAGATAAAAGAATGGGTAGTAATCCAGGGTATCTAGTAAGGTATAAACTTCGCAAGAATTTATAATTAACTAACGTGCTAACCGTTCGGGTTCCTCGCATTTTGACCGGAAGTCCACGACAAACGCTCTTCCGAGAACCGCCGTTGACTTTGACTTTTACGGGACATCCTTTTGAGTCACCATTCCTTTGGTGGGTTTCGATCTGCGTACAATCTCGAAGCGATATGTCCTTCTTTTCCATAATTATAGCATACCTTAAGCTGTTGTAGGCGGTTTGGGTGATATCCCTCTTTCCGCATTTGTAACATGTCGACCGGTGGTCTTTCTCCTCCTTGGAACCGGATTGCTCTTCTGGTGGCGTCTTCACATGGTCGTTGTTGAATCTCCTCTTTTAAAATCTCCTCCGACTCGCTTCTTCTATTTTCATGGCCATGATTACCACCGAGTGGTTACCATTTTTTCCATCTTTTTCTTTCTCCATTTGGTTATCGTTATTCGATGATCGCTATCTTGAGATGATCCACGGTTATTGTCCCTCGGTTGAGCATTACTTGTTATCTCGCTCTAACAAGCTGAGCCCTGTTGATAACATCTCGAATAGAGAGAAAATTTATGAGAAATGAGATCTTGACGTATCTTGGGTTTCAAACCTCTCAGAAACATCCGCGTCATACGTTCCTCATTCTCCACCAAATGAGGTGCAAACCTGGATAACTCCGCGAACTTCGCCTCGTACTGGGACACCGTCATGTTATTCTGCTCTAGTCTAATAAACTCTACCTCCTTCATAGGACGAATACTTTTAGGAAAGTACTTGTCATTGAACAGTTTCTGAAACGTCTCCCAAGACATGCTGAGTGCAGCTGGATGGGTACGCTTCATAGATTCCCACCAGTAATCTGCCTCACCACGGAACATAAAGGTGGCGAATGGAACCTTCTGTTCCTCCGTGCATCCCAAGACATCGAATATCTTGGTAATTTGTTTGACCCACGTTTCCGCATTTAATCGGATCCGGCTTTCTGCAGTCAGTGGTCCCAACTCTTTGAAGCTGTTTTGGTGTGACCACCGTGAATTGCTATCATTTCCTCCTGTATTTTGAACACGAGTCTCCTCGTCGATTTTGCATGAACGCAAAAAAGCTTCTAAACATCCCCTCGTTCATCATCTGCTCAGTGGTGTTTTTCACAGGAGGTACATTGCCAGCCTGTTGCACGTTCTCCTCGTTGGTAAGTACAGGCATCTCCACGGTCTCATTTACTCCACGGTTAATATTCTCAGTCGACATTCTCAAATACTGTCATAAAACAAGGGTTAATTAAGGAAATCAATATATCACATAATATCCCTATATACTAACCAACTAACAAATAAGCTTAGGTAGGACACACTAGCGAAGGATTTACTCGTCTCTCCCCTCCTAGTTCTATTCCCCGATCTCCGCCAGAGATCATATCTCTAAGCTCTGATACCAACTGTGACGCCCCCAAAATAGGTCCATTCCATCCAACCCATTCTGAGTCTCCAAATACATGGTACAGAAATAACTACAACTTTATTAATACATTTGTCGTGCAAAATACGACAACATATATTTTGTGAGTTTAAATACAATTATTGTCTTCTAGACAATATACATACCCAAATAAATCCTCATCACAATTATTGATACATTATTTTACAAAAATGGTGAGGACTACTAAACAACTCTCTCTATAACCTTCATTCCATACCCCGACTAGTACTCATTACATTCTCGCCTCCACGAGAAGAAAAATGGAACAAAAAAAAAAAAGGTGAGCTCAACTAGCCCGATAAAGAATATTATGACTAAGATAATATACAACAAATTATTGTTAGTCTTCAACAGGAAAAATCTAATAGAATACAATAGACAACCACGGTTTTAAATCAACAAGCTGCGGTGAAACAACAATTCATTAGAAGAGTTAAGTAGAGAATGCAAACTACTATCTTCTATATATGAATTTAAAAGTTCAACGTCGATAGTTTATCCCCGTAACATCAATCAATATATATCCGGAATCAAATATTAATCTTTGCACTACTGAGCCAAAGATATTCATCGATTAGTCATGTTCATCTAAACACTTGTTCATCTTTTGCACTCTGGGCCAAAGATATTAACGATCGGTCATATTCATCTCAACACTGTTCATCTTTGCACTACGGGCCAAAGATATTCATCAAGAAATCATTCATCTTTGCACTACAGGCCAAAGATATTCAGTAATATCATCATTTAGGACTGAGGATGATGAAAAATATTTTAAAGGAAATGAATCTAGTGAAACAAAAGAACAAATATTAAGGATTCGTATTTTAAACAATCCAAATTCAAAAATACTTCATAAGTAATCAGAGTAGAGTAAATAGTGTCGTATTCGTGAATAGTGTCGTATACGTGAATAGTAACTCTGACACCAAAAGATAGAAATTTCACAAAAAAACATCATCACGCTTCATGAATAGTACTCGTGAATAGTAACTCATGAATAGTAACTCGTGAATAGTAACTCATGAATAGTAACCCCGACATGAAAAAGTTCCAAATTTGATAAAAATTTCCAACCAATATTTTGGCATAATGATATTGAAGAAATAATATCATTTTTGAATAAAATAACATCCCTTACCTCGAAAAGCGGTACTTCTAGTTGAAACACAGGATATAGGCTATGACTTGAACTTGCACTTAGTATAGCAATACTCAAAGTATACTCAAAATACTTACAAGAATACGCTCGATAATATATAGAGAGAAAACTTGATTTTCGTGTGATTTTCAATTCTAACCTAAGCACCCTATTTATAGGAAAATGCTTAGAACACCAAAGCAGAAAATTGAATATAATATTAATATATATATATATAATTGTCAAGCCCACTTTTACCAACTAATTTCAGATCATTAAAAACACATGTGAGCCACTCAATTTCAACAAAAAACGTTTTTCTTACAAAAAAACATTTTAAACTCCAAAAATCAATTATTTCGGAACTCCAAAACTTCAATAGTTCATAATAAATAGCCCTTTTATCAGAAAATTTGAATCTCGTAACTTTCCATAGGAAATTCCATTATCTACAACTTTGCAGAAGAAAGTTTTTCCAAATTCCAAACACATATTGACCGAAATTCATAAACGGGCGATTTTACATGCTATAATCAAATTTCGGTCAATAGTTGTGTCCACCAACACACAAAATATGTGTTAAACATTTAATGCCACAAAAATACTCTTCTTCCTCATATACGCATATATCACACATTCATTATAAAAATATCACCGTTAATATATTATTAAAATAATATATTTAAATGAATTATTTTATCAGAAAAAGATAAAATATTAATTTTTAACAATTGTCACATTAAAAATTTTCTCCATCTATATCCACATAAAATCAATATTTTCCTCATCATATAAATCAATAATTAATTATTCACAAATTATATTACAAAATCACAAGATCTAATGAACTGGTAGTTCCTAAGAAAAGGGGCTTTCAATAAGGATCTCTCTCTTCTTTGGTAGCGCAATTAAGTGACCAAACCTCTCCTTAGATGCAGAACTTTCTAGACATTGCCAATAATGTTATCCAATAATATTATTCGGATAATATGAATTATTGTCTCGATAATGGAAAATATTGTGTAATGACAATTTATTGAAACAACAAAGTAATATAAAATATCAATGCAAACAATTATTGAATCAATAAAATAAAATATTGAATAAGTAATTCTTTGTAACAATTATTGAGTAGTGCCTTCACGTACGTAAAACTCAATAATTGGTGCAATACTGCATGTCTTCTTGTTCAACAACGCGTATTAGTGTGTTTTAACCACGGGTATTCCAACAAGATAACGGTAATAACTACGCAATTATTTATAAACAACTTATATTTGTCGTTTCTTCATCCAATCGCTTTCAAGTTATGGGGCCCACAACAAAAGAGCGATGCGTCGCAATGCGAATATTCCCGACAAAGACAAATATTCCACGACCAAACGAATATTCCCAGACAATAATGAATATTTTATAACCACTTGCTTATTTGAAATATTTGCGTATTTTACCCATAACTATCCACATTAATCAAATCAACCATTACTATTTCAAAATAATAAATAGAGGAAAATAAATTTTATTTATTAATAATTTGGGGTCTTACAGTTTTAATTCGGTTTTGCCAAACAAGGCCTAAGGCCTATTAAGTCTTTAATTTATTTGAGTTTTACCAAACAAGGTGTTAGAATTAATGGGTTATTTTGTTAGTGGTTAACCAAACAAGCCTTATGGCTTTTGATTTTAAAATTCACATAACTGATATCAGTTATGTTTATAATTATATTATATAATTAATATATATAATATCTATATACGTTATTTGGTTAAGACGTATGTTAGAGGAGAGAGGTTAGAGAGAAGAAAGAAAACTCAGAGAAGAAGAAGAAAAGAAGAAAGAAGAGAGAAAAAAGGCTAGAGATTGGAGAAGGAGGCTTGAGAGTAGAAAAGATTAGCCATATCATCTTCTATCAAGGTATTCTCCTATTCCTTTTAGTTCTTAAAAGTTTAGTTTTATCTTCCCAAATTCTCTGTAGAATCTTTGTGTAAGCATGAATTTTTGTTGTTATGTGGCTTTATATGTCATAATAGTGATGTTAAAACTATTTTCATGGGTTATAATCAAAGAATTGTTGTTATGTATATGTTTGTGAAAGAAAATATTTTTCTGAGAGAGTTTTATGAAAATTTATTGTTTAGCTTAAAGTAGAAATTGAGGGTGAATTAGTGGTTTAGTTGATAAATTGATCGTTTAATTTGTTAGAGTAAATATAATCATTGATAAAGACACTTTGAATTAGTGGTTTTGATTGAAAAACAAAAGTTGCAGTGTTGATTTTCATTGAAATATAAAAAAATGAGTTTTAGCCAAAAATAGTGAATTTGGGTGTGTTAATTTTGTTGTTTATGTGGTTGTATGGGTAGAATCATGTTTAGACTTTGTGAAATATGTTTACATGAAGTTGTTGTATGATTTACATGATATTTGGTCTGTTAGAAACGAGCTTGTAGGCCAAAATTGGCTTTTTCTCTGTCTTTGTTGTCGAGGTTGTTTGTCGAGGTTCCAGCATTCGGTATGCAAGACAAACTTCTTGAGTATTTTTTGTGGTGCAGTCATTTACATGCTCACGCCTTAATACGCTTTTCCTCACGCCACACAATGCGACCCACGATGTAAACTATGAAATGCATGGCTAAGTTAAGCGTAATGGTGCGATAGTGTTGATTTTGTACTTGAAATTTTAAGGAACTGTTATGTGATGATAGTAGGACTGTAAAATGTTGATTTTAGTATTTTTATACTATGAATAAGTATGTTATTAACAATTAACTTATGCTATAACTTGATTATGTGATTAAAAATCCAATTTTAAATTATGAACGTACTTAGTTATGTTTGTAAGAAGGTAATGACTAATTATGTCATGATGACATATGTTTATAGGATATTGTGATTCGTATTGATTTGGTTTAGCCTACGAGTAAGGCAAGTTCTTTAACTCTACTTTTAGAATTGTGCAATCGCTTAAATTTTCTTTGAGCAAGTTTTTCTAATCCTTTATCTTGTTGAACTAATTATAGTTTTCAATTTAATTTTGATATAATGATGTAAGTTATTCTTGAGCAACTTATTCTTGTATTTAACTTGTTGTTTAGCATGCAAATTTATATATTCTAATGTTGAACATTTTTATCGATCAAATTGTTACACATGCTTAGTATTCAATTCTAATTAACCTTGGCTTAGTATTGTTCAAGCAAGGTGTTATAGTTATTCAAATTGTATGCTCTTAGATTATTCCTAAAGCATTACTTTAGTTTACTATGATCGATTCAATCACGATTATTCTATAGTGAAATGTTCTTGGTTTCATTCAACTAATCCTTAGTTGATGTTCGTTGAATTCCAAATTACCCTCGAAAGCTTATCTAAACCAAACTTCCTCAAAAGTGCGGACTTGTACTCTAAATATCGAGATGAACAACCCTAATGTTATGATTAGGGGTTAACTTACGCGTAGCATTAAATGTTTGTGCACAATACATGGTACGAAGGGTTGATCCCTCTAAGTACGAGGAGTCCTTATAGTCTTATGACTGTTTAAGTTGGAGTTGAAAGATTACTCGCAACTGTGGACATAGTTCATGGTCTTATGACCCTCAGTGATATTTATTCCACATTTTGGATGTCAGTTTCTGATTACAGATGATAGAGTACTATTCATTGTTGATGAGCCTATTATTGGCAGTTATTATTACTATACTCCTGTTAATTTCATATTGTATCCAGTGAGCAATTGTTTTGCTCACTCTTGCATATTTTAAAACTCATTGCAGCTAAACAAGAGAAGGTAGATGAACCTTCGTCTAGCAAAGGAAAGGGAAAAATGTGCAAGTGATGAAGACTTGTAATTTTTACTTTAGACTTTTATTATGATGATCTTAGACTTGGTTTTAATGAAATTTATTTAATTTCCGCATTTGAATGATTGTATTTAAAGGTTAGATAACCTGGGAGATTTTATTATGTAACCCTTTAATGGGAAAGGTTTTATTATCCAGTTTTATTGTGATTGGGTAGTTAGATATGAATGTTTGATTAAGTGAACACCAGATCCTGTGGGAATGAAGTACCTGGATTTGGGGGTGTCACAAGAAAGTTCAAGGCCCGCACAACCGACACGGACCTTTGACCGCCGTAAATTCGTAAGTGTCGTCGCCCCCGACCGATATAACTATATGGTGACGAAAGCTCTTACACCGGAGTGGGGGTTGGCACCGGATCCTATCGATGGTGAAATGATGCAACAGATTTATCAGAAAGGGTGGAACAAGTTCACTGAGGAACCTGAGCCTGCCGTTGTCAATGTAGTCAAAGAGTTTTATGCTAACGATGAAGATAAAGCCCCCTTCAATGCTTATGTGCGGGGTCAACTAGTCCCGTTCAGTGACGATGCCATCAACACCTATTATCAGTTACAAGTGCCTCGACAGTGCCAATATGCCCACCTACGTGATTTCGATCCTGACTATGCGGCTATACTCAAAGAAATGACTAAGCAGGGAACAACATGGATCAAGGGTCGGAAAGGAGGCACGATTTTTTATAGCAAGGATCTTAGTCGGTATGGTAAAATATGGTATGCCTTCTTATGTGTGAAATTGTATCCATCCCAACACACATCGGACACGACCAAAGAGAAGGCACTAGTTTTATATGCCATTGTGCAAGATTTCATCATTAATGTCGGGGCCATAATCAGTTTCTCCATTCGCCGATGCTTACGAGGAAACTTTTCAGCCGGCTTGCCACACCCATCATTCATATGTGGGTTGTGTCACCAAGCGGGTGTTAGATGGTCTGATGATGAACCCACTCAGATGCTGCTCCAGCTACTCGATTCTAGAATGATCGCACGGTATTCGGTGGGCCAGGGGCGATTCCCATCCTAGAGGTATAGGCTTTATTTTTCCATCGACTTTAGAGGACGAAGTTGACGCTGCAGACACCTCGGAGGATGAGGATGCGTCTATGGGAGATCAAGGAATAGAGCAGGTACCACAGTCCAAGGCAATATCTAGCCCTCAATTTCTTGCATTTCAACATCAAATGGATGAGCACAACAAGGCAACACGACGGGAGATGCGACGACTCGCATTGAGGCAAGACCACATATTTGAAGCTATGAACACGTCTTTTGCTTCACTGAATGAAATGCTTCAGAGCTTCAATCCAACTGCCCAATTCCCATACCAACAGCCCATGCCAATACCAAGGTTTCCACCAAGTGACTCGGATGAAGAAGAACAACAACCACCACCACAGGCTTAACGAGATTACAAGGAAGTCCTCATATTTTAATTATTATATCTGCACAATGAGGGAATTGTAATTCTTAAGTTTGGGAGATTTACTTTCATGTTTGCATGCATAATGTCATTAGTTAGGCTTGCATTTGTTATCGCACTTTAGTTTTGCATGTTATTTGCATTAATGTAATCATATAGTTGCATAGTAGCTTAGGTGCCTACATAGTTTAATTATTGTGGTTATTTCTGCATTTTGTTATGTTAAGCATATATCTAAAAAAAAAATTAGTTAATTATTGTGCATATGTCTAGTAGTGTTGTAGTCATTTTATTTTGGCCAATGATGAGATTGAGATTAAGTCGATAAATACATCATTGATTATTAGAACCTTGATGTAGTTTTGAATTATGACTCGGATCTTGTGCTTGTTTGAAATTGGTATAAAAAGGGAAGCATGTAATAACATCTGTGTTGAATGATTAGTTTGAATTGATACATAAATAGTTTCTAAAGGATAATGCTAGGATAAATCATAGAATGACAAGAATAGGCAGTTAAGATAACGAATTAGGAAAGAACCTAAGTTTGGGGGGAAAGGTAAGGTATATAAGCTTTAGAAAAAAAAAATATCTAGTTGAGTCTTGTGGTGGGTTGAGGAAAAAATACTCCCCATAAATACGAGCGTGAGATGGAGCGTAAAACGCACTCACCAACCATCTATTGAGAAAAAAATAAAAAAAATGAAGAAAAGACGGGAGATAAGAGAAAAGAGCCCTCGTCAATGAAAGAAAAAAAAAGAAAGCATGAATACCCTATTTGGACCCCTAATCTTGGTAAATGTTAGATTTTAGTTGGAACTTGTCTATTTGTGAAATTTTTGAGTTATTCTGTATGATTCCTAATAAGAAATTGATTATGTGTTGAATTTGAACTAAAATTAGTCAGCATAGATGTTGCTCACACATGCACTATATCAATGATGACGGTCTAAGATTCGAGAATTGATAAGAAACTATTGAGTGGTTTAGATATGAGGTGTTGAAATGTTTGCTTGATCTTTCTGAGGCCAAAGGAATAAATTTGATTTTGTAATATTGTTGGATTCGTAAACATATAGTTAGATACATTACATCTCATTGCAGTGCATAGCATGTAGTTTGTTTTGTGCTTGAGGACTAGCACGGTTTAAATTTGGGGGATTTTGATAAGTGGATTTTATATCCACGAATCGATGTTCATTTCAAGCTTAATCATTGTTAATTCCTTGCTTTCATGTTCATTTTTACTTGTTTATTGTTATTTTTATGTGTAGGATGGTTGGTTGTTAAGTAACAAATGAAGGGAGTCATTTGAAGAAATATTGGATCAAGTATGAAGCTTAGGTAAAGTCAGAATGTAGAAACCATGCCCGCCGGGGTGAGGGGTCTTCAAAGTTGTTTAGCAGTAGCCTAGCCCACCAGGGCGGGTGTTTTCCATGCACATACCCCCGTTAGGGCGGGGGGTCCCGAAGCCTGGCTGTCTAATCTTTTGTCAAACACTGCTGGAACATGGATTTTGGTGCTTGTTTAGCAGTAGGACTCTAGTTGGCATGGAATTTAGCAGAGATTGTGGTTGTCAAACATATAACTACTACACAAACACAACATCATAAGAGATAAAAGGCACTTATCAGAGATTAATTACAAATTTTTCATAGTGATCATTGGAGTGAAGATTTTGAAGAACATTCATAACAATTACGGATTAAGGCTAACGTGAAGGGTGTTCTGCATTATTATTCTTCTTAGTCTTGTATTTGTAATTGAAAAGATTTTATCTTTAATTTATTCAGTTATTATTTCATTTATTATGAACTAATTTACTTTTTAGGCTTATAACGATTCTTTAAGTGAAACAATGATTATGTAGCTTTGATTTCCAGTTTAATAAACTATTATCCAGTTTATCTATATTAATTTGAGCTTAAATTTATGAATTGCCTGATCAACAGTTCTTTGTGGTCTTGTATGAATTCGAGAGAGGAAGTACGAGTCTAGACGTAGATAATATAGCATGTGTTCTTGAATTTTGTGAATAAACAGAATCTTGATAAATGTTAAGGTAGAGATATGCTTGACATCGAATGTAATCTGATAGAGAACTTAATCTTAAACCTTCTTTAATTTTAATTCACATAGAAATATTGTGAGTTAGTTGATTAAGGTGTTTAACTTGTTTCTATCTAATTTGTGGATTTGAGTTAATATGGTATTAGTACATCGAGAGGTGGCTAGTGCTACATTCATGTTCTAGATTAATAAACTGGGATAGTGAGTTGAACTGGAATAAAGGTGTAAAAACAGAGTAAAGCTTAGGGTGACGTCGTAAGCCTAATTCTCCAATAATTGTTTGAATTTCAGTTTTAAGATTTGTGATTATTTTGTGGTCATATATTTATTAATAATTTAGTTTTATAACTTTAATCATTATTTTGGATAGTTTAATAAAATTAGGATTAATAGGAAATTGATAATTGTGAGGTTAAAATTCTTACTAAATTGTCTCTATGGGAACGATACTTTACTTACTATTATATTACTTATTGACCATGTATACTTGCGTGTTGTGCGTAATTAAATTTTACCTAATAAATTTTTGGCGCCGTTGTCAGGGACAATTTTAGTATAGATTTTAATACTTTGCGATATCAGTTTAATTAGTCCAGTTTTACTTAAACAATTTTATTTTCATTTTGTTCCTCTTATTTCAGGTTTTTGAAATGGTTTATGCAAACTCGGTCCAAAAATCCAGACTTGCTTCCTTTGGAGGATGACATTGAGAAATGGTTTCAGAGGTTAAATAAGTGGATCAAGGAAACAAGAGAAGAATTCAAAAACTCTGAAAAAGAAGAAGTACTGGCTCCCGAAGATTAGAAATCGTTGAGGGATTTTGCTACACCCAAGGTGACTAAGCTGTAGTCAAGTATCATCAGGCCTACTATAGATGTGAACACCTTTGAAATCAATCCTGGAACGATTAAAATGATTCAAAATTCAGTTCAGTTTGGGGGATTGACAAATGATGATCCGAACAAACACTTAGTTATGGCTAAAAGTTATGAGGAGGCCTACGAATTGATAGAGACTATTGCAGCTAACAACTACCAGTGGCCCACGACAAGAATGACACATGCAAAGGCAGCTGGAGTGTTAGAAGTAGGTGGTGTGACGGTAATACAAGGGCATATTTCAGCACTCTCAAAGAAGTTGGATGATATGTCAGGGGCACAGGCACAACAGGTTACACTAATTTGTGAATTGGGCACAGGTGAGCATCCTACAGAACAATGCGCAATCAACCCAGCGTCAGTGCAATTTATGGGTAGCTATAACAGAATTTCATAGAATACATACCAGAGTGCTTACAATCAGGGGAATAGAAATCATCCTAACTTTTTGTGGAGTAACAATCCGCATCAACAAGCTCCAATACCATCATATCCCCCAGGATTCTAGAATCATCAACAACCAACTCAACATCAAGAGAGGGAATCAGATTTAGAGGAGTTGTTGACAAAGTACAGAACAAACAATGAGGCGGCTATGAAAAATCAAGCAATGGCAATGAAATCGCAAGAGATAGCCATCAAGAATCTAGAGAATCAGATGGGACAAATTACCTTAGCATTGAACAACAGAACACAATGGACTCTACCAAGTGACACTGAAAGAAATCCGAAGGGAAATCATGAGCAGTGTCAGGCAATCACTTTGAGAAGTGGAAAACATTTGGATGGGAAAGGTGCAGAAAATTCAGCTATATCGGATGACAAAGTTGATGACAACAAAGTGGTTGAAGAAAAACATGGTGAGGATAAACAAATTGAGAAAAAAAAAGTTAGATGACAAGCCAGTTGTGTATCCTCCACCGCCGTTTCAACAAAGAGTCCAAAAGCAGAAATTAGACAAGCAGTTTGAGAAATATTTGGAGGTATTTAAGAAACTTCAGATTAACATCCCGTTTGCAGAAGCCCTGGAGCAGATGTCAAGTTATGCAAAATTCATGAAAGGGATTCTGTCCAGGAAAAAGAAGTTGGAAGATTTTGAAACAGTGGCATTAACAGAGGAGCGTAGTGCGGTTTTACAGCAAAAGTTACCACCAAAGTTGAAAGATCTAGGGAGTTTCACTATTCCATGCACGATTAGGAATATGGCATTCAAAAAATGTTTGTGTGATTTGGGGGCAAGTGTAAACCTTATGCCGTTATCAGTTTATACCGAGTTGGGTTTGCCAGCTCTAAATCCTACGAACATCTCATTACAGCTGGCGGATAGGTCAGTCACGTACCCGAGAGGCATTGTAGAGGATATATTGGTCAAGGTTGACAAGTTTATATTCCCCGCGGATTTCATCATTCTGGATTTTGAGGAAGATAAGAACATCCTGATTATCCTAGGGAGACTTTTCTTGGCTATAGGTAAGACGCTCATCGACATACAAAAAGGTGAATTAACTATGAGGGTCCAAGATCAAGAAGTAAAATTTAATGTTTTCAAGACCATGAAATTCCCTACGGATGAAGAAGAATGTTTCAAGATGGATATCATTGACAAGATAATCAGCGAAGATATGGCCAGACCAGAGTTAAGCTTTGTATTTTCTAGTTATGTCCCATTCTTTAGCATCCATTTAACATATACTTAGATACTTATTAAAGATTCTTGCATGCTCTTAAGGCCATCCTACGTTTTTAACGCCCGAGAAAAATTATATTTTATGTGAATTAAATTTTTATTTGATTATTTGAATTAAATGAATTTAATTGTTTATTTAATTAACAAAACTGTTGAAAGGTCGTTCTATGACCTAGAATGTGCGGATGTGGTTAGGATTCTGGCTATATGTTAGGATTATTTGTTTTGAATTTCCAAGATGAAAATAAAAGTTTTCTAAAAAATTTCTGTAAAAACAATATTTATCCGTTTCTGCTCGGGAATTAAATTTGAATTTCTGAGAAACATGTAATGATAGAATTCTAAGACGAAATAAAATATCTAATAATATTTCAGTTATGGCAAACGAAGTTTTTCGCCTGCGTACTTAAAACCTAAGTGTTAGGAAAAGTGAGATTCTAGAATTTAATGACAATGTATAATAAGTAAAGTTATTATACGTAAGAAATACGAGTATGATACTAGTTATTATATGAGTATAGTATGAAGATTATTACGACGTATAATACGAATATCGTACGAGATATATACGAAGAGAATACTAGAATTATATGAGTAGAATACGATTAGTTCTTAATGGACTTTAGTAATTGGACTTAGACTTTGTCAAGCCCAATGTTTAATTAAATCAAGCCCAAGATAGGGCCGATATGAATTAATTCTAAGCCCAAACCAAGAAACAAAATTGTGGGTCGAACCGATGGATCATCGGATGAGAAAAATCCTTGTGGAAACCCATGTGGGGCCCCAAAGGACATGTGGGTCGGCCACTTGGTGCCCAAGAAAGGTAGGTAGCTTGGTGGGGAAGAATCGAATAGTAAGGAGGTGGCCCTTTTGACCATTTTTCCCTCCATTTGGTTTTCTATATAAAGGAAGCCTATGTTGGTTCATTTGTTAGTTTAACCAACATTGAACAATATATTGAGAGAGAGGGAAGAGCAATAACAAGTAATCAAGAGGAATCAAAGCAAAGTAAACAAGCTTAAGTCAAGAACGCGAAGAACACTAAGGTAACTATACGTAAACTTTAGCCTTATATTCTTTTCTATTTATTTTTCATAGAGAAGTATGAATTGATGTATCATGTCTCTTTCGGAGTAATAAGGATGGCTATTAGTGAATTAAATATTAATAAACCATGTATAAATAAGAATCATAAGCGATTAATTAAGCTTTAATCGAAGAAAACTATTAAAACATTGAATTGGTTGTTGATGGACAAATTGAAAACCATCAAGTATAAGTTATATGTAAATTGTTTGGTTAGATTATAGATAACTGACCAATGGAATGATTCCATTTGGTTTGGTGTATAAATCTCGAGTAATGAAGTTATGACAAAATTTATGAGATTAGATGATAATCGTCGAAAACGTAGAATTCTCGAATTGGTAGTCAAAAGTCGTCGTTTAACTCGGAAACCTTAGTTTTTGATGGCGTATCATAGAACAACATGTTTGAGAATCGTGGATTCAAGAATGGTCGAAGTCTGACTTAAAACGAAGAAATGAGTTATGAACGTTCACGAACGTTAAACGAACTCGTAATATAAAATTTAAACAGTAAATTCATTGTTAACAGATTTAAAAACTACTTCTATCCAAATGAAATCGAAGTATGCGAGATATGTGAGATAACGACTTTTGAATGAGCCAATTCCGACTTATAACGATTAAGTTACGAGCCCGAAAAGAATTAGAAATAAAGAACTTAAAAATATTTCAAAGGCTCAGGGTAGGTCTTTGCAGCGCCCCAAGCCTAAGAAAGTGAAATAAGCAATGCCGAACAGAGGATGGAAAGTTCTTGCTACAAGCGTGGCGTCCCCATATCAAAGGTACTAATCACCACAAACCTGGTACACCAATTCTATAACTATTGCGGAAGATATAAACATAAATTATTTATACATTAAACATTTACACATAACTCCCAAAGTGATAACCTTAACTTAATGCACACATTTATATACTACAGGACTAACAATGTTGTTTGCCTTCAATACTATTATAATTTTAACCGTACACTAATCCATTCCTGTAACTTATCTTTGCCTTTGCCTATATCTGAAGTTTTAATCTTAATCTGAAATGTTTATCATGATATAGCAAGGGTTAGCAACAAGTTTTTCCAGCAAGTTTCAGTTGTAAAAACCCAAAACCCTAATAAGACTTGGATATTTAAATTCAGTTATATTAATAAAATCTCTCCATTCTGAAAGTGTTATGTGTTAATATATACTCTGTTTAAAAATTTTGGTCAAATAATTTTTTGTCTGAAAAATGACGTGCTTGACACCTTGTGCATAAAAACTTTCTTCCGAAAATGGACTTTTCAGTATATTTGTTTTGACAAGCTGCTTTATCATGCTTACACTGACAAAATGTTTTGTCGTGCTTGTTAATATTTGTGTAAAATCTAGGTTAGGAACCCTAGATTATAAACCTTAACCCTAAATTACAAACCCTAATCCTAATTTATAAACCCTAACTCCAATTATCTAAACCAAACCCTAATTAGGTTATCCTAATACCTAATCATGATTACTAAACTTCAATTAGGTACAAATAAACATTATTAAGCAACCCTAATCATGAAAAACAAAACCCTAATCAATATTAATGAGGATTATGGCATAATTAATCTACTAATCCAACCTAACTAGCTCACAAGTAGGTTAGGAGTCACCAAACCAAGTTTCAAGGCTGCACATGAGCTGGTAACAAACCCTAAGAAGCCCAAGTAACTTAGCATCAGATATTTAGGGAGGCAAGTAGGTGAAAAGACAAAAAAAAAACCTAAGTTTCTAAAGTCTATAAATAGAAACACATCCTCTGGCCAAACCAATGAATTCTATAAGCCTTAACACTCTTATAAACTTACAAAATCAAGCCTAGCTGATAGCAGAATCAAATTCAGTTACCCAAAAAATCAAAATCAAGCAAGAAAGGTGAAAATCCTAATCCATAGTTAGATCTTTGATGCTTTGTTCAAATTATTGTTTAGATGTTTAGAGTTGTGTATTAGCATGTTAGAAATTATGTTAGGTTGATAGAACATGTTTTCATAACATCTAGATGCCTCAAATTAGTGTTTTAAGCAATCTGGAAATTTTGGAAAAATAAGCATGAGAGTCGAATGTCAGAGCTTGTAGATTCATGTATGTTAATAGTTAGGTTTGTTAATTGTATGTTATTTGTAGTATGACATGAGGTCTTTAATCTGGAAAAGAAAATAGGTTCATTAGAACCATATATTGCAAGATATAGGTGGTCAAAGGTGGTTGACCGATCACGAAGTTCTGTTTTCTAGGTTACCCAAAAAACTTAAAGACAGGTTGAACCGGCTACTTTGACCAACCTTTTAATCACTTTCTGGTTGTTGTTATAATGAATTTTTGTAATGAATTAATACCTTGACATACCTAATACATATATATGATCTTCAATTGCTTAAACATTCCATAGGATTACTGGAATTAACGGTCAAAAGTCGTTGGATCGAAGCTTGACCAAGTTTTTACAGGTTACCCGTAAAAATCGATGAACATGAAGAACAACCTTTGGCTGTACTTTGACCAACATAGATCGAGACCTTAGAGTTATGCTTTGTCCAAACCAGTGTTATATATATGTACCTTTACATATAGACTACTTATTATAACAAACACAACACAAATCTATTACACAGATTTAAAAATATGAAAGCCAAAAAAATC
Source organism: Panax ginseng (assembly GCA_020205605.1). Classification (NCBI taxonomy): domain Eukaryota; kingdom Viridiplantae; phylum Streptophyta; class Magnoliopsida; order Apiales; family Araliaceae; genus Panax; species Panax ginseng. Next base: position 108,484,071 of record CM035139.1, read on the forward strand.
GTTGACCGACCATGACCATTGTTTTGGGTTACCCAGAAACTCAAGAACAGCTTTAACAGTGACTTTGAGCCTCTATAAATTCTTGTTATATGTAGGTTATGGCAGGAAATTTATCAGATGTTGTACTACTGTATGAGTACTAAAACATCTATACTTGTTCAAACCCAGAATCAATAACAGTAGCAAAAGAAATCAAGGTCAAAATGGTCCCTTGGCCACAACCGGCTGAAACCTAGATACACAAGAACACCTATAGCGACACTTCCTGTCACTATAGGGATTTTTGCGACAGACAAAAATTATTTTTTTTGAAATTAATTAATAAAAATTAGAAATAATTAATAAATAAATATAAAAATAGTTTTAAAAATTATATTAGGTTATTATAATTAACTTTTAATATTATTACATAAATTAAATAAATATTTTATTTTATTTGGATATTAATAATAATTAAGTTAATAATAAAGTAATTAGAATAATTACTTATAAATAATAAATATTTATTGAAAAATATTATTAATGATATAAAAATCATAAAATGATTTTTACCTCTTTCTTTCCTTTTTCATCATTTACGATCTCATTTATGCTTTTAATCATATAGGCTTTGTCTATTCATCATTATTCGTTATCTTGGCTATTGGAGTTAGGCAACTCCCATATCTTATCTTTATATCACTTCAAGATTCTTCTTTGAATTCTCTTGTTTATATAACAATTCTTCTTTTAAGAATTTCTAACTTCATTTACATTGCTCAACATTTCATTTAAGTTCCACATTTTCATCATACGTATCCACTTTCTATACTTGGTACACATCGAGTCTCTAATAGTTTCAATATGGTACGCTGAGTGGTTTCTCACAAACAACCAACAAACTAGGTTCCGAGTTGCTAGTTCGCATATACCTCTGCTCTATGAAGGAATCGTTTAACCTAGATACCATACATCAACTATTAAAGAGTACGATTGTACCATACTTAGATATAACCTTTTATTCTTAACTTCTTTATCATTCTCTTCTTACAGACATTGTCTATTTATTATCACCTTACATCCTTATTATTGGAGTTGGGTAACCCCACTTTCATATTCCTTATAACTCTGCGAGATTCTTCTTTGAATCCGCTCACGCATGTTTTAATCCATTCTTTAAAACTTTTCTTAAATTACTTCTTATTATTCAAACTCTACTTGAGCTTATTCTTTCATTATCTTCACCTTCCTTCTCTAAGGTTATAGCCTACGATACTCCTACCTAAGGTTTATAACCTATAGCTTTGATACCAACTGTAACGACCCCAAAATTCATACAATTTAATTCTCGACTTCGGTCGTTAATAATACATTCAACCTCTAATTTTACATCATTAATCGATAATACAACCATTGAAATTTGCGGAATAATTAAAATATTCTATTACAAACTATCCTCGTTCCCAAAACCTTCAACCTTTACATCTAAATATCTCAGAATCATTTTAATACTACAATAGTATACATCGCAAAATGATATTACAATTCAACATTAATACATTATTCGGAACCTTAAACATGGTTCAAATAATAATAACACAACCAAAGTGTATAAATCTTCAAGTATCACATCTTATTCATGTCTTTCAAGTAACACATAACTTTACCTTGAATCTTGAACCTGCAAAAGTGGTTATTTGTAAGGTTGAGCTCGACAGCCCAGCAAAATCTAACAGTTTTCATGCATCACATAGCACATAATATCATGCTCAACATATAACATACATGCTACAGTTCATATAACAGTATAAAGATTGAGTCCTTACTCAATCAGCATGCTTTAATCAATCAACATAGTCATAAATTGACTTTAACATTTCATACTTTGAACATATATATAACACATCATACTCTTTGCAATAAAGATTTAAAATAGTTAATCATCAAGTTCACATAGCAAATAGGAACTGAAAGACTTTCCTTGATCGTTGTTTACCATAACAGTTTAACATATTACAGATATCTGTACTTCACGTGCCCTACACAATTATATAATCATTCACATTAACTATTAGTCACATAGCAATGTATAGTAGTTATAATATAAACTTTAATCTACATCCTATAACCCTTCCTATTAATCAATACATAATGTTCAATTTGATTGTGTTAACTTCAGACTTATAACTCACTATATTTCTTCTTAGTCAAACTCGAGGTTCATTCAAGTGCTTAAGTCTTGCAAGGACTAATTATTAGTTTTATATTAAATCCATTCCATATCTTATAATATTTATTTCAATTGAACTGAAATACTTTTTAAGTTCATTAACACTTGGCACGGCGTTTCGACGTTCATTCGTCACACGCCCAATTTGTCTCTCTTGTGTGTGCATAGTATGCTTATACAACTTATCTAATACATCATTTATTAATGTTAAGCATCATTATATTTACTAATATTCATGTTTTATAACTTAGGATAACATCTTTTATCGTCAGGAGCACAACATTTGCATATGTGCATTCCCGACGCCATCTGATTGCCTCTTAATACATATCAGTCCCACAAATGACCACTTTGACCCCTGTTCCCGACCTCAAATTAAACAACTTAAAGAACGAAAGTTGTAGTTCTATTCGTCCTCATTCCGGATTATCTTGAATCACCTCAATCGGAGTTCGTATGGAAACGTTGTGGTCATTTTACTACATGAGGTCAAAAGCGTGTCGACCAGCACCATAATTCCAGTCTTTGGCGCGAGAGAAGTATTTGGCTGAAGCCAAGTTATGGGCTATTTTTGGTGCTGAGGCGCGAAATTTAGAGCTGGGGCGCAGATTTTGGCGCTGGGGCGCCAAAACTTACAGAACCAAACCACGAAGAACAGAACAACTAAATTCTTGTTTGATTAACACTGATAACATCTAAATTAACACTTATAATTTATGTAATTTACACATAGTCATTACCAAGCCTACATATACTAGTTTAACACAACTAAACAACGATTTTCAGAAAACTTAAATTCTTGAAAGCACTGTTTAAAAACCAAACTCCATTCTTGAAGTTGTTTGACAAAGTTTAACACTGAAATCCCTATTATTCATCAACTTAGTCCATTCCAACTATAATCTCATCTTTTCTTACCAAGTTAATATATTCAGTGTTCAATTTCACTATTAATTCACCAACAAACTATTACAGACAATTACATTATATTAATATTTGGTATTTTTACTAGTCATTTTTTAACATCTATAAACTGCAAACAGTTTCTTCCTTTTTAAACGAGACTGGCGTACACTCCCTTATCTAAACATAAACTCTAGTATTACAATTACCTACAAGTGCAATTATTCAGTTTATACAACAATTCAAGAGAATTTTAACTTCACTGAGAATTTGTAAAGAATTTTATACACAGTGAAACTCATGAAAAATTATGTCGTAGCATATAGATTAAGGGTTATATAACATACCTTTAATTTGCTCAGACAATTCTTGCTAACTCTTGTAATCCTTGCTAAAATTGCCAGAAATTGCTTAAGTTCTCTCACAATTCTCTCAACTCTCTGTAATCTCTAGGCTCGCAAACTAGAATGCGTTAAAAAAACAACTGATAGCTTTAAGGCGAAAAACCAAAACTGTTAATCCTTAGTACACCAAACTTAATAAAATAACAGTTACAAAACTAACGTATATAATATAAATATATTATATTTATTATTTTATTTATATTATTTATATTATTTATTTTATTGAAATTCAAAAATTAGAAATTTCAAAAGCCATAAGGCTTTGTTTGGCAAAACCCTTTAATTTTTAAAGAATTAATATATTAAGCCTTGTTTGGCAAACTAAATTAAACTCCTTAATTTATTTTAATAACTCCTTTATAGTATAGTTATTTGTCACACTTTATTTAATTAAGTTTTTATACTTAATTTAATTAATTCTAATAACAATTTATTGAATAATATAATAATTCATTTAATCATTATAAATTCTCTAACTTAATTATTAAATTAAATTAGAATATTATCTCATAATAATTAATTTCCTTAACCAATTAATTATTTATTAAACAAATAATTAACCAAATCAAATCAAATCAAATTAAACAAATATTTATTCAACAACAAACAAATATTTATTCAACAATAAACACATCCATTAAATATTTATATAATTCAATAAATATTTATAATTATAATTAAAATTCTGGATTGTTACATTAATCACATCTTAATAAGAATTTTAATTATTAAATTCTTATTTTAATAACTTATGAAAAAATCGGGTTGTCACAGGTTCAACGCTGTATGCAAAAAGGGTGTAGAAAGGTGTAGAAGTGTAAGAGGGTGTATAAGTGTTTTTATTTTTTTTATTGCGATCGGGCCATTATAAAATAGTTGCCTACGTACTCCCAGGTATCGGGGAGATCAGGTCAACGTAGTTCTTCCCATGTGCAGGACAAGATGCAGCCGAAAAGTTTGATCCCATCTTTAGGACAAACTGCAGGGGAGAAAGTTTGCTCCCATGTACAGGACAAACTGCAGTTGTGAAAAGTCTAATCCGTAGTGGGATAAAACTGCATGTACGAAAAGTTCAATCCCTGGTGGGATAACCAAAATTATGTGATAGGATTTAAAATGAAGTAGAGTGAAGGATCTGCTGATCCGAAACCAGGCTGCTAGCTTGAAGAGTGTGTTTCCCTGATGGGGCAAATGGGTAAGAAGAAAGGTTATATGTAGTAAGGGTTAGAAAACCTGAAATGACTGGGGATCTGGTGACCCCAAAACCAGGATGTTTGCTTGATGGTAACCTCAGATATAGTACCATTTCACGGTATCCGAGTTGATGAGTTGTGGAAATTCATCGCCATCCATTTCTTGCAATCTGAGAGAACCTCCTGTCAATACCTCCTTGACAACAAACGGACCTTCCCAGTTTGGAGTGAATTTTCCTTTAGACTGATTTTGGTTGTCAATGATCTTCTTCAAAACCAAGTCATGTTGTTTAAACTCCCATAGCCGGACTTTCCTGTTATAGGATCTGGCGATCCTCTATTGGTATATTGACCATAGAAGATAGCATCACTTCGCCTTTCGTCTATTAGAGACAATTGGTGATACTTGTCTTGCAACCATTGGTCTTCATCCAGCTGAGCATCTATCAACACTCTGAGGGATTCCATTTCCACTTTTATGGGAAGCACTGCTATCATCCCATAGGTCAATGAGTAGGGGGTTGCCCCAGTGGAAGTACGCATTGAAGTTCTGTAGGCTAATAGAGTCAGAGGCAATAAGTCAGGCCATCCTTTGTGATTAGCAGACATCTTTTGCATGATCTTCTTGATGTTCTTATTAGCTGCTTCAATAGCACCATTCATCTTTGGACGGTAGATGACGGAGTTAAGGTGTTTGATGTGGAATTTACTACACAACTCCTCCATCATTTTATTGTTAAGGTTCTTAGCATTGTTTGACATAATCACCTCTGGTTGTCCATATCGATAAATGACATTATTTCTAATGAAACCAATGATGACTTCTTTAGTAACCCTGGGGAAAGAGGCTGCCTCTACCCACTTAGTGAATTAGTCGATCATAGTGAAGATAAACCGATGCCCATTACTAGCTCTGGGCTCGATGGGCCCGATCACGTCCATTCCCCACATTGAGAAGGGCCAAGGTGAACTTATATTATGGAATTCCATGGAGGGGCGTGGATAGCATTCCCATGAATTTTTCATTGATAACATCTCTTGACGTGATCATCACAGTCAGCCTTGAGAGAGAACCAGTAATTCCCTGTTCTGAGGATCTTTTTGATAAGTAGAGGGTCGTTCATGTGTGGGCCACATACTCCACCATGGATTTCATCCATGAGTCTCTGAGCTTAGTCTTTGTCCAGACATCGGAGGAGACCTAATCTTGCATCTCTTTTGTAGAATGCATCTCCACTCAAGTAGAATTTCATAGCCATTTGATGGATCCATTTTTTCTCAGTAGGACTCGCCTCAGTGGGTGTAGATCCATCTCATAAGTACTCCTTGATGTGCTGATACCAAGGGTACTAGATGGGAGGTAGCACATCTGATACTTCTCTAATGTAATTCCCATAGGCTGGAGCCTTTTGTAGGGAAAATGGGATGCTTGGCATGTTTTCCTTGTCAGATATGTTGATCAAGGAGGACAAAGTTACTAGTGCATCCGCAAAGTCATTCCTATTTTGAGGAATGTGGAGGAAGTTTATTTCTTCAAACTCCAAAGCCATCTGAATAACCTGCCGATGGTAAGGCAACAAATGTCGTTCTTTGGTGTGATAGATTCTGGTGGTTTATCTGATTACCAATTCGGAATCCTCAAAGACAATTAACCACCTGATACCCATTGATTGGGAAAGTTTGAGTCCCATGATACAACCTTCATACTCAGTTGTGTTGTTGGTGCTGAAAAACTACAATTTGATTTGACCGACGAGATATCGTTCCCGTCTGGGATACTTGAAAGCCTCGCCCGGCTCCGAACCTTCCATATTAATGTACTCCATCAAAATACATTTTCCATAATTGGTGTGTATCGTACTGATGGTGTTGCTGGACTGTCATTACCCCTTCATCGAGGAAGTATGTTTCTAAGGGTTTGAAATCCCCTGAAGGTGTGGCGGCTAGTTGATCTATAATTCCTTAACCTCTAACAGACTTTTGTGTCATGAAGACGATGTCAAATTATTGCAGGATCAACTTCCATCTGGACATCCTACAATTCAAGATGGGTTTACTGAACACGTACTTGAGAGGATCCACGCGGGATATGAGATGGGTTGTGTGACCATGGAGGTAATGTTGTAGCCTCATGGAAGCCCGTGCTAAAGTACTACAAGTCTTCTCAATCAGAGTGTACTTGTGTTCACTGCTGCTTAATCTTTTACTGAGGTAGTAGATAGCTCACTTTTGGCATCTATCGTCTTTTTGTCCCAGCATGCATCCCATGGCATTGTCATTAATGGACAGGTACATGAACAAGGGAACACCATCCTAGGGTGGTACCAAAACAGGAGCGTTGACCAGCTGCTCTTTGATTGCAAGGAAGGCTTGTTGACACTCATCGTTCCATTTCATGGAGGAGTTCTTCATTAATAACTAGAAAATAGGCTCACAGGTTGCTGTGAGTTGGGAGATGAATCGGCTGATGAAATTGATTCTTCTCAAAAATCTTTGTATTTCCTTCTTTGTCTAAGGAATGGGCATTTCAATAATGGCCTAGATTTTGGTGTGGTCCAGCTCAATCCCTTTGTGGCTGACAAGGAAACCTAGCAACTTGCCTGATTTAACGCTAAAAGCGCACTTGGTTGGATTCAACTTCAAGTTGTACTTACACAACCTGTTGAAGAGCTTTCTGAGATGGTCTAGGTGGTCTTCTTCCCTTTGAGATTTGATAATAATGTCATCCACGTAGATCTCTATCTCTTTGTGCATTAAGTCGTGAAAAAGAGCCATTATGGCCCGCTGGTAGGTAGCTCCGGCATTGATGAGGCTGAATGACAACCATCTATAGCAAAAGGTTCCCCAAGGCGTGATGAATGCAGTTTTCTAATGATCCTCTTCAGCAACCATAATTTGATGATACCCCACAAAATAATCAACAAAGGAGTACATGTCATATTGAGAAGTATTATCAATGAGAATATAGATAAATGGTACGGGAAAGCTATCCTTAAGGCCAGCTTTATTCAGATCCTAGTAATCCATGCAAACTCGAACCTTTCCTCTGGTTTAGGCATGGGGACTATGTTGGATAGCCATTCAGGGTATGTTGACACCATGATAATGCCTGCATGAAATTGTTTCACAATTTCTTCTTTAAATTTTAAACTCCACTCATGTTTTAATCGCCTGAGCTTTTGCCTGACTGGCTTGAATCCCTCTTTAATGGGAAGATGATGAATGACAATGTCAGTGGATAAGACCACCATGTCTTCATGAGACCATGCAAACACATCCTGGAATTGGGTTAATAGCGTAACCATGTCATTGCTTTGGTTTGGAGTGAGGTCCATACTGATCTGGATTAGCTTAGGGTTTTTTAAGTTTCCGAGGTTAAAAGAGGTGGTTTGATCAAGATTTGGTGTGGGTTTATCCTCAACCCATTCTTTGGTCTCCTGAGGTATCTCAGTGTCCTCTTGTATTTCCATCAAGTCTTAGTCCAATTTTTCATCAAAGTTACAGTCCTTGTGGAGAAAAGGCACCTTATCAGCAAGTACATGCACATCTAAATTCAGAGTCCTGAAACAAAATATTCTTTCACTTAATATATGAAATTATTCAATCATACAAAGTGTTAACATGTACTAACAAAACAACTACTAATATTGTACAGAAAAGTAAGCAGTTATAGTTATCTACAGGGCGGAGGTAGTTTCTGCCCTTTTTGACCCTTGTCGACAAATGCAAGGAGTGCTGCTCTAATTGTCAATGGTGAAGTCCTATTGGACTATAGTGATAAAGGGGTTGTAATCGTCCTCCTTTTCTTGAATGATGACCATAATGTCTGGACAATCATCGTCTGGGGTGTCTCTATTTGTGTACTCATCATGGAAAATGATGCGTAGGTGAGACAATCTCCTGGCGATGTCTTGTTTACGTATTTGTTCCCTTTCTTCCACTTCGGGATCAGGAATCAAGACCTCTTTTGCTTTAATTGGTATCGGTTTTGGAAATAACATAGCCATTACATGGGCAGACACCTTTACCGGAGACTGTATAGGCTTAGGATTTGTAGGTTGTGATAATCGCCGTGTGGCTGAAACTGAAGGAATTTGTTTGTGCTTATGAGGATTCATATGACTGGAACTAGCAGAATAGCTTAGTTCAGCTGTCCCTGTTTGACAGGGAACTTGAATTGGGTCTTAATTCCCTAATGATCTTTTCCCAACCCTTGTCCAGGTCGATAGCCTAATGATATCATCTCTTGAGTTATTGTCATTACCTCGACAGAAATCTTGGGTATGAGAGGTGGCACCTCAATGGGATGGTAGTGAGTGTTGCTCACCTCCAGGGCATGGAAACTGACCGGTTCAACTTCTACATTAAAGTTGATGAGTGATGTAACAACCCGAAGAATCCGGATTATTCAGAATTTAAGATTAAAGAATTAATTATTAATAAAATGAATTTTTATTAATAATATTATGTGCTATGTGTTTATTAATTGTTCTAGAACCTAGGATGATTATTAATCAGCAGGATTCTGGCTACGAGCTAGACTGAATGAGTAAGAATTTTAAAGATAAAAATAAAATTTTTTCGGGAACAAAATATTTCTGGGGAAAAAGATGAAATAGGCACTATTCACCCGACGAAATCCTAAGGGTTAAGGTTTGAATAACCTAAGCCTTTTCGAGAGTTTGGTATGTCAAAATGACATTCCGTCGAAAGATTTGACGATAATATATCGTGAAAAGTTAAATAAGCTGATAAAAGTTTTTCTCGAAAAATGTATAGAAATCGGACAAAATAAAAATAACAAAAAGTACTGTTATGTACTTTTCATTCATTTATCTACGTTAGGGGAAAACGTGAAGGAAAATGCTTAATGTAGAAAAGTGTTTTTCAGTTTTTTGGATATCTGAAGAATACGTAAAAGTTAATCGGTAAAGGAAAGACGAAATATCCAAAAATATTTGGATTCCGAGAATCACAGTTTTTAAAACTGTCAAACGAATTCCGCAAGACGGAACCATGAGGGAAGTTTCATGAATACTAAGGAGATGGATTAAGGAGGTGGGAATAGTAAATCTAGGGGCAAAATTACTATTTTGCCCGTAACTTTGAAAGTCTATATAATGAAAGTGTTTGTTGATTTTTTTTAAAATTTACCAACACTTTGGAAGAGAGAGAGAGCTTGAGAGCTTGGAGAATAAGGAGAAGAAAGAGAATGAGCATGAATGCTGGGATCGGAGTGGATCGTTAAATAGAAAAGCTAGTGAATAATCGGCTTTGTCTAAAGGAAGAAAAATAAGGAAAAAAGGTATTAAAACCTAACTTCTAAGTTAGATTTTCTTTAAGTTTTATATGTTGAAAACATAACTTAAAGAGAATAAGAAGTAAATGATGTTAGGAACGATTTCATATGGTTGAAATCATTGAGAAAAGAAGAAATAAGAATTAGAAATTTATTTTATAAATTTCTTTAGGAAGTATAAGATTCCTAATGAATTTAAACGATCCAAATGAATCATATGAATGATTCGGTGAAATAAGTAAGGAATGGTGTTTTATAACATCGAATTCCAAGAAAAAGTGAAATCGTAATCAAAATATCGATTAAAAATGAAGAACGAACGAAGAACACGCAAAAAACACGAAGAACGTTGTTGATGGACAAATTTAAAACCATCGTAGTATAATTGATGTTGATGGACAAGTTTAAAACTATCGCGTATAAGTTAGATGCTTATTGCTTGGTTAGGAACGGTAGAAACGTTCATGAAGAACGGATTAAAACGTAGATATAACGAAGTTATGACAAAAATTTTGTAAAAGATGAACGAGAATTAGAAAGTTAGTAAATGAACACGAACATGTGGGGTTTCATAAGAATATAAGAGAACATAGAAAACATGAGTCGTGGACTCAAGAACAAATGAATTCCGAGTTCGGATGACCAAATTATTGATGAACGAACGAAGAGAGTTAAAAACGTAAAACGAATGAAGGGTGAAGATTAAGCCAATCGAATGGTATGTTAATGGATTTAGAACAAAGTTTTGTCTAAAGGGGATTGAAGTACATAAGATAATGAAGAGAATGGCTTTGGAACGACCTCGTTCCGAGTTATAATGAAGAAGTTATGGAATCGGGAAGTAAGCATCCCAAAATGATTAAACACTTAGAAAAAAATTCAAAGGTTAGGGCTTGGCACCGCAGCGCCATCCATGTCTTGTAAGGTGGCGCTGCAGCGCCAGACCGGGAAGTTCCATACTAGAAACTCCCACCGTAGCACAAGCTATAACGCAGAGAGTGACGTCGCGGCACCAGTGGCGCTACAGCGCGAGGTAAAGGAAGAGGACCAGCGCCGGTGCAGGGCAAGGCCCAGTGATGAGCTTTTAACTGCTTAAATCATGGGGGAAGTGTAACAAAAGCTGATGAACGTGTAGTTCATCGAATGTAATATTTAAACAAGTGAATTAAACCTTTAGTAAGGGTTGAATGGAAAGATTAAATGTGATTAAAAGACAAAGAATGTAAACACAACGCAGTTGCAATGAATGATCGGTCTTAGCATACAGCGAACCGTATGGCTTTGACATTAAGGAAGAATAACGAATGGTATCAAGAAAGAAGTAACGAACGGTAATAAGATTAATGGAAGCCGATCGTGATTTGGATAGATAATAATAGAATGAAATTTAAACGTTAAACACTTTAACCGACATGAAGGTTGAGTGTACGCAAATATTAAATTGGCAAAACCTACACCCCGTGTATGGTTTGACCGTAAGATAATGAAGACCAATGATTAAACTATGAATGAGAAAGAAGTTGTATTAAAGATAATGACGTTTAGCATAAGAAGCTGAGATAATGATTAACTTCAATGATCGTTCTGAGTATACAAAAGAATGTATGACTTAGACAATAAGAATGAATCCTGCGGTATGGCATTTAGTTGCCAGAAATCCATAAAGAATAAGATATTAACTTAACAAACATTATATTTTAATAGTTCGGATAAGTTAAGATTAGTTAGGTTGTGGTGCAATCATAACCTTTGATTGTTGACATATAGGAGCTGGGCTAAACAATTCCTTCAGAGAGTGAAGGTATATATGAAACTGGCAACCTATCTAACTCATTGTGATGGCAGTGTAGACAAGACGGGAACTTGTTTGTTGGTTGTTTGTGAGAAACCACTCAGAGTACCATATGGACTACTAGCAGAGAAATGATGTGTGTTAAGTCCTAGAAAAGTTATAAGAAAAAGATAAGAATGTAAATCAATAAAGATGATGAACATATATAGTAAGACATCTCCGTATGTCATGAATCCATAAAATGGTAATGAAAGTTAATCGCGTAAATTTAATCTGCAAGAACGCAAACCCTAATAAGTAAAGTTAAGTAAACCAATGCGTAAGTCAAGTATATGACTAATTGGTGTATGTGTTATTTCCTTATGTGTTATAGGGATTGGAATGAGCAGTTCAGTGTAAGATGTAGCTGTGTGTAAGGTAAGTTTCTTAACTACATTCATATTTTAAATGAATGCTAGTTTCTAAAACTTCTCAGATGTTGAACTTGAGAAGTTCTGTCTATGTGCAAATGTGTGATATTTGTACAAGGTGGTAGAACGTATGACGCCTTGTGCCATAATTTGAACACTTCAGTGTTTCTATGAGATGAACTGTTCTATGATTGAACTGTTAAATAAGAGAATGTTCTGTTTATACATGAATCGTTATTGTTAAGTCTGTGCTAATGATTCTAGCCAGACAGAATGTGTATGGAAAAAGGTAGAAGAATGAAAGTATTTCAAAGTGAACGTGAATATTGTTTTAAAATGATAGGAATCAAGATTATTCCTATTACTCAAGCTGCTTCATAACCTTTGTTCGGTTATCAAAGTTTTAAAGGCATGTTTAAATTCATAAAGTTGTTTGTTCAACTATTAAGACTTGCTGGGAAATTAAATGATCACACTTGCTAAAAAATGAAAAACATTTTCATCGTACGAGTAGAAGAACTTAAGGATCCCGTAAAGATCAAGCTGATCGGTATCCAGAAGAAGTGTTATTCATTAGATGAATGAGCGTGAAGATCAAGTGAAGACTTGTAGTGTAGAAAGATGAAATTGAACTATAGACTAGTTTAATGAAATGTTATGTATCCTTGGTGGCGGATGAAAGTCACTCGTGTAAGATGTAAAGAATAATGTAATTAATATTATTTTTAATGAAAGAGGTTATAAGGTATTAGAACCTGGGAATTGAGAATGTAAGTTGTTATATTTCAGTATATAATGATATATGTTTGGAAAGAAGTGGGACCGTGACGTACAGAATCCGGGTATGAAGATAGACCAGATTTTGGGGCGTTACAAGTGGTATGTCACCTTGTTCAAGACATTCCGGCTCAGCATTGATAGTGACTAGGATGTTGTTAATGATGTATTTAAGTTGTTGGTGAAGGGTGGAAGGGACAGCTCCGACCATATGAATCCAAAGTCTTCCCAAGAGCAGGTTATATCATGTGGCTATTTTGAGCACATGAAAAGATATGCAAAATGTATGTGGACCAATCTCCACTAGTAGTTCAATCTCTCTGACAGAGTTTTGTCGGGATCAATCAAAAGCTTTAATAACTGTATGGCTTCTTCGGATCCGATTGAGATTGATGTTCATCTTTAGCAAGGTGGCATAGGGAAAGATATTCAAAGATGAACCTCCGTCTATCAGAACTCCTCCCACCATATATCCGAAGGACAGAACCATAATATGCAACAGCTTGCAATGACCAGTCCCTTCGGGAGGAATGTCGTCATCAGTGAAAGATGTCCCATTGTTGTTAAAAATGTGATCAACCAGATGTTGGAACTTTTCAATGTCCATTGATTTTGGTAAATGGGCTTCTTCCAAAACCTTTACCAAGACTTTCCTGTGATTTTCGGAAGAGAAAACCAAGTCTAGTATGGAAATTTGTTGTGGAGCTTCTCTCAAGTTTAAAATAATCTTGGCTTTATTATGGCCCATAGTACGAAGAAACTCTTCAATTTTCTCCATGGGATTTTTTCCCTTTGATTTGATGGTAGGCTTCATCACCTGGTGTGGAAGATACAGTGGATTCTCCTTCAACACTGTAGAAGTTATGTGAGATGTGGATCCTTCAGCCTGTTCATAAATCCATGGTACTTTTTGTAGGCTGACAACAGGATATTGTGGCCAGGATGGCAAGGTTATTGGCTTTGGTGTAGCCACTTTCAAAGGATTGTCAACACCTTTGAGTTGAATTACTTATATTGTGAGTGGTCTGGCAACCAAATCATCCTTAGCGGATATAACTACTACGACTTCTTTCCATTTTGTAGGAATTATGTCCCCACTCTCAAGGAGCATATTGTCATCGTCTGCCAACTGCAGGACACCGTTGTCAATTAAATTCTGAATAAGGTGGCGGAGTGCCCAACATTCTTTTGCGTTTTGTCCGCGAGAGTGGGAGTGGGAGTGATACTGACATACTCTATTAGAATTGAACCATCTGGGATAGGGATTGATTGGAGGTAGCAGAGCTGTAATTCTTCCTTTATTAACCAGCATCTAAAATATCTCCTTCATTGATTGGCCAAGGTATGTAAATTCCCTCTTGTTGGCAAAATCCCTATGAGCCTTGGTACTTGCTCTTTTTGCAATTTTATTTTCCAGTGTTTCATTTTCTGGAGAAGATGATGGAGTATTCATAACAAAAGGAAGGAGACTAGCATGCTCCTGGCTGACTAATTGGCGTGTGACTTGGTGCTGAAGGATCACCAGTTCTGCCAATTGCTCAACTTGCTTACAAAGAGCCTTTATTTTTTGTTCCATCATAAACTAGAACTGTGCATCATCCTATTTATCAGCACTATCATTGCTGGTTTGGGAGGATTTAACACCATAATTGGAACTCTGTCCACTGCTCCAATTAATCATATTAACCTCTTCTTCTTTGTGTTGAGGAAGAGGGTTGTCTTTCACATGAGGTTGGTCGAGTTTAGTCATCACAATCTGGCCATTATCAATTAGGTCATGGATCTTATGTTTCAAGGCCTAGCAATCCTGAGTATCATGTCTTGGCACTCCAGCATGATAAGCACACTTCTGGGTAGCATTGAAACCCTTCCCATTCGGGTTGGCTGGTGGAAGAAGATGGATAATTTTCTTCTGAGTAGTCAAAAGATTGAGAATGTTCTCGAGTGAGTCCCCTAAGGGTGTGAACACTCGATTGCATCGGACTTTTCCACTTTTAGGCAATGGAGGGTTTGAAGATTGTGCTTAAAAAGGGGAGTAGTTTCTCCTCTGGATAGGTGTGTTCTGATTACCTTTTTGACCTTATAGTATCAAGGAAACATCCTCCTCTTTCTTCTTATGGACCCTCCTGGGGTTGTTTCTATAACTTCCAGACTGGATGTGTTCAGCAACAACTTTTAGAGCAGCTAGGTCTTGAATTTTTCCTGACTTCAATCTCATCTTAGCCATCTCTCCGTGCTTGATCATTTTAGAAAATGGCTTGCCAATGCCAGCTAAGACTCTCTCATAGAAGGGAGCTTCTTGTATGTCTATGAAGGTCATCACCAATTCTGACTCAGTTATAGAGGGAATAACTTGAGCAACAAGGCGCCTCCACCTTTGAGCATATTCTCTGAAAGACATATTAGATTATTTCTTGACCTTGATAATTTTGTACCAGTAAGGAGACATCAGAGACTGGAAACTGTACTGACTGAGGAAGGCATGAGCCAGCTCTTCCCAACTATGAATCTTGGACTTATCTAATCTGGTATACCACGATCGGGCTTCTCTAGTCAGACTTTTCTGGAACAGCTGCATTCTGAGCTTCTCATCCTTGGCATAAGATCTGAGTTCTCCAATGAATACCTTCAAATATGTGTAAGGATATCCCAACCCATCATACTTTTCAAAATTAGGAGTCTTGAACTTCTCTGGATAATGAACACTAGGGAATATACAAAGGTCGGCATATGAAACACTCTCGTGTGCTCCAATCCCTTTAATAGACCGAATGGTCTCTTTCATTTGAAGGACTTTTTTCCTGATATCACCGATGTCTGGATCTTCTTTGAGATGGGTAATTTTAGGTATTTTTGTTGGACTTATCCAACTGAAGCTCAGGTATTGTAATTGCTTGGTCAAAACCTTGAGTTCCTCCTTGTATAGAGGATTTTGTATGTACGGGTATTCGAAGTCCCTGAGTAGACTAGTGTAGTTCTTTAAGCAGAACAACCAAATCTGTAATTTGTTTGCTTAATCTGTCAAACTCCTCATGAGAGACAGGAGCAGGATTAGCTTGATCATTTGAAGACATAATTGATTGTAGGCTCGTCGCCTTTTTGGACTTTGAGCGGGTAACAGGCCCAATTGTTTCCCTATAAAAACTTATGTAGTTTAGTCTTTACATAGTATCTCATATTATTGATTCAATTATTATCACAGTATCATCTGCACAATATTTTATATTATTAAATTAATAATTGGCACAACACAATTATTCATATTATTAGTTAGCATTATTGGCAATGTCTAGAAAATTTTATCGAAAAAATGGGTTAGGTTATATAATTACACACCAACAAGGATAAATCCTTATCAGAAAGCCCCCTCTCTCCTGGGAATGATCTGTTTGTTAATATTGTGAGCTTATAATATTATTTATGAATAATTATTGTGTGGTGGATATTGGTTCAATTCTGATATAAATGAAGGAATTAAGCATGAAATATTTGTTGAAAGTTTGTCAATTATCTTCTCCGATAAAATATTTATTTAAATATATTATTATAATATTACATTATAATAGTATAATGTGATAATATAATAGTATAATTTTATAATTTAAATGGTAATATTTTTATAATAATATATAATTTTTAGCATGTGAATAAAAGTGAAGAGAATGTTATCATTTCTATTTTGAATTCCTTTCTTGCACGTTTCCTTCTCCTGCAATCCTTGGTTTTCTAAATTGTGTGGGCCCTTAAGGATTTGATGGTTAGGCAAGGAAAAGAGAAAGAAATAAGGAAGTTAGATGCATGGTAGAAAAAAAAAGTTAGGCAAACATGCTTAACTTTTCTCCCTCTATTGCACTATAAAAGGGAGGTTACCCCCCCCCCCCCTCCCTCAACACACCATTATAATATCAGAATTTTTTGTTCTATAGTATTGTGAGTATTTCTCTTGAGTATAAGGATTCTTTGAGTGTATCTTTTTGTGCAAGATTTTCTCATAATAATATCTGATATTCCAGTCAAATCTAGTTTCTACTAAGGTAAATGATATTATTTTATTTCAATACTCGTAAGAAATATCATTTTTTTTCATACTCCATATTATGTAAGTGAAATTATTTCATTTCATATTCCTAAATTTAAATTTACTATGGTAAGTATTGTTTCTCTAATTCCTGAAATGATTAGAAATTACTTAAGTTTTGTGTTTCATCTAATATCATTTCACTGGAATATTAGTCTGAACATTCTTATTAAATTTTAATCTTTTTATGTTCGAGTACTATTCATACGGTACTATTTATACGGTACTATTCATGGGTACTATTCACAACAGAATTTTCTTTTCTTTTCTGTTCAAATTATTTTTGATACATAAAGATCATTCTTGAATTTTACTCCACAAATAGTTATCATGTTGACAATTTGGATATTTTTGAACTCTGAATAAATTGAATTATAAATATCTAATATTTATCATTTATCTCACTTGATTGAATCTTTATATCATTGTCATCATCCTCATGTTTATATTATGTTGAAAGTCATCTTTGGCCCGTAGTGCAAAGATGGACTGTTAATTAGTATGATTATGACCAGGAATTATGTATTGGTATAATCATAACCTTTAATGTTACAGATAAGGTTTGTGTAAAAAGTCCTCTTTGGCCCGTAGTGCATAGATGGACAGGTGTTTGGCATGATCATGACCAATGTTGATACTAACGAATATCCTTGCCCTAGATAATTCGTTGATTTGAAATATTTATTGATTGATGTTACAGGGATAAAATATTGATGATGGACTTTTAAATCATAGAAGATAGTAGATATCATGCTCTACTTGACTCTTATAATGGATTGTTGTTTTCTCTACAGTTGTGATCTAAAACTTGTTTTCTATTGTATTCTATCAGATTTTTCCTTGTTAAGGACTAAGGATAATTAGTTCTACATTATATTAGTAATAATATTCTTTACTAGGCTAGTTGAGCTCACCCTTTTCCTTTTGGTTCAATTGTTCTTCTCAGGAGGCGAGAATATAGCTGTGACTAGTCAGGGAATGGAGTAATGATTCAAGATAGTTATTATAGAAGTCCTCACTATTTTTTAAAATACTGTAACAATAATTGTAATGAGAACTTTATTTGAGTTTGGATATTGTCTATGAGACAATATTTGTATTAAAACTCACAGCGTATGTGTTGTCGTATTTTACACGACAAGGGTATTAATGAAGTTTGTATTTGGTTTCTGTAACATGTATTTGGCGACTCAGAATGGATTATGTGGATCTACTTTGGTGGCGTCACATATTTACCCGGCCTTGTTGCATAAAGTTAGCATATATGAGCTCTTTGAAACTCACGTCTTCAAACCACTTTTCATTGGCAAGAAGGACGAAGTTCTCAAAGAGCTCATGAGGGAAGTCTTCAATGAATTTAGGCCATAACATCATCCAGGCACGGGCCTCTCAAATTTGGTTGGTAGAAGTTGAAGCTTGTTGAGGATATTGGGAAGGAGGTTGGCGTTTGGGTGATGGTTCTGTATGTTATTTTTTGGCTAGTGGCGGATGAAGGGTCTTCAGATTCTTTTCTTATTTGGTTTTAGGTTTCGGTTGGTTTTGTGGTTGGCGTCGGATCAATGATAATTATTTAAGGTTCTGTAATAAGTGTGACTTCGGGTTTTGGGGGTTGGATGGTCCCGAAGGGATTGTTTTTGTTGCTTCGGTTGTAATTTTATGACGCCTTCATTTTACTTGGAGGAGGATAGTTCTCTTAGAAAGGGGCTTGTCTAATGGGCTTACTTCTGTGAAAGATGGTGTTGGGATGATTTAAAGGGGTTCGATCATCGGGACAACTAAGATAGGCTGGACTAAAATGAAAGTTTCGGTAGTTGTTTGTTGAGGAATGTTTGTTTCAGTAGGAGAGGTTTGTAGGGTAATGGAAGAGGTTTGGCTGCTATTGAGGGTTGAATTCGGCTCAATAAAAGACACTGTGAGAAGTAAAAAATTAAGTTAAAAGGTAAATTTGTAATAGTAAGAGTTAAATTGAAGGGTTCAGGAATTACATTTGTGTTTGTACAACCAAGTCTGGTAGCTCAGGAGCTTGAAGTCCCATTCTTTCATTAGTAATTTTTTTGATGGTTTTCACCAACAAGTCAAGTTAGGTCTGTGATAACTATCCGATGGTTACGTTTGGTTGGGAGGCTTTTGCCAAATCAAGGATTTAGTGGGTATCAAGGCCTCAGATGAAGAACCATTGTGAGTGTCATCCCTTGTTGCTTATGTTGGGATTTTGGCACATCAAAGCAACGCACAGCGGAATAAAAATTAAACAAAATAAAATTCTGAAACCCAAAACAGGATCCATGCGAAAAATATATTAATTCAATGGTTAGAAATTTTATCGATTATGGAAAAAAAACCTCTGAAACGTTTCGAATCTCAAACGCAATCCCTCAAGCTACTACGTCTTTATGGTATTCACACGAACGGCCGTGAACCATCGCATGATTCTGCAATAAAGGGAGTTGCGGTACTAGCCACCAAAGGAACAGGATTTTCAAAACTTTTTCTCTCTAGTCTCTCTCTAAGAGCGACTAGGGTTTTTTTTAGGATATTATGATTCTTCCTAAATTGGCTGCTACATATCATATATATAGCGGTTAAAAAGGAATTAATCAAAAACCTAATTTAATTAAAATAAAATTCGAATTTATATATATATATATATATATATATATCTTAATTAAGTCTTACTTAATTAATATACCTATATATAAATTATCCTATTAATTTAAATTCATAATTTAAATACTATCAATCATATTGACATATATAAATCTTTACAATATAAATTAATTCCCTTTTAATTACATTCTATGTGTGTGACCCTATATGTTATTATTACGTTGGCAATAATTTTAAAATCATATTATAAAATTATAAACAGTGAGCAGCATCTAGTAATGCATCATTGCTACCCAAGTAATAATAAGATTGATGATTCGATGCAACATTTTTGTGACCAATGTTTCAATATAATTTAATCCTTTTAACCTTGACATCCTAGATTAAACTCGAGTCATGGAATGTGTCATACTCTTCATAATTTAATCTATGTTTTCTTAATCAATGAGTAGATTATATGAAACAAATCACTATTTGAGCATGGTCATGCATTTTATAGTCCTACTCAATCAAGAGGCCTATGGATATCACCCCTAATATATAGGAGGGTTAAATTACATGTAGATCACTCATATTCCTCACACGATTCATGATGTACCCAATAATCACCTTTATAGTCCACCCTATTAAAGGTGACCTTTGATGATATCAAAGTACATAAATTCTCGTGTAGTAATATAATGATTTCATGTCAGAGGATCATTGCATCATTGTCTCTATGAGAATCGCTAATGACACTTCGCATAATGCTCCACATAGAATTCTCATGGTGGGTCTGTCCAGTACATCGTTCTCTAACACGTACATATGCATTGACTTAATATCTCATATATTTCTGACCGATGAGATTTGGTCATCAGTCAATCCACATATTAGCCTCAATGTATTATTGTAGTCCCATCAACAATGATACTCGACTATGGACATTTAAGAGCAATGATACTAATTATAATTATATAATCTCATGTTCAAGTCATGTCAACGTTGGGATTTTTATTTGTCCCTTTTCGTTTCTTGTTCTTTGGTGTTCTCATGTTATGTGAGATTTGTTTGAAAAAACAAGTGAAAAAGGTCTAACATGTATAATGTCGACGATTTGACTGTAAGAGTCGCCAGTTGGTGTTTTTAATTGGTTGCACCAACGCAACAAAGAAAAGATTTTCACATTGACTCAGTGATGTGACACTACTAGACGGGTCTGTGAAACCGAGATTCATTTGGGTTCGGGGGCTTGATTATGTGAAGGGAAGGTGTTAGGCACCCCTCGACATCCGTGTTGCAACGGTGACCGTCACTTTTCAAGAAACTATTATATGAATGTGTGTGTGTGTGTGTGTGTGTTTGGATCAATGTGCAATTATTTGGAAAGAGTGTTATGCCTCATTCGCACCTATATACATAGGGTTTGAATTTATACAAAATTTAGTTTTAAACAAGATATAGCAATGAGGTTTTATAAAAGATGTTTTTCAAACCCTGTGCTCAATAGTAATTGAGGCCTTTGATACTTCCATTTTATTAATAAATGTTCGGCTTGTTTGCTTTTATTTTGGAGATGCGAAGCATCTTCGAGAAAATAATATATGGCGATGTCGAACTCCTCATGGGCATGATAGCCATCTAAGGAAATTCAAACACCATGAATAATTTACAAGTTGTTTACATCTGAAAATGTCCATCACGGGAACCGAATCTAGACTCAGTAGACTGAATCTGTGATCGCATGATTCCTAGGCTCACATGATGCCCCGGTTTATATGAAAAGCAGTAAGCAGTTATATATATAAAAGCTTTAAATATATATATATATATATATATATATACACACAGACATGATCAACCACCACAAAGCACCTCCATGGGGGATCGGAAATGTAAATATATAAAAGCGATAAATATATATAGAGAGACATGATCAACCACCGCGAAGCACCTCCATGGGGGATCAGAAATGTAAATAAAGCAATAAATGCGATCAACCGCCACTTAAGTAAACTCAAAGGGACTAAATGTAAAAAAGCAAGAAGATTTATCAACCGCCACGAAATAAACTCTAGGCGGGACTAAATGTAAATAAAGCAGTAAAAGGCCACGAAGTAAACTCCAGGCCTGACAAAAATGTAAATATATATATATATATATATATGTGTGTGTGTGTAAAAGCAGTAAACGCACAGGACATTTCTCAATCTCGGCTCGGTTTATCATTTCAGCGATTTGTCGCTATATATATATATAAAAGAAGTAAACGCACCGGATGTAAAATCCAGGCTCATCAAACAGATTTCGATAACAGTTCATATATATATATATATATATATATATATATAAGCAAGTAAATGCTCCAGACATAAGTCTAGGCTCAATCGAGGCATACTCGATAATGTTAGTCCATATATAAATATATACATATATAAGTATATATATACAAACAGAAATGAAAACCACGGACCAAAGTCCGGGCATACGTACGCAACACGACTCTCAATGTTAAGAAGGCTTACAGTGGGCTGCCAAAGTAGAATTCTATGACTATAAATGGATGGACACTCAGCTCCCGCCGGTAAAAATATAGCTATATGTGAGCTAACAGGTGTTTAAAATGAGAAAGCACTTAATATGGGGTGTGTACAGAGCAAATTTGACTAGGCTTCCTCGCTTCTTTTTCTCTTACAAATGGCCACCCCAAGCTCTATATTTATAGAAATTTGGTGGCCAGGTCAAGTGTACTACCCTAGCTGATGGTAGATCAGACATCGCTCGCTGGTGCCCGGTGCCCTCGGGCTTCATGGGTCCTGCTTAGTCTCAAGTACATGCACTCATGCACTGTGATGTCCGCTCGAACTTGCAGAACTTCAATCCGAGCATCCGAACGAGGTGTACAAGACCTTCTTCGGACCGCTTATGTCGAGAGTTATGCAATGACATGGGATTAGAGGTTGTACAAAGTCAGGAAGAGGGGACCATGCCCATGGTCTTCAAGCTTCAAATTCTATCATGTGTGCTGCCATGCGTAATAGTCACTTGGGATTGGAACTCCTTGGCTCTTGTGGTACATTGTTGTGTAGAAATATATGTATGAAGTGTTAAGATGGCGTGCTGGGGGTTGAGTTGGCAAGATGACAATTTTTCTCCTCACCGGGGTTATCTCTGGTTTGGGCTGATAGCAAACGTTGCTCAGGGTTATCTCTGCGATTGGACTGCTGTAAGTATTTGAATTCCGCATGGTCATCTTTGAGTGTGTTTGTCTTTCGGATGTTAGCTCCGGGTCATTGGAATGAGTGCCTCGACAGGAAGTCTGAGATTGAAGCTGATTGCATGCATTTGAAACAAGCATTTTGGGGGTTATCACCGAAACTGCAACGGTATTCCTTGGGGTTATCTCCAAGGAAGAAACTCGGGGTTATCTCCGAGGTTGGAATTGATACTCCCGGTGTGTGTTCCGGGGTTGAGATTGAACTTTTGGTGGTATCCGAAATGGATGTGAGCTGTCTTCCAGGGTTATCTCAAAAAGTTGAATCTGCCCTCCTGCAATGTTAGTAACAGGTGTGCAGAAAATTTCGAGTGTCTACAAGTCACATACTTGAAACTATATAATTTGTATCACTTATTCTAAAGAATTTTATTATGTTAACATTTATATAACGCAGTAAATAAAATCATAATAAAATTATTCATTTATTTAATCAAACATAATATCAAAATGTTAAGCAATTATACCAAATAATTGGCCTCTAGGGAACAAACTCTAACAGCTTAAAGGGGTTTTCATTAGGGGACATTTCTCGATGGTTTTTCTTTGTTGTTTATTTATCTGCCGGAATCCCAACTCTCTGGATCGGTTCATGGATTATATGGTGAAGAAAAAGTCAATGGTTGGTGGGATGTCGAGTTTGTGGCAGAAAGTGATAAAGTAGATGGTGTAGGTGTAGGAGTTCGACACCAATTATGTTAGGACAACTCCAATAAACCCTAAGAGGGTGATGATGAAGGCATGAAGAGGAAGGCGAACCATGTATTTGAGGGCACTAAGGGAAATAGTGGTCCACCTGTTAGGATGGTGGTAGATTCGTTAGGTGGGTAGAGCATCACAGAGTTCGTAGGTCACTGGAGTACAGTATTGCTCTCGTATTTTGACGAGGTCATCGACGTCAATTGTGGAGAAAGTGTTGATGTGGGCGAAGGTCTCCTCATTGGAGTACTCTCTCATCATTTTTTGAACATCTAGCTCATCCTTAGATGGGACTGGGCAAAGGAAGGGGTGGTAGTGCTTAAAGTGGAATCAGTGGAAATGGTAGTGCCACTGGTGGAGGAGATTTCTACATGTGGGGATGTTAACAATGATAAGGACATTGAAGTTTGGAGCGAAGCTAGGGGTGGTATTTTCAGTGGAGGATATTGGGTTGTTAGAACATGAAATTTGTGTGGTGGCCATTGATGATCGGAAGTGTATGATGCTTTAAAAGTCCTTGTCGAAGATGGAGTTTAGCAGTGGAAACAAAAGAGAACAGAGGAATCTTGGGCAATTTTTAAAAGTTAGATCTAAAATGTGGCAGTTAATTTTGGGGAGGAAGGGTTTTGAAATGGCTGACTCTTTTTATTTGCATGTTTCCTTAAAAATGGCGTATTTGCACGTTTCCCTAAAATGGCATAATAAGTGGTCTATCGTAATGATAATATTAATGCTAGGACCCGACATTAAATGTTGGTGCACATGACCAGCATATCTAGATTTTCCTTTCGTGTTTTCTCATTTATTATTAAATTATTGGGCTTTAATAGTTACTCTTCCATTAAATGTCTCATTATAATAAAAGACTGGGGGGCAATGTTCGGGCATGATTTATGCCACGGTTCACGTGAAGGAATACTCCCTACGTAGGAGATTGGGCCTGGTGGATTCGGTTGGCCATAGTCTGTGACACCCCCAAATCTAGGTACTTCATTCCCACAGGATTTGGTGTTCACTATCCAAACATTCATTTCTAACTACCCAATTTTAATAAAATTTAAACAATAAAACTTCTCTTTAAAGGTTTACATAATTAAATACAATAAAATCCCAGGTTATTTAACCTTTAAAAACATTCATCAAATGTGGAAAAGTAAACAATTATATCTCATAATTAAACCAAGTCTAAAAACATAAATATCAATAGATTTACAAGTCTTCAACACTTGTTCATCTTTCCTTTTCCTTTGCTAGTGGTTGGCTCATCAACCTTCTCAACTTTAGCTGCAATGATTATATATATGCAAGAGTGAGCAAAACAATGTTCAGTTGAAAGAATATAATGACTGGCAATAAATAAACTCATTTGAATTGAAAAACATATCTGAATATCAATAATCAATAATTGATACTGGAAATTATCTGAGGGTCACAAGACCATGAACTATGTCCAAGGTTATAAGTATTTATTTCAACTTAAACCTAAACAATCATAAGATTGTAGGGACTCCCCAAACTTAGGGTGATCAGCCCTTCGTACCATGTATTTTTCATAAACATCTAAACGCTTCCGCGTAAATAATCCCCTATAATAGCGTTGTTCATCTCAGTTTAACATACGAGTCCGCACCAAAGGAAGTTTGGTTTGGATAAGTTTCAAGAGTAATTTAGAGTTCAACGACCATCAACTAAGGATTAGTTGAATCAAAAGTTCAATGACAATGTGAGGGTTTAACAATGACATATTATAGAGTAATTATGAACTATAAATGAATAGTACGATACATCAAAGTCATGCTTTAAGAATAACTTTCAAAGCATTAAAAATATGTAATGAACCTAGCTTTAACAACAATGATAAGCTAAGGTTACATTTTCCAATAAAGAAATAAAATTAAGAACTTTGCTCGATAGAATTCAAGAACTTGTGTAATATAATAAACAAGACAGAATAACAACTTTCATATTTATAAACAATAGGATAAGCTCAAAATAAAGATTAGGTTTAGGAAACTTGCACAACAATAGTAAAAAAGATAGGATAAAGATCTTATTTTACATAAAGAAATAAGGTTTAGGGTTAGAGAACTTGCATAAAGTAAATAAGATAGGATAAACTCAAATAGAGATTAGAGTTCGGAAACTTTCCTCGTGCGTAGGTTAAACGATCATTACTCACATTCACCACAAGCCCTACACATACCATATGTATTGACAACACTCATTAGTTATATTAATATTAACTTCATGAGTTTAGTTCTTACTTTTAGTATAGCTCGTTAACTTAGTTTAAGTTTTTGTTTACTTCCACAAATCACATATTACAAGACCGAAGTCTCAAATCTTAAGTTTAAACAACATCACATCTTTTCATGAGCATCAAATTTTAGCTCTTTTACAACTTATGAAATTATCATGTCAAGTCAACATATGAATGTTAATAACCTGATATAACATCTTATTACATGTCCAACACACTATCATGTTCCTTAGATTAGGTTAGATTAACACACAAAGGACTGCACTTGCATATGTGCATCCTGACTTCCTCCGATTGCCTCCGAGTGCACATCAGTCCTAAAGATGGTCATTTAGACCCCTACTAATGACATCAAATTGAAACATTTTAAAAACAAAAGTTTTAGGTCTACTCGTCCTCGTTCTGGATCATTTTGAATCGCATCAATCGGAGTTTGTATGAAAAGGTTATGCCCAATTTAGTAAAATATGTCTGGATAGATTTTCTCTAACACTTGGTAAGTCTGCCTACCCTCGCCGGTGTGGGCGTTTTGAGTTATAAAAGCCTGTTTACCCTACTAGGGCAACATAAAATACATTGGTAATGCCCGCTAGGGTGGGGGTACCTGGTATTAGCTTCTGCAGTCCGCGAATGAACACATCAGAATGCCAAATTAGGCCTAAAAGCTCCTTTCTAACAATCATTCCAACTTACTAAAGTTGTATTAAGTTTACAGAAACATATACTAATGTTTCTAACATGGTTCTAAGCATATAAACGACATAAACATCAAAATTACAACCTCTAAATTCACTATTTTAACTTTTTCTTCACTTTTAAACATTTTAAGCGAAACAATCTACTGTGAATTCGTTTTGCAACCAAAACAGTCCGTTTAAATCATATTATTTTTGTTACTTCATGTATTTTCACAATCAACAAACAATTTACAGTTTAACACATGAATTGAACATCAATTTTAATTCTAAAAGAAGTCATACCATACATATATACCACTGTAATTTAAGTTCTTCAATACTACACATATTTCTATGAATTTGATTACTCTACATCATGAATAAATGGTATAAAACATGTTATCAACACCCATTAACACATATAGCACCATGTTTTCAACAATCATACTCAAAACTCATTTACAGAGAACTAAGAACAAAAGGGTTAAATTACTACCTAAAATCCTTGATTATGCTTTGTTAGATGATGAGAATAGCTCTTATAATCTCCCTTGATTCTCAAAACCTCTAAATTCTCTCAATTTCCCTAGAGCTCTCTCCCTTTTTAAGCTTTACGTAACTTAAAAATATAAACTGATATATAAAATATAAATGTATAACATATAATTACATATAATACGTATTAATGTATAACATAACTGATGTCAGTTATTTTTCTTTTTAAATTCAAAAGCCACTAGGGCTTATTTTGCAAAACAAAATTTTAAAAAAAATAAGGATTAACAAGTCCTTAAGCCTTGTTTGGTAAAACCCATTTAACACTCCTTTTAACTTATTTTAATAACTCAATTACAATATAGTTTATTATCACACTTTATTTAATTAAATTTCTATATTCACATTTAATTAAATTAAAGCTAATAACAACTTATTAAATTAATTTGCCACAAATCACATTGCCACAAAATTATAATTTCCTAATAATTATATTTAATAAATTAGTACATTATTTTCATTACTAAATTAAAACAACATTATAACATTTCATTTAATCCTTATCAACTCTCTAATTTAATTATAAAATTAAATTAGAATATTACTACATAATAATTAATTCATCACTCTTTTATTTTAATTAACTTCAAAATAGCAAATTACCAATTATCAACTTAATTAACATATTACATTAATTAAGTTAATTCCCAACAAATTATGAATTATTTACTTAACTAATAAATAATTAAATTAAACAAATATTCATTTAAAAATAAACACATCAACTAAAATATTTATTTAATTCAATAAATATTTGAAATTACATATAAAATTCTAAATTGTTACATCCTTCCCTCCTTACAAGGATTATGTCCTCAGAATCTCAACTCAAACAATTCATTCGTTACATTCTTCCCTCCTTACAAAGATTTTGTAACTGAAGGTATCACTTTATTCCTGAGTACTTGTTCTTTCATGTCGACTATCTGGATAGGAATATCCTCATAAGACAAATCTTTATCTAACTATAACGGTTCGTAGGCCACTTCACCTACTCTTCGCAGCACCTCAAAGGGTCCAATAAACCTTGGGCTTAGCTTTCCTTTCTTACCAAATAGGATCTTCCCCTTCCAAGGAGATACTTTAAGGAAAACAAAATTTCCAACGTCAAATTCGCGACTTTGTCTATGTTGATAAACATACTTCTTATGTCTGTCTTGAGCAGCTACCAATCTTTCCCCAATGAGTTTAACAACCTCAGCAGTCTGCTATATCAGTTCTGGTCCTAAAAGTTGATGTTCACTAACTTCATCCCAAAGGTGGAGTTCTCAGTACTACGCCATACTGATTGCTTCGTGAAATTTGAATGTCAATGCTCGCGTGGTAACTGTTGTTGTAGGCGAATTCAGCCAACGGTAAGTGATCATCCCAGTTTCCTTTGAAATCCACAATGCACGCTCTCAGCATATCTTCTAACGTCTGGATTGTTCATTCGCTTTGGCCGTCTGTTTGAGGATGGTACGCCGTACTCATTCTCAACTATGTTCTCCCATGCATTCTTGTAGTCTCTTCCAGAAGTTTGACGCGAATCGCAGATCTCTGTCTAACACAATTGACACTAGAACTCCATGTATTGAAACGATCTCCTTGATGTACAATTTGGCCAACTGATCAAGATTGAATTTACTCTTTATTGGCAAAAAGTGTGCTGATTTCGTAAGCCTATCCACTATTACCCAAATTGCATCATACCCTTTCTGAGTAGTCGAAAGACTACCACAAAGTCCATTGTGACATGTTCCCACTTCCATTCTAGTATTTCCAACTGTTGAAGTAATCTGCTTGGTCTTTGATGCTCGACTTTAACTTTTTGACATGTCAAGCATTTCGCGATATATTTTGTAACATCTCGTTTCATATTCGACCACCAAAAATATTGTCGTAAATCTTGATACATCTTCGTACTTCTTAGGTGAATTGAATATCTTGAGTTATGAGCTTCAGTTAAAATTTTATCTTTAATTTCAGGTACTGCTAGAACCCAAATCCTTCCCTCGAACCTTAGTAGTCCTTCAACATCGATCTTGAACTTCATCTCAATACCCTCGAACACTCTTTCTTTGATTTTCTCACATTCTTCATCTTATAGCTGAGCGTTCTTCACTTTGTCCACTAAAGTTGC
The DNA here is from genome assembly GCA_020205605.1 of Panax ginseng. Classification (NCBI taxonomy): domain Eukaryota; kingdom Viridiplantae; phylum Streptophyta; class Magnoliopsida; order Apiales; family Araliaceae; genus Panax; species Panax ginseng. The sequence goes on from CM035139.1 coordinate 108,513,309, forward strand.
ACCAGCTTCCATCTGGAACAATCTTTCATCTGATTCTTTCGGAAGTTTTACTTCCAATTCTAGTTTTGTCATTACTGAAATGAGCTCCTCCTGGGCAGTTAACAACATCAATTTCTCCTAACCCTTTCTACTCAAAGCATCGGCAACCACATTTGCTTTACCTAAATGATAAAAGATTTCACAATCATAATCTTTTATCAGCTCTAACCATCGCCTATGACACATGTTTAAATTCTTCTGTGTCAAAATATATTTCATCCTTTTAGGGTCCGTATATATTTCGTATTTCTCCCCATAGAGACAGTGTCTCCATATCTTCAGAGCAAAATCATGGGTCGGGTATCCTTTTTCATAGTCTTTTAGTTGCCTTGATGCATACGCAATGACTTTGCCATTTTTCATAAGCACGCAACCTAGTCCTTTATGTGATGCATCACTATACACCATAAAGTTTCATGTATTTTTCGGTAATGACAACACAGGTGTCATGCTAAGCTTCTTTTTCATATCCTGAAAGCTATCTTCGCATTTCTCCATCCAGACAAATTTTATGACTTTCCTAGTTAAATCCGTTAATGAAGTGGTAATCTTTCAAAAGTCTTGAATAAATCGTCTATAGTAGCCTGCCAATCCCAAGAAACTCCTCACCTCTAACGGAGTCCTTGGATGTTCCCAATTATAGCTTCCACCTTAGATGGATCCACAGAAATCCCATCTTTGTCAATCACATACCCAAGAAATTGTACATGTTCTAGCCATAATTCACACTTAGAGAATTTCGCATACAACTTTTCCCTTCTTAGCGTCTCCAACGTCAAACGTAAATGTTCCACGTGTTCCTCTTAAGATTTGGAGTACACCAGGATATCATCAATGAATACCACCACAAACTTATCTAAGAATGGTTTAAACACCTTGTTCATCAAATCCATAAATGTTGCAGGGGCATTGATCAAACCAAAAGACATGACTAGAAACTCGTAATGTCCATACTGAGTTATGAATTCCGTCTTTGGTATATCCTTCTTCCGTACCTTTAGTTGATGATACCCACTTCTCAAATCTATCTTCGAGAAGTACTTAGTTCCTTTAAACAGATCAAACAAGTCATCTAACCTTGGCAACAGATACTTATTCTTAATAGTGACTTTGTTTAACTCTCTATAATCAATGCAAAGACGCATTGACCCATCCTTCTTCTTCACGAATAAAACCGACGCTCCCCATGATAATTCACTCGGCTGAATGTATTTCTTGTCTAGTAGCTCCTGCAGTTGTACCATCAATTCCTTCATCTCTACCGGAGCCATCATGTACGGTGTCTTTAATATTGGAGCAGTCCCTAGTGCTAAATCGATAATGAACTCGATCTCTCTGTCAGGAGGAAGTCCTAGAAAATATTTCAGAAATACGTCCGCAAAATCCCTAACAACTGGTATCTCTTCCAGCTTCATGCCCTTTTTCTGAACATCGACTATGTAAGCTAAATATCCTACACAGCCTTGTCTCAATAACTTCTTGGTCTGCATAATCGTCAGACATCTTGCTTGTCTAGGCGATTTGCTACCATAAAAGACTAGCTTCGACAAAGTTATAAAATTTACACATTTCTTTTGGCAGTCAATTATCGCTCCATAATTGAATAACCAATCTATTCCCAATATGAAATCAAACTCTCCAAGTTTAATCGGGATTAAATCTACTGTTATAATATTCCCCTTAATATTCACCCTACAATTCTTATATACGAATTTAACAGGAATCATCTCCCTATTCGTAATTTTTATATTCAAAGGGAAATTCAAATCTTCGCTAGGCAACACTAGACTCTTAGCAAAATCATCATATATAAATTAACAAGTAGCACCCGAATCAAATAACATATATGCATTTATATCATTGATTGAGTTAATACCTGACACAACATCTTTTGATTGTACAACATCATGCACAGTCATGTTGAAGGTTCTGGTTGTGGGTCTGCTCGATGACGTTGGTCCAGTAATAGCCAACATACCTCCACTACCACCTCCCTTGCTTCCAGTTACCTTTCTAGCTTTCTTCTTAAGGCACTCACGAGCTAGATAATCATTTGACCCGCAAGTGTAACATGCATTCTTCTTTGGTTGATGGCAGTTCAGAGAATTAATCTGACTCTCTTGGCCATAGTTAAAGCACACTTTCTTACCCCTTAAGCACACGCCAGTGTGATTCCTCCCACAGGTAGTACACGCTTCAAATTTCCTTTTCTGCTGGCCACTCTACTGACTTCCAGCACCAACACTCACATTCCACTTCCTATTTGGGTTATTATTTCCTCCATTACTACTACCAGTTTTGCCTTCACTCTCATTTTTCTTCTTTCTCTGCTCCTGATTGTAATTCTTTAACGCATCGCTTCCACCTTCCGTGATAATCGTCTTCTCCAGCACTGCTGCAAACGTCTTTAGTTGAAACATAGAGACTCTACTGTACAACCAGGGCTTCAATCCATGTTCAAACCTTCTTACCTTGCGCTCGTCTATGTTAACATGATACGATGCAAACCTTGCCAACTCATTAAATTTTTGCCGCATACCCCAAGACCGTCATTGCACCCTTCTTCAATTCTAAAAACTGAACCTCCATTTGATTCTTTGAGCTCTCTAGAAAATAGGTCTCGAAAAAAATCTCTTTCAACCTTTCCCAAGTCATCACTCCTTGACCTCCTTGGGTTTTGTTTGCCTGCCACCAATAGTTGGCTTCTAGTTTCAACATGAATGTCACAAAAGCAGTCTTCTAGTCCTCACTGACTCTAGCAACGTAAAAAAAAATTTCTATTTCCATTATCCAGGTCTGTGCCTCAACCGAATTTATGGACCCACAAAATTTTGGTGGTCCAACCACCTTGAAATCCTTAAAAGTCGCAGCTTGGTTTTACGGTTGATTTTGCAATGCTCCTGCTAATAATGTCACCAACTGCTAAACTGGGTTAGCATTGGCGTCATTGTTATTGGTAGATCCTTCAGGGGTTCTTCTACTTAACTTGCACATCATAAAAGATCATCACATAACACATTACATCTTGAATAAAATTTAACATTTTATTCATTCATCATCTTCAAAGAAACATAGGAATGATAACATACCTGCTATCTAAATTACTTTCCAAAACTGATAAAGTTTCAGGATAACATCATCATATCTCATTGGATATGTGAGGCCCCAAAAATAGGTATACATCACCCATCTTGGGTCGCCAGATATATGGTACAGAACTCAACTATAAACTTAATTATACAACTGTCGTGCAAAATACGATAAAATATAGCTAAGAGTTTAAACACGAACTCCCCTAATAGTAAATGAATGTGATTCAATAGTATACACATGTGAACAAATAGTTATAATCATGTGAATTAATAGCAATTAATTGCTTATTTATCCGATTAATTACCCGATTGGTCAATATAACTTCCAGACATCAATTTTTATCAAAATAAATGTGGATTTCCACTAACACTAATAATCCCAACATAATGGAACTATCAATTTCATCTTTAATCAACACGAACTTATTCATCATTAATATTATAACTCACAATATTTAACAACCGTGTCGCTCCTGTGAAAGAGGGGCTTTCCGATAAGGATTTCTCCTTATTAGCGCGCAATTAGGTGACCAAACCTCTCCTTGACAGAACTTCTAGACATTGTCAATATTGTAAATAATAATATGAATAACTTTGTAGTCTCAATTATTGATTTAATAATATAACATATTATGCAGATGATACTGTGACCATAATTGAATCAATAATATGAGAGATATGATGCAGCAATTACTATAGCAATAATTGAGTATAACTGAGTGATTTCTCACGTAAGCATCAATAATCAATATCGTGTGCTACTATGCAACGACGCGTATTACTGTACTTTTACCATCGGGTATTTTATGATAACTTACTTACTTTGAAAAATTTTCACATATCACCCTTAATTTTAACCTTTATCAATTTAACCATTTACTAAATAGAATAATAATTATAAAAATTGAATACTTTCATTTTGTAAAATTCACGGTCTTACAATCTCCCCTCCTTATGAAATTTCGCCCTCGAAATTTACGTACCTGGTAGTTCGAAGAGATGAGAATACCTTGCTTTCTTTTCGGATTGTACCTTCCCGGTTATTTCCTCTATATCATGATTTTCCCATTTCTCATCTCTTGTATTTCAGATACCATTCTAGAATATAGTTTCAAAATAAGGGTTAATTGACATGCAACATATTATCTCTATATCTGATCGACCCATTAAATACCAAATAAACTGAGGTAGGTCATACTAGCGAAGGAATTCCCTATCTCTCCCCTCTTAATTCTTGTCTCACATCTCAGCCAGGGATCATATCCCTAGGCTTTGATACCAACTGTGACACCCCCAAAACAGGTATACATCACCCATCTTGGGTCGCCAGATACATGGTACAGAACTCAACTACAAACTTAATTATACAACTGTCGTGCAAAATACGACAAAACATAGCTGAGAGTTTAAACACGAATATTGCCTTCTAGACAATATCCACACTCAATGGAGTCCTCATTACAATTATTATCACACTATTTTATAAAAATAGTGAGGACTACTATAGCCACCATCTCGGACCATCACTCCATTCCCCGACTCGTCCTAGCTAAATTCTCATTTCCTGAAGAGAACAGTGAAAGAAAAGGGTGAGCTCAACTAGCCCAGTAAGAAATATTATGACTAAGATAATGCAGAATAAATTATCCTTAGCCTTCAACAAAGATAACAACCGATAGAATATAATAGACAACAAGTTTTAGATCAACAATCGCAGATGGAATAAGTAATCCATTAGAAGAGTCAGTAGAACATAATATCTACTATCTCCTCTAGATTAAAAGTCCATCATTAATATTTTATTCCTGTAATACTCATCAACAGTTCTTTGTTATACCCAAGATAAAAAGAACTCTCATCACATGTCTTCACCTGAACCACCAAATATTATAGTTAAATCAACAATTCATATTTATAATCATATAACTCAACAGTTTCTCCTTGCCACAAAGGCTTAATAGAACGTTTACTCAATATCCTTACCCCAAAGGCTAAAGATATTCAAATGTAATAACAATGATCATACCAATAAGTTGTCTATCTTTGCACTACGGGCCAAAGATATTCAATAATAAAACCAATGGTCATGATCATACCAATCAATTGCTTGTCAGTGCACTACGGCCAAAGACATTCAACTGTTAACTAATGGTCATGATCCTGCCAATCACATCATCGAATTATCCATGCACTACGGGCCAAGAATATTCGTTATTATCACTAGTGGTTATGATCATGTCATACACCTGTCCATCTTTGCATGTAAGCCAAAGATATACAACTATAAAACCAATAATCAACAGTCCATCTTTGCACGTAAGCCAAAGATATACAACTGTAAAACCAATAATTAACAGTACATCTATGCACGTAAGCCAAAGATAACTTTCATCACAATATAAGCATGAGGATGATGACAATGATATAAGCATTAACCAAACGAAATCAAAGATAAATATTAAAGACTTGAAATTTATCTAGAGTTTAAAAATATCCAAATTGTCAACATGATACTGCTTTGTGGAGAAAAATTCAAGAATAATATTCATGTACCAAAAATAATTTGGACAGAAAAGAAATATATTTTTCGGGTAAATAGTACCCCATGAATAGTAACCCGTGAATAGTAACTCGTGAATAGTAACTCATGAATAGTAACTCATAAATAGTAACTCGTGAATAGTACTCCGTATTCGTACATAGTACCGTATACATAAATAATGTCATATACGCAAATAGTGCCATATACATGAATAGTATCGTATACGTGAATAGTAATCCCGTCACAAAAAGATAAAATTTCACAATAAAATCCATATCAATATTTATAACACCTTAATCCAAATGTTATAAATTACTTAATAATCTCATAATCTAATATTATTAATATTACCACAATATTTTAATCATTTCTTAAACTTATAACAAATTTATTTTAATTGTTTACACTTTACCAATTAATGCATTTAATCATTCAAAAATGCCATAATCATAAGATTTCATCACCAATGATCAAATCCCTCATCAAAAATCTGCATATACCTTATATAGGATTTCCAAGCCATGAAATCATATTTACCAATTTTTTAACTTCACATAACATATTTAACTCAAATGTTCGTAACTAAACTATTTTATGAAAAATAACAAATCAGTCCCAAAAAGTTTTATTTTCTGGGATTTAGCAGAATATAGCCCCTTATTGAACATATATTTTTCTCGGAATTTTTAAAATTCATCTACTATTTTTCATATGTCCAACACTGCCGAATATTTAGACATTTATCATAAATTATACTTTTGTCCAAAAATTCTGAAATTTACAAGGTGTACTGCTATTATATATATGTACTCCCAATAAAAATTTCACCAATTTTGGAGTTAACCACAAGGAGTTATAAGGGTTTACTTTTAAAATAGTCTTTTCTCATAAAATTCATAATTCCTAATCTATACATCCAAAAATCGCCATTTTTGGACATAATCTAGAAAACTCATCAAATTATCATTTTAAATTTTTCTAGAATTTTTGAGGGTCGGAAAAATTACAAAACTACAATTGGATTTTCACCCGCCATGCGGTAATCCACATAGACAGATCATTTTCACAATTTAATAAATAATGAATACGAAGGGTCATTCACCACATGCAGTAGTCCGCGTAGACAGGTTATTCCAACAGAATAATAAAGAATGGAATAACAAAAGAATTTCACCATGTATGCGGTACTTCGCATAGACAGGTTATTCCAATATAATAGTAAAGAATGGAATAACAACCCTTACGAGTATTGAAAGAAAATAACTCTCTTCATAAATACGAAAGAATAATACCCCTTGCCTTAGAAGAAACTAGATACTGGAATAGTGAGGCAGCAGACTTCTCTTCTTCTTTCTCTCTATAGTTTTTATCTATAATAATTGCTCTTGTGAGACTTAGTGAATTGGTGAAAAATAATGAAGGAATGAGCTTCTATTTATAGGAAAATATAATTTCCATAATTGCACATTTTAGGGCTCGAAATATTATAGTATAATACCTTCATCTTTTCCTTCATTTTTAATTTAGTCATGCAAGTATTATCAAATTTGCACCACCTCCCCAAATAGTAAATCATGTGAATCAATAGTAAATAATGTGACTCAAAACATGTGAAAAAATTAATTATAGTATAGTACCTTCATCTATACCTCCATTTTAACTTAGTCATGCAAGTATTGTCAAACTTGCACCAACTCCCCTAACAGTAAATGAATGTGATTCAATAGTACACATATGTGAACAAATAGTTATAATCATGTGAATTAATAGCAATTAATTGAACATTTATCCGATTAATTACCCGATTGGTCAATATAACTTCCAGACATCAATTTTTATCGAAATAAATGTCAGTTTCCACTAACACTAATAATCCCAACACAATGAAACTATCAATTTCATCTTTAATCAACACAAACTTATTCATCATTAGTATTATAACTCATAATATTTAACAACCAGGTCATTCCCAGGAAAGAGGGGGATTTCCAATAAGGATTTCTCCTTATTAGCGCGCAATTAGGTGACCAAACCTCTCCTTGACAGAACTTCTAGACATTGTCAATATTGCAAATAATAATATGAATAACTTTGTCGTCTCAATTATTGATTTAATAATATAACATATTATGCAGATGATACTGTGATCATAATTGAATCAATAATATGAGAGATATGATGCAGCAATTAATGTAGCAATAATTGAGTATAACTGAGTGATTTCTCACGTAAGCATCAATAATCAATATCGTGTGCTACTATACAATCACGCGAATTATTGTACTTTTACCATCGGGTATTTTATGACAACTTGCTTACTTTGAAAAATTTTCATATATCACCCTTAATTTTAACCTTTATCAATTTAACCATTTACTAAATAGAATAATAATTATAAAAATTGAATACTTTCATTTCATAAAATTTGGGGTCTTACAGGTTACATAACACTTTAGGTTTACTTCTTATTTAGTAGTTAATGATTCACTCAATAATACACTTTCTACTAATGCCTAATAAGTCGCTACACAGCCTTACGGCGCTCCTCTTCCATGATACGGAACATTATTCTACGATCTAACATATTTCATGGCAATTCTTTGAACTGAGTCGGATAGTATATGACTCGGTCTTGAGCTCGGTTCATCGCAACGTGAAAAGCACAGTCCATCTCTTCCATCTTGATCTTCTTTGCTTGTACCTCTCCCTCTGGTACCTCTGCACGCTGAGAAGCTTTCTCGTATGCGTCTTCAACTCTTTCTCTCTTGGCGGATTCTTCTTTCAAGTTATCCTTCAGTTTTGCAACCTCCTCCATCAGCTGATCATTCTCCCCCTCTATGTGAACCAACTTCCATTCCACATTGATGAGACATTCATCAAGATCCCGGATCTTATCGTCCTTCTCTGCCATCGAATTCTGACGTTCAGATACTAGCTCCTCCAACTCCTCGACTCTACCCTGAAGCTCAATGTTACGATCATATACTTCGTCATACATATAAGCTGCAATAGAGTTTGGTGGAAACTCTTCCTCCTCCTCATCCTCATCCATCTTTGGTAGCTCTACGGGGTCTTCTTCATCTGTCTCTACCTCATCCTCATCATTAGGTATACCCTCCTACTCTAACTCCGGGGCATAACCCACCACTGTGACTAACAGAGATGACTCCCTTGGCACCAATTGTTCCCAGACTACCTGAATATTTTGGGGCTCCTCCTCTCTAGGCATCTGAGATCCCTCCTCTCTAGCTTGACTGGATTCTCCCACATTAGTCATCCTAACAACAAAAATTTGAAGTTTAATTACTAACCGACACCACTCAACACTCACGAGCACATAGGTTGCAACCACATAAGCACATAGAGTGTTTTATTATTTCTTTCTTAAAACTCGATAAGAGTTTATCACCGCTATCTTTTCAATCTCCTATAAGGTTACTTCCTAAGATTTTTTCCCCACCTAAGGTTCATAACCTAAAGCTTTGATAACAACTTGTGACACCCCTAAATCTGGGTACTTCATTCCCACAGGATTTGGTGTTCACTATCCAAACATTCATTTCTAACTACCCAATTTCAATAAAATTTAAACAATAAAAGTTTCCTTTAAAGGGTTACATAATTAAATCCAATAAAATCCTAGGTTAGCTAACCTTTAAAAACATTCATCAAATGCAAAAAAGTAAACAATTACATCTCATAATTAAACCAAGTCTGAAAACATAAATTTTAATAGATTTACAAGTCTTCAACAATTTTTCATCTTTTCTTTCCTTTTGCTAGTGGTTGGCAAATTTAGCTGCAATGATTATATATATGCAAGAGTGAGCAAAACAATGTTCACTTGAAAGAATATAATGACTGGCAATGAATAAACTCATTTGAATTGAACAACATATCTAAATATCGATAATCAATAACTTATACTGGAAATTATCTGACGGTCAGAAGTCCATGACCTATGTCCAAGATTATAAGTATTTCTTTCAACTTAAACCTAAACAGTCATTAGACTGTAGGGACTCCCCGTACTTAGGGTGATCAGCCCTTCATACCATGTATTATGCACAAACATCTAAACACTTCCACGTAAATAATTCCTTATAATAGGGTTGTTCATCTTAGTTTAACATACGAGTCCACACCAAAGGAAGTTTGGTTTGGATAAATTTCAAGGGTAATATACGGGGTGGGGGTTTTCAGCTATAAAAGCCCGTCGGGGTGGGCTACACCACTGGGGCGGCATAAAATATATTGGTAACGTCATCAAGGTGGGTATTAGTATTAGCTTCTGTAGTTCGCGAACGAACACAACAGAAAGCCAAATTAGACCAAAAACCTCCTTTCTAACAACCATTCCAACTTACCCAAGTTGTAATAAGTTTAAAAAAATATAAACTAATGTCTTTAACATGGTTCTAAGCATATAAACAACATAAACATCAAATTACAACCTCTAAATTCACTATTTTTACTTTTTCTTCACTTTTAAACATTTTTAGTGAAACAAGCTACTGTAAATTCGTTTTACAACCAAAATAGTCCGTTTAAATCATATTGTTTTCGTTTCTTCATGTATTTTCACAATAAACAAACAATTTATAATTTAACACATGAATTGAACATCAATTTTAATTCTAAAATAAGCCATATCATATATATATATATATATATATATATATATATATATATATATATATATATATATATATATATACCAACGTAATTCAAGCTCTTCAATACTACATATATTTCTACAAATTTGATTACTCTACATCATGAATAAATGGTATAAAACATATTATCAACACCCATTAACACATATAGCACCATGTTTTCAACAAGCATATTCAAAACTCATTTACAGAGAATATTTTTATGAAAACTCAAAAACAGAGAGAACTAAGAACAAAAGGGTTAAATTACTACCTTAAATCCTTGATTATGCTTTGTTAGATGATGAGAATAGCTCTGACAATCTCCCTTGATTCTCAAAACCTCTAAATTTTCTCAATTTCCCTAGAGCTCTCTCCCTTTTTTAGCTTTACGTAACTTAAAAATATAAACTAATATACAAAATATAAACGTATAACATATAATTCCATATAATACATATTAATGTATAACATAACTGATGTCAGTTATTTTTCTTTTTAAATTCAAAAGCCACTAGGGCTTGTTTGGCAAAACAAAATTAAAAAGATTAACAAGCCCTTAAGCCTTGTTTGGTAAAACTCATTTAAAACTCCTTTTAACTTATTTTAATAACTCAATTACAATATAGTTTATTGTCACACTTTATTTAATTAAATTTCTATATTCACATTTAATTAAATTAAAGTTAATAACAACTTAGTAAATCAATTTACCACATAATCACATTGACACAAAATTATAATTTTCTTATAGTTTTATTTAATAAATTAGTACATTACTTTCATTACTAAATTAAAACAACATTATAACAATTCATTTAATCATTATCAACTCTCTAATTTAATTATTAAATTAAATTAGAATATTATCTGTAATAATTAATTCATCACTCTTTTATTTTAATTAACTTTAAAATACCGAATTACCAATTATCAACTTAATTAACATATTACCTTAATTAAGTTAATTCCCAACAACTCGTGAATTATTTATTTAACTAATAAATAATCAAATTAAACAAATATTTATTTAAAAATAAACACATCAACTAAAATATTTATTTAATTCAATAAATATTTAAAATTACAGATAAAATTTTGGATTGTTACATAGTCCACGTGCAGGAAGACTCCCCACATAGGAGATCAGTTTGGGCAACTCGAGAACTTTAAGGAATCTGAGATTCTTAACTATATTTAATTTTTAACTCCTAAGGAATGTGTCAGTTTAGCGCCCCCAAATCCGGGTCCCTTGAACCTCAGACCTGGTGTGTCACAATACATCATCTTCATACACATTCAATAATCTAACGCGGAATATATAAACATACATTATTTATTTTAAATGATTCTACAACATTTCCCAAGGTTTACAACCTTAACTCAATACATACCTTAGTAACTCATAAGTTTTACATAATCAGTTTACATAAATATAATAGTTAAACGTTAATATGGAACTATTCTCCAACATTGCCTTTGACTTTATCCTTCTTCGAACACTTGAGCTTAACTGAAATATTATAATGATATAGCAAGGGTGAGCAACTACTTTGCTCAGCAAGTTTAAATACAATAAAGATATATCATAATTGAAATAAAAGAATATACCTTTCTGAATTTTCAACAATATATAACAATTGTGAAAGATTGAGAATCAAATTTCAATAATTGAATAACTGAATCAATAACGATGTTGGCCAATAATGACCATGAATAAATACTTTGGTAATAAAGGTGATCAACCTTTCATACCCGATAAACATATGCAACTTACACCAAGTGCGAATCAATAATCATAGATGTGGAATAATTATCAATAATTAAACCATTAAGATGCTTGAAATATAATAACTCGAGTTTGAGTTAGGAAACTTGCCTTGCTCGTCGATTACTGCTACACAATCTAATTTAATCTCTTATGAAAGACCTATCATTAATAAGATTGCTCTTTCGATCAACATATCAAATCATAATTCATAATACTTCTACTATATAAATAAGTTATCTAACATTTACTCACACAATCGAACATTAGATAATTCCTTATTAAAACATCAGTAAAATTTTCGTCCTTTTATAACATTTTTATCCCTTAATCATCATCTTAAAACTCATGTCTAATATTATTAATCACTTAATAATATTTTATTCACTTCCCTATATTATTAATCATTGAATAATATTTTATTCAACTTCTAATATTATTAGTCATTTAATAATATTTTGTTCATTTACAAATATTATTAACTATTTAATAATATTTTAATCACTTACTAATATTATTAATCATTTAATAATATTTTAATTAAACTCTAATATTATTAATCATTTAATAATATTTTAATCATTAACTAATATTATTAATTATTTATTAATATTTTAATCATTTAATAACACTTTAATCTAATATTATTAATCATTTAATAATATTTTAAATCAATTATTAATATTATTAATCATTTAATAATATTTTAATCTAATAATATTTTAATTAACTTTTGATATTATTAATCATTTAATAATATTTTAATCATTAACTAATATTATTAATTATTTAATAATACTTTAATATAATATTATTAATCATTTAATAATATTTTAAATCAATTACTAATATTATTAATTATTTAATAATATTTTAATCTAACATTATTAATCATTTAATAATATTTTAATCATTTATTAAACTCATAAATAATTTATTTTAATTGTTTACCCTTTACTAAATCATTTATTTAACCATCAGAAAATGCCATAAATATAACATCTTATGTGTTCAGATGACATCACATAACTTATTATTGTGACAACCCGGAAAATGTGATTTTATGGCTTTGTGAATAGTAAGGAGGTCTATTAAGGAGGTGTGAATAGTAAGGAGGTGGGGTGAAATGACCAAAATACCCCTAACCTTGGTTTTCTATATAAACAAGCCTTAAGCTCATTTGTTTGGTTGGAAAATTTAAACCAACACTTGAGAGAGAGAAAGAGAGAGAGTTCAGATGAAGAGGAAAAGGAAGAGGAAAAGCTTGCCCGAGTGCACGCTTTGTCCAACGAAAGAAGATTAAAGAAGAAAGGTAATCTGAAACCTAGTCTTCTATAAATTTTCTTTAAGCTTTATATGTTAAAAACATAGCATAACGAGAATAGGAAGTAAAAGATGTTAGAAATGATTTGATATGGTTCAAATCATAAGAAAATGAAGAAATAAGAAATTAGAAATGTAGTTTATAAATTTCTTAAGGAAGTGTAAAATTCGTAAGGATTTTGAGCGATTCGAATGAATCTTATGAATGAGTAGGTCAATTAAGTAAGGAATGGTGTTCTATAACATCAAATTCCAAGAAAAAGTGAAATCGTAATCCAAAATATCGATTAAAAACGAAGAACGAACGAAGAACGCGAAGAACGTTGTTGATGGACAAATTTAAAACCATCGTAGGATAATTGTTTTTGATGGACAAGTTTAAAACCATCGCGTATAAGTTAGTTGCTTATGGCTTGGTTAGGAACGTTAGAAACAGTCATGAAGAATGGATTAAAATTGAGCTATAACGAAGTTATGGCAAAAATTTCGTAAAAGAAGAACGAGAATTAGAAAGTTAGTAAATGAACCCGAAAGTGTAGGGTTTCATAAGAATGTTAGAGAATGTAGAAAACGTGAGTCGTGGACTCAAGAATGAATGTTCCGAGTTCAAATGATCGAATTACAGACTAACGAACGAAGAACGTTAATAATGTAAAACGAACGAAGAGCGAAGATTAAGCCAATCGAATGGCACATTAATGGATTCAGAACAAAGTTCTGTCTGTGGGTAATTGAAGTAAGTAAGATAAGGAAGAAAATGGCTTTGGAACAATCTCATTTCGAGTCATAATGAATAAGATATGAGATTTCGAAGTCAGCGTCTCAAGCTTGTAAAAGACTTAGAAAATTTTTCTAGATTTCATGCTTGCACCGCGCCAGAAGTCGAGTCATTAAAAAAGTCGTGCTAATCTTGAGGGCTTATGAGAATTCATGGAATGACTTCAGCCATCACTCTTCAATTTGAGTGGTGGAAATGCAAGACGAAGGAAAGGGAAGGACGAAGGACACAAGATCTTGGCCACGGTGCGAGGCAATGCCTGTAAATGAGATTTTTACTACTCAATTACTGGGGGATGTGCAAGAAAGAAATATGAACATGTAGTTCAACTAATGTAACACTTAATAAAGTGTATTAAACCTTTGATAAAGGTTGAACGAAAAGATTAAATGAGATTAAAAGACAAAGAATGTAGACGCGGGTTACGGAACCAATATTCGGGGACCGTACTCGCAATAAACGAACGTGAGGGATTGCTATAATGGTGATTCCTTAGACGTTGATTGGTGAGAGTAATGAATAACATTTCGATGTTATGTCATGGTAATGAGAGATGAAGGTAAAGCGTTTAGACGCTATGAATGCAACGTTGTTGTGATGAGTAATCGGTCTTAGCATACAACGAATCATATAGCTTCGACATTAAGAAAGAATAATGAACATGGGGTTCAGGTGATGAGTAATGAATGAAAGCGATTAAAACCTTAGATAAAGGTTGAATGAGAGATTAAGGAATGAACAACGTAAACGTTGAATAAGTAAACGATCCTCGTGAATCGTATTTACGTCGGGCGAACGTTCTAAGTATACATTGGTTGTATGACTTAGACGTTGACGAAGGTAGTAAGTAAGATATATATTATCAAGAAAGCCGTAGTAAACAGTAATAAGATTAATGAAAGCCGAATGTGAGTCGGATGAGAATGTTAGAATGGAATATAAGCGTTGATCCCTTGAACCGACGTAAAGGTTAAGTGTATGCGAATATTAAACGGGTAGGACCTACACCCCGTGTATGGTTTGACCATAAGGTAATGAAGATCAATGATTAAACCTATGAACGGTGAAGAAGTTGAATTAAAGACAAGTACATATAACGTAAAACAAGCCGAGTTAATGTTTATAACTTGGATGACGTTCCAAGTCGAATGAAACGGACGTTGTAAGATAAGAATAAGGTAACGTAAAATGCTTCACTCTATAAATGCGTAGAAGGAATATCGAATGATTATTCTGAGCATACAAAAGATTGTATGACTTAGACGATGATGAATAAATCCTGAGGTATTTGTCAGAAAGCCATAAGGAATAAGAAATTAACTTAACGAACATTATAGTTTAATAGTTCGGATAAATTAAGATAAGTTAGGTTGTGGTGCAATCGTAACCTTTGATGGTTGACATATGGGAGCTGGGCTAAACAATTCCTTCAGAGAGCGAAGGTATATACAAAAGCGGCAAAACCGATCTAACTCATCGTTATGGGCAGTGTAGATGAGACGGGAACTTGTTTGTTGGTTGTTTGTAGGAAACCACTCAGAGTACCATATGGACTACTAGCAGAGACACGATGTGTTCTGAGTCTTAGGAGAGTTATAAGAAGAAGATAATAATATAAATCATCAAAGATGATGAACGTATTGAGTAAGACAACTCCGTATGTCATGAAGCCGTTAACCGATAAAGGAAGTTGGTCATGTAAACTTAGTTTGTAAGAACGTGAACCCTAAGAAGTGAAGTTAAGTAAACCAATGTGTAAGTCAAGTATATGACTAATTGGTGTATGTGTTATTTCCATATGTGTTATATAGGAATTGGAATGAGCAGTTCAGCGTAAACTATAAGCTGTAGATGTGCGTAAGGCAAGTTTCCTAACTTCATTCATATTTTAAATGAATGCTAGTTTCTAAAGCTTCTCAGATGTTGAACTTGAGAAGTTCTGTTTATGTGCAAATGTGTGATATTTGTATAAGGTGTTAGAATATATGAGGCCTTGTGCCACAATATGAAAACTTCGGTGTTTCGATGATATGAATTGTTCTGTGATTGAACTGATCAATATGAGAATGTTCTGTTTATACATGAACCGTTATTGTTAAGTCTGTGCTATTGATTCTAGCCAAACAGAATGTGTATGAAAGAGAGTAGAGAATGAAAGTATTTCAAATTTAATGTGACTAATGTTTTAAAAGGATAGGAATCGAGATTATTCCTATTATTCAAGCTGCTTCATAACCTTTGTTCGGTTATTGAAGTCTTAAAAGAATGTTTAAATTCTTGTAGTTGTTTGTTCAACTGTTATGACTTGCTGAGCAATTGAATGCTCACACTTGTTTAAAATAAAAACATTTTCAGCGAACGATGTTAGAAAAACTTAAGGATTCCGTAAAGATCAAGCTGATCGGTATCCAGAAGAAGTGCCATTCATTAGATAAATGAGCGTGAAGATCAAGCGAAGACTTGTAATATAGAATGATAGAATTAAACTATAGAATAGTTTAATGAATGATTATCTATCCTTGGTGGAGGATAAAAGTCACTTGTACAAGATGTAAAGAATAATATAACTATCATTATTTATAATGGAAGAGGTTGTAAGGTTTTAGAAACTCAGATTTGAGGATGTATGTCGTTATATTTAGCTATATAATGATGTATGTTTGGAAGATGATGGGATCGTGACATACGGAATCTGGATGTGAAAATAGACCGAATTTCGAGGCGTTACAGGTTGGTATCAGAGCTGATAGGTTATAACTCTTAGGTATGAGTACTTAAGACTATAATCGTAGAGAGAAGGATAAGGAGATTACCATGTGATCATAGTAAATCATAGTAACAGATGAGCTGTTAAACGATGAATGATTTATAGCTAATGCTATGAATGAATGGTACTACGAAGTAGTAAAGGAAGAAGAACTAAGATTAAGTTATAAAGGATAGCATACGAATTAAATAAAATTCGTATTAAGTAAAAAGAAAGTTAAAAGTTGTAGGATTTCAATTTAGGACTCATGTGATAGCTGAGTTGTATGAACCTTTGTATGGGCAGAGGTTTATGCTTGGTGTAACAACTACTCAGTTTATTACAGTGATAATCATTGGAATTGATCGCGCTATCAAGATGTATATGACGAGAAGGTGAGTCTTTTCTCATGTATATACTTGATATGTAGAGAACGATAAGGTAGGTATGAGTTCTTGAAACTCATACTTATGGTAAGTTCGTGACTCATAATCATATGTTATGTTTTTGAACTTCTCAGCGAATGGACGTTTATGGTCTGTCTGGGATAGTTCTTAAACTCATATTATTGTGCAAAGTTCCTGAACTCATAACGTGTGGTAAGTTGATGGACTGTACTAAGGTATAGGAATGTGTAGACTGAAAACGAGTTATTTTCAATAGGCTTAGCATTGAAGGTGCTAGAGAAGATTAAAAATTGTCGCAAGTAAGACAATGAAGGAAGATGGAGAATAGGATATTCCAAGTCATCTAACTATGCTAGATTTCGAAGTTTATTAAAATCATGCTTATGTGTGCGCGTTTTAAAAATGAAAGAATTGGTTCATTTTTGGAACCAATGGATTTTAGAAGAACTATTCTTGATATGTCTATGCTAGTTGATTCGGCTAGACAGAAATTGATTTGAAATATAAAAATGAATTTTATATCATCAGTGCATTTGATGCAAAGATGGTAAAATGATGGAGTTATTAATGCAACTGAACCTAGTGTTGGAAGTGATCTTAGGATCAACAACCCGCTATGGTATGATGTATAATGACAAAGTCATAAACTGACGAAGTCCTCAAAGTACTGTGAAAAGTACGATATCATGACGTCATAAAACATTTTGATGTATTGTAAAAGAATTTAAAGAAGTAATCGATGTCAAGTGAGTTGACTAGATGAATGTTTCAAGTTGATGTCCAATTTATTGGTATGGTCTAAGCTACTTGATTTGGCTAAGACGAATGGTATGTCATGATTAAAAGAAAATCAAGCTTTCTTTGAAGAGTTATGCCGAACCAAAATTTTTTGGTGCGGAATCTAATGATTAAGTCTGAGGTGAACATACCCTGAAATGAGGTTCTACAATGGGTTGATCACCTACGTATGGAAGAGGTAGTTTACCTTCTTTGTGATTGTAAATATACCGTGTAAGAAGGGTTTACGGTGAAATGCTGTTAAACCTAGTAAGAGTTCATGGTCAATTTGACCCCTCAGCAAAAGTATAAAATATTTTAAAGGAATCCTTATATTCCTATTTATTCCTTTCACTTCACGATTCTTGATAAGTTATGAAGGGTAGGAAATGTATGAAAGATAAGAACTTCTTTGAAGAGAAGTTGAGAAGATGAGTAAGATAAAATTTCGAGGACGAAATTCTGTGAAGAAGGGGTGAATGTGATGACCCGAGAATGGGTGTGGTTTTAGAAATTCTGAGGACGGAATTTTTATAAGGGAGGAAGAATGTGACAACCCAAAAAATCAAATTGTCCAGAATTTAAGAGTTAAAGAATTAGTTATTAATAAAATGAATTTTTATTAATAATATTCTATGCTATGTGTTTATTAATCGTTCTAGAACCTAGGATGATTATTAATCGGGAGGATTCTCGCCATGAGCTAGACCGAACGAGTAAGAATTTTCAAGATTTAAAATAAAAAATTTCCGAGAACAAAATATTTTCGGGAAAAAGACGAAATAGGCACTATTCAATTCGATTAAAACCCAAGGGTTAGGGTTTGAATAACCTAAGCCTTTTCCAAGAGTTCAGATGTCGAAATGACATTCCATCGAAAAGATTTGACGATAATATATCGTGAATAGTTAAGTAAGTCGATAAAAGTTTTTCTTCAAAAAACGCAAAAATCGTGATAAAATAAAAATGATTTAAAAAGTATTGTTATGTACTTTTCATTCGTTTAAGCTACGTTAGGGGAAAAGGTGAAGGAAAACGCTTGACCAAAAAAAAGTGTTTTTCAGTTTTTCGGAGATCCAAGAATACGTAAAAGTTAATTCCAGAAGGAAAGACGAAATATCCAAAAATATTTGGATTCCGAGAATCGATTTTTTAACCGCTTGATTTAATTTTGAAGCGGAAAAGCATGTAAGCTTCCAATGTAAACTTCATGAATAGTAAAGAGGTCTATTGAGGAGGTGTGAATAGTAAGGAGGTGGGGTGAAATGAACAAAATACCCCTAGCCTTGGTTTTCTATATAAACAAGCCTTAAGCTCATTTGTTTGGTTGGAAAATTTCAACCAACACTTGAGAGAGAGAGAGTTCGGATGAAGAGGAAAAGGAAGAGGAAAAGCTTGCCCGAGTGCACGCTTTGTCCAACGAAAGAAGAATAAAGAAGAAAGGTAATCCGAAACCTAGTCTTCTATAAATTTTCTTTAAGCTTTATATGTTAAAAACATAGCTTAACAAGAATAGGAAGTAAAAGATGTTAGAAATGATTTCATATGGTTGAAATCATAAGAAAATGAAGAAATTAGAAATTAGAATTTAGTTTATAAATTTCTTAAGGAAGTGTAAGATTCATAAGGATTTTAAGCGATTCGAATGAATCTTATGAATGAGTAGGTCAATTAAGTAAGGAATGGTGTTCTATAACATCAAATTCCAAGAAAAAGTGAAATCGTAATCCAAAATATCGATTAAAAATGAAGAACGAACGAAGAACGCGAAGAACACGCGAAGAACGCGAAGAACGTTGTTGATGGACAAATTTAAAACCATCGTAGGATAATTGTTGTTGATGGACAAGTTTAAAACCATCGTGTATAAGTTAGTTGCTTATTGCTCGGTTAGGAACGTTAGAAATATTCATGAAGAACGAATTAAAATTGAGTTATAACGAAGTTATGGCAAAAATTTTGTAAATGAAGAACGAGAATTAGAAAGTTAGTAAATGAACCCGAAAGTGTAGGGTTTCATAAGAATGTAAGAGAATGTAGAAAACGTGAGTCGTGGACTCAAGAATGAATGTTCCGAGTTTGGATGACCGAATTACGGATGAACGAACAAAGAATGTTAATAACATAAAACGAACGAAGAGCGAAGATTAAGCCAATCGAATGGCACATTAACGGATTCAGAACAAAGTTCTGTCCATGGGTAATTGAAGTATGTAAGATAAGAAAGAAAATGGCTTTGGAACGATCTCATTCCGAGTCATAACGAATAAGATATGAGATTTCGAAATCAGCATCTCAAGCTTGTAAAAGACTTAGAAAATTTTTCTAGGTTTCATGCTTGAGCATGCATGAAGTCGCGGTTTTGCGGCCAAGGCCAGTCATGAGTCGTGCCATTGAGGGCCGATGCCATGGCATGAGAGCTCGAGGCCATCAGCTCTCTGGCGATTGACATCGCAGACACGCAAAGGAAAAAGGGAAGGACACCTAAGGCCAAGCAATCAATGATGTAGGCAATGCCCAAAAATGAGATTTTTACTGCTCAATTACTGGGGGATATGCAAGAAATAAATATGAACATGTAGTTCAACTAATGTAACACTTAATAAAGTGTATTAAACCTTTGATAAAGGTTGAACGAAAAGATTAAATGAGATTAAAAGACAAAGAATGTAGACGCGGGTTACGGAACCAATATTCGGGGACCGTACTCGCAATAAACGAACGTGAGGGATTGCTATAATGGTGATTCCTTAGACGTTGATTGGTGAGAGTAATGAATAACATTTCGATGTTATGTCATGGTAATGAGAGATGAAGGTAAAGCGTTTAGACGCTATGAATGCAGCGCTATTGTGATGAGTAATCGGTCTTAGCATACAACGAATCATATAGCTTCGACATTAAGAAAGAATAATGAACATGGGGTTCAGGTGATTAGTAATGAATGAAAGCGATTAAAACCTTAGATAAAGGTTGAATGAGAGATTAAGGGATGAACAACGTAAATGTTGAATAAGTAAACGATCCTCGTGAATCGTATTTACGTCGGGCGAACGTTCTAAGTATACATTGGTTGTATGACTTAGACGTTGACGAAGGTAGTAAGTAAGATATATATTATCAAGAAAGCCGTAGTAAACAGTAATAAGATTAATGAAAGCCGAATGTGAGTTGGATGAGAATGTTAGAATGGAATATAAGCGTTGATCCCTTGAACCGATGTAAAGGTTAAGTGTACGAGAATATTAAACGGGTAGGACCTACACCCCATGTATGGTTTGACCGTAAGGTAATGAAGATCAATGATTAAACCTGTGAACGGTGAAGAAGCTGAATTAAAGACAAGTACATATAACGTAAAACAAGCCGAGTTAATGTTTATAACTTGGATGACGTTCCGAGTCGAATGAATCGGACGTTGTAAGATAAGAATAAGGCAACGTAAAATGCTTAACGCTATAAATGTGTAGAAGTAATATCGAATGATCGTTCTGAGCATACAAAAGACTGTATGACTTAGACAATGATGAATAAATCCTGAGGTATGACATTTATTTGTCGGAAAGCCATAAGGAATAAGAAATTGACTTAACGAACATTATAGTTTAATAGTTTGGATAAGTTAAGATAAGTTAGGTTGTGGTGCAATCGTAACCTTTGATGGTTGACATATGGGAGTTGGGCTAAACAATTCCTTCAGAGAGCGAAGGTATACAAAACTGGTAACCGATCTAACTCACTGGTATGGGCAGTGTAGATGAGACGGGAACTTGTTTGTTGGTTATTTGTGGGAAACCAATCAGAGTACCATATGGACTACTAGCAGAGACATGATGTGTGTTGAGTCCTAGGAGAGTTATAAGAAGAATATAAGAATATAAATCATCAAAAATGATGAACGTATTGAGTAAGACATCTCCGTATGTCATGAAGCCATTAACCGGTAAAGGAAGTTGGCCGCGTAAACTTAGTTTAAAAGAACGTGAACCCTAAGAAGTGAAGTTAAGTAAACCAATGAGTCATAGGTGTATATGTTATTTCCTTATGTGTTACATAGGAATTGGAATGAGTAGTTCAGCGTAAACTATAAGTTGTAGCTGTGCGTAAGTCAAGTTTCCTAACTTCATTCATATTTTAAATGAATGCTAGTTTCTAAAGCTTCTTAGATGTTAAACTTGAGAAGTTCTGTTTATGTACAAATGTGTAATATTTGTACAAGGTGTTAGAATATATAAGGCCTTGTGCCACAATGTGAACACTTCGGTGTTTCGATGATATGAACTGTTCTGTGATTGAACTGATCAATATAAGAATGTTTTGTTTATACATGAACCGTTATTGTTAAGTCTGTGCTATTGATTCTAGCCAAACAGAATGTGTATGAAAGAGAGTAGAGAATGAAAGTATTTCAAATTTAATGTGACTAGTGTTTTAAAAGGATAGGAATCGAGATTATTCCTATTATTCAAGCTGCTTCATAACCTTTGTTCGGTTATTGAAGTCTTAAAAGAATGTTTAAATTCTTAAATTCAATATAAGAATGCTTCATGTCCTTTCCCTTTTTGTACACTATAGTATAATCAAATCCAAGCATTTCTGATACCCATTTCTGTTGCACCAGTGTTGTTAATTTCTGCTCCATAAAATATTTCAATGCCTCATGGTCTGTTTTAATGACAAATTTTTGTCCTAACAGATAAGTTCTCCACCTCTAGACAGCCATAATAATGGCTAGCAATTCCTTCTCATAAGTTGATAGCCCCATGTGTTTGTTTGTTAATGACTTACTGAGATAGGCCAAAGGTCTTCCCTCTTGCATCAAAACAGCCCCAATACTAGTTTGACATGCATCTGTTTCTATGATGAAAAGTTTACTGAAGTCCGGTAGTGTAAGCACTGGAGTAGAAGACAAAGCCTCTTTCAATCTACAGAAGGCTTCTTCAGCTTCTTTTCCCCACTGAAAGGCTCCCTTCTTAAGTAGGTTGGTTAGAGGTTCGGAAATAATTCCATAATGTTGTACAAACCTTCTGTAGTAGCCTGTGAGACCCAAGAAACCCCTTAGTGACTTCAAATTTTTGGGAACTGGCCATTTCTTCATTGCTTCTATTTTGTTCTCATCCACTGCCACGCCATCTTCTTTAATTACATGGCCCAGATATTCAATCTCAGATTTACAAAAGTCACACTTACTTCTTTTAACAAAGAGTTGATGCTTCCTTAAAAGTGAGAGTACCTTTCTCAGATGTTGTTTATGATCTTCCAAGCAATGGCTATAGACCAAGATATCGTCAAAGAAGACTAATACAAACTTCCTCAATTTTTGACTAAACACCTCGTTCATTACGCATTGGAAAGTGGCTGGTGCATTGGTTAAACCAAATGGCATCACCATAAATTCATAAGGTCCTTAGTGGGTTTTAAAAGCAGTTTTTTGAACATCCTCATCTTTGACTCTTATTTGGTGATATCCATTCCTCAAATCCAATTTAGTGAACACTTTACTTCCTTTTAGCTCATCTAGCAGTTCGTCTATGATAGGTATAGGAAATTTGTTCTTCACAGTGATGTTATTTAAAGCCCTATAGTCCACACAAAATCTCTAAGTGTTATCCTTCTTTTTGACTAAAAGAACTAGTGATGCATAAGGTGAAGTGTTGTGCTTAATAGTACCATTATCCAACATTTCTCTAACCAACCTTTCAATTTTTGTTTTCTGTATATAAGGGTACCTGTATGGATTGGTATTGACTGGTTTGCTGCCTAGAACAATTTGTATGTGATGGTCTTGGCTTCTTATTGGTGGCAGCCCTTGTGGCTCCCTAAAAAGATCTTCATACTCATCTAGTACATTTTTTATTTCTGTGGGGGGTGACTGATCACCTAATTCTGCTCCTTCTATAGATATTAATTGGGGTAAAAAATAAGTCTCTTCTTTGGGATTCCAATGGAATGTTTCTTGTATCTGCATACTATAGAAGTTAGGGGTTTCTTCCTGGTTCCCCAAAACTATCTTCTTTCCGTTACCATGAATCACCACTTTCTTTTCTTCAAAGTCAAATAGTATAGGACTAACAGTTTTCATCCATTGAATGCCTAAGATAGCATCATATCCACCAAGAGGAATCACATACATTGGAGTTTGAAACTTCCCTTGCTCCATTTTCCAGGTAAAATTTGAAACTATTCTGGCACATTTGATGGAGTCCCCATTGGCCACAGTTACTTTTACTGGAGTACATGGTTCAGTGGGTAGTTGAAATTGCTTAACCACAGTGGTAGACACAAAGTTGTGTGTGGAACCACTGTCTAGAAGCATACAAATCTGTTTGTTCTTAATCATGCCCTTCAACTTGATGGTGTGAATTCCACTAGTACCAGTGATGGCATGTAAGGAGACCCCACAATTATCTTCCCATTGTAATTTCTCTTCTCCTTCATCATTAATTATCATAGCCATTTCTGAAATTTCTTCCTCTGTTTGTTGTGGCTGTTCTTCTGTTTGTTCTTCTTCTGCAATCATGATGTAGATGTGTTTATTCGTACACCTGTGGCCTACAGTGTATACCTCATCACAGTGGTAACACAAGCCTTTATATCTCTTAGCTGCCATCTCGTTTGCAGTCAGCCTTTTAATAGGATAAGTTTTAATCTGTCCACTTCCTTTATTGCTTACTGGTAATTCTTTTGGTAGAGGTGAGTAAGACTTGAAGGAAGAGGCAGTATTGTAGCCTCCCTTATGTGAACTTGATTGTCTTCTGTCCAAGGACTCCAAGTGAAGTTCCTACCCTTTTGCCTGATTAATTGCATCTCTGAGAGTCAGTGGTTTCACTACATATAGGGTTGTAGCAATTTCATCCTTTAACCCACTTAAGAAACTCTCTACAAATTATTCTTCTGTGTAACCTTTGTTCTGAGCCAACATAAAGGTTTTTAACTCCTCAAACCTTTTAATATACTCATCAACTTTGCCTCTTTGTGTAAGTTTATTAAATTGACCAGTCAAGTTCTCATGTGCTCTAGAGGCAAATCTACTACAAATATGTTGAATGAAGTCCTCCCAAAGAAACCAGGGGTGTTCCTCTTGAAGAGATTGGTACCAAATATCAGCTTCTCCCTCCATATAGAGAGCTGCATATAGAACCTTAGTTCTGGAGTCCATGAGAGGATTCAACTGGAAAAAAAATTCACACTTTTTCAACCATCCTCTAGGATCTCTTCCTTCGAATTTTGGAAAGTTCATTTGTGGCATTGGAAAGGGCAGAAAAGGGTTGTGAGGCTTGTATTGTGGAACTTCAAGGGGAATTCCCCAAGATTGTGGGTTACCAGTGGTGGAGTTTGGTCCATATTGCATATAAGGGTTAGAAGAATTATGGTGTATTGAATACAAATTGCTAGGGAAATGTGGTACAGGCATAGACTGGGTTGTTCCTATGGAAGGTGGAGGTTCCACATAGGGATTCCATAGTGTACCACTGAAGGGATACCTCTGAATGGTGGTATTAATCTAATTATTTGTATAGGGTTTGGTGACGGGTTCTGTAGGTGGATGTGTAATTATGTGGCTGAATGGAGTTGTAGGTACTTGATTATTGTTTGGAATCTGAATGGGAGATCTTGTAATAATGGAAAAATTATTATTGAAGGAACTGAAAGTTTGCGGTGTGGTTAATGGAGTAGAAGTGGTTCCAATTTGAACAAGGGTAGCAGGTACAGAGATAGGACTAATAGACTGTGAAATCAATGAAGGATTCAGTCCAGCTGCTGAATTTGCGACTTGAAAATTTGTAGCCCAATTAATACCGTCATCAATCGATGTTGTCTTACTCAGACCATTAGAATTAGCACTTACTTCACTTTGGATCGATCGATTCAATAGGGATTCTAGTGCTTCACCTATCTTCTTCGAGAGTTCATCCTAAGAGGATTGAAGTCGTTAATGCGTCCCGGTTACCAGATCGAACTGCTCCTTCGTCTGTTCAAAGCTCCTCTCCATCATCATTTGGAGTTGTTCCAGCCTATTTTCCAAGGACTTGAGATCTTTCTCATGTTTTTGTAAACTGGGTTTAGCGGTGGAGTCTGTCATAACCGTCGGCCCAAGGTTGCTCTGATACCACTCTGTTATGACTTTGTTGGAAATCAGAAGTTACAGGAGAGAACTAAACTTGCTGGAAAAGAAGAAATTAACTGAAGAATAAAGATTCATGTATTCCATAGATCTCAAATCAGATCCCAATAGCTATATAGTAGCTCAGCTCAGCAACAATACACGCCATCACCATGCTCAGCACATGACACGTAACAAACTCCAAACAAACTCATAAAAGATAGACTTAAGTACCCTCACTGAGACAAATAGAAAGACTATTCTATCCCTCTAATCATTTATTAGGTAATCAACTAAACTAATTAAGCTTAACAGGTAATCTCCCAACATGTGCTTGGAAAACTCACAATATAGGGATAAGATCTTTTTGTTGCGTTGATTGGATGGTTTTCTTCTTTTAAAATTTCTTTTGTTGATGGTAAATCTGTTTTGCAATTAACACAATTCCACTATAAAATGTTTTGAATAACAGAAAGAAGTATGTGTTAAGAATTGCTACAACTTCTTCGATTAATAGATCCCCGATTGTGTGATCTTACTAGAGTGATGATTCACAGATTAATTTAAAGATTGTGTCATGGCCAGCTCTATCTCTGAAAAAAATGGCACAATCGACTCATCCTTGTGTAAATCAGTCACTGCTAGATGATGAAGAAAGAAATAAAATTTCAATCACCAATTAGTTGGAGAATGTCATCAACTTTGAAAGAATTAATGACTAAATTGGGAATTAGGTTTCAATATGGACACACTTTTAATCACACGAGCGTGTGATTAAAATAATCGTTGAAAACCTTAATTGATTAGACTATATTACCCATAACTTAATGATGTGATCACACTTCGGATAAAGATTTGGCTGAAAAATTTAGCTGAATGTGCATTTAATTGTCTAGGTCGAAATTTAGGGTGCATTTAATCAGAAAAATTATATAGGGTGCAAATCAATTTTCATTACAAAGTTTGGGTTCAAAGAGAATTTTAGTTAGAATAACGAGTTTGTCAACATATATTATTTTTCGTTAAACAATCTCTTCTAACCTATCAGCGCCTTGTTCTCCTATAATTTGAAGTGGGAAGTTTAGTATTGTTCTAACATATACTCCTCCATTTTAGCATGAAAACTTTTTAGCATTATTTGTGTAATTTAGTATTTTAGGGAATTCTTTTCACAAACCATTGGAGCAAAAGAAACCCATCTGCATACTGCTAATGGGGGATGCCAACAAACCCATATGCATTTTTTTATTTTTGAACCTTGCTTATAGGTACTGCCAGAGATCTAAGACAGATACTATCATGAAAGCTAAGGTGATAACATTTGAGCAAAAAAATAAGTAACCTTTATGACTTGAACTGAAAAAGCTTTAATAACACCATTACCGTCAAGCTGCTTGGCATCAAATTTATCTCATTCCTATGTTTTACATATATCTCTGCCTCAAAGAGCTGCAAGAATGTTCAATCTTACATAATTCCACCCGAGTATTAAGCTTTGCTTATCTCAAACCAATGACATGCCAAATGAGGGCAAGTAAAACTATGTCTGAATTGAAGAAATGAAATGGAGCAATGGATGAAATGAAAAAAAAAAAAAATTGGTGATCATTCCATCAGATAAAAATTCATTTCATTCCCTTGATTTTTATTTGATGAGAGAGGTGGTGAAATAGGATCCACTATGTTATCCTATCACACCACTCACAACCACCAACAACCAAACATGGACTTGAAATGCTAAAAAATCATTCCGGTTCTTCCTCCATTCCATTCATTCAATCCAAACGTAACATAACACTTTATTAATGACTAAAAACGAGCACTATTTCAACATTAATATTTGATGTTTCCTGTCACCATCTCACACTAGAGCGGAGTGCATCTCACATGTGAAAATATCAAATATACATGTAAAAGTATCATTTCCCTTTAAAAAAGGACCAAACTGCTTGAGCTAAGTCACCAGAAACCAATAAAAGAGAGGAAAGAGCTAATAAATATGTCAACTTCTGTGGCAAAGCACCACATCAACAAACCAGAGTGTTGTTTAAGTTTAGTAAACTTGTATAGCACTTAACTTTAGTATGATCCTGCTAGGAGTTTTCAATAACCTGTACAATTACATTCAAGAACACAATCTTCAAGAACAATCACATTCATCAATCTGAAACAATTACATTCAAGAACAGTTTTCTTCCAGGGGAAAAAAAAGAAAAGCGAAGAAGTAACCAACTCACAATCTTCTGTGGATCCTTATAAAGTTTGTTGTGTTCATGGAAATTGCAGTTGAGCATGCATAAACGCCAGCCAAGCATAGAGTCGTTGAAATCAATAAAAGAGCCTTCCACTGCCTTCCAGTCGCTAGAATCGCTAATGTTGTTGATACTAGAGCAATAGCAAAAAAGGCCTTTTTCCAGGTCTCAAAAGCTTTAACAACACTGCTGCATTCCTTACAATGAATTACGTGCCGGAAATATCTGTTGGACAGATTCGGAGCATGCAATGTTCCTATCCCTCCTTTGGCAGGCATAGAGGCTGAAATGTTTGCAACCAAACCAGCCGGTGCATGTTCCACCACAGCAGGCTCTTTGGGCAGTGAAATAGTGTTATACCCAAAATGGTAAGGCATACCATGCCCAACTTTGTCCATCCACTTCCTGTATTCAGCTACCCATGTGTCAGAGGACTTCAAGTTTATGTACAGTTCCTTTGTTGGAACTTTTTCTTTCATTAATATTTCATTTTGGGATGAGAGGAATCCCATATCTTGCTCAAAAACCTTACTGGCATTCTGGTGAAAGTACCACTCGGGGAAAAGTTTTGCTAGAGGGGATCTTTTTGTGGACCCAAACCTCACGATTAGCATTGATTTCCCTTGTCCGGATGGTCTACAAAGGAAGAGCCCTGAGAAATAGTTTTTCTCCCCAGTTTTCGGGTCAATAATTTCTTGATTATTCTGGAGGTTACATGGTGCTTCAAAGCGTAAGAAGTTTGGCATGGACTGATCCTTATCTCTGCCCCACCAGCCTGCAAAGCCTCGATTTGTCCTTTCAGATACCTTGAAAAGTAGTGCTTGAGCATCTTCTCTTTTCGCACTCCAATCTGTTCTATCATGTGATATAGGCACGTGGGCTGGATCCATGAGGTTTTCGAGCAGGATGGAGTGATCATATGGAAGCTCATGTGTTGTCGAAAAATCTTGAAACCCTGGCCTGGCAAAGTTTTCAAACCAAGGAATTTTGTTGAAATTTGGCAGAGTCTTGCGAGACATCCATACCCAAACAACTCCTTGCGAGTCCCTCACCTCATATGTTTTGACACAAGCTGATCGTGGAATTCTTGCATCTACAGGAAGCTGTGGAGAACAGAATTTGGAAGGAAATTAATTAAATTATTTTAATAAGAAGTAAATTTATAACACAGGATGACAGACCTGAGGTATCTGGACACATTTACCCTCCCCTTCAAATTGCCAGCCGTGGTACAAACATTCCAGTCTTCCTTCAACCAGCTGGCCTTCCGAGAGTTTTGCTAACCTAAATCATTTAATTTTCATGGTCAAAATCCAAATGATAATAAAACCTGATGATTAAGTCACAAGTCTTGCATAAACGCTTTATACAAAATTATCACTTACAGTTTATAACTATAATTAGAAGACCACCCTGCATAAACAAAGGGAGAACACACACACAAAGCCACCATTGTGTAGTGAAGCACCAAACAAAAGAAGCTATTTATTTTACTTACTGTTATTACTAAATTGAGAGAGAAGTGATATAATATTCATGGTATTCATATATACATATGTATACGAGTTCAACATATATGTCTCTGTGTGTGTGCCTGCATGTTTGTGTGTGTAATATCCCTGAATTTTGAAATTATATTAGTATTGGGAATAAATAAAATGTTTGAATATTTATTTGAATATAAATATATATCCTTGTGGCATGAAATTTGATGATTCAATGAGATTGAATTAAGTATATGATAATTAGGAAATGTAGTAGAAATAATCAGAAGCTTAAGTTGAGTTTATGTAACACGCCTGGTGTGGCCTAATGAAGGTTAAGAAACTCATAAATTAAAATTAGTGAAGGAATGATTTAATAAAAGGATGGACTAGTTATTATTATTTCATTTAAGTAATAATTATGGATAATTTAATTGGTGGTATGAATTGAATTGGCGATGGTGAGCAGTTTGAAGCGCCGAGGAGGGGTAGCAATGTGCGCCACTTCATGATCCTAATGGCGTAAATGCTGCTGACAAAGTGATCTTGAAAAATTATATTTATTTGCTTCATGCTTAGGATACAAGATGGGACATTAATAATACTAACATAATGTGAATAATTAAAGTATCAAATCATATGATAAAAGTGGGTTTGAAATATTTGACTTACTAAGTTATATGGGAGAGCCTGTGTGGCATTATGATTCATGGTTAGTCAATTAAAGGTATATCTCAAAATTTCGGAATAAAGTTAACTTTCAGAAAATAAACATTTAATATTATCATTATAATATTGAAGTGCAAGTGTAATAATAAGTTTATAGAAAATAATGGGTTAATAATACCCAACTGAATTATATTCTAACTGATAAGAAGATTTTATACCTACTTATCTGGTATCTGTTACTTGAATTAGTTGTTTAAACTCATGTGTCTTAGTTACTTTTCATGCATTTTGTGTTCATTTTGTAGGTTATATGTTTGGGAGTGGTGTGAGCGACTATTGATAAGAAAAATCAAGGAAAACGCAAAGAAAAGCAATCCGGACATCGTTTGGGCTTTCATGTTTTTTTCATGTTCTTGGCTTGGAACTTGGATTATATTGTAGAGCTTCTTCTTAGCTTTCCGGGACATCTTGAATCTTTCCAATCGGAGTTCGGATGCAAGAGTTATGACCTTTGTACCAACGGACGTTGAACTTCACTGTTTTGGGTGACCATTTACATAGCAGCCACTTCAGAGCCAATTTCAACATTGCTTCATTCCTTATTTTGAAAAACTAAAAGAATGAAAGTTGTAGATCTATGTCTCCTCTTTCCGGAACATCTTGAATCATCGAAATTGGAGTTTAGACGAAGAAGTTATGGCCATTTTCCCAAAGGATGTCAGAGCAGAAAAGTGACTCCCGCTGGGGCGGGCTTTCCCTTCATAAAATGCCCGCCGGGGCGGGCATACCAGCTGCAAAACAGTAAGGACCCCCGCCGGGGAGGGGGTATGCGCAGAAAAGTCATTTTTTGTCCGAATTTGAGTCCAAGAAGGATTGTTTCAATCCGATTGACTCAAGGACTTCCAAGAGGACTTAAAAACATATAAAAAGGCATATAAAGGAGGAGAGAATAGATAGATTAGAGGAGAGAGAGATGATTCTATTAGATTAGAGTAGAGTAGAATAGGAGAAAACACTAGTTTTTATGAGATTTGGAGATTGAAGCAACTTGGAGACCATTGAAGATTCAAAGTAGGAGCAAGGAGAGAGCATCAAATCTACAGACAATAGATTCTATCTTCTTATCTTCTTCTATCGTTGTCTTAATGTGTATTCAATTGTGGATTCTTAGTTTTAATTCAATAATCATGAACTAATTCTTTGTTTGAGATTATAATAGATCTTATTGTGTACTTTATTTTAATATGTTTCGCTATCAATTATTATGTTCTATTGTGAGGATTGTCTATTGTGATTTGGACTTAATTGTTTAATTGATTGGCCATCAATTACCGTGATAATCTATATAACTCGAGAGATGAAGTTTAGATTTAGATATGATCATGATAGCATGTGTTTGTGATTTCTGCATAGATGGAATTCATTATTCGTGTTTAGGATAGAGATATGCCTTTACGCCATATGTAATCTTATAGAGATATAGTGGATTAGTTAATTAAGGTGTCTTGCTTAATTCTATCATCTGTGGATTTAAGTGAGTACAGATATTATGCATCGAGAGGTGGTTTTATCTGCTTTAGTGTTCTTGATTAACAATTCAGAATAGAGAATAATTGATGAGAAGTGTGTTAACTTAAATGAAGCAATAAGTGAAGTTGTGATCTTAAATATCCATAATCTTAATTTAACTAGTGGAATTTAATAGTAGTTTAATTATATAATTTGAAATTCATTTGTTTAAATAAGATTGAGTTGGTTACGGGTTAGTCCTTGGTGATTTTTATTAAATAATTCCTCGTGGGAACGATACTCTACTTTCACTTTATTACTTGTTGACCACGTATACTTGCGTGTTGTGTGTAACTAGATTTTACCCAACACTAACCTAATTTAAATATTATTGGGACTAACCCAATATACATGGATTATATGATTATATACACCCCTAACTTATCTCAAGGTAATAATATAAACTCATTAAATTTACACTTGTGAGCCCAAAAGGAATTAACCTTGATATAACTAGTGGCCAATTTAACTAATGCAGTAGAATAAAGCCTTGTCCCATTTTCTGTAACCCCAAAACTCATCAGCCGTGAATGGCAAAAAAGGCTATACCTCTACCTTGCACAAACTCAGTGAAATCAAATGATGAAAGGGGGAGTGACTTGAATAGTAACAGTGAATTACTTTCCACAAAACCTCCATGAACCATCATCTTCTTCTTCTTCTTCCTGCTAAACAAAAATGGTGGACAAAAGCTTTGTATGGGTATTAGGTTTCCTATAAAGAGACTCTTTCTCCTCACAATCCATTTGCTAAATCTTCTGATAAGTTCCATATAGAGAGTGTGTTGTTGAGAATTGAGAGCAATCTGAATCAAGGAATATCAATTTCAGCATTCAAGAAGGTAATGTTCATATGTGTTCTTAATTTCAAGTTTTACAAATTCTTAGAATTAACATGAAGTACTTGTTAATTAGTTCGAAAATTAATGTCTTTGTGTTGTTTGAGTTTCATGTGTGATATGAAGTCCTTATGTTTGGTCAGAACATGCTTAATTGAAAGAAATTCGTGTATGGGTTTGAGCTCTGCCGAAGCAGAGCCATTCCTAGAGTTGTCCCGAAGGGCGCAACTGCGCCCGTCCTACAGTTCAACACGACGCAGTTGTGCCATGCACCAGAACAAAATGCTGCTTTTTTCCTTCTAGCATGTTATTTTGACTTAGTTATGCAGGAAAATAGGTCTGACATGTGGTCTAGAGTCCATTTTCATACCATGAGTTTCTTAGTTGCTTTAAAGGTATATTTTCTAAAAGAAACTTAGAGTTTTGAAAACGAACTTTGATGGAACTTATGATTTTTCAGTTCTGACTTTTAACATATGCATATTGCTATATTGCTGAGTTATGTGAACAAATGAGCCTGAAAGGTAGTTTAAAGTTGTTTCGCTTGCTTTAGCGTTGAGTTAGAACGACTTTTAAAGAAAACATGAAAGATTTGGAACTAATATCCATGAATATCATGTTGGTTATATTCTGAACTTGTTAACATGTGTATATGGCTTAGTAATGCATGTAATATGGTTTAAAGTTGTCTTGCTTATGAGCAACTGCATTAGCATGATTTAGAAGAACTTTTAAAGGCGAACTCGGACGTTTTGCAAGCTAAGCTTTATATACATTGTGTAGTTATGTTCTGAACTTGTGATATGACATGCTAGTACTCTTTATAACGCTAAACATGACCTATATGTACACTCACCTAGTTAGACACCATATAAGTTGTTCAAGCATGATTTTAGACAAGTTTTCAAGGGGAGAACGATACTAACTATGTGTAAATGACGTGAATACATGTGAGCATGCGTATTACAGGTTGTATAACATTCTTAGATGAATAAATGGTTAATGTAGTTAGTCTTGTGATTTCATTAACTTATTTGACCTTAAGTCATTAGAGTTTCCAACTAGAACCTTAACGTGTAAAAGTAAACTTGAAATGATCTTACAAGTACGCAAGATCTCTTAACATGTGTATAATATGTGTTAGTATCCATGCATGCTAGAAAACCAAAATGGAATCAGAAATCAAAACTTAACTCTGGTATGGCGGGGGGCTGCGTGCGTGAAACATGCCCATCCCAGCCGGACTACTGTGTAATTTGCACTACGAAGAGAGAGACTCGATTGTTTTATTTGTGATCTGAACTTGGCAGCTTGCTAACATTGCTATTATAAGCTATAACACAGAGTCTTAATGATGTTTTAAGTATTCAAATGTGTAATGGTAGTATAACATGAAGATTTTAAAACTTGTAAAAGGTTTCTAAATTACAATGTTGATTATGAACTACATGATTTGATAGTATGCTACACGTGGTCTAATCGCGTAATTAAGTTATGACTTAATGTATGTGCTTAACGTATGTTTTGAGTATGTGTATGAGATAGTTGGTGTATCAAGATTGTATAACTGATGTGTATTTATATATATACGTAAATAGGATAGCATAGTTCATTGAAGTGATAATACACTATAAGAGGTAATCGACGCGAAAGGCAAGTTTTCTAAATTCATTTGATTCTTATATTGAATGCAGGTTCCTAAAGTTATACCGCGTTGAATATTATGCAAGTTTCCTAACTTCATTTGATTCTTATATTAAATGCAAGTTCCTAAAGTTATACCGCGTTGAATATTATTCAAGTTTCTTAACTTCATTTGATTCTTATATTGAATGCAAGTTCCTAAACTTAAACCGCGTTGAATATTATGCAAGTTTCGAATTATTGAGCAAATAGCTATACTCGTATGAATCGTTATTCATATTCTGAAATTCGATTTAAACTTTATATCTTGAATCAGGTTGCGACTTTGAACTTATTGTTCTTAAATGTATTAAGAAAGGGGTCTAAGCCATTTGATTCGGCTAGGCAAATATCTATGAGTTAGAAAGATATCCAAACCAATTACTTTGGTGCTGAATCTTATAAATCTACTGAGATAAACAACCCTCTTAGAAGGGGACATTTTATATTGTCGGGGAAACGACGTGCGCACAAACAACATTTTTAAATGTTATGCATAACATAGAGTATTATAGGCTGATCACCTGTTGTACTTGTGTATAATGAGTTGTCAGTTAAATACTGTTAATTCTAGCAAGAGTTCTTGGTTCTTAATGACTGCTCAGTGTTTAATTTTCTTTAAACCTTAAAGTATTGAAACCTTTAAATTTCGTTGAATATCTTTCAGTCCATAGTGACTTTTATTTCGATTCAAAGGTCAAATTTTGAACAATTGATAATTCTTGCTTCCAACATTATTTTTTTAATTCTTGAACTATCATTTTCTGTTATACCCTTGAGATCATGAACTTTACATACTTGTTCATCCTTATTGTTATATTACTTGTTGGGGTTGCTCATTCTTGGTTCCCTAAAACATTTCAGTTAAGGCAGAACAAGACAGTACCTCGGGTAAGGGTAAGGGTAAGGGCAAGGGCAAGGGCAAGGGCAAGGGCAAGACTAGGGAATAGCTTTAGTCCTTTTTAAGCTAGAAAAATTACTACTATGTTGTACCAAGACCCAGATCTGATTATGTAAGAATTGACTAATATTATGTTATGGTTTAAGTTATGTATCGTGTCAGTAATGGTTGCGAGACTTTGGGACGAGAATATTTATATTAAATCAATGTAAATTATGCTATTATTCCGTTGTGTGAGATTTTAGTTTATTATTTGAGTTAGATCGTAAAGCACCGAATTCGAGATATTAGTGTCTGAATTTGGGGGCGTCACAATGTGTGTATGAGTTCGCACTATTTGTTGGATATAGTCTTGGTGACGCAGCTCTAAGCCACTAGACAAGCTTTTACAAAGTGCAATGAAAGTACAGGACTGCAATTCATTGTCAATAAGATTTTTTTACACAAAAAAGTATCTTTTGCTTATTCAGGACTTCAAATATGGTGCATTATTCACCAGCAAATAGCTATTGTAATAAAAATTATAAAGCAAGTAAAGGCACAACTTTGTTCTATACCTGGACCATTCAAAAAATGGATGTAAAAAACACATTCGTTGACTCAGGACTAAATTGCTTATTTCGGAACATATGAAATTATAATGAATCATTACAAATTTGACACAATGGAAAATATAAAACTTATGTAGGACATTTTCATGCAATCGATAAAAGTTAAACAGCCCACAAAATAGAAACTGAATTCGGAAAAAAAATTACAACAAAAAAACCATAGTCAATGTTCTAAGTTAAAGTTCAGAAACTGCATCTAGGCCAAGTACAAATCTAATGAGTTTTTTGTACCGTGTGTTGTTTGGAGAAGTTTAAATTTTCTCTTCCTTGTTCTATTTACGCTATATATGAACTAATTTATATTTTGGTTGACATGACAACCCCTTCTTCTACATTCATATTTCTAAAACTTTCCATAATGTAGTGCAAGTACACCTACAAAAATTTAGGTGCAACAGATTACTGTAGCAAGCTGCAATATGGAGTTATACAGAATAACCACATCTATAAATTGTCAAACAACCACACAGGCTTTGAAAGCCTAAAACAACAATTGTGGGTCTCCCAATATTTAGAAAGCCTGTGGCCTACAGGGAAGTGCTAAGGGTAGTAAAAGAGGTTAATTTAATGTATCCTTGATTGTAAAACCTATTCTCAGGTGCTAACTCACCTTAGACTCAGTTGACTGCTACATCAGATGATCAGAATACTAATATGCATATGCTTAGAGTTGACAGGCAGGCAGCTATGCCTTATAAAAACTTATCTGCCACTAGAGTCAGCTGGTCATTCATTTTGTAAGTCATTCAGTCATTAACTCTCAGATAGCAGAGACAACAGCCAGAGACTGTAACTTTCTTCCCATTGCCCTTTTCATATCTCTCTCCATGGAAGTATTACCTTGTACTTCCACCACTTTCCATATCCTCCATGGTTCCATAGTCCATGCTTGATTTATGTGATACCTCCTTCATTTTCCTTTTCACTTGAACTTAGCTTTGAAAAGCTAACTACTATAATTCATTTAAAAAATTCTAGATATGGTCACAATTTATGTCAAATAGTGATAATCAGGACTTAAATGCAATCCTCAAAAGCTTAAGAATTGTTTGAACTATGAACTGCTGAATTTACAAAGTTACCCAATATTGAGTCCAACTGCCATACTGAAATAAGAAATCATCCAAAATCCATCAATTTCTGTCTAAGCTTTTAATTTAATAAAGAATTCGAGGTTTTGAGTGTGGATATTGAAAATTTCATATTCTTTTACTTGATCTTATTCCTCTCTAATCTTTAAATTCAACAGAGTTACTATTCCCGGTTACTACTAGAAAAATCCACAAAATTCCAGCATAATTAATAAACAAACCAAAAATCTCATTAATTAATTACAGCCAATTCAAAATATGCATTCAATCAGAAACAACAAAAATCGGATTGTACAAAATCAAACTTAACAGTCATTAAAAATCATAAAATCTATCCCAAAAAAAAAAACACAAAGCATGAAATTGAAGAGAACCACCCCAAAAAAATGAATAAAAAAGAAAAGAAAATAAATGATGCAATAAAACTACAATTGGGTTACCTATGGGGGCACCGATCTTCATAACACTGAAGCTCACCATTCCCATCTTTATACAACACTACCTGCTTGTCAAAAACAGTGAGACCCAAAGGAGAATCCTCTGGTATATTCTTTGTAAGATATAATGGGTACCATTCTTCAGTCCAATCATAATCAGCCACTTCTTTCACCGTTCTCACTACATTTTCACTATCCGGATCCACAAGAACACTGTGATCATCTTCTACCGATAACCCACCACCAATTTCTGCAATTGCAAGACTTTTTGTCCTTTTTCTTCCAATTTGCCACGGTTTTTGCTGATGATAAGGTCTGATTGGCGGGTGCAGGGGAGAAAGAGCTGGTTTGTAAGAATGGTGTGAGTAAGGGAGGGTGGTTTTAGAGAGAGAAATATGAGAGAGAAATGGTTGAAAAAGGGCCATTTCTTCTTTGAGGACTGCTGGTGGAAGGACACAGTAGGGGTTTGAAGAGGAAAAGAAGGCATTGGAGGAGAGAGACTACAGAGTGAAGGTTGTTGCTTGTTGTTTTGTGCACTCATATCGGCCACACAATATGTGCATGTATAATGTATGTTTGATTGGAGCGATTAGTGTGTTCGTAGCCATCTGAAATTCAAACGCACTTGCAAAATTTTATTCCTTTATAAGTTGTTTATTTTAAGAATAACTTATTTAATTTATATGGTTTATTCAAATATCCAAACACATTAATAGTTACCCCACAAATATATTTTACAAGGCAGTGGCAGAACCAAAAATTTTTTAGGGGGTCAAAATATATTTGTAAAATTATTACCGCGGCGATATGAGCTAAAATCCGATCCGAATAAATTTCTCTTGCAAAAGTACTGTATAGAAAAGTCTTGTGAAAAATAGAAAGGCAAAATTTGAGTTGGAAAAGCCAGGAGAAATTCTTCTTTTGAAGAAAAATGAAGTTGACGAGGTGAAGTTGAAGGAATTGAAGCGAGGAGGAGATGGCTAAAGCTAAAAGCAAGCGTTGGAGAGGAAGAAAAAGTTGGCAGAGAAAGCGCCCGCTAAAGTGGCCATAAAAGCTCGTAAGGAAGCTGAAAAAAAACTCAAGGAAATTACTTGTGTATCCACACATTTCAAGATTATGTAAACAAGAAACTTTGTGTCAGACTTACAACTGATGAAATTTGTGATTTTTTTTAACTGATGAAGCACTCAAACAAGTTGAGTTAACTTATAACTCATGTATGTACATCAATTTACAAAGAGAACCCATTAATTTTCATGTTTTAACCAAATTAACCTCTTTATAACATTTATTCAAACACATGGTATGCAAGCTTTAAAAATCATACTTTCATGAAATTCAAGCATATAAACACATAACCTCCATACATAATTTCATCCTTATATCATCCGAACCCTTCATGGTTCCATAATCAAAACTCTGACAACCAATTTCACATCAATAACAAATATATTCCATCCAATTTCTATAAACTTATTATAAAAAAAGGTAGAACATCCTTTGTTTAGTATATTAATTGATTGAAGACTTACCTCAAATTTGATTGTAGTTGAATTGGATTCCTCTCATTGTTTTTTTCGCTCTGAATATCTTTTAATCCCAGCTTCGACCATCAATTACTCCCACTGCTTTGTCTATATACCAGAGTAATTAATTATTCTGAAACAGGGGGTCATATGACCCCCCGCCCCCTAGTTTTGCCTCTGACAAAGGGAGAGAAAAAAAATCACCTCTCTTGAAGTTATGTTGCTCTTTTTTCTTTTTCTTTTTCCCTCTCTTATTCTTATTTTTATTCCCCAACTCTTTCATAATTTCTTCTTCAGTAACTTTTATTTATTTTTCTTTCTCTAGCTAGTACTAATAAATGAACAAATTCATATCACTACCTTCCACAAAATGTTATAAATATTGGAGAACACTATTTTCATATGTATTTTTTTATATTTTTACATGATTTCCTCCCACATGTAGGTCGAACCCATTTTATGGTCATATGAGAGAGGACCATGTAAAAATATAATTGCAAAAATATAAGTTCTCTAAATATATGTTTAAACATAAATTAAAAAGAGCAATAAAAATAATGGAAAGATTATAAAAAAGTTCCTATCTTCCTATTATTCCCACATATATTCTATCTTCCTAAAACCAATATATTCTATTCAAGTTCTTTCCAATGATAAAATAGACGTTATATAATATTTTGAATTATATACTTTAAGACATTTTTATGAGACAACAAATATTTACTCTTTGTCATCTTTTGTGAGGTCGGGGAGTATCTTAATCTGTTATTTCCTTCGTGCCATACGAATGTCTCAAGTACAATTTTCGCTTAATTAAAAAAACTAAATTAGAAGAAATAGTATAAATAACTTCTCATTTTATGTATACTAAAACTCTCATTTTTTAAAAAGTATTGATCACTACTGAGTACTTTTGAGAGTGAACTAAATATTATATGACATTATAAATTTGAATTATCTAGTTTAGATATTTTTTTGTGAGACAAGTTATTTTATATTTTAGTCATTTTTCTGGTTGAAGTGAGTACAATACAATGCTACTTTTGAATATAAAGATTGTAATGAAAGAATGAATAAAATGAAAAATTAGTATATTTGGTGATCAATTAGATAAACTATTCCGCTAGAAAGAAAACTCATTTCTTGCAAACTTTTTTAGTAAGACAGTTTAGAGGTCTCATTCCTCACGTTTACTTGTCCCCAAACTTCACTCTTTCAACACTTGTATAATTTTAAAAAAGTCAAGCATGCCCCTGTCTCTAAAAGTCCTATAGATTTCTCCTTGTTAGTCGATAGAAAATTCATTCCATCACTTTGAATTCATGTGGGAGATGATGAAATGAAATCTATTACAATAGAATGGATATATATATGACAATTATGTCATTTTATCATAATACCTACTATCACCAACAAACAAATATATAATTTAAATGCTAAGAATATATTTATTTTATTTTATTCCTTCTTTAGTTCAATTTCTTTAATCTAAATGTAACATAAAAAACTTTAGCATCTCTCTACTCTCCAGCTGCTTTTCCTTCGGGAGTTGCTTATGTAATAAAATAATTGAAAAACTATTATGAAAATTAAAAAAGAATTAAGAAGATATCATCCAAATGAATTGAGACGTGCGTAGAGAGCACTGCCCATAAGGATAATTTCCGCCCCTCCGATATTATATATCACGGGCGCAAAAGGTCACAATGAATATCCTTCAGAATTCAATAATTATGTCTTCTCTATTGTGCACTCATATAGAGAAGGTGACATGAACTCATTACTTTTTCTTAAGTTTTAGAAATATATATATATATATATATA
Organism: Panax ginseng; assembly: GCA_020205605.1. Lineage (NCBI taxonomy): Eukaryota > Viridiplantae > Streptophyta > Magnoliopsida > Apiales > Araliaceae > Panax > Panax ginseng. Next base: position 108,554,425 of record CM035139.1, read on the forward strand.
TATATATATATATATATATATATATGGATTCCATAAAGTAACATAGGTTATATATAACTTTATTCTAACAACCCTTTTCTCCCAAATAGCTACAAGTTTCTACATTTTTAAAAATTAATAAAAAAAAAAAAAAAACACGGTAAGCACAAGCTCAATAAATTTGGTAGGACTTTTTTTTTACACACTTCATTTTACTTTTAAGTGTTTATATATGCATGCATGCATGTATGGTAATTATTATAGTAATATTAATAATAATTTTAATATCATAAATCTATTGCAATGTTTTACAATATTTATATTAATACAATATTACTATATTAATATTTATATTAATACAATATTACTATAATATTATTCTATTACTATAATAATATTTATTATTAATATTAATATTAATACAATATTATTATAGTAATATTAATAATACAATATTATTAATAATAATAATAATAATAGGTTTTAATATATATATATATATAATATTATTATTAATATTAATATTAATACAATATTACATATTATTATAGTAATATTAATAATACAATATAGTAATATTGTATTAATATTAATATTAATAATAATATATATATATATATATATATTAAAACCTAAGTTATTATTATTAATATTAATAATATTGTATTATTAATATTAATATTAATAATAAATATTATTATAGTAATAGAATAATATTATAGTAATATTGTATTAATATAAATATTGTAAAACATTGCAATAGGTTTATGATATTAAAATTATTATTAATATTACTATAATAATTACCATACATGTATGCATGCATATATAAACACTTAAAAGTAAAATGAAGTGTGTAAAAAAGTCATTTCAATTCTATTGAGCTTGTGCTTACTGGGGGTTTTTTTTTTATTTTTTATTAATTTTTAACAAATGAGAACTTGTAGCTATTTAGAGAAAAGCAATTGTTAGAGCAGTTGTTATGGCAAACACACATGTATGGAATCCTATATATATATATATATATATATATATATATATATATATATATATATATATATATATATATTATGTGAAGTAGAAGACATGCATGCTGATATTTCTCTTTTTATAAGAGTAGAAGTTTATCTATTTATATTATATCATGCATGGCTAAATATTAGCTATATACCAAAAAGGTTTTGTAACAGTAGAAACTTAAAGGTTTTGCAATGACTAGGAAATCAATTTACTCGATTAATAGAAATCAATAAACATATTAATTTTGTAACGAAAGTGTTAACGTCAAGATTCGTTCACGCGTTACAATCACCAAAAACGCTTCCCATCCTGTATAGAAATTGTTGGGGCATGATTATTTGGGCCCAAAATTATATGGTGGGCCAAGATCCTTGTGGAGTTATTGTAACGATCGAGAAATTTGTAATTTAAATTAAATATTTATTGAATTGAATAAATATTTTAAATAATTATTTATTGAGGAAAATAAATAATTGATGAATTGTGGTGAATTAATTTAGTAACTAAATTGATTAGTGTAAATTAAATTGAGTAATGATAATTTTATCTTAAGGATTTAATTTAAGAAAATAATTAAATTAAATCAATTGCTTAATATTTAAAGGAAATAAATAAATTAAATAAAGTGATATTTCTAACTTATTAATTAAATTAGATATGTAATTATTTATTAATTATAAGTATAATGATAATAAGAATTTTATTATTATTAGAAGTTATTTAAATTAACTAAACTAAAGTTATTTAAATTAACTAAATTAATGGTGTGACATGAAACTATATAATATAATAGTATAAAAATAACCTAGTTTGGGGGAGTTTTTGGTTAGCCAAACAAGGCCTTGTGGCCTTTGGCATTATTCCAACTGACGACTTTTTATTTTTCTAACTGAAAGAGAACGTGCCATATCGGTTTATTTTACGCGTCTATTCCCTAAGGTTAGCGCTCAGTTTTCTTGTTTCACGTATTTTACCAAGGGGAATAGCAGAGGGTTTGCAAGAGAGTAAAACACAGAGTTTTTAGATTGTTAAGAGGAAGAAGGAGAATTTCTAAGCCCTAACACTATCTTTTGCTAGCATTCAATCAAGGTAATCTACCCCTAATTCTAATATTGGGTTGTTGTAATTTTCTATTCACTAGAAATTGGGTTTTGGTTGAATTGTTGCAGAAAATGTTGTTTATATGTATGTATTCTCTTGCTAAATCAGTTAGTTATCCTTTATAAGTCTATGTTGATGTTCAAATACATGAAATTTGGGTTTATAAGGAGAAAAATAAATAACAGTGTTATGTTCATATAATATGGCTTAGAAAGTACAAAAGTTCATGCTTAATGTGTGTCATAATATGTAATTCGATGTTAGAATGTGTTAATATGATAAGAAACGAAAGCGGCGTAGTTTAAATCATATCGATTGATTAAGAAACGAATTCATGGAGATCGAATTCGTTAAAAGTGTAAAAATGAAGAAATTTGGAAAAATTATAGTTTTGATTCTTCAAACTCATATATATGTGATGTTTTTGTATATAGAATGATGTTTAGCATGCTTAGCTATGATATTACAAAGTTTTAGATGTTGAAGTGTGGTAAAATTCTGTGGAATTGGGATTTTTGGCCTGAGCAGAGTCTGATTTCGAGTTTTTGCAAAAGCTGGCCCGGTGCATCATCTTGGTCTTGTTGCATGTCAAGGCTTGGTAGCGATACTACTACATTGTAAGTGGTATTGTAATTTAGTGTAAAGCTGGCGCAGTCGGCATGATAGCAATCATGACAAGTGAAGTCTGCTACTTCTGCAGACTTTGGACATTCATTATAACTTAGTTTAATGTATGTTAACATGTTAAATGTGTAAAAACAAGGTTAAAGCAGAATTGTATCATGTGGTTAGTAATTCTAAAATGCAAAGTTAGTAAGTGGTGAAAATGATAGGTATGATTTAAGGAACTTAGTGAGCAATGAATAAATGTTGAGAAATGTACACTTGTGGTTCTGAAATATGTATGGTAATGAAAGACTTGTTCTAAAATTTACAAGTTTAGCTATAATTGGGTGTTATTTTGTAAGTGGATATTAACATGTCTAATAGATATTGTGATTCCACTAAAATGTGTAGGTGAATGTGAGTTTTAATAGTGTAGCTTACGCTTGAGGCAAGTTTCCTAACTCTACCTTGTGATTATTGAGCAAGTTTATTTACCTTATCTCAAATACAATTACGCCTGTTTCATAGCTATGCTATCTTTAAGTCAAGCAATCTCTTTATTCCTAAATTTTACATTGAAGTTAAGCAAGCCTATTGATTCTATCTTGTTTATGATTGTACAAGCTCTTGTAACCTAATTCATTACATCGAGCGAGTTTTACTTTCCTTATTATCATTCGAAGCATATATTATTCTAATACATTGATTTAAAGGAGATTGTTCTAACTCTTCTGAATATAGCGCTTTGCATGTATATCATGTTTACTCAATTATATATTGTTGTTAGTCAATCTTTGACTTTGATAACCTTGTTCAAAGTTGTTATCATTACTACCTTCTATATTAGTGAGCATTTGGTTGATCACTCTTGCAATTAACACTGCAGCTAAGGTTGAAAGAGTCGATGAGCCATCTACTAGCAAAGGGAAGGGCAAGATGTCCAAGTATTGAAGATTTATGGAAAATAATTTAAATGTTTTACATTATGAGACTTATTTTATTTTATGATGTATTCCGCAAACTGATGTAATGAATTTAAGGTTAGATTACCTGGGATTATTTTGAGATGATGATGTAACCCTTTAATGGGAAAGATTGTTGTTTAAGTTATTTAAATTATGTCTTTATCCTTTGATTATGGGTAGTTAGATGTAATGTTTTGGATAGTGAACACCAAATCCTGTGGGAATGGAGTACCTAGATTCCGGGGTGTCAAAGGTTGGTATCAAAGCTTTAGGTTATGAACCTTAGGTGGGGAAACCTTAGGAAGTAACCTTTAAGGAAATAAAAAACATAGAGGTGTTCAACTTTATCGAGTTTAAGAAATAGATTAAGGTATCCATTGAAACCAAATAATAAAAGACATTATGTGCTATGTGTTAATAACTTACGTGCTCGTGAGTATCGAAAATGTTAAGTAAAACTTAAAATATTTTGTTGCCAGGATGTCTAATGAAGGAGGATCCAGTCCAGCTAGGGAAGTAATACCTCAGGTACCTAGAGACGACGAACCCCGGGATATTCATGTTGTGTGGGAATAGTTGATCCAGGAGGATAAGCCTGTGACCGATCCCGAGGAGGATAGTTCTGAGGAGATAGAGGAGGATGATGAGGAAGAGGACCCTGAGGAGTTTCCACCAAACTCCATATCAGCAGAGATGTATGACGCTCTGTACGACCGTAACATAGAATTACAAGATGAGGTTGGGGAGCTGAAGGAGATGGTTGAGATGCATCATGCTTCGATGGAGCAAAAGGATGCGAAGATTCAGGAACTCGACTCACGCCTTGGAAATATAGAGTGGGACTTAGTTCATACCTAGGGTCAACATGAGGACCTGTTGGCAGTAAACGAAAAGATGAAAACTGACATGGATAAATTGAAAGATGACTTCAAAGAGGAATCAGCTAAGCGTGCAAGAGCAGAGGACGCTTGGATGAAGGCGACTCAACGTACAGACCGTGCAGAGGCTAAGGTCCAAGTGAAGAAGGCCAAGATGAAAGAGATGGATTATGCTTTTAATTCTGCGATTGATAGGGCCCAGGATCGAGTCTTTTATTACCCACCTCAGTTTGAAGACTCACCGTGGTTAGTGATGGACCATAGAACAGCGTATCGTATCATGGAGGAAGAACACCGAGAAGCTTTGTGACGTCTTAATATGCCTAGATAGAATAAAAATGATAATAATATATGGTTAATTATGTGGATAAATAAAATGTGAATCCCTTATTTTGAGATAAATAAAGGGATAGTATGAGTATGTAATCCTGGAACTTGTTTAGTTCAGGAAAGTGGATCGATGTTTATAGCGGTTATGCTATCTTTATCATGTTTTAAAACATTACGAATGAATAAAATATCAAAGTTTATTTGAAATGTTATGTGTTATAGCTTTAATCTTGGAATACTTAAGTTAAACTTTAAATACCCAAGAAGTTGAGTAAGAAACTAATAATTATATATTTTAACAGAAATGCCTCCTAGAAGAAGACAACCACGTCAGCAAGCACCTCCTGAGAGGTATACGAATAATAATAACAATGAGACCAACGTTAATCCGGTTCAGTAGTTGGTAACTCTGTTGACGGGTGCACTTGCGAATCAACCACAAGCTCAAGTCACGACCTTCAAGGAATTCAAAGCGGTTGGACCGCCAGAGTTTCAAGGGTCTATGAATCCAGTGGAAGCCCAAACCTGGATCATGGAAATGGAGAAGGTGTTCGACGTTGCTAGAGTTAACGAGGATCAGAAGACTGCGTTCAAAACGTTCATGCTGAAGTCTGAAGCTAGCTACTGGTGGCAAGAAAATAAGGTTCATGGGGGACAAGGAGTGATATCGTGGGATAGATTTAAGGAGATATTTTTCGAAATGTACTTTTTAGCGAGTTCTCAAAATCAGTTGGAAGTACAATATTTGGAGCTGAAGCAAGGAACAATAACGGTGCCAGAATATGCTGTGAAATTTAACGAGTTGGCAAGGTTTGCCACTTATCAAGTCAATACCGATGAGCATAAAGCGAGAAGGTTTGAACAAGGATTGAAACCCTGGATGTATAGAAAGGTTTCAATGTTTCAGCTGAATACGTTTGCGGCTGTACTGGAAAAGGCAATTATCGCAGAAGGTGGAAGCGATGCCGTGACCAAGTACAATCAAGAACAAAAGAAGAGGAAAAATGAGAATGAAAATAAGGCTGGTGGAAGTAATGTTGGAAGTAACAATCAGAAGAGGAAGTAGAGCGAGAATTCGACTACGGGAGGACAGCAGGGAAATTAGCAGAAGAAAAAGTTTGAAGCTTGTGCGACGTGTGGAAAGAACCATACTGGAGTATGTTTGAAGGGAAAGCGGGTGTGTTTCAACTGTGGTCAGGAGGGACACATTGCACCAAACTATTTTAGTCCAAAGAAAGGAGCATGCTTTACCTGCGGTTCAAAAGATCACATGGCTCGTGATTGCCCTAAGAAGCCAACGGGAAATGCAAGTGGTGGAAAAGGAAACAACAATGGTGGTGGTGCATTGTCTATCATTGGACTAGCACAGTCAAGCCGACCTACTACAAGGACTTTCAATATGACCGTGTAGGATGCTGTATAGTCTAAGGATGTGGTGTCAGGTATGATTTCGATTAATGGTATTAATGCTTATGTACTATTTGATTCGGGTGCTACTTGTTCATTTATATCCGATGAATTTGCTCAAAATTTAGATTTGCCTCAGGAAGAATTAGAATTTCCCTTAAGCATAGAGATTGCGAATAGGGAAGTGATTCCTGTTAGATTTATATATAAGAATTGTAGAATGGTCATAAAGGGTAAAGAGATGATGGTAGATTTGATACTAATTAGACTTGGTGAGTTTGATGTTATACTGAGAATGGATTGGTTATTCAATTACGGAGCAGTAATTGATTGCCAAAGGAAGTGTGTTAACCTTATGACTCTGTCAAAGGTTCTGTTCTTTGGCAGCAAATCACCTCGACAAGAAAGTTGTCTGACGGTGATGCAAGCCAAGAAGTTGTTGAGATAATGATGTGTAGGATATTTAGCCTACATAGTCAATACGCAGAAGAAGAGTGTAAAGTTAGAAGAAATACTGATTATAAAAGATTTTTTAGACGTATTTCCAGACGATTTGCCGGGTCTTCCGCCGGATCGAAAAAATCGAGTTCGTGATTGAGTTACTACCAGGAACGGCCCCGATATCTAAGGCACCATACAAAATGGCCCCGGTAGAAATGAAAGAGTTGATGGTGCAATTGCAAGAATTTCTTGATAAGAAATATATTCAGCAGAGTGTTTCGCCATGGGGAGCGCCGGTGTTGTTTGTCAAGAAGAAAGACGGATCGATGCGGCTCTACATTGATTACCGGGAATTGAATAAGGTCACGATAAAAAATAAGTATCCATTACCTAGAATCGATGACCTGTTCGATCAGTTGAAGGGAGTGAGGTATTTCTCTAAGATAGACTTGAGGAGTGGTTATCATCAGTTGAAAGTGAGGCCGTAGGATGTACCAAAAATAGTGTTCAGAACTCGGTATGGTCATTACGAGTTTTTGGTTATGTCATTTGGTTTAACAAAGCCCTTGCAGCATTCATGGACTTGATGAACAGGGTGTTTAAACCATTCTTAGACAAATTTGTTGTGGTGTTTATTGATGACATATTGGTATATTCCAAAACCAAGGAGAAACATGTGGAACACTTGAGATTGACGTTGGAGATGTTAAGAAAAGAGAAGTTGTACGCTAAGTTCTCAAAATGTGAATTTTGGTTGGAACGTGTACAGTTTCTCGGACATGTTATTGATAAGGATGAAATTTCGGTAGATCCATCAAAGGTTAAAGCTGTGATAAACTGGGATCAGCCGAAGACACCATCAGAAGTGAGGAGTTTCTTGGGATTGGTAGGTTATTACAGGCGTTTTATTCAAGACTTTTCCAAGATCGCGACTCTGTTGACGAACTTAACTAGGAAGGCGGTTAAGTTTGTTTGGACAGAGAAGTGCGAGGAGAGTTTTCGAGAATTGAAGAAGAGGTTGAGTTCAGTACCTGTGTTGTCATTGCCTGATGATACATGAAATTTTGTGGTGTATAGTGACGCATCACATAAGGGACTAGGCTGTGTGCTTATGTAGAACGAAAAAGTAATTGCGTATGCATCACGTCAGTTGAAAGATTACGAGAAAGGGTATCTGACTCATAACTTAGAGTTGGCGACGATGGTGTTTGCCTTGAAAATTTGGAGACATTATCTTTATGGAGAGAGGTGTTAGATATATACCGACCATAAAAGTTTGAAGTATATCTTTACACAAAAAGATTTAAATATGAGACAAAGAAGATGGTTGGAGTTGATCAAAGATTATGATTGCGAGATCTTCTATCATCCTGGAAAGGCGAATGTTGTCGCTGATGCCTTAAGTAGAAAGGGACATGAGAAGTTGATATTTTTGACTATTCAGGAGAAGTTAGTGTCGGAAATGGCTAAGATGGAGTTAGAAATTAAATATCTGACAGAAGCCAACGAAAAATTGTCTCAGATAGGAAACGGTTCAACATTGGCAGATAAGGTGAAAAACGCACAACTTCAGGATGAAGACTGCGAAAAGATGAAGCAGAGAGTATGTGTAGGTGAGGAAAACAAATTCAAGATCGATTTAGAGGGGTTACTTCGGTTCGAAGGGAGAATTTGGGTTCCGCTAGTACCTGAAGTTAAAGAATAAATTCTGAGTGAAGCTCATAACTCAAGATATTTGATTCACCCTGGGAGTACAAAGATGTACCAGGATCTGAGACAACACTTTTGGTGGCCGAATATGAAAAGGGGTGTGGCTGAGTGTGTGGCAAAATGCTTAACGTTTCAGAAAGTTAAAGCTAAACATCAAAGGCCAAGCAGATTATTACAACCGTTGGAGATACCAGAATGGAAATGGGAGCATATCACAATGGATTTTATGGTAGGTCTTCCAGCAACCCAACAAGGTTACGATGCCATTTGGGTGATTGTCGATCGACTGACGAAGTCGGCACACTTTTTGCCAATTAAGATTAGGTTTACCCTAGATCGGTTAGCAAAACTGTACGTGAAGGAAATTGTGTCAAGACACGGTGTACTTGTGTCCATTATATCAGACAGAGTTCCACGTTTCACATCTAATTTCTGGAAACAGTTACAAGAATGTTTGGGAACACAGCTGAGAATGAGCACAGCGTACCATCCTCAGACCGACGGACAGAGTGAGAGAACCATCCAAACACTAGAAGATATGCTCAGAGCATGTATCATGGATTTCAAGGGAAATTGTGATGATCATTTGCCATTGGTGGAATTTACTTATAATAATAATTATCACGTGAGTATTGGCATGCCGCCTTACGAAGCGTTATACGGCAGAAAATGCAGAACTCCGTTATGCTGGGATGAGATAGGTGAACGTCAGCTATTGGGTCCAGAATTGGTACAACAGACTATCGAGATCATCAAGGTTATTCGAGCTAGATTGATCGCAGCACAAGATAGACAGAAGAAATATGCCGATCAGCATCGAAAAAATCAGGAATTTGATGTCGGTAGTTATGTTTTCTTGAAAGCGTGTCCCTGGAAGGGGAAAATTCGGTTTGGCAAGAAGGGGAAATTAAGCCCTAGGTTTATAGGACCTTTCGAAGTGCTTCGACGAGTTGGTGAAGTGGTGTATGAGGTAGCTTTACCTCCGGAGTTGGAGCATATTCATAATATTTTCCATGAATTGGTATTGAGTCCATATAAGCCTGACTATAAGCATGTAATAGAATATGAGCCCTTACAGTTTGAGAAAGATTTGTCATATGAAGAAGTCCCAGTTCAAATTGTTGACAGAAAAGAGCAAGTATTGAGGAATAAGGTGATACCTTATGTTAAGGTAATCTGGAGGAACCACAATGCTGAGGAAGCTACATGGGAACTTGAAAGCGTTATGATGAAGAATTATCCTCAGTTGTTTGCTTGATTTTGTATAGCGATTTTGGGGACAGAATCTTGTTAAAGAGGGAAGAATGTAACGAATAAATTTTTTGAGTTGTGATTCTGGGGACAGAATCCTTTTAAGGAGGGAAGGATGTAACGATTGAGAAATTTGTAATTTAAATTAAATATTTATTGAATTGAATAAATATTTTAAATAATTATTTATTAAGGAAAATAAATAATTGATGAATTGTGGTGAATTAATTTAGTAACTAAATTGATTAGTGTAAATTAAATTGAGTAATGATAATTTTATCTGAAGGATTTAATTTAAGGAAATAATTAAATTAAATCAATTACTTAATATTTAAAGGAAATAAATAAATTAAATAAAGTGATATTTCTAATTTATTAATTAAATTAGTATGTAATTATTTATTAATTATAAGTATAATGATAATAAGAATTTTATTATTATTAGAAGTTATTTAAATTAACTAAACTAAAGTTATTTAAATTAACTAAATTGATGGTGTGACATGAAACTATATAATATAATAATATAAAAATAACCTAGTTTGGGGGAGTTTTTGGTTAGCCAAACAAGGCCTTGTGGCCTTTGGCATTATTCCAACTGACGACTTTTTATTTTTCTAACTGAAAGAGAACGTGCCATATCAGTTTATTTTACGCGTCTATTCCCTAAGGTTAGCACTCAGTTTTCTTGTTTCACGTATTTTACCAAGGGGAATAGTGGAGGGTTTGCAAGAGAGTAAAACACATAGTTTTTAGATTGTTAAGAGGAAGAAGGAGAATTTCTAAGCCCTAACACTATCTTTTGCTAGCATTCAATCAAGGTAATCTACCCCTAATTCTAATATTGGGTTGTTGTAATTTTCTATTCACTGGAAATTGGGTTTTGGTTGAATTATTGTAGAAAATATTGTTTATATGTATGTATTCTCTTGCTAAATCTGTTAGTTATCCTTTATAAGTCTATGTTGGTGTTCAAATACATGAAATTTGGGTTTATATGGAGAAAAATGAATAACAGTGTTATGTTCATATAATATGGCTTAGAAAGTATAAAAGTTCAAGCTTAATATGTGTTATAATATGTAATTCGATGTTAGAATGTGTTAATATGATAAGAAACAAAAGCGGCATAGTTTAAATCATGTCGATTGATTAAGAAACGAATTCGTGGCGATCGAATTCGTTAAAAGTGTAAAAATGAAGAAATTTGGAAAAATTATAGTTTTGATTCTTCAAACTTATGTATATGTGATGTTTTTGTATATAGAATGATGTTTAGCATGCTTAGCTATGATATTACAAAGTTTTAGATGTTGAAGTTTGGTAAAATTCTGTGGAATTGGGATTTTTGGCCTGAGCAGAGTCTGATTTTGAGTTTACGCAAAAATCAAAGCGGTGCATCGCGATGGTCGTATTTGCTGGTGCTATTGCTCATATGCAAGGTATACATCTTATGCAAGCCTTGGCGCCTTTAGAAAAATCGGGCATGATTCATGCCAAGATCAATCACGATCGATGAAGTCTGCTACTTCTGCAGACTTTGGACATTCATTGTAACTTAGTTTAATGTAAGTTAACATGTTAAATGTGTAAAAACAAGGTTAAAGCAGAAGTGTATCATGTGGTTAGTAATTCTAAAATTTAAAGTTAGTAAGTGGTGAAAATGATAGGTATGATTTAAGGAACTTAGTGAGCAATGAATAAATGTTGAGAAATGTACACTTGTGGTTCTGAAATATGTATGATAATGAAAGACTTGTTCTAAAATTTACAAGTTTAGCTAGAATTGGGTGTTATTTTGTAAATGGATGCTAACATGTATAATAGATATTGTGATTCCACTAAAATGTGTAGGTGAACGTGAGTTTTAATAGTTTAGCTTACGCTTAAGGTAAGTTTCCTAACTCTACCTTGTGATTATTGAGCAAGTTTATTTACCTTATCTCAAATACAATTACGCCTGTTTCATAGCTATGCTATCTTTAAGTCAAACAATCTCTTTATTCCTAAATTTTACATTGAAGTTAAGCAAGCCTATTGATTCTATCTCGTGTATGATTGTACAAGATCTTGTAACCTAATTCGTTACATCGAGCGAGTTTTACTTTCCTTATTATCATTCGAAGCATATATTGTTCTAATACATTGATTCAAAGGAGATTGTTCTAACTCTTCTGAATATAGCGCTTTGTATGTATATCATGCTTACTCAATTATATATTGTTGTTAGTCAATCTTTGACTTTGATAACCTTGTTCAAAGCTTTATTGTTGTATTAGACCTTCAAGTAGTAAGCAAACCTTTATTGATTGAATTAATCTATATTCGAATAGTGTTCTAAAATTCTAGAAACACTGATAAGCTAGTTCCAAACTAAACTTTCTTTAGTGCGGAAATTCTAAATTCAAACTGAGACGAACAACCCTAACATAGGGGATTTTGTACGTGTAACGTTTAGATGTTTGTGCAAAATACATGGTACAAAGGGCTGATCCCCCTAAGTACGTTAAGAAAAGTTTGTATAGTCTAATGACTATTAAGGTTAAGGTAATAATACCTAAATACCGGAGACATAGTTCGTGGTCTTAAGACCCTCAGACAATTAAAGTTTGAACTTGTTTTCTATTTTTAATTCGTAGAACAAGTTCATTGTTGTTCAACAATCGTTGTTCATTCTCATGTTGTTATCATTACTACCTTCTATATTAGTGAGCATTTGGTTGCTCACTCTTGCAATTAACACTGCAGCTAAGGTTGAAAGAGTCGATGAGCCATCTACTAGCTAAGGGAAGGGCAAGATGTCCAAGTATTGAAGATTTATGGAAAATAATTTAAATGTTTTACATTATGAGACTTATTTTATTTTATGATGTATTCCGCAAACTGATGTAATGAATTTAAGGTTAGATTACCTGGGATTATTTTGAGATGATGATGTAACCCTTTAATGGGAAAGATTGTTGTTTAAGTTATTTAAATTATGTCTTTATCCTTTGATTATGGGTAGTTAGATGTAATGTTTTGGATAGTGACCACCAAATCCTGTGGGAATGGAGTACCTGGATTTGGGGGTGTCACAGTTATTTTAGCCTATGTAGGATTCTATTTGGGAAGTTGAGTAATTTAAGGAATCGCGGATTCCTAATGATATTTGATTTTTAATTCTTAAAGGAGGTGTTAGGATTTAATCCAACTTCTTTTCTTTAAGGAGATTTTATTCAATCCCATTAATGAATTATACCTAATGAGGATTTCCAATTCTATACGGGGAAGAACTCTGTGGAGTTGGTGTGATCACTATAAATATAAGGCTTTACCCTGATTCTAAGGTACACACGTATTCTTACCTTGATTCATCATGTACTTATTCTTACACCGGAGCTATCCCCAGGCGGCCGACTTTATTTCTGTGCAGGATTGGACGCCCTTTGGTGATTGAAGAGCGTGGGCAAATCTTGGTGTTAACATTGGCACTACAAGGGTGGTTTTCTAGTGCTAGGCAATTTTCAATCACAAAGGAGTTTCCGGGTAGAATCATAGTGAACAATAAGAAGACAATTTCAACCCGCGACCAGTCTATGGTGGACCCTCCATAAGTTTCAGAATGATTGGGGTCTCGTGTTAATTTCGTATCCCCATCAAAAGATAGAACAGATGACCTTCGGCGAAGATTGTTCTCAACAACTAGTAGGGATGCCGGACCTGAGGGTCGTGTCAAGGACGCACCGTCCCGAATGCGTCCCTATGACGACGGCCGTGATGAAAGGAAATTAATCTTGTCTAAAAAGGCACAGGAGACTGATGATGCCTTAAAAGATTTACTCTTACAATGCAAGGAGATCGATCAATAGATGGTGCTCTTGATCAGAGGGAATGAAGATGGAGCCTCCAACCACAGCCGAAGGCGGGGGCGGTTGCCAGGGAATCAGTCCAGGACACATTTTGCAGACGACTCTCGGCGGATCGAGAGCAGGCTTCGGAGTCGCTCTCGGGATAGGAGTAGGCGCAGAAGCAGATCGGGGGATTGTTTGCTCAGGAACCAGTCCAGGACACATCGTCCGGATGGTTTTTAGCATACTGGGAGCAGGCACAAAAGTCGCTACATGGCAGAAAATTCTAAAGGCAGAGGATGATCTAACAGAAGGAGGCAAGACCCTTCCCTGGATAGAAGAAGGCGTGATAAGAGAGATCCCTCCCTCAAAAAAGCAAGACAGAGGAACTAGCCAAGAAGGTGGACGATCTATAGAAACAGTTGGCCAAGGTCAAGCAGGGCAAAGAGACCTCAGTTAAATTGTCTTCATCATTCTTTTCTCCAGAGATTACTCAGGAGAAGGCTGACCTGAGCAAAAAATCTCCCTCAAATGGAGAGTTATGATGGTTTGGGGGATCCTTATGAGCACAACCAAACTTATGATTGGCTAATAGACTATTATGACTACTCTGATGCTGCTAAGTGTCAGATGTTCATGACGACCTTAAAGAAGGATGCCAGACAGTGGATGATGGCGTTGACTCCAAACTCAATTTCTTCATAGAAAATACTATGTGATAAGTTCCATGCTCGGTTCGGCAGCAACAAGAGGAGGGGAAAGATGACTGGTTCATTATCTCAGATCAGACAGTATTCAAATGAAACCTTGGGTCAGTACGTCAGGCGCTTTCGTGTAGAAGTTGGTCATGTTGTGGATTTGAACGACCTTCAGGTTGTGGGTCTCTTTCAGAATGGTTTGGATCTTGTAAAATCAAAAAAGTTGGTGAAAGAGATGATGTTCATGTAGGGATTTCGACACATAAAAGCAGCGAAAAAATTAAAATTTTCAAAGACAATTCTGAAACCCTAAAACAGGATCCATGCGAAAACATATTAAATCAGTGGATTAGATATTATACCGATTATAGAAGCTAGAATTGATACAATCGAATCTCCAACGCAATCCAATAGAACTGCGCCTCTACGGTATCCACACGAACGTCCTGCGAATTGTCACACGTCTGCAGTAAAGAGAACCGCTGTACCAGCCACCAAGGATTAGGATTTTTGAAATTTTTCTCTTTAGTCTCTCTCTAAGAGCGGCTAGGTTTTTTTTAGGTTATGATGTAATTCCTAAAATGGCTGATATATCATATATATATATATATATATATATATATATATATATATATATAGCAGTCAAAAGGAATTAATCAAAACCTAATCTAATTATAAAATAAAATCTGAATTTATATATATATATATATATTATATCTTAATTAAGTCTTACTTAATTAATATACACATATATATATATATATATTATCCTATTAATTTAAATTTATAATTTAAATACTATCAATTATATTGACATATTTAAATCCTTACAATTTAAATTAATTTCCTTTTTTATTACGTTCTATGTGTGTGACCCTATAGGTTATTATTACGGTTGCAATAATTTTAAAATCATATTATAAAATTATAAACAGTGAGCGACATCTAGTAATGCATCACTGCTACCCAAGTAATAATAAGATCGATGATTCGATGCATCCTTTTCGTGACCAATGTTTCAATATAATTTAATCCTTTTAACCGTGACATCCTAGATTAAACTCGAGTAATGGAATGTGTCATACTATTCATAATTTAATTTGAGTTTTCTTGATCAATGAGTAGACTATATGAAACAAATCACTATTTGAGCATGGTCATGCATTTCATAGTCCTACTCAATCAAGAGGCCTATGGATATCACCCCTAATATGTAGGAGGGTTAAATTCCATCTAGATCACTCATATTCCTCACACGATTCATGATGTACCCAATAATCACCTTTATAGTTCACCCTATTAAAGGTGACCTTTGATGATATCAAAGTACATAAATTCCCGTGTAGTAATATAGTGATTTCAGGTCGGAGGATCATTACATCATTGCCACTATGAGAATCGCAAATGACATTTTGCATAATGATCCACGTAGAATTCTCATGGTGGGTCTGTCCAGTACATCGTTCTCTAACATGTACCTATGCATTGACTCAATATCTCATATATTTATGACCAATGAGATTTGGTCATCAGTCAATACACATACTAGTCTCAATGTATCATTGTTGTCCCATCAACAGTGATACTCGACTAGGGACATTTAAGAACAATGATACTAATTGTAATTATATAATCTCATGTTCAAGTCACATAATTGAAACTATATAATTTGTATCACTATTCTAAGGAATTTTATTATGTTAACATTTATATTACGCAGTAAATAAAACCATAATAAAATCATTCATTTATTCAATCAAATATAATATCAAAATGTTAAACAATTATATCAAATAATTGGCCTCTAGGGCATAAACTCTAACAGTTCAACTATTCGAAGAGCCTGACAAAAGTGTTTGATAAGGCTGAAGGTTTCATAGTGGTGGAAGAGGCAATTAGCAGCCTAAAGAAAAATATGTTAAAAGGCCAAAGGATAAAGAGAAGAGTAATAATAATAAGTCAGAGGGGTATCAGAAGGAGTACAACAACAATAATGGTTGTTCGGTAGAAGGACGTCCATCTTTCCCGAATCAAAGGGTTAACAATATTTACACTAAGCTTAAAACCGATTAGGCTACCATTTTGGAACATATGAAGGAAAAGTCTTATTTCGAACCAACCAAAGACAACATAAAGCCAAATAAAAGAAATGCGAACAAGTATTGTGATTACCATGGATCAGTTGGACATTCATCATATAATTTTTGGGGTCTGATGGATTTAATTGAAAAGAATGTACAAAGCGGAGCCTTGGTTCAGTGCGTTGCAGGATGGAACGCTTCAGAAGTACATCTGGAAAACAACGCCCCAGTAAAGAACCTAGTCGATCAACCCCAATAACAGGATCAAACCCAGCCAGTGTGCCGGGTAGTAGATATGATCATGAGCGGATTAGTCGAGAAGGTTACTATAACGCCCCAAAATACGGTCTATTTTTAAACCTGGATTCGATGCATCTCTATGCTTCTCATTCCTTACATACATCCATATATCTTTAAGATATATTTAAAACTTCAAAATATAACAATATATTTCTTTAAATCCCATATTTTATTACCTTAAAATCTTTAATTCATTACAAATAATGATAATTACATTATTCTTTACTTCATTACAAGTGTGACTTCCATCCATCACAACAAATATATAACAATTTAATTAACTATTCTACAAGTCTTGGCTTTTACTTCTCTTTAATCTTCATTCTCATCCATATAATGAATAACACTTTCCCAGGATACTGATCAGTTGTTCTTCACAGGATCCTTTAATTCTTTCCATTTTCTTTGATTTTTTTAAGCAAGTGTGAGCATTCAATTGTTCAACAAGTTCTAGCAATTGAATAATAATAAAATTAATAATCAAATATTATTTACTTACAAAACTTTAATAACTGAACAATAGTTATGAAGCAGCTCGAACTGTAACTGTGAGACACCGAATTTTATGAAATAAAAGTATTCAATTTTTCTATTTCGGTGAATAGTTAAATTGATAAAAGTTTAAAGTTAAGGGTGATATTTAAAAAATTTTCAAAGTAAGCAAGTTGTTATAAAATAATCGGTGGTAAAATACGCGTGGTTGCATAGTAGCACACAGTATTGATTATTAATGCTTACGTGAGAAGTCACTCAGTTTGATTGAATTATTGTCGATATATTATATATTATTAAATCAATAATGGAGATAACAAAGTTATTAATATTATTATTTGCAATATTAACGATGTCTAGAAGTTCTTCCAATGAGAGGTTTGGTCACCTAATTGCTGGCATGATAGAGAGAAATCCTTATTCGAAAGCCCCTCTTTCACAGGAGCGACACGGTCAATTAATAGTGTGAATTATAATAATGATGATGAAGTTTGTTTTATTAGTATTATTAATGTAATAAAAGCGAGAAAAGCTTTTTATATAAAATAGAATACTTTTTATAAAGTTATTCATTTTATTAGACAATAATTAGAATATATTATATTTTATTACGCATAGTGTTTTTATAGTAAAATCTTTTTATATAAAAAAGAATACTTTTATAAAATTATTTGTTTTATTAGACAATAATTAGAATATATTATATTTTATTATGCATAGTGTTTACATAGTAAAATCTTTTTATATAAAACATAATACTTTTATAAAGTTATTCATTTTATTAGATTATAAATAGAATATATTATATTTTATTTAAAAAGATTTTGTTTTATTAGTATATTTTATTAAATCAATCTGGACCGTTTGTTTAAAAATAAATCAATCTGGACCGTTCATGAATTAGTTACTATTCAATCCATTCTTCTATAAATAGAAGCTCATTCCTTCATTATTTCTTACTAATTCACTGAAACTCTAGAGAGAGAGAAACTGTAGAGAGAATTCTTCTGCTATAATCTTGAGCGTATTTCTTTAGAGTTTAAGAAAGCTTTGAGCGTAGTACAAGTTTTCTTCAAGTATATCCCCGCCCTACCCGTCGGAGTACTCTTCTTTATAAGGTAAGGGATATTATTTGTTGTACTCGTAAGGGGTATTATTTCTTTCGTATTCATGAAGAGAACTTACATTATTCCATTCTTTATTATTACATTGGAATAACTTTGATATCTGTGAGGCTATCCTATACTTGGTGAAATTCTTACATTATTCCATTTCTTATTATTATGTTGGAATAACTTTGTCTATCGCTGATACCACATACATGGTGAAATTCTTCTATTATTCCATTCTTTATTATTACGCCGGAATATCACATACATGCATTTACGCATGACCTGGTTCCATTATTTATTATTCTGTCGAAATATCTTGTCTGTGCGTTTACGCCTGACCTAGTTCCATTATTTATTATTTTGTTGGAATAACCTGTCTGTGCGGTCTATCGCATGCATGGTGATTTCTGCTGTTATTCCATTCTTTATTATTCTGTTCGAATAACCTGTCTATGTGGATTACCACATGCATGGTGAATGATCCTTTATATTCATTCCTTGTTAAATTATAGAAATGATTTGTTTACTTGGATTATGATGAAAGTTATAATAAAAGCATTGGACTGATGAAAATCATGGGTATATGTAGTATTAGTAAATGTTATGGTAATTTATGTTGGTTATTATATGAAAACATGAAAGTTTCTTAGAAATCACAAAGGGTTGAAAATCAGATTTTGGTGAAAATAGATCATGAAATTCAATTGACCATATCTCCTATTATATTTGGAATTTTTGAGTGTGGTCAAGTTCTAGAGTTAGATCTATGTGTTTTCTAACTTATCCAAGTGGAATCACTGGAAAATGTGTTGTAGATTTTCCTGTGGACTAATTTTAGCAAAGGAGTCAAAAACTAAAAATTTTCAAAAAGCTATTGCCTAGAAATTTAAAAGGGCATTTTCGTCAATTTATTTTGTGAGAAAAATTCTGGCCTTTTGGGACATGAAAATATATGGTATAAAGTACCTCCTGTCCAAAAATGAGATCATTCTGACTTAAAATGAGCAAGTTATGACCATTTCAATATTTAGATTTTTCCGACAAAAAATGCTATAACCGGAGTTCTATAACTCCGATGACCATGAAATTTAAAATGGAAGATCACGTTAACATGTTTAAGATCCTGCCAAGATTTGGAAATTTCTGGAGTTAAACTTGAGGTAGCTAATTTCTTAAGGAATTAATTAGAAATTGATTTTTAAAAAATAGTAAATGAATTTTAAAAATTTCGAGAAAAATATATGTTCAATATGGGACTATATTCTGCTAAATACTAGAAAAAAAATATTTTTGGGATTGATTTGGTATTTTTCATGAAAATAATCTAGTTATGAGTAAATGAGTTAAATATGTTATGTGATGTAATAAAATTGGAAAATAGGATTTTATGGCTTGGGAATCCTATATAGGGTATATGCAGATTTTTGATAAGGGATTTTATCATTGGTGATGAAATCTTATGAGTATGACATTTTTGAATGATTAAATGCATTATTTGGTAGAATGTAAACAATTGAAATATATTGTTTATAAGTTTAAGAAATAATTAAAATATTATTATAATATTAAGGATATTAGATTATGAGATTATTAAGTGATTGATAACATTTTGTTATTATTGAACGCTGGATAAACTGTATTATAAATATTTAATATTTATCCTTTATCTCATTTGATTGAATCTTTATATCATTGTTATTATCCTCATGTTTATATTATGTTGAAAGTCATCTGTGGCCTGTAGTACATAGATGGACTTGGTATGATTATGACTAGGGATTATTCGGTATAATCATGACCGTAATGTTACAAATGATGTGGAAAAAGTCCTCATTGGCCCGTAGTGCATTGATGGACAGTTTTTGGTATGATTATGGCTATGGATTCTCTTCGGCCAAGGGTGCGAAGATGAATTATTTTATGACATGATCATGACCTTAATGTTAAAAATGATGTGGTAAAAGTCATCTTTGGCCCGTAGTGCATAGATGGACTTGGTATGATTATGACTAGGGATTATTCGGTATAATCATGACCGTAATTGAAAACACGAATATCCTTGGCCCGTAGTGCATGGATAATTCGTGGTCGTGATACTATTAAGCCGAGTCTCAGCATTATTGGTTTTACAGTTGTATATCTTTGGCCTGTAGTGCAAAGATGAACTGTTGATTATTAGTTATACAGTTGTATATCTTTGGCCGTAGTGCAAAGATGAATTTATTAGTATGATTATGAGCAGGAATTGTGATATGGTATAACCATAATTTTTGATGTTTCAGGTGAAGATAGGTGATGTAAATTATCTTCGTCCTGGGTGCGAAAAGGAATTTAGAATCACAATTATGATTATGAGTTATTCATATAATTGTAGACATGAATTGTTGATTGATGTTACATGGATAAAACATTATTGGTGGAATTTTAACATGGAGAGGATAATAGACCTGATGGTCTATTTGACTCTTTTAATGGATTGCTCGTTCCGCTACAAATATGGTTGAAAAGTTTTATCATCTACCATATGTTCTAAATCTCTGATTTATTATTGACGAAGGCTATTGATAATTTAATTATCTTTAGTTATGATATTCTTTACTGGGCTAGTTGTGCTCACCCTTTTTGCTTCACAATTCCTTTTAGGTAATAAGAGTGTTGCCGAGTCAAGCGGGGATAACAGGGGAATAGAACGGTGGTTTATAGCTATTGAGGTTCTCCCTAAATAGTATGGAAATAATTTTATTGAGAACTTTAGATAAGTGTGTCGTAGTGTATACGTCATTTGATATTTAATTTTGGTGAACCGAATAGGGTGAGGTGAACCTAACTTTGGAAGGGTGTTTTCCCACTATCATACAAGATGTCTAATGACATAAAACCTCGTGTTATCATAAGATAGGGTTGTGCACATCCACTTGCTGAGTATATCTACGAGCACTGCCTATATGATCTTGGAGTTTATTTGAAATATAATTTTCACTTGGAGACATTGGAGATAGTTATATGTCAAGAGAAGACTCACCATTGGAAAGAAGATGATAGTAATCTTCTCGTTTTCTTTGGGGTCTATTAGGTCAACCAAGAATAATTACGTGGACATATGATATCTATCATAACCTAGACGCGTGGCCTCCCAGTATGCGAAGGTTTCTTGAGTACTTCCCAAAGATTTTAATTTCTAAAACAGTTTTTGACTGTACTTTTATGTAACGTACCATTGTAAGGTTGTGGTCAAGGCACCATGAGAGCTACATACATTTGTATTAAAACTCACGTATATAATTGTAAATGTCAGTATTTTGCACAACAGATTGTATAAATAAAGTTGTCGATGAGTGTATTTTCTGGCGACCTAAGATGGGTGATGTATACCTATTTTGGGGGCGTCACATTTGGTATCAGAGCTTAGGTATATGGTCATTTGGCAAGAGATATGAGTCTAGAACTAGGAGGGAGAGGCGAGTAATATACTTCAGCTAGTGTGTGACTTACCTAAATTTGAAATTGTTTACTTGATAAGTTGACAAATTATGATATGTCAATTAACCTTGTTTTGAAGTATATTCTAGAATGATATCTGAAACACAAGAGATGAGCAATGGGGAAATCATGATACAAAGGAAATAACCGGGAAGGTACAATCCGAAAAGAAAGTAAGGTATTCTCATCTCTTCGAAATACATGTACGTACGTAAATTTCGTGAGCGAAATTTCATAAGCAGGGGAGATTGTGAGAACCCGAATTTTATGAAATAAAAGTATTCAATTTTTCTATTTTGGTGAATAGTTAAATTGATAAAAGTTTAAAGTTAAGGGTGACATTTGAAAATTTTTCAAACTAAGCAAGTTGTTATAAAATAATCGGTGATAAAATACGCGTGGTTGCATAGTAGCACACGGTATTGATTATTAATGCTTACGTGAGAAGTCACTCAGTTTGATTCAATTATTATCGATATTTTATATATAATTAAATTAATAATTGATATAACAAAGTTATTAATATTATTATTTGCAATATTAACGATGTACAGAAGTTACGCGAGGAGAGGTTTGGTCACCTAATTACGCGCATGATAGGAGAAATCCTTATTGGAAAGCCCCTTCTTTCACAGGAACGACACGGTCGATTAATAGTGTGAATTATAATAATGATGATGAAGTTTGTTTTATTAGTATTATTCTTCGTAATAAAGCAGAGAAAAGTTTTTTATATAAAACAAAATACTTTTATAAAGTTATTTGTTTTATTAGACAATAATTAGAATATATTATATTTTATTATGCATAGTGTTTTTTATAGTAAAATCTTTTTATATAAAAATGAATACTTTTATAAAGTTATTCATTTTATTAGATTATAAATAGAATATATTATATTTTATTTAAAAAGATTTTGTTTTATTAGAATATTTTATTAAATCAATACAGACCGTCAGTTTAAAAGTAAATCAACTGGATAGTTCATGAATTAGTTCTTATTCAATCCATTCTTCTATAAATAGAAGCTCATTCCTTCATTATTTCTTACTTAATTCTTTGAAACTCTAGAGAGAAAGCGTAAAGAGAATTCTTCTGCTATAATCTTGAGCGTATTTCTTTAGAGTTTAAGAAAGCTTTGAGCATAGTACAAGTTTTCTTCAAGTATATCCCCGCCCTACCCGTCGGAGTACTCTTCTTTATAAGGTAAGGGATATTATTTTTTGTACTCATAAGCGGAATTATTTCTTTTCGTATTCATGAAGAGAAACACATTATTCCATTCTTTATTATTCTCGTTGGAATAAGCTGTATCTGTGAAAGCTACCCTATACTTGGTGAAATTCTTACATTATTCCATTTCTTATTATTATGTTGGAATAACACGTCTATCGCAAGTACCACATACATGGTGAAATTCTTCTATTATTCCATTCTTTATTATTCAGCCGGAATATCCACATGCGTGCGTTACGCATGACACAGTTCCACTATTTATTATTCGTCGAAATAACATGTCATGCGTGCGTTTACGCTTAACTCGGGTTCCATTATTTATTATTACATTGGAATAACACATGCATGCGATCTATCGCATGCATGGTGATTTCTTACATTATTCCATTCTTTATTATTACATTGGAATAACTGTCGATGTGGATTATCACATGCATGGTGAATGATCCTTTATATTCATTCCTTGTTAAATTATAGAAATGATTTATTTACGTGGATTATGATGAAAGTCATAATAAAAGCATTGGACTGATGAAAATCATGGGTATATGTAGTATTAGTAAGTGTTATGGTAATTTATGTTGGTTATTATGTGAAAAAAATGAAAGTTTCTTAGAAATCACAAAGGGTTGAAAATCAGATTTTGGTGAAAATAGAACATGAAATTCAATTGACCATATCTCCTATTATATTTCGAATTTTTGAGTGTGGTCAAGTCCTAGAGTTAGATCTATGAATTTTCTAACTTATCCAAGTGCAATCACTGGAAAAGGTGTTGTAGATTTTCGTGTGGACTGATTTTAGCAAATGAGTCAAAAATTGAAAATTTCCAAAAAGCTACTGCCTAGAAATTTAAAAGGGTATTTTCGTCCATTTAATTTGTGAGAAAAATTCTGGCCTTTTGGGACATGAAAATATATGGTATAAAGTACCTTCTGTCCAAAAATGAGCTCATTCCGACTTAAAATGAGCAAGTTATGACCATTTCAATATTTAGATTTTTAGACAAAAAGCGTTATATAGGAGTTCTATAACTCGATGACCATGAAATTTAAACTGGAAGATCACGTTAACATGTGTAAGATCCTTGCCAAGATTTGGAAATTTCGGAGTTAAACTTGAGGTAGCTAATTTCTTAAGGAATTAATTAGAAATTGATTTTGAAAAATAATAAATGAATTTTAAAAATTTCGAGAAAAAATATATGTTCAATATGGGACTATATTCTCGCTAAATCCAGAAAAGAAATATTTTGGGACCTGATTTGGTATTTTTCATGAAAATGATCTAGTTATGAGTAAATGAGTTAAATATGTTATGTGAAGTAACAAAATTGGAAAACAGGATTTTATGGCTTGGGAATCCTATATAGGGTATATGAAGATTTTTGATAATGGATTTTATCATTGGTGATAAAATCTTATGAGTATGGCATTTTTGAATGATTAAATGCATTATTTGGTAGAATGTAAACAATTGAAATAAATTATTTATAAGTTTAAGAAATAATTAAAATATTTTTATAATATTAATGATATTAGATTATGAGATTATTAAGTGATTGATAACATTTTGTTATTATTGAACGCTAGATAAACTGTATTATAAATGTTTAATATTTATCTTTTATCTCATTTGATTGAATCTTTATATCATTGTTATTATCCTGATGTTTATATTATGTTGAAAGTCATCTGTGGCCTGTAGTACATAGATGGACTTGGTATGATTATGACTAGGGATTATTCGGTATAATCATGACCGTAATGTTACAAATGATATGGAAAAAGTCCTCATTGGCCCATAGTGCATTGATGAACAGTTTTTGGTATGATTATGGCTATGGATTCTCTTCGGCCAAGGGTGCGAAGATGAATTGTTTTATGGCATGATCATGACCTTAATGTTACAAATGATGTGGTAAAAGTCATCTTTGGCCTAGTAGTGCATAGATGGACTTGGTATGATTATGACGAGGATTATTCGGTATAATTATGGTAGTAATTGAAAACACGAATATCCTTGGCCCGTAGTGCATGGATAATTCATGGTCGTGATACTATTATTGTTTGAGTCTCGGCATTATTGGTTTTTCTGATTGTATATCTTTGGGCTGTAGTGCAAAGATGAACCGTTGATTATTGGTTTATCTGGTTGTATATCTTTGGTAGTAGTCAAAGATGAATTTATTAGTATGATTATGAACAGGAATTGTGATTTGGTATAACCATGATTTTTGATGTTTCAGGTGAAGATAGGTGATGTAAATTATCTTCGTCCTGGGTGCGGAAAGGAATTTAGAATCGCAATTATGATTATGAGTTATTAATATTATTGTAGATAGGAATTGTTGATTGATGTTACAGGGATAAAACATTA
Source organism: Panax ginseng (assembly GCA_020205605.1). Classification (NCBI taxonomy): domain Eukaryota; kingdom Viridiplantae; phylum Streptophyta; class Magnoliopsida; order Apiales; family Araliaceae; genus Panax; species Panax ginseng. The sequence continues at coordinate 108,579,721 of CM035139.1, forward strand.
TTGGTGGACTTTTAACATGGAAAGGATAATAGACCTGATGGTCTATTTGACTCTTTTAATGGATTGCTCGTTCCGCTACAAATATGGTTGAAAAGTTTTATCATCTACCATATGTTATAAATCTCTGATTTATTATTGACGAAGGCTATTGATAATTTAATTATCTTTAGTTATGATATTCTTTACTGGGCTAGTTGTGCTCACCCTTTTTGCTTCACAATTCCTTTTAGGTAATAAGAGTGTTGTCGAGTCAAGCGAGGATAACAGGGGAATAGAACGGTGGTTTATAGCTATTGAGGTTCTCCCTAAATAGTATGGAAATAATTTTATTAAGAACTTTAGATAAGTGTGTCGTAGTGTATACGTCATTTGGTATTTAATTTTTGTGAACCGAATAGGGTGAGGTGAACCTAACTTTGGAAGGGTGTTTTGCCACTATCATACAAGATGTCTAATGACATACAACCTCGTGTTATCATAAGACAGGGTTGTGCACATCCACTTGCTGAGTATATCTACGAGCACTGCCTATATGATCTTGGAGTTTATTTGAAATATAATTTTCACTTGGAGACATTGGAGATAGTTATATGTCAAGAGAAGACTCACCATTGGAAAGAAGATGATAGTAATCTTCTCGTTTTTCTTTGGGGTCTATTGGGTCAACCAAGGATAATTCTGTGGACATATGATATCTATCATAACCTAGACGCATGGCCTCCCATGTACAAAGGTTTTCTTGAGTACTTCCAAAAGATTTTAATTTCTAAAACAGTTTTTGAGTGTACTTTTATGTAACGTACCATTGTAAGGTTGTGGTCAAGGCACCATGAGAGTTACATAAATTTGTATTAAAACTCACAGTATACCTGTCATAGTATTTTGCACAACATTTGTATAAATGAAGTTGTCAGTAGTGTATTTTCTGGCGACCCAAGATGGGTGATGTATACCTATTTTGGGGGCATCACATTTGGTATCAGAGTTTAGGGATATGGTCGCTGGCAGAGATATGAGTCTAGAACTAGGGGGGGAGAGACGACTAATATACTTTTCTAGTGTGTGACTTACCTAAGCAGAAATTGTTTACTTGATAAGTTGACAAATTATGATATGTCAATTAACCTTGTTTTGAAGTATATTCTAGAATGATATCTGAAACACAGGAGAAGAACAATGGAGAAATCATGATACAGAGGAAATAACCGGGAAGGTACAATCCGAAAAGAAAGCAAGGTATTCTCATCTCTTCGAAATACAGGTACGTACGTAAATTTCGAGGGCGAAATTTCATAAGGAGGGGAGATTGTGAGAACCCGAATTGTATGAAATAAAAGTATTCAATTTTTCTATTTTGGTGAATAGTTAAATTGATAAAAGTTTAAAGTTAAGGGTGACATTTGAAAATTTTTCAAAGTAAGCAAGTTGTTATAAAATAATAAATTGGTAAAATACGGCGTGGTTGCATAGTAGCTGCGGTATGGATTATTAATGCTTACGTCTTGAAGTCACTCAGTATGATTCAATTTTTATCAATATTTTATATATTAATAAATTAATAATTGATATAACAAAGTTATTAATATTATTATTTGCAATATTAACGATGTCTAGAAGTTCTACCAAGGAGAGGTTTGGTCACCTAATTACGCATGATAGGGAGAAATCCTTATTGGAAAGCCCCTCTTTCTCAGGAACGACACGGTCGATTAATAGTGTGAATTATAATAATGATGATAAAGTTTGTTTTATTAGTATTATTAATGTAATAAAAGCAGAAAAGCTTTTATATGAAAGCAGAATACTTTTATAAAGTTATTCGTTTTATTGTACAATAATTAGAATATATTATATTTTATTATGCATAGTATTTTGCATAGTAAAATCTTTTTTATATAAACAGTAATACTTTTATAAAGTTATTTGTTTTATTAGACAATAATTAGAATATATTATATTTTATTATGCATGGTGTTTGAATAGTGCCTTCATAGTGTTTCAGATAGTAAAATCTTTTTATATAAAATAAAATACTTTTATAAAGTTATTCATTTTATTAGATTATAAATAGAATATATTATATTTTATTTAAAAGATTGTGTTTTATTAGAATATTTTATTAAATCAATACGGACCGTTCATGAATTAGTTCTTATTTAATCCATTCTTCTATAAATAAGCTCATTCCTTCATTATTTTTTCTGAATTCTTTGAAACTCTAGAGAGAGAAAGCGTAAAGAGAATTCTTACGCTATAATCTTGGCGTATTTCTTTAGAGTTTAAGAAAGCTTTGAAGCGTAGTACAAGTTTTCTTCAAGTATATCCACGCCTACAATTGGTCGGAGTACTCTTCTTTATAAGGTAAGTGATATTATTTGTTGTACTCGTAAGGGTATTATTTCTTTCGTATTCATGAAGAGAACTTACATTATTCCATTCTTTATTATTACTGTTGGAATAACATGTATCGCTGTGCTACCCTATACTTGGTGAAATTCTTCTGTTATTCCATTTCTTATTATTATGTTGGAATAACCTGTCTATGTGAAGTACCGCATACATGGTGAAATTCTTCTATTATTCCATTCTTTATTATTCTGTCGGAATATCCTGTTTGTGCATTTACGCATGACCTGGTTCCATTATTTATTATTCTGTCGAAATATCTTGTCTGTGCTTTTACGCCTGACCTAGTTCAATTATTTATTATTCTGTTGGAATAACTTGTCATCGTGGTCTATCGCATGCATGGTGATTCCATTTGTTATTCCATTCTTTATTATTCTGTTGGAATAACCTGTCAATGTGGATTACCACATGCATGGTGAATGATCCTTTATATTCATTCCTTGTTAAATTATAGAAATGATTTATTTACGTGGATTATGATGAAAGTCATAATAAAAGCATTGGACTGATGAAAATCACGGGTATATGTAGTATTAGTAAGTGTTATGGTAATTTATGTTGGTTATTATGTGAAAAAATGAAAGTTTCTTAGAAATCACAAAGGGTTGAAAATCAGATTTTGGTGAAAATAGAACATGAAATTCAATTGACCATATCTCCTATTATATTTCGAATTTTTGAGTGTGGTCAAGTCCTAGAGTTAGATCTATGAATTTTTTAACTTATCCAAGTGCAATCACTGGAAAAGGTGTTGTAGATTTTCGTGTGGACTGATTTTAGCAAATGAGTCAAAAACTAAAAATTTCCAAAAAGCTACTGCCTAGAAATTTAAAAGGGCATTTTCGTCCATTTAATTTGTGAGAAAAATTCTGGCCTTTTGGGACATAAAAATATATGGTATAAAGTACCTCCTGTCCAAAAATGAGCTCATTCCGACTTAAAATGAGCAAGTTATGACCATTTCAATATTTAGATTTTTAAAATGAAAACGCTATAACCGAAAGTTCTATAACTCAGATGACCATGAAATTTAAACTGGAAGATCACGTTAACATGTGTAAGATCTCGCCAAGATTTGGAAATTTACGGAGTTAAACTTGAGGTAGCTAATTTCTTAAGGAATTAATTAGAAATTGATTTTGAAAAATAATAAATGAATTTTAAAATTTCGAGAAAAATATATGTTCAATATGGGACTATATTACGCTAAATCCCAGAAAAGAAATATTTTTGGGACCTGATTTGGTATTTTCATGAAAATAATCTAGTTATGAGTAAATGAGTTAAATATGTTATGTGAAGTAACAAAATTGGAAAACAGGATTTTATGGCTTGGGAATCCTATATAGGGTATATGAAGATTTTTGATAAGGGATTTTATCATTGGTGATGAAATCTTATGAGTATGGCATTTTTGAATGATTAAATGCATTATTTGGTAGAATATAAACAATTGAAATATATTGTTTATAAGTTTAAGAAATAATTAAAATATTATTATAATATTAAGGATATTAGATTATGAGATTATTAAGTGATTGATAACATTTTGTTATTATTGAACTCTGGATAAACTGTATTATAAATATTTAATATTTATCCTTTATCTCATTTGATTGAATCTTTATATCATTGTTATTATCCTCATGTTTATATTATGTTGAAAGTCATCTGTGGCCTGTAGTACATAGATGGACTTGGTATGATTATGACTAGGATTATTCGGTATAATCATGGTAGTAATGTTACAAATGATGTGGAAAAAGTCCTCATTGGCCCGTAGTGCATTGATGGGACGAGTTTTGGTATGATTATGGCTATGGATTCTCTTGACCAAGGTGCGAAGATGAATTATTTTATGACATGATCATGACCTTAATGTTAAAAATGATGTGGTAAAAGTCATCTTTGGCCCGTAGTGCATAGATGGACTTGGTATGATTATGACTAGGGATTATTCGGTATAATCATGACCGTAATTGAAAACACGAATATCCTTGGCCCGTAGTGCATGGATAATTCGTGGTCGTGATACTATTAAGCCGAGTCTCAACATTATTGGTTTTACAGTTGTATATCTTTGGCCTGTAATGAAAAGATGAACTATTGATTATTGGTTATACAGTTGTATATCTTTGGCCGTAGTGCAAAGATGAATTTATTACTATGATTATTTGCAGGAATTGTGATTTGGTATAACCATGATTTTTGATGTTTCAGGTGAAGATAGGTGATGTAAATTATCTTCGTCTTGGGTGCGAAAAGGAATTCAGAATCACAATTATGATTATGAGTTATTCATATAATTGTAGACATGAATTGTTGATTGATGTTACAGGGATAAAACATTATTGGTGGACTTTTAACATGGAGAGGATAATAGGCCTGATGGTCTATTTGACTCTTTTAATGGATTGCTCGTTCCGCTGCAAATATGGTTGAAAAGTTTTATCATCTACCATATGTTCTAAATATCTGATTTATTATTGTCGAAGGCTATTGATAATTTAATTATCTTTAGTTATGATATTCTTTACTGGGCTAGTTGTGCTCACCCTTTTTTTTGCTTCTGATTCCTTTCGTGTAATAACTTGTGTTCTTAGCCGAGTCAAGCGGGGATAACAGGGGAATAGAACGGTTGTTTATAGCTGTTAAGGTTCTCCCTAAATAGTATGAAAATAATTTTATTGAGAACTTTAGATAAGTGTGTTGTATTGTATACGTCATTTGATATTTAATTTTGGTGAACTGAATAGGGTGATGTGAACCTAACTTTGGAAAGGTGTTTTGCCACTATCATACAAGATGTCTAATGACATACAACCTCGTGTTATCATAAGATAGGGTTGTGCACATCCACTTGCTGAGTATATCTATGAGCACTACCTATATGATCTTGGAGTTTATTTGAAATATAATTTTCACTTGGGGACAGTAGAGATAGTTATATGTCAAGAGAAGACTCACCATTGGAAAGAAGATGATAGTAATCTTTTCATTTTTCTTTGGGGTCTATTGGGTCAACCAAGGATAATTCTGTGGACATATGATATCTATCATAACCTAGACGCATGGCCTCCCATGTACGAAGGTTTCCTTGAGCACTTCGCAAAGATTTTAATTTCTAAAACAATTTTGACTGTACTTTTATGTAATGTACCATTGTAAGGTTGTGGTCGAGGCACCATGAGAGTTACATACATTTGTATTAAAACTCATAGTATACTTGTCGTCGTATTTTGTACGACAATTGTATAAATAAAGTTTTCAGTAGTTTATTTTCTGGCGACCCAAGATGGGTGATGTATACCTATTTTGGGGGCGTCACAGTAACGCCCCAGAAAATTGAACCTTTTGTAAATACTTTTATAATGAATAAAATAATATTATTTGTTATTATTATGTGTTGATAAGATGAATGTCGTCCTATAACCTAGAAACATCGGAACGTTGTAGTATTTTAACTACGTGAGATTATTAAAGTGTTTGAATTTCCAAGACGAAAATAAAAGTTTTCCGAGAAATTTTCTGAAAAACACTATTCATCGATTTCCGCTCGGGAATTATTTTTGAACTTCTGAGAAATCTGTAACGTTATAATATCAAGGTGAGATAGATTGTGTAATAATAATCTAAGTATGGAAAACGCAATATTTCACATGCGGACTTAATTAGAGAACGTTAGGAATATTAAGCATTAAGAAGAGATTATATTGATTGTATGATATGTAAGTATTGTGCGAGGTATTGAATGCAAGTATATTATGAAGTATTATACGAGTATGTATGGAGAATGGAATAACTTATATTATGAATTAATATACGAGATAGAATACAAGGATTATACGTATAGTATATGTGATAAGATTTTTAATTAAAAGACATGGACTTGTTGGATTGTGTAACAATTGAATAGTCCAATATGCATTAAGGGACAAGCCCAAGATGTATTAGGTATTAAGCTAAGTGTTGGTTTATATAAAGCCAAATTGAGTAATGCAAGCCCAAAGGATGGAGTTAAGGTAAGTGGACTAGAGCCCAAATCATGATCCATTAGATAATTAGGATCCATGGAGAAACCCATGGGTGAATTGGTGGGAAAGAACTTTATGTAATGGCCAAGTACTTTATGTGGTGATAAAGTATAGGATAAGTGTTGTGCTTAGCAAGTAATGAATAGTAAGGAGGTGTATTAAGGAGGTGGAGGGCCTAAATGACTAAATTACCCTAACCTTTGAAATCCTATAAATAGAGGACATGTTAGTTCATTTGTTGCTTGATTAATTTTCATCCAACAACTTCCTTTATAAAGTAACTTAAGTGTTAGAGAGAATAAGCACTTTTAAGTCACAACTTTCCTTGTGAGATTTCTAAGAAGGAGAAAACTAGTCATCAAAGGTAATGATCTTATGATCTAATAATCTTCTATCTCTATCATTGTAGGATGATAAGATAAGTGTAGTCTAATAAGTATGTATGTTAAGAATATGTAAGAATTGATTAATGAATGGACTTAAGCCGAATAAGTCATGAATAAGTAACTTGAAGCTACATAAGTTTTAAACTTATGAAGAACTTAGGATGAACTTGTCATATGATTGTCATATGAAGTTAGTATGTTTGGTAAGAATGTGAGTGTAGGACCCAAACTTTTTAAGAATGGTGTGGATATGATATAATGTTATAGTTGTGGGTAATATTTGAAATTTTTTGCAAAGTAAGCAAGTTGATATAAAATATTTGTTGTGTCAGTGAATATTCGATTGGTCGGGGAATATTCATTTTAACAGGGAATATTCGTATGACGACACAATCATTGGTGGACCCCACAACGGAAGTATTGTCGTAGTTAGAAAACGACAGAAATATCTTTTTATAAAAATAAAGGTGGAAGTTTTATCGTTAAACTGTTGAACTACCCGGTGGTAAAAGTACAGTAATACGCGTGGTTGCATAGTAGCACACGGTATTGATTATTGATGTTTACGTGAGAAGTCACTCAGTTATACTCAATTATTGCTACAATAATTATTGCATAGTATCTCACGTTATTTGATTCAATTATTGTCACATTATCATCTGCATATTATTTTATATTATTAAATTAATAATTCAGACAACAAAGTTATTCATATTATTATTTAGAATATTGACAATGTCTAGAAAGTTCTGTCGAGGAGAGGTTTGGTCACCTAATTGCGTGCCAATAGGGAGAAATCCTTATTGGAAAGCCCCCTCTTTCCTGAGAACGATCTGGTTGTTAAATATTGTTAGTTATAATATTAATGATGAATAATTGTTGAAGTATTAAGAATGTGTTTATTGAAGATAAGTGAATTACAAAAGTTAGAGGGGAATAATGCAAACTTGGAAAACTTTAGGGGTACTAAAGTGTAATAAGTTAAATCAATCTTGACCATTGGTGGTGATTTTAATAGTAAATCAATCTGGACCATTGATGGTGGTTTTAAAAGTAAATCATTCTGGACCGTCGGTGGTGGTTTTAAAAGTAAATCAATCTGGACCGTCGGTAGTGGTTTTAAAAGTAAATCAATCTGGACCGTCGGTTGTGGTTTTAATAGTAATCAATATGGATCGTCCATTCTAAAAGTGAATCAATCTGGACCGTTCGTGAATTAGTTACTATTTAGTCCATTCTCCTATAAATAGAAGCTTAATTCTTCTTTCATTCTCACCAATTCAATGAGATTCATAAGAGACATTATAGAGAGAGAAACTATAGAGAGCAAGAAGAAGTGTATTCTGCTACTTCCCTTTTGCAGTATCCAACTTTCTACTAAGGTAAGGGGTATTATTTCTTTCGTATTCATAAGTAATACTATTTTTTGTATTCATCCTTTAGTATGTCGGAATAACCTGTCTACGCGGATTACGTACCGTATGACAGGTGAAAATCCATTTGCAGTTTTCGTATGTTAATTCTTTTCATATTCTTAAATCTAAACTTACTATGATAAGTATTTCTTCTATAATCCTTGAAATTAGTGGAATATCCTTGAGTTTTGCGCTTCATCAAATATCATTTTATTGGAATATTGATATGAACTTTCTTATTAAATATCAATATTTTCACCTGAAGTACTATTCACAGGGTACTATTCACCTAATTACTATTCACTCAAATATTGTTCACTCGGGTATTTGGGGCACTTTTCATGTCGGGGGTACTATTCACGGGTGACTATTCACCCAATTACTATTCACTCAAATATTGTTCACTGGGATATTTGAGGCACTTTTCATGTCGGGGTACTATTCACGGGGTACTATTCCCGAAGTACTATTCACATGGTACTATTCATAGGGTACTATTCACCAAAAAATTTATTTCTTTTCTGTCTAAATTATTTTTGATACATGGATATTATTCTTGAATTTTTCTCCACAAAGCAGTATCATGTTGAAAATTTGGACATTATTGCATTCTGGATAAATTAAATTATAAATCTTTAAAAATTTATCATCTACTTTCTTTTAATTGAATTCTTATATCATTGTCATCATCCTCATGCTTATATTGTGATGAAAGTCATCTTTTGCTTATGTGCATAGATGGACTGTTGATTGGTATGATTATGACTAGGGATAATTCGGTATAGTCATGACCATTGATGATTACACAAATAATTCTTGGCCCGTAGTGCAAGAATAATTTGTGGACGTGATACTAATGAATATCCTTGGCCCGTAGTGTAGGGATGATTCGATGATGTGATCTATTTATTAAGCTGAGTCCCTGCAATAAAGTTAATGAACTTTTTAAATCATAGAAGATAGTAGATATCATGCTCTACTTGACTCTTCTAATGGATTGCTTATTCTGCTGCAGTTAAACTTGTTGTCTATTATATTCTATTAGTTTAACATTGTTGAAGGCTAATGATAACTTATTCTGCATTATCTTAGTCATAATATTTCTTACTGGGCTAGTTGAGCTCACCCTTTTACTTCCATTGTTCTCTCCAGGAAATGAGAACGTAGCCGGAACTTGTCGGGAAACGGAGTGATGGCCCGAGATGGTGTTATAGTAGTCCTCACTATTTTATAAAATAGTGTGCCAATAAATGTAATGAGGACTCTATTTGAGTTTGGATATTATCTAGAAGACAATATTCGTGTAAAAACTCTCAGCTCATGTTGTATAATTATGTTTGTATTTGTATTCTGTACAATGTATTTGGCGACCCAAGATGGGTGATGTATACCTATTTTGGGGGCGTCATAGTTGGTATCAAAGCTTAGGGATATGATCCCTGGCTGAGATGTGAGACAAGAAATAGGAGGGGAGAGACGGGGAATTCCTTCGCTAGTATGACCTACCTAAGTTTATTTGATATTTAATTGGTCGGTTAGAGTATAGGGATAATATGTGGAGTTTATCAAGTTGGAGCAAACCAATATGACCGTGTCGCAGTTCGAGGCTAAGTTTACCGAGTTGTCCTGGTTCGCATCCCATTTGGTTGATAATGAGGAGAGAATGACGCGAATGTTTCTACAAGGTTTGAGACCCGAAATACGTCAATACCTCATTTCTCATAAACTGTGTTTGTATTCAGATGTTGTAAATAGGGCTCAGTTATTGGAGCGCGATAATGAGTCAACCCAACCAAGAGAGAGCAGCCAACAAGTCAATAATACCAGTGGTAGCAGTCATCGAAGCGGTGACAACAAACGTGGAGGGAATCAACATGCAAGAAATGGTAACCACTCCGGTGGTAATCATGGCCAACATAATAGAAGTTGAAATTTCAAGAAGAGGAGATTCAATAATGATGGAAAGACATCAGCACCAGCACCTATTGTTAAGGAAGGAGAATGACCACCGGTCGTATGTTACAAATGCGGAGGAGAGGGCCACATCAGTCCAAACTGTACGCACTAGTACAAAACATGTTACAATTATGGAAGAAAAGGTCACCTAGCCGGATTTTATCATGCACCAAAGTTAAGTCCAACTGGGATGGAGGCATCAAAGGCCATCCCAGACAAGACAAAACCGATAGTTCAAGGGAGAACGTTTGTCATAACCTCCCAAAAAGCGAGGAATCCGAACGAGGTGATCACAAATAAGCTAATCATAAACTCTTGTGAAGCTTATACCTTATTTGATACCGGTTCTACCCATTCTTTTATTTCTCCTATTTGCGCTCAACGTTTAAATTTGACTTCGGAGAAATTAGACTTTGATTTATCTGTTGAAACTCCGTTGGGAGAAACCTTCATTACATCCACTGTTTATAAGTCTTGTTTGATTCAAATCGGTAACCGTACGTTAAATGTCGGTCTTATTTCTTTAAAAATACTTGCATTTGATGTGATTTTAGGAATTGATTGGTTGACTACTCATCATGCTAAAGTTGATTATTTTCGTAAGGTTGTTAGCTTTCATATTCCTAACCAACCTATTATGTGAATTCAAGCAACCAAACCATTAAAGTCAATCACTATCATCTCAAGCCATAAAGCTATTCATTTATTGAAAAATGGATGTCAAGCTTTCTTAGCTCATGTCACAGATTTAAACAAAAATACGTCAGTCTTGAATGATATTACTATTGTTAATAAATTTCCTGATGTATTCCCTAAAGAACTTCCTGGCCTACCCCCAGAGCGTGAAATTAAATTTTGTATCGACCTTGAATCCAGTAAAAAGCCCATTTCCAAAGCCCCATATCGAATGACTTCTATTGAACTTCAGGAGTTAAAAACCCAACTATAGGAATTGTTAGACATCGGTTTCATTCATCCTAGTACGTCTTCTTGGGGTGCTCCTGTTTTATTCGTGAAGAAGAAAGATGGAAGTATGCGACTTTGTATTGATTATCGGGAGTTGAATCATGTCACCATCAAAAATAGGTACCCATTACCTCGTATTGATGACCTATTTGACCAGTTGCATGGCGCCAAATTCTTTTCAAAAATCGATCTTCATTCCAGATATCATCAGTTAAAGATTAAAACCGATGACATCTCAAAGACTGCTTTCAGAACTCGGTACGGGCATTAGGAATTCCTAGTCATGTTTTTTGGATTGACTAATGCTCCTGCTGCCTTCATGGATATGATGAACCGAGTATTCAAGGAATATTTGGATCATTTTGTAGTCGTCTTTATTGATGACATCCTCATATATTCCAAAAGCCGTGAAGATCATGAGCAACACTTGAGGCTGATACTCCAAAATCTTCATGAAAACAAGCTTTATGCCAAGTTGAAAAAGTGCGAGTTTTGGCTTGAGGAAGTAGCATTCCTTGGGCATGTGATATCAAATTATGGAATATCTGTTGACCCAGCAAAGATTGAAGCAATTCAAAGCTGGGAGAAACCCAAGTCAGTGACCGAAGTACGTAGCTTTCTGGGCTTAGCTGGTTATTATCGGAGATTCGTGGAAGGATTTTCTCGAATCGCTACTTCATTAACTCAGCTGACTCAAAAAGATACCAAATTCGGTTGGAGCGAAGAATGTGAGAAGAGTTTTCAAGAACTCAAGAGGAGACTCATTTTAGCATCTGTTCTGACAATACCATCTGGTTCGGAGGGATTTGTCATCTACAGTGATGCTTCAGGCAAAGGTTTAGGATGTGTTCTTATGAAACATGGGAAAGTCATAGCCTATGCCTCTTGACAACTCAAAGAGTATGAGAGAAATTATCCTACTCATGATATAGAGTTGGAAGCTATCGTTTTTACGGTTAAGATTTGGAGGCATTACCTGTATGGAGAGAAGGTGGAGATTTATACGGAGCATAAAAGCCTCAAATATTTCTTCACTCAAAAGGAACTCAACATGCGACAAAGACGATGGCTTGAGCTGTTGAAAGATTATGATCATACCATTAAATACCATCTTGGAAAAGCGAACGTAGTAGCTGATGCATTGAGTAGAAGATCATATGCGGGTACGAGTGCGATATTGTCAACGCAAAGGCCCATTTTGTATGACTTACAAAGGATGGAGATAGAGTTAAAGACTCCAGGGACCCATGTGATGAATGCGAATATATGAGTAGAATCGACTTTAATCGATAAAGTTAAAGCTGCTCAAGCTACAGACATGGAGCTAATGCGTATGAAGAAGAAAGTGCAAGAAGGTGCTATTCCGGAAGAAAGAATCGATGAAGAAGGAATACTTTGAGTTAACTCCAGACTTTGTGTTCCTAACGATTCTGACTTGAAGTATAAAATCATAATGGAGGCGCACAACACACCATTTGCAATCCATCCCGGGAGTACCAAAATGTATCATGATCTTTGACATACATTTTGGTGGAGCAATATGAAGAGAGAGATAGTGGGGTTTATCTCAAGGTGTCTAACTTGTTAACGAGTCAAGGTGGAGCATCAAGTGCCAAAAGGTCCATTGCAACCACTTGAAATTCCAGAATGGAAATGGGAGCACATTACCATGGATTTTGTTACTGGTCTTCCCAAGGTTTCTCAAGGCATAGATGCAATTTGGGTCATTGTTGATAGATTGACCAAGTCTTCTCATTTCTTACGAAACGAGAAACTTATACACTTGAACGTCTTGCTTGTATGTACAATAAACGAGATTGTAAGATTGCATGGTATGCCAGTATCCATAGTTTCTGATCGAGACCCAAGATTCACTTTAAGATTTTGGGTTAGTTTGCAAAAAGCTATGGGCACGAATTTGCGATTCATCATCCTTAAACGGACGGACAATCAGAGAGGACTATTCAAACTCTTAAGGATTTATTAAGACTCTATGTCCTTGACTTCAAAGGAAATTGGGACAAGTTCTTACCATTGGTGGAGTTTTCCTACAACAATAGTTATCAAGCAAGTATTGACATGGCTCCATTTGAGGCGTTGTATGGAAGAAAGTGTCATTCTCCAGTATGCTGGGATGAGGTAGGTGAAACAACGTTGGTGGGACCAGAGTTGGTACATATGACAACGGAAAAGATTCAAATGATTCAACAACGTATACAAACCTCACAAGATCAACAAAAGAGTTATGCTGATCTTTATCGAAAAGACGTGGAATTCAATATTGGAGATCATGTGTTGTTACGTGTTGCTCCATGGAAAAGAGTTACGAGATTTGGAAAGAGAGTAAAGTTCAATCCTCGATTCATTGGCCCATTTGTAATCCTTGATCGAGTATGAACTGTGGCCTATAGACTGGCCTTACCGCCAAGTATGTCTCGTGTTCACAATGTTTTTCATATATCTATGTTACGTAAATATGTGAAAGACCCGAACCACATTATTGGATTAGAACCAGACGAGATAGAGGAAGATTTAATGTATGAAGAGGTAGCTGTTAAAATCTTGGATAAGAAGGATCATATTCTACGCTCCAAGGTTATACCTCAAGTCAAAGTTTTGTGGAGAAACAACAATGTGGAGGAAATGACCTAGGAGTTAGAATATGAAATGAAATCAAGGTTTCCTCACCTCTTCGACATATCAGGTATGTACCCTAATTTCGAGGACAAAATTTCATAAGAAGGGGAGGTTGTAAGACCCCAACTTTTTTGAATAAAGAATAATTTTTTTCGAAATATATTTTTGAATATTATGGCGTGGATATGATATAATATTATAGTTGTGGGTAATATTTGGAAATTTTGCAAAGTAAGCAAGTTGATATAAAATATTCGTTGTGTCAGTGAATATTCGATTGGTCGAGGAATATTCGTTTTAACAAGGAATATTCGTATGATGGCACAATCTTTGGTGAAACCCACAACGGAAGTATTGTCGTAGTTAGAAAATGACAGAAATATCTTTTTATAAAAATAACGGCGAAAGTTTTACCGTTAAACTGTTGAACTACCCGGTGGTAAAAGTACATGCGATGTCTGGCGTGGTTGCATAGTAGCACACGGTATTGATTATTGATGCTTACGTGAGAAGTCACTCAGTTATACTCAATTATTGCTACAGTAATTGTTGTATAATAACTCACATTATTTGATTCAATTATTGTGATATTACCATCTGCATAATATTTTATATTATTAAATCAATAATTGAGACAACAAAGTTATTCATATTATTATTTGCAATATTGACAATGTCTAGAAAGTTCTGTCGAGGAGAGGTTTGGTCACCCAATTGCGGCTATGATATGGAGAAATCCTTATTGAAAGCTCCCTCTTTCACAGGAATGATCTGGTTGTTAAATATTATGAGTTATAATATTAATGATGAATAATTGTTGAAGTATTAAGAATGTGTTTATTGAAGATAAGTGAATTACAAAAGTTAGAGGGGAATAATGAAAAAATTGGAAAACTTTAGGGGTACTAAAGTGTAATAAGTTAAATCAATCTGGACCATTGGTGGCGGTTTTAATAGTAAATCAATCTGGACCATTGATGGTGGTTTTAATAGTAAATCAATCTTGACCATTGATGGTGGTTTTAAAAGTAAATCAATCTGGACCGTCAGTGGTGGTTTTAAAAGTAAATCAATCTGGACCGTCGGTGGTGGTTTTAAAAGTAAATCAATCCGAACTGTCGGTTGTGGTTTTAATAGTAATCAATATGGACTGTCCGTTCTAATAGTGAATCAATCTGGACTGTTCGTAAATTAGTTACTATTTAGTCCATTCTCCTAAAAATAGAAGCTTAATACTTCTTTCATTCTCATCAATTCACTGAGATTCACAAGAGACACTATAGAGAGAGAAACTATAGAGAGCAAGAAGAAGAGTATTCTGCTACTTCACTTTTGCAGTATCCAGCTTTCTACTAAGGTAATGGGTATTATTTCTTTCGTATTCATAAGGAATACTATTTTTCCTATTCATCCTTTAGTATGTCGGAATAACCTGTCTATGCGGATTACGTACCATATGACAGGTGAAAATCCATTTGTAGTTTTTGTATGTTAATTCTTTTCATATTCTTAAATCTAAACTTACTATGGTAAATATTTCTTCTATAATCCTTGAAATTAGTGGAATATCCTTGAGTTTTGCACTTCATCCAGTATCATTTTATTGGAATATTGATATGAACTTTCTTATTAAATATCAATATTTTCACCCGAAGTACTATTCATAGGGTACTATTCACGGGTTTCTATTCACCCAATTATTATTCACTCAAATATTGTTCACTCGGGTATTTGGGGCACTTTTCATGTCGGGGTACTATTTACGGGGTACTTTTCTTGGGTTACTATTCACCCGATTACTATTCACTCAAATATTGTCCACTCGGGTATTTGGGACACTTTTCATGTTGGGGTAATATTCATGAAGTACTATTCACAGGGTACTATTCACGGGGTACTATTCACCAAAAATTTATTTCTTTTCTGTCCAAATTATTTTTGATACATAGATATTATTCTTGAATTTTACTCCACAAAGCAGTATCATGTTGAAAATTTGGACATTATTGAATTCTGGATAAATTAAATTATAAATCTTTAAAATTTTTTCATTTACTTTCTTTTAATTAGATTCTTATATCATTGTCATCATCCTCATGCTTATATTGTGATGAAAGTCATCTTTGGCTTACGTGCATAGATGGACTGTTGATTGGTATGATTATGACCAGGGATAATTCGGTATAGTCATGACCATTGATGATTACACGAATAATTCTTGGCCCGTAGTGCAAGAATAATTTATGGATGTGATACTAATTAATATCCTTGGCCCATAGTGCAGGGATGATTCGATGATGTGATCTATTTATTAAGCTGATTCCCAACAATAAAGTTAATGATAAACTTTTTAAATCATAGAAGATAGTAGACATCATGCTTTACTTGACTCTTCTAATGGATTGCTTATTCCGCTGCAGTTAAACTTGTTGCCTATTATATTCTATCAGTTTAACATTGTTGAAGGCTAATGAGAACTTATTCTGCATTATCTTAGTCATAATATTTCTTACTGGGCTAGTTTAGCTCACCCTTTTATTTCCATTGTTCTCTCCAGGAAATGAGAACGTAGCCGGAACTAGTCGGGAAACAGAGTGATGGCCCGAGATGGTGTTATAGTAGTCCTCACTATTCTATAAAATGGTGTGCCAATAAATGTAATGAGGACTTTATTTGAGTTTGGATATTGTCTAGAAGACAATATTCGTGTAAAAACTCTCAGCTCATGTTGTATAATTAAGCTTGTATTTGTATTCTGTACCATGTATTTGGCGACCCAAAATGGGTGATGTATACCTATTTTGGGGGTGTCACAGTCAGAACATTGAGTAAAGGACTTAAATCAATAATAAGTCATAAGGAATGAAAACTTGTAGGTTATAAGTTATTAAGTCATGAACTTATGGTGAATAAGCCAAAAATTACCTTGAAAATAAGTTGATGTAATAAGTAGTTTAAAATGTTCATATGATGATTATAATCCATTTAGAACGATGATCAAATCGTTAGTAATGAAGTTTCGCCGAAATTCACACGATTGGACGATAATCGTCGAATTCGTGAAATTCTCAAAATGAAAGTTGTATTTTGTGTTTTAACTTGAAAACGTTGGTTTTTGATGGAGACAAGTCATATTTTGCATTATAGAGTTGCGGACTCAAAAATGACCGAATTCTGACTTAGAACGAAGAAACGAGCGTTGAACGTTAACGAGCGGTTACCATTTTCGTTAAAAATGAACTAATAGGTGAATTTTTAGCAAACGAAGTCAAATAGATAAAATTCTTGCATGAACGCGTAGAGTATGTAATTTGTGAACCATAGGCTCTTGAACGAGCCAATTCGGACTTATAACAAAGAATTTATGCGTTCGGGAGTTTCGTAAAATTAAAAGTCTGTCAAATTTTTCTGAGGCACAGAGGCGCCAACCCAAGGCCAAATGGTGGTGCGGTGGCCATGACATAGTGTCTCAACTCTTTGGAGTTTCATGCATGGCAGCAATATATATATACATAGACTCATGTGGCAAGGTCGAGTCCGGTCTTTATCCATCTGAGAGTGAGCGCGCATCATGTGAGATAGAGAAGGAAGGGTGGCGCCGCAGCGCCAACCCTAGGGTTTGGACAGTAATGAAGGTTTACAAGTGTAGAATGAATAGTAACTCTTTGGTAATGAACTAAGGAACTTAATAAGGAATGTAAGGTATTGTTTAACCTTATTTATGTTGTCTAAAGGTGGAAGATAAGTAATCAAACATGAACGTAATGTGTATGTAAGAACGACTTAACGAAAAGCCGGAACCAATAAGAACAAATCTAAGTCATAATTAGATTGAGAAAAAGGGTAAGATACATTAGGAACCATGTATGTTCATTCATGACCTAATGTGTTATGTGATGTTATCAATTCTTGTAGAGACTTAAAGACTTAAAGCGAGAGCGTTATATTGATGGCAGGAGACGCTAAAAGGCAAGTATTCTAACCCTTGTTCCAGTTCAATCTGGACAAGCTTTGTAATTCATGTATTCTTACACATGAAGTATTTTATGATGAAGTCAAAGCCAACTCTTTCGGCTAGACTTATATTATGTAAGTATCAAAGCATGGTCAATGTTTACCAAGTTATATTGGTGTGGTTTTTAAACGAAGACTGAGTATGCTAAAAATGTTTTGTCGTCAAACGACAGACACGTGAGGTTGCCATAACTTAAACGTACACACATTTAATGAATGTAGTGTTAATCAACATAGAGTACTATAGGCTGATCACCTAGACGTGCTCATAAGAAATGTCGGACTTACAGACTTAGTGCCAGGATGTCCTTTTCAAAAGAACTTATGAAATGCTCAAGGTCTTGGACCAGAATTGATGTTTTACTGAATATTGTTGTTGTAAAACATTTTGAATGAAAAGAAGTGCTATTTTGATTATCAATAGTACTTCGTAACTATTGTTTAATTATTGAAGATATATGATTCCTATGTTTCAAGCATGTTGTTTATTAGAATTGTTGTACTTGCTGAGCTAGTCATGCTCACTCTTGCTTGAACCATATGAACACAGCTAAGATTGAATGGACCAAAGGCTCTGGCAAGGATAAAGGCAAGGCGAAGACGAACCCGTAGAATACTTATGTAATAGTATAGGGTGAATGATTGTAATATATTTGATATTATGAAAAGAATAATGTAACGGTTATAAAGAACCTGGGGGAATGTTAATATTATTTTGAATATATAGAAGACATATTCGTTCCTTTGAGACTTTTCAATTGAATGTATGTGTGAATGGTAGTACCGTGTAGCACCATCTGTCGGGTTGGAAGATACCCAGATTTGGGGGCGTCACAGGTTGGTATCAGAGCCTTAGGTTATAAAACTTAAGGGGGGATTAAAAACCTTAAGTCATAACCTTAAGAGAAGTCAAAGAAGTAAAAGAAGAAAATAACCTTATAAAAATGCATTATGATTATGTTATGTGTTTTTATTATTCTACTGACGTGTACTAATAAACTTAATTATTTTGTGTAGATGTCAGGAATAAATGGAATGCAGTTAGATGTGCAAGCAGTTAGTGAAGAGTCGGTTAACTAGATAGAGGTTATACCAAACCCCATAGCGGCAGAGCCTGAGCTAATTGTTATTGAGTCTTGAGACTAAGAGGATCCTGACCTCATGTCAGTATTCGATGGTATGATAGAAGAGGAGGTGGAGGTAGTGTCCTTTAACCTGATAGCTATAGCAGAGGAGATGGCTCCTGGGGAGTCGATGATGTCGTTATTCATGTCAGTATTGGATAGAAATATCCATTACAGTCAGGAGGTTAAGGAGCTAAAGGCAGAGCTCCAGGCGGTTATAAAAGACAAGACGGATGTGGAGTCCATATAGGTGCAGGAGCACGATGAAAGGTGTAAGACCCTAACTTTTTTGACTAAAGAATAATTTTTCTCGAAATATATTTTTTAATATTATGGTGTCGATATGATATAATGTTATAGTTGTGGGTAATATTTGGAAAATTTTGCAAAGTAAGCAAGTTGATATAAAATATTCGTTGTGTCGTTGAATATTCGATTGGTGTGGGAATTTTTCGTTTTAAAGGGAATATTAATTTGCGGCGACACAATCATTAGTGGACCTAATAGCGAAAGTAGTATTGTCGTAGTTAGAAAGCGCACGTAAATATCTTTTATAAAAATAACGACGGAAGTTTTACCATTAAACTGTTGAACTACCAGGTGATAAAAGTACAGTAATACGCGTGGTTGCATAGTAACACACGATATTAATTATTGATGCTTACGTGAGAAGTCACTCAGTTATACTCAATTATTGCTACAGTAATTGTTGCATAGTATCTCACGTTATTAGATTCAATTATTGTCACATTATCATCTGCATAATATTTTATATTATTAAATCAATAATTGAGACAACAAAGTTATTCATATTATTATTTGCAATATTGACAATGTCTAGAAAGTTTTGTCGAGGAGAGGTTTGGTCACCCAATTGCGCGCCAGTATGGAGAAATCCTTATTGGAAAGCTCCCTCTTTCCTGGGAATGATCTGGTTGTTAAATATTATGAGTTATAATATTAATGATGAATAATTGTTGAAGTATTAAGAATGTGTTTATTGAAGATAAGTGAATTACAAAAGTTAGAGGGGAATAATGCAAAAATTGGAAAACTTTAGGGGTACTAAAGTGTAATAAGTTAAATCAATCTGGACCATTGGTGGCGGTTTTAATAGTAAATCAATCTGGACCATTGATGGTGGTTTTAATAGTAAATCAATCTTGACCATTTATGGTGGTTTTAAAAGTAAATCAATCTGGACCGTTGGTGGTGGCTTTAAAAGTAAATCAATCTGGACAGTCAGTGGTGGTTTTAAAAGTAAATCAATCTGGACCGTTGGTTGTGGTTTTAATAGTAATCAATATGGACTGTCCGTTCTAATAGTGAATCAATCTGGACTGTTCGTGAATTAGTTACTATTTAGTCCATTCTCCTATAAATAGAAGCTTAATTCTTCTTTCATTCTCACCAATTCACTGAGATTCACAAGAGACACTATAAAGAGAGAAACTACAGAGAGCAAGAAGAAGAGTATTCTGCTACTTCACTTTTGTAGTATCCAGCTTTCTACTAAGGTAAGGGGTATTATTTCTTTCGTATTCATAAGGAATACTATTTTTTGTATTCATCCTTTAGTATGTCGAAATAATCTATCTACGCGGATTACGTACCGTATGACAGGTGAAAATCCATTTACAGTTTCGTATGTAAATTCCTTTCATATTCTTAAATCTAAACTTACTATGGTAAGTATTTCTTCTATAAACCTTGAAATTAGTGGAATATCTTTGAGTTTTACGCTTCATCCAGTATCATTTTATTGGAATATTGATATGAACTTTCTTAATAAACATAAATGTTTTCACCCGAAATACTATTAACAGGGTACTATTCACGGGTTACAATTCACCCGGTTACTATAATATTATTCACTCGGGTATTCGGGGCACTTTTCATGCTGAGGTACTATTCACGAGTTACTATTCACCCGATTACTATTCACTCAAATATTGTTCACTCGAGTATTTGGGGCACTTTTCACGTCGGGGTACTATTCCTAAAGTACTATTCATAGGGTACTATTCACGGGGTACTATTCACCGAAAAATTTATTTCTTTTCTGTCCAAATTATTTTTGATACATGGATATTATTCTTGAATTTTACTCCACAAAGCAGTATCATGTTGAAAATATGGACATTATTGAATTCTAGATAAATTAAATTATAAATCTTTAAAAATTTATCCTTTACTTTCTTTTAATTGAATTCTTATATCATTGTCATCATCCTCATGCTTATATTGTGATGAAAGTCATCTTTGGCTTACGTGCATAGATGGACTGTTGATTGGTATGATTATGACCAGGGATAATTCGGTATAGTCATGACCATTGATGATTACATGAATAATTCTTAGACTGTAGTGCAAGAATAATTTATGGACGTGATACTAATGAATATCCTTAGCCCGTATTGCAGGGATGATTTGATGATGTGATCTATTTATTAAGCTGAGTCCTAGCAATAAAGTTAATGATAAACTTTTTAAATCATAGAAGATAGTAGATATCATGCTCTACTTGACTCTTCTAATGGATTGGTTATTCCGCTGCAGTTAAACTTGTTGTCTATTATATTCTATCAGTTTAACATTGTTGAAGGCTAATGATAACTTATTTTGCATTATCTTAGTCATAATATTTCTTACTGGGCTAGTTGAGCTCACCCTTTTACTTCCATTATTTTCTTCAGGAAACGAGAACGTAGCCGGAACTAGTCGGGGAACGGAGTGATGGCCCGAGATGGTGTTATAGTAGTCCTCAATATTCTATAAAATATTGTGCCAATAAATGTAATGAGGACTCTATTTGAGTTTGAATATTATCTAGATGACAATATTCGTGTAAAAACTCTCAGCTCATGTTGTATAGTTAAGTTTGTATTTATATTCAGTACCATGTATTTGGCGACCCAAGATAGATGATGTATACCTATTTTGGGGGCGTTACAAAAGGGGTTTGGCTAAGGACAAGATCCATGAGCTGAAACATGAGGTCTTGGAGCTCAAGGAGGAGCTAAAGACCAAAAAGCAGAAAATTGGGAGAATGTCCTATATTCATAGGAGTTCTCATACAGATTTCCAGCAATAGGTAGCTAGATATCTTGTAGAGGCAGGGCAGACGCGGCATACTATCAACCGTGATATTATTACCGGTCTTGCCAAGGCAGATTTCAATAATGCCTTGAGGCAGATGTAATCTAGTAGTAGATAGAGTAGTTTAGGTATGTAAATATTTTGTATTTAGTAGTGACGTAAAGCCCTCTTTTGTATAGCGAAGGGTAGTCTTTTATAAATCCCAATTTTTGGAAAGCAATAGCGGGAAAGTAATGTAATCAGCTTTGGCTATATAATGTAAACGATGTAGTATTATACTACAAAGAATGAATGAATATAAGGTTTTTTATGGAACACAATGAGCAATGGATGTTGAAGTTTTTTGTTAATATCAAATAATAACTAATAAAGAAAGGAATAATAATGAAATGTGTTGTTTATTTTATCAGCAAAATGCCTCCAAGAAGAGTACAACATAATCAAGGAGCTAATGTAAATCAACCGGAGGGAGGTCCGGTTAACCCTATGCAAGAGTTTGTTAATCTTTTAACAGCTGCATTTAATAGAATAGGGGCTAATATCCCCGTAAATCCAGGAGTAGCGCGAGCTACTACCTTTAAGGATTTTAAAAGCGTGGGTCCGCCGGAGTTCAAAGGAACTACGGACCCTATCAAAGCTCTGAGAAGGAATTTGTGATAGCAAATGTCGATGAGGCCCAGAAGGTTGCCTTTGCAACCTATATGATGAAGGGAGAGGCCAACTTTTGGTGGGAAGCCAATCAGGCTAGGGTCGGTATAGAGAATCTAATGTGGGTAAGGTTAAAGGAGATATTCTTTGAGAACTACTTTCCCACGAGCATGCAGGGAAGGATGGAGATGTGGTTTCTCGAGTTGAAACAAGGGGACATGACAGTTCCCCAATACGCTGCCAAGTTTAATGAACTGGCAAGGTTCGCTCCACACCAAGTGGACACCGAGGTTAGGAAGGCGCGACGGTTCGAGCAGGGCTTGAAACCCTAGCTCTATAACCGTATATCTGTGTTCCAGAGCACTTCCTTTCGAACCATTTTAGAGAAGGCGATAATCTTCGAAGGTGGTAGCGAGGCGTTGAGCCAATACCACAATGATAAGAAGAGCAAGGGAAAAGTGGATGGGGGAGTAAAGGTCGAAGGAGCCAGTGGTAGTGGCGAGGGACAGAACAGGAAAACGTTCAGCTCTGGGAATACCAGAGTGAAGCAAGGAGACCCAAAGAGGAGGATGGAGTCCTGCAAGACCTGTGGGAAGACTCACTTAGGAGTCTGTCTCAAGGGGAAGGCCGTATGCTACAACTGTGGACAGGAAGGGTACATCTCACCTAACTGTCCAAGTCCGAAAAAGAACCACAAATGCTTTTTGTGTGGGTCAACTGACCATATAGCAAAGAACTGCCCGAAGAAGGGGACGAATGGGAACCGGGGCACTAATGGTGGTAAGTTAGCTATTAGTGGTCCAAAGATGACCGAGTAGCCGATGGGCGTCACCTTTCTTATGATAATGACCAAGATGCGGTTGCATCGGGGACGTCGTCGCAGGTATTATTTCGATCAATGACATAAATGCTTACGTGCTGTTTGATTCGGGTGCTACTTGTTCGTTTATAACATGTGATTTTACTAGACGATTAGGATTACTTCCCGAAAAGTTGCCTATACCTTTAAATATTAAGGTAGCAAACGAAGAAATTATTCCTGTTGAAGATGTTCATAGGAGTTGCTGCGTAGATATACGGGGTTGTAAATTATCGGTAGATTTGATACCGATAAAGTTAGGAGAATTTGATGTAATTCTCAGAATGGATTCGTTAGTTAACCATGGGGCAATTATATATTGTCAGAAGAAATGTGTGAACCTTAGAATGTTAAAACAACCTCAGGTAGTATTTTCTGGGAATAGATCGCCGGGACGTTCGTGTTGTTTAACCATGACACAAACTAGGAAATTATTGAGGAAGGGATGTGTAGGTTATCTGTGTCATGTTGTTGATACCCAGAGAGTGGTAGCAAACATGGAACAAATACCTATAGTTAGAGAATTCACCGATGTATTTCCAAGTGAATTGTCGGGTCTTCCGCCGGATAGGGAGACAAAGTTTGTAATAGACATCGTGCAAGGAGCGACACCATATTCCAGGGCACCATATCGTATAGTGCCAGTGGAGATGAAGGAGTTGATGGTGAAGTTACAAGAACTGTTGGATATGAAGTACACATAGCCGAGTGTTTTACCGTGGGGAGCACTGGTACTATTTATCAAGAAGAAGGACGGATCGTTAAGACTTTGTATCAACCACCGAGAGTTGAACAAGTTGACGATAAAGAATAAATACCCATTGCCCAGGATCGATGGTCTCTTTGATCAATTGAAAGGGGCTAAGTATTTTTCTAAAATAGATTTAAGAACGGGGTATCATCAGTTGAAGGTTAGGAAGGAGGATGTACCAAACACAACATTCAGGACTCGTTATGGTCATTATGAGTTTTTGGTGATGTCATTTGGGTTGAATAATGCACCACCTGCATTTATGGATATGATGAACAGAGTGTTTAAATAATATTTTGACAAGTTCATTGTGGTGTTTATCGTTGATATTCTAGTCTATTCTAAGATGCCAGAAGATCATGCTGAACACCTAAGATTAGTTTTGGAGACACTAAGGAAGGAGAAGTTGTATGCGAAATTCACTAAGTGTGAATTTTCGTTCTTAGTGAATTTCGCTAGAGAAGGTACAATTTTTAGGTCATGTCATTGACCATGAGGGGATTTCAGTAGATCCAGCGAAGGTGGAAGCCATGATGAATTGGGAACAACCGAAAACACCGACTGAGGTGCGGAGTTTCCCAGGGTTAGCGGGTTACTATCGGAGATTCATCCAAGATTTTTCAAAGATAACTACTCCGTTGACTAAGTTTACAAGGAAGAAGGTGAAATACGCGTGGACAGATAAATGCGAGGACAGTTTTCAAGAACTGAAGAAGAGATTGAGTGAAGCGCCTGTTTTGTCATTGCCCGATGACACAGGAAATTTCATAGTTTATAGCGATGCTTCGCATAGAGGACTTGGTTGAGTGCTCATGCAGCATAACAAGGTCATTGCGTATGCACCAAGGCAGTTGAAGGATTATAAGAAAGTTTACCCTACTTATGATCTGGAACTGGCCGCAGTAGTTTTTGCTCTAAAGATATGGAGACATTATCTTTATGGAGAAAAATGTGAGATATACACGGACCACAAGAGTCTAAAATATATCTTCACACAGAAGGAGTTGAATATGAGGCAGAGGAGATGGCTGGAGTTGATAAAAGATTACGACTGTGAAATCCTGTATCACCCTAGAAAAGCCAATGTAGTTGCCGACGCCTTAAGTAGGAAGTGTCGTGAAAAGTTATCTTTGTTAACAGCTCAAACTGAGTTAATAACAGAGATGGTTAGGATGGAATTGGAAGTGAAGTTGCCGAGTGAAGCAGGACAAATACTGTTTGCGACAAAGATGCAATCTACCATCGTAGAGAGAGTTAAGGAGGTGCAACTCAAAACCAATTAGTGTGATCGGGTAAAGGAGCGGCTAACCAATGAAAAGGATAATAAGTACAGTCTTGATAATTAGGGATTATTAAGATTTGAAGAAAGAATTTGGGTTCTAAATGAGACGGAATTAAAGGAGCAGGTGTTACAAGAGGCTCATAGTTCGAGGTTTTCGATTCACCCTGGTAGTACTAAGATGTATCAAGACCTTCGACAGAGTTTTTGGTGGCCAAACATGAAGAGAGAGATAGCAGAGTATGTGAGTAGGTGCTTGACTTGCCAGAAAGTTAAGGCCGAACATCAACGACCAAGTGGCTTGTTACAGTCATTGGAGATTCCAGAATGGAAGTGGGAGAATATCACGATGGATTTTGTGGTGGGACTTCCAACTACAACGAAAGGGTATGATGCGATTTGGGTAATAGTGGACCGGTTGACGAAGTCGGCTCACTTTTTGCCAATTAGGGTCAAGTATAACTTAGATCAGTTAGCTAGACTTTATGTTAAGGAAATAATTTCCAGACATGGAGTACCAGTATCGATTGTGTTAGATCGTGATCCATGATTCACATCGAACTTTTGGAGAAGTCTACAAGAGCAGTTGGGAACACAATTGAAGCTGAGTATGACATATCATCCATAAACTGATGTACAGAGCGAGAGAATAATTAAGACGTTAGAAGATATGCTAAGATCTTGCGTCATGGATTTAAAGGGTAGTTGGGATGATCATCTACCATTAGTAGAGTTTGCATATAACAATAGTTATCATGCAAGCATAGGTATGCTGCCTTACGAAGCTTTGTATGGAAGGAAAATCCAGAACACCATTGTATTGGGATGAAGTGGGAGAACGCCGGATGCTAGGACCAGAATTGGTGCAGCAAACAGCGAACATTGTCAAGATGATACAAATGCGTCTCTTAGTAGCTCAAGACAAACAGAAGAAATTTATAGATTCGCATCGAAAAAATAGAGAATTTGAAGTAGGCTCTTACGTATTTCTAAAGGTATCTCCCTAGAAAGGAAAGATACGCTTTGAAAAGAAGGGAAAGTTAAGTCCGAGGTTTATAGGACCTTTTGAGGTATTAAAACAGGCGGGTGAGGTAGCTTACATGATAGCATTACCTCCAGACTTATAACGAATACATAATGTATTTCATGTATCCGTGTTACGTCCTTATAAGCCAGATTATAAGCACGTGATAGAATATGAGCCTATTCATCTCGAGAAAGACTTAACGTACGAAGAAACATCGATTCAAATTATCGATAGGAAAGAACAAGTTCTGCAGAACAAAGTCATACCTTCCGTGAATGTGATATTGAAGAACCACGATGCAGAAGAAGCAACGTGGGAATTGGAAGAAAAGATGAAAAAGAATTACCCTCTTCTGTTTGTGTAATATTTTTTTTATATATAGCGAGATTCTGGGGACAAAATCCTTATAAGGGGAAGAGAGTGTAACACCCCAGAAAATTGAACCTTTTGTAAATACTTTTATAATGAATAAAATAATATTATTTGTTATTATTATGTGTTGATAAGATGAATGTCGTTCTATAACCTAGAAACGTCGGAACGTCGTAGTATTTTAACCACGTGAGAGAATTAAAGTGTTTGAATTTCCAAGACGAAAATAAAAGTTTTCTGAGAAATTTTTTGAAAAACACTATTCATCAATTTCCACTCAGGAATTATTTTTGAACTTTCGAGAAATCTGTAACGTTATAATATCAAGGTGAGATAGATTGTGTAATAATAATTTAAGTATGGAAAACACAATATTTCACATGCGGACTTAATTAGAGAACGTTAGGAATATTAAGCGTTAAGAAGAGATTATATTGATCGTATGATACGTAAGTATTGTGTGAGGTATTGAATGCAAGTATAATATGAAGTATTATACGAGTATGTATGGAGAATAGAATAACGTATATTATGAATTAATATATGAGATAGAATACAAGGATTATACGCATAGTATATGTGATAAGGTTTTTAATTAAAAGACATGGACTTGTTGGATTGTGTAACAATTGAATAGTCCAATATGCATTAAGGGACAAGCCCAAGATGTATTAGGTATTAAGCTAAGTGTTGGTTTATATGAAGCCAAATTGAGTAATGCAAGCCCAAAGGATGGAGTTAAACTAAGTGGACAAATCATGATCCATTGGATAATTAGGATCCATTGAGCAACCCATGGGTGAATTGGTGGGCAAGAACTTTATGTAATGGCCAAGTACTTTATGTGGTGATTAAGTATAGGATAAATGTTGTGCTTAGCAAGTAATGAATAGTAAGGAGGTGTATTAAGGAGGTGGAGGGCCTAAATGACTAAATTACCCTAACCTTTGAAATCCTATAAATAGGGGACATGTTAGTTCATTTGTTGCTTGATTAATTTTTATCCAATAACTTCCTTTATAAAGTAACTTAAGTGTTAGAGAGAATAAGCACTTTTAAGTCACAACTTTCCTTGTGAGATTTCTAAGAAGGAGAAAGCTATTCATCAAAGGTAATGATCTTATGATCTAATAATCTTCTATCTCTATCATTGTAGGATGATAAGATAAGTGTAGTCTAATAAGTATGTATGTTAAGAATATGTGACGCCCCCAAATCCGGGTATCTTCCAACCCGATATATGGTGCTACACTGTACATATAACCATACAACCATTCCATTGAAATACAACAAAATGAATGTAATTACTATCTTCTTGTTACAATCAAAGTATAATCCTTCCCAGGTTCATAAACCGATTACATCGTTTGTTGTTCATAATGTATAATACATACAAACATACTAATCTATTACACGATGGCTAAACATCCATCTTAGCCTTTCCCTTATCTCTCTTAGCAAGCTCAGTATGTTCATCCTTAACTGTAATTATATAATTCACGCAAGAAGTGAGCATAATAGCTCAGCAAGTTTAACAAAGGATACAGTAATACCACATTCGTGAATTATATAACAATTCATACATAACTGAACAAATAGTTATAAAGTATCATGAAACAATAATACTTTAACAGTTCATAACATTAATTCCTAAGGTATAGGGTGGATTATGAATTTCTGAACCGATCGATAGACCATGAACAGTAGCTTTCTATTTTCATACTTGAAAAGGATATCACAGCACTAAGGCTATACATCCGCATTACTTACGAGAACTTCTAGGTGATCAACCTATAGTACTCTATGTTGATCAACACTTATTTGTTAAATGTATTTATGTTTAACAATTGGCAAACTCGCGTGCCCATCAAATAATCGATGAAAATTACTTTTGTTTGTTCATAGACAAGCCTTACCTTCACATCCGTACCAATCACTTGGCATAGGATTGCGTTAACATTTCTATATAGAAAGATATGAATATCAATCAATCTATATACTACGAGTAGTCTAGCCGAGTTAAATCTGGCATTGACCCTTTCTTTAAAACCAGTCGTGCAACTCAGTTCAACGAATCACATAAAACTTGGGTAACTTGAAAGTTAGACAAGCGTTAAGAAAACTTGCCTTTCAGCGTCTTCAAATAACTTATTCGACTGACCACAACCTTTACAGAATCTACATGATATATTCACATAGCACACTGTAATTAGCTATCAAACAATTATTCACATTGTTTCTACCAACTTCTTTCTCTTCTATGTCTTAGTTAACTTAATATTATTATTAAAGTCAACTTGACTTATTACCCTTCGTCTCGTCTTATTAATCCACTTATGTTATTAACCGGACTCTAACATTGTTGGCGAAGTACCAATGTTGTTTACCGATTAGGGTTCATCGATAACACTTCTTGTTCACCATTCATAACATACTAATCATGCAATCAATTCCTAAGTTCAATACCATATACTTTAGTATAGGTAATATAGGAATAGTTTTAATATACTTATAAAGTGCACAAACATTACTCCTATAGGTCCTTGAACAATTGAAGTTCAAAACCTAGGTCATCTATCAAAAGCCACACTTTTCAGGCCATGCATGACCTTCTTATATACAAGACCTAGCTATGACTGCACGCTCCGATTAGCGAGGGCTGTGTCATGGTCTCGGCGTTGCGGTGCGATACTTTTACTCAATCGGCGAAATATTGCTTATTTCATTTACCAAAGAGCTAACTACACTTTGTCTTTGGCGCTACGACGCCGACATTTAACACTATGTTCAAGTGTTGCGGTGTTGGACCTCGAGCACGTAAAATTTACACAGATAAAATTTTTTGTGAGATTCTAGGAGCCATAACTTCTTTGTTATCAGTCCGATTTGGTCCGTTCAAAAGCCTACACATCATAAATGACATACTCTACGCGTTCATATAAGAATTCGACACTTTCAAATTCGTTAACTCAAAATTCACTATTGAGTTCATTTTCTAAGCGTTCGTAAACGTTAATAAACGTTCAATGCTCATTTTCTTCATTTTAAGTCGAAATCCGACGATTCTCAAACCCACAACTCTTAAATACCTTATCTCAAGTGTTTACATTGAAAAATAAAGTTTTTAAGTCTCACGAAAACTTTCAACTACCCATTCGGAATTTCAACGTTTTCGACGTTTAACATCTATTTATGCAAAATTCGCCATAACTTCGTTACTAATGTTCTCTAAGCCAAATCACAGGGAATACTCCATGGACTTCATATCTACATCCTAACCAAGCAAGATGCATATATTAATGTATTGATGGAGTTCAATTGTTTATCAACAATCGATCTCAACAATCAATATTTCCATGGTTTAAACTATATCAAACCTTATGATTTCTATGATTTCATGACTTACAGAGATTGAATCTATGGTAAGTTATTCTTATTCCCCCATACAATCCATACACCACCCATTTATGATTCTCCATACTAAAAGAAAACCAAAAGAGATGGAATGAGAAATAAGGAATATTACCTTAAGAACTCTCAGTGTTCTTGATAAACTTCTAATGAAAAGCTTCAAAGTAGAAGAATGATTTAAGTCTAGCTCTTTTTCTCTCTCAAATATATTGGTTGAGTCTTGGAAAAACATCAAATGGCCAACATAGGCTTCTTATTTATAGGAAAATAAGAGGAAGGGCTTTTTGGTCAAATGTTCCACCTCCTTACTATTTAACACTTTTTCACCAAGTAAAATACTTGGTGACCAAGTGATTTGCTTGACTTGAACACCAAGTGGCCGACCCACCACCCCATGGGTCATCCCCATGGGTTGCCCTATGGGTTTTACCCATTCGGTGACCCACCGGTTCGATTCACGGTTCAATTTTCTTGCATTGGGCTTAACCAATCTAATATTGGGCCTTGAATTGGGCTTAACCAACTAATCCCTTGGGCTTACTCATTCAATTGATTGGACTAAATATAATCCAACCCAAATGAATTAACATTAAGTCTTAACTTAATTCCATAATACTAATCATATTCTATACGTATAAATCACGTATTCTCTCCGTATCGTACTCTGTATTAACTCATCGTATTATACATAGATACTAAATAGTATCATCCTAGTATAACACACACATTAACAATAACGAAATTCCTTCTACGCATTTCATTTCCTTCTCGGAAATCCATATACTCAACCCTTAGGTTTTAAGTCTGCAGGCTAAAACTTTGTTTGCCATAAATGAAATATTATCAGATATTTCATCTCATCTCGATATTCTATAATTATACATTTCTCAGAATTTCAAAATAATTCCCTGAACAGAAACGGATGAATAGTGTTTGTACGAGAATTTCTCGGAAAACATTTATTTTTGTCTTGGAAATTCTAAACAATTAATTCTAGCACGTAGCCAGATTACTAACCACATTAGCACTTCTAGGTCATAGAACGACCTTCACATAGCTTACACACAAAATAAATCAATTAAATTCATTTAATTCACATAATCAAATAAAAATTTAATTGTCAAAAAAATCTGATTTTCTCGGGCGTTACATTCTCTCCCCCTTATAAGGATGCTGTCCCCAGAATCTAGATTATAATTACATGAACAAATGAGGAAAATCTTCCTTCATTTTACTTTCGAGTTCCCACGTTGCTTCATCAGCATGGTGGTTTCTCCATAACACTTTTACTAAAGGTATTACCTTATTTCTTAATACTTGTTCCTTCCTATCAATAATTTGAATTGGAAGTTCTTCATAGGATAAATCTTTCTCTATCTGGATAGATTCATACTCTATTACGTGTTTATAGTCCGGTTTATAAGGACGCAACACAGACACATGAAACACATTATGAATGCGTTCCATTTCTGGAGGTAAGGCTACTTCATAAGCCACCTCTCCTACCCTTCTTAAAATCTCAAAAGGTCCTACAAACCTTGGACTTAGCTTCCCTTTCTTCCCAAAACGTATCTTCCCCTTCCAAGGCGACACTTTCAGAAAGACAAAAGATCCTACATCGAATTCCCTCTTCTCTCTGTGAGGATCTGCATACTTCCTCTGCCTATCTTGGGCCGCTACCAATCGAGCACGTATTATCTTCACCATGTCCGCCGTTTGCTGTACCATCTCAGGTCCCAACATCCGATGTTCACCCACCTCATCCCAACACAATGGAGTTCGGCACTTCCTTCTATACAACGCTTCGTAAGGCGGCATGCCTATACTAGCGTGAAAACTATTATTGTACAAAAATTCTACCAACAGTAGATACTCGTCCCAACTCCCTTTGAAATCCATAATGCAAGATCTTAACATATCTTCAAGCGTTTGAATTGTCCGTTCACTCTGACCATCCGTCTGAGGATGATACGCCATACTCAATCTTAACTGCGTTCCCATTTGCTCTTGCAAACTCCTCCAAAAGTTCGATGTGAATCGTGGATCACGATCTGACACAATCGAAATAGGTACTCCATGTCTTGAAATAATTTCCTTGACATACAGCTTAGCCAACTAATCTAGGTTATACCTAACTCCTATTGGTAGAAAATGAGCCAATTTTGTCAATCGATCCACTATCACCCAAATAGCATCGTAACCTTTTCTGGTTGTCGGAAGTCCCACCACAAAGTCCATTGTGATGTGCTCCCATTTTCGCTCTGGAATTTCTAATGGTTGCAACAAACCGCTAGGTCGTTGGTGTTCAGCCTTAATGTTTTGACAAGTTAAGCACCTACTAACATATTCTGCTATCTCCCTCTTCATGTTCGGCCACCAAAAGTTCTGATGAAGGTCTTGATACATCTTTGTACTACCGGGATGTATCGAGTACCTCTAACTATGAGCCTCCATCATTATATCCTCTTTCAATCCGAAATCATTTGGAACCCAAATTCTTCCTTCAAAATGAAGTAATCCCTCCTTATCGAGGTTATACTTAATCTTCTCTTCATCTTCTATCCTCTTCTGTATCTGCCTGCATTCCTCGTTACTCAATTGTACTCCCCTAACCCATTCCACTATGGTCGGTTGGGTTTCCACAGAGAATAACACTTCCACCGCTTCCTCCGATAACTTAACTTCTAACTCCATTCTCGCTATCATCATTTGTTATCAACTCATTCGAGTTGTTAACATCGATGATGTCTCTCTACCTTCCTACTTAGCTTAAATCTGGCTACTACATTTGCCTTTCCCGGATGATATAAAATATCACAATCATAATCTTTTATCAGCTCTAACCATCTTCTCTGTCTCATATTTAACTTCTTCTGCGTGAAGATATATTTCAGACTTTTGTGGTCTGTGTATATCTCACACTTCTCACCATATAGGTAATGCCTCCATATCTTTAAGGCAAAAACTGCAGCTGCCAATTCCAGATCATGAGTAAGATAAACCTTCTCATAATCCTTTCATTGACGTGACACATATGCAATGACTTTTCCAATATTGCATGAGTACGCAACCCAGTCCTTTATGCGAAGCATCGCTATACACTACAAAAATCCCTGTATCGTCTAGGAAAGACAATATAGGTGCCTCACTTAACCTCTTTTTTAACTCCTTAAAACTGTTCTCACATTTTTCAGTCCACATATACTTCACTGACTTTCTTGTCAAATTTTTCAGCGGAGTAGCTATTTTAGAAAAGTCCGAAATGAACCTTCTATAGTATCCCGCTAACCCCAGAAAACTCCAAACTTCAGTTGGTGTTTTCGGTTGTTCCCACTCATTAACTGCTTCCACTTTTGCTGGATCTACAGAAATGCCATCTTTATCAATAACATGTCTTAGAAACTACACTTGTTTAAGCCAAAATTCACACTTCATGAATTTCGCATACAACTTCTCCTTCCTTAGTGTTTCCAACACTATCCGTAAATGTTCGGCATGATCTTCTAGCATCTTTGAATAGACTAGAATATCATTAATGAACACTACGATGAACTTGTCCAAATATTGTTTGAACACTTTGTTTATCATATCCATAAATGCGGCTGGCGCATTAGTCAACCCAAACGACATTACCAGAAACTCGTAATGACCATAACGAGTTACAACGCAAATCTTAGGTACATCCTCCTTCCTCACCTTTAATTGATGATACCCCGTACGCAAATCTATCTTAGAAAAATACTTTGCCTCTTTCAACTGATCAAATAAATCATCGATCTTGGGCAATGGGTATTTATTCTTAATCGTTAACTTGTTCAACTCTCGATAGTCGATACAAAGTCAAAATGACCCATCCTTTTTCTTTACAAACAATACCGATGCTCCCCAAGGAGACACACTTGGTTAAATGTACTTTCTATCTAATAGTTCTTGTAATTGAACCATCAAATCCTTCATCTCAACTGGCGCTATTCTATATGGTGCCCTTAAAACTAGTGCCATTCCCAGTAACAGATCAATTACAAACTCAACTTCCCTGTCCGGTGGAATACCCGGTAACTTCTCCAGAAATACATCGGCGAACTCTTGCACTATAGGTATCTGGTCCAAGGATGTTCCCACTCTTTGGGTATCCACAACATAGCACAGATAACCTACACACCCTTTTCTCAACATCTTCCTAGCTTGTGTCATCGATAGACAACAAGAGCGTCTCGGTGATTTACTATCGAAGCACACTACTTTGGTTTTCTTAGAAAGCCAAAGGTTTACACTTTTCCTATGGCAATCTATTATTGCCTTATGGTTAACCAACCAATCCATACCAAGAATTACATCGAATTCTTTTAACCTTATCGGTACCAAATCTACCGATAACTTATTTCCTCTAATATCTACGCAACAATCCTTATGAATATGTTCAATGGGGATTATCTCTTCGTTGGCTACCTTAACGTCTAAAGGTATTGGTAACTTTTTAGGGATTAAACCTAATCACTTAGCAAATTCACATGCTATAAAAGAACAAGTAGCACCCGAGTCAAATAGCACATAAGCATTTATCTCATTGACCGGAATGATACCTGCTACCACATCCGCTGATGCAACCACATCTTGGACAGTCATATTAAACGACGCAATGAGAGGTCTACACCCATTCTTTGGTGTTGGTCCAGTAATGGCTAATTTACCACTACCAGAACCCTTATTTCCCTCTAATCCCTTCTTCGGGCAGTTTCTTGCCATGTGGTCCAATGACCCACAGACAAAACACCCCTGGTTCTTCTTAGGGTTAAGACAGTTGGGTGACAAATGCCCTTCCTGCCCACAGTTGTAGCACACTGATTTCCCCTTTAAGCAGAATCCTATGTGAGTCTTTCTACATAACTTACATGCTTCCTTCCTCTGCTTAGGATCTCCCTGCTTTATCCCAGTATTCCCAGGGTTGAAGGTCTTCCTCTTAGGCAAGTTGCCACTTCCGCTGGAAACTTCAGCCTTACTACCTCCTTCTAACTTACTCTTGTTTCTTCCGCTCTTTGTGGTACTGAGACAATGCCTCACCACCACCTTCAACTATTATCACCTTTTCCAGAATGGTCCCGTAGGAAGCACTCTGAAAAATCGATATTCTACTGTAGAGCCAGGGTTTTAAGCCCTGCTCAAACCTGTGTGCCTTTCTCCCTTCCGTATCCACCTGATGTGGAGCAAACATTGCCAATTCATTGAATTTGGCAGCATACTGGGGAACTGTCATATCCCCCTACTTAAGTTCTAGGAACTTAATCTCTATCCTACCCTGCATGCTAGTAGGGAAGTAGTTCTCGAAGAAAACCTTCTTAAACTGTTCCCACGTAACAACTTCTGTCCTTGCCCCACCCTGGTGAGCCTCCCACCAGTAGTTGGCTTCCCCCTTCCTCATGTAAGTCGCAAAAGAAGTCTTCTGCGCCTCACCTACGTTTGTTATCACAAACGCCTTTTCAATCTCTTTTACCCATGTTTGGGCTTCTAATGGGTCCATCGTTCCTCAGAACTTCAGAGGACCCACACTCTTAAATTCCTTAAAGGTAGTTGTTCTTACTACCCCAGGAGCTACAGAAATCCCACCCCCAACTTGGTTAAATGCAACCGTTAATAAATTAACGAACTCTTGCATAGGGTTATTAGGACCCCCCTAATTCTCATTATGAGACTCGGCCTCTTGGTTACATTGTCTCCTTCTTAGCGGTATAATTCTGATTAAATAAATAAAGTTTTGTTATTATATATTTAACTACTTGGTTATCATTCTCAAACAACAACAACCTTATACCACAACAAACACATTAAATAAAAACTTCATTATATTAATATGCTTTCATAGTCAAAACTATTTACATCATGTTCCCTTAGCCAAAAAGCTATTACATACTATCCCGCGATTGCCTTCTACAAAAATTGGGATTTACAAAAAGACTACCCTTTAATTATACAAAAGAGGGTTTTACGTCACTACTTCTATACAAAAAGATCTAACGATCTACTAACACTATCGAATGACATTCTCATATTTTTGATTTTCCAATATCGACACAATATCTCGACTTATGGTATGTCTAGTCTGCCCAGACTCAATGGAATAACAAGCAATTTTCAGCTTGAAATCCTCATGGGCACATTCGTGGATGTATGACATCCTAGCTATTTTCTGGTCTTTCTCAACTAGTTTCTTTCGAAGCTCTACGGTCTCTTCCTTATAGTCACGTGCCTTATCTGTCATAAGCACTTTCTCGTCGTGCTCTGACTCAAAATCTGCTTCTGCAGATTCCTTCGCCTCATATAGGGTGGTTATTTTCTCGTTCTGTGTCTGCACTACAGTGCGCAGTTGCACATTCCTATCCAACACAACCAGATACAATGATCGCATTACATCCGGAGGTGTTGGCTCCTGAGTAGGCACCACCGTGTTAATCGATGTTACCTCCATTTCCTCCTCCACATCAAACATCTCATTAAGATATGATGCTAACCCCATCGTCTCCTAAGAGTATTCCTCCTCAGAGATTTACTCCTCAATGTCTGAGTCTTCTAGTACAAATAACGGTACCTCCGCCACTGGCATTGGTACAATTTTAACTTGGTTCACTGACTCTTCACTCACAACGTGAATGTCTCTATACATCATGTTATCGATCGACATATATAATAACACATAACAAGTTGATTAGTACATAATACACAATAGTATAAGCACAAACCACATTTAATTTATTTAATGTTACTTTTTGTCTTTTAAATCTTTCAGTACTGAGTTTTCTCAATACTTTATTAATTCATTCAACTCGAATTTCTTTCTTCGAACTTTACCTTCCTTACGAGGTTATTAGCCTAAGGTTCTTCCCCCCTTAAGTTTTATAACCTAATGCTTTGATACCAACCTGTGACGCCCCCAAATCCGGGTATCTTCCAACTCGACATATGGTGCTACACTATACTTATAACCATACAACCATTCCATTGAAATACAACAAAATGAATGTAATTACTATCTTCTTGTTACAATCAAAGTATAATCCTTCCCAGGTTTATAAACCGATTACATCATTTGTTGTTCATAATGTATAATATATACAAACATACTAATCTATTACAAGATGGCTAAGCATCCATCTTAGCCTTGACCTTATCTCTCTTAGCATGCTCAGTACGTTCATCCTTAACTGTAATTATATAATTCACGCAAGAAGTGAGCATAACAGCTCAGCAAGTTTAACAAAGGATACAGTAATACCACATTCGTGAATTATATAACAATTCATACATAACTGAACAAATAGTTATGAAGTATCATGAAACAATAATACTTTAACAGTTCATAACATCAATTCCCAAGGTATAGGGTGGATTAGGAATTTCTGAACTAGTCAATAGACCATGAATAGTAGCTTTCTGTTTTCATACTTGAAAAGGATATCACAACACTAAGGCTGTATATCCGCATTACTTACGAGCACTTCTAGGTAATCAACCTATAGTACTCTATGTTGATCAACACTCATTCGTTAAACGTATTTACGTTTAACATTTGGCAAACTCGCGTGCCCATCAAATAATCGATGAAAAATACTTTTGTTTGTTCATAGACAAACCTTACCTTCACATCCGTACCAATCGCTTGGCATATGATTGCGTTAATATTTCTATATAGAAAGATATGAATATCAATCAATCTATATACTACGAGTAGCCTAACCAAGTTAAATCTGGCATTGACCCTTTCTTTAAAACCAGTCGTGCAACTCAGTTCAACGAATCACATAAAACTTGGGTAACTTGAAAGTTAGACAAGCGTTAAGAAAACTTGCCTTTCAACGTCTTCAAATAACTTATTCGACTGACCACAGCCTTTACAGAATCTACATGATATATTCATATAGCACACTGTAATTAGCTATCAAACAATTATTCACATTGTTCCTACCAACTTCTTTCTCTTCTATGTCTTAGTTAACTTAATATTATTATTAAAGTCAACTTGACTTATTACCCTTCGTCCCATCTTATTAATCAACTTACGTTATTAACCGGACTCTAACATTGTTGACGAAGTACCAATGTTGTTTACCGATTAGGGTTCATCGATAACACTTCTTATTCACCATTCATAACATACTAATCATGCAATCAATTCCTAAGTTCAATACCATATACCTTAGTATAGGTAATATAGGAATAGTTTTAATACACTTATGAAGTGCACAAACATTACTCCTATAGGTCCCTGAACAATTGAAGTCCAAAACCTAGGTCATCTATCAAAAGCTGATGATTGGGTAATATACCCATGAATTGGATATATTTGGGCTTAATTTATTGTATTCTCACAGCATTTTAGATTCGTTTTACAGTGTTTATTGTGTTGTTGCAGGTTTGTGAGCTATAGGAAGATTTGGGAGCATTTCGGCTTAAAAGGGGCATGATCGGCACTTTACGCCTTTACAAAGACTGGGCTTCAATGTAGACTTATTACAAAATTACTACAGGTTAATGAGTTGATTAGTTGATTAGGCGCTGCGTTGACTTTTTGTTTGACTTGGCTTGGCATATGGAATTCAAAGTTGATGGGGAATTAGAGTGTGGAACAAGATGGGAAGTATATATTGGTTATGGGGGACTAATCTACACAATTTGGGAGATTAATCAAGGAGCAAGAGGAGATTTTGAAGACTTGGAGTTAAAGTTTTTCTCTTCTTCTTTATTCTTTTAATTTGTGTAATTCATTAAGGATGATTTTTCAGTTATTGTTCATTCAAATTTCCGTAATGAACTAATTTCTTTAATTAAGATTCCAATTGAACCTTTTATGATTATGAATTGATTATTTGATTTATTCCAATTATTTATGTTGAAGTGAATTGTTCATCTTTCTTTGTGCTGATTGATTAATTATCTGGCCAATAATTACCTTGTTACTCTAGAAGGAATTGGAAGAGGAGTTCTAGGGTTAGAACTGGGTATAGTGACATGTGACTTAGTTATTTGCACAGTGAATAATTAGGTTTATAAATAGAATGGAAATATATGTTTGCCGCATGTAAAACATAAGGTATTGGGATTGTAACAAGTTTAATTCAATTGTTTTGGATAGGAATATAGCAAAATTAATCTGGGTTAAATAGAAGGTAATTGATCACTTAGAAAAGGGATTTTGGCATTTGAGAATTCCTGTTAACAATTTAGTAGACATAATAAATGGGATAATTGAATAATTGATTTATAATTCATAATTGGGGATATTGGAGTCTTAATCCTTATTTGTTTGAATTCAATCAAATCTTAGTTTTGTTTATTTGTTTCCTTTTAGAATAATCTCTTTGCGTTGTTTAATTTTGTTTTCTTAAATCTAAAAATCACAATTATTGGTTGTTTAAATAAAATTGAATTGATATAGTACTAGTAGTTAGAGTTTATTAATTAGAATTCTCTGTGGGATCGACACTCTATCTTATTACTCTATTACTTGTTGACCGTGTATACTTGCAAGTTTTCTTCGATTGTGAAAGCACCAACAAGCTTTTGGCGCCGTTGCCGGGGAATTTCTTTATTAGTATTAATTCCATATTAGTTATAATCAATTCGGTCTTAATTTTAACGTTACTTATTTTTCTTCTTGTCTTTGCAGGAATTCTTTGCGAGTGTATGCACACTAGATCAAGGGCGAGAAATGAACTCTTTCCTTATACGGACGATATTGAAAGGAAGTTCCAGAAAGTGCAATGGACTAGTGCAGTACCACCCGAGGAAGAAAAACTGGCAGAAATAGAAATTCCGTTGAACATGGCAGGGAACGACCAGAAATCACTTAGGGACTATGCCATGCTGAATGTCACGGATATACAGTCGAGTATTAGGAGGCCGACGATCAATGCAAATAGTTTTGAGATTAAACCGGGAACAATTTAGATGCTTCAGAATACATGCCAGTTTGGGGGTAGTTCGATAGATGATCCTAATGAGCATATCTTAAGTTTCTTGGAAGTTTGCGACACCTTCAAATTTAACAATGTATCAGAGGATGCTACAAGGTTGAGGATGTTCCCGTTTACTTTGAAAGATAAAGCGTGAAGCTGGCTACACTCTCAGCCTCCTGGCTCAATCACCACCTGGGACGACTTAGCTCAAAAATTTCTAGCTAAGTTTTTACCACCAGCGAAGTCTGCAAAACTACGGAATGATATATACACTTTCGTACAATTTGATTCAGAATCGTTATATGTGGCGTGGGAAAGGTTTAAGGATATGCTCTGTAAGTGCCCACACCACGAAATTCCGTAGTGGATGCAGTTAGGGATATTTTGTGATGGTTTGCACGCATCCACGAGGGCTAGTATTGATGCTGCAGCAGGGGGAGCGATCATGTCTAAGAGTTTTGATGAGGCATATTAGTTGTTAGAGACAATGGCCACCAACACCTATCAGTGGCCCATGACTAGGTCTAATCCTCCAAAAATAGCGGGAAAGTATGACGTAGATGCAATGACATTATTAATAAAGATAAGTGGTATGAATGGCTAAGCAGATGGAAATATGGCATCCATAATCCACACAGCAGGTAGCGATGGTTTGTGAATTATGTGATGGGGGTCATGCTACGGATCAATGTGCCATCAATCCTGAATCAGCATAGTTCATAGGGAGCTATAGTCGGTCTACCCAGCCTTATCCGAATCAAAATACAAATAATTTTGGTTGGAGAAATCATCCAGGGTTTTTATGGAGCAACAACCAAGCTCAAGCTCAAGCGCCGAGACAACAAAACACATCCGGGTTTCAAAATCAGACACAACAATCAGAGAAGAAATCAAGTTTGGAAGAAACCATGGAGAGATTTATTAAAGCTTCTGAAAAGAAACACGAGGAACATGAAAAGAAATTTAATCAAACAGAGCTGAATATGCAAAGCCTAAGTGCGTCGATCAAGAATCTGGAAAATCAAGTGGGGAAAATAGCGCATGCCCTTAATAACCGACCACTTGGAACACTTCCGAGAGATCTGAGAGAAAACCCGCAGAGAGAGATAAACATTTTAAGGCTGTAACTCTACGAAGTGGAAAGGAATTGAAAGAGAGAGTAAAGGATGGGGAAAAAAGGGATAAGGCATCAATTGAAATTGAGGAAGTGGTGGACACCGAAAAACGTCAAGATGAGACCTTATAGCAGAAAGATTCGAAACCAACCAGCACAATGCCTCCCATATCGTATCCGCAGAGATTTTAGAAATCTAAGTTAGATAAGCAGTTTTCACGATTTTTGGATATCTTCAAAAAACTGCACATTAACATCCCCTTTGCCGAAGCCTTGGAACAAATGCCGAGTTATGCCAAGTTTATGAAGGGGGTTTTGTCGAAGAAGAGGAAATTGGGTGAGTTTGAAACAGTGGCATTGACCGAAGAATGCAGCGCGATCATTTAGAATAAGTTACCACCGAAGCTTAAGGATCTAGGTAGCTTTAATATACCATGTGAAATTGGAAATCAATTCTCGGGAAGAGCATTTGTGTGATTTGGGGCCAATATAAATCGATGCCATTATCCGCCTCTGACCGGTTTGGACTTGAGCTCCATGCCGATAAATATCAGTTTGTAGTTAGCGGATAGATCGGTTACATATCCACGAGGTATTGTTGAGGATGTTTTAGTTAAAGTGGATAAATTCATCTTCCCCACGGATTTTTTTTATCTTGGATTGTGAAGTGGACAGCGAAATCCCGATCATTCTTGGGTGACCCTTCTTGGCAATGGGAAGAACATTGATTGATGTTCAAAAAGGCGAATTGACGATGCGTGTTGAAGATCAACAGTCACTTTTAATGTTTTCAAGTCAATGTCTTATCCGAAAAGAAAAAAGGTGAATGTTTGCGAGTTGATATCATGGAGGAATTGATTAATCACAAGTTCAGTGGAAATTACTCAGAGGACCCGCTTAAATCCATTTTTTGGAATGAAGATCTTGTAGAGAGTATGTCAAATGGCTAGATACACCATAAGTCTTTCGAAAAGCAATCAATCATTCGACACCCTTTATAGGCCCGAAATGGAAGGTAAAAAGTTCAAACCCTTGATAGAAGAGCCACCGGTGTTGGACTTAAAGCCACTACCATCTCATCTGTAGTATGCTTATTTGAGAAAAGACGCTACCCTACCAGTTATACTTTCAACGGAGTTAACTGACACACAAAAGGAGAAACTGTTACGGGTTCTGCGTGAGTTCAAAATAGCAATTGGGTGGACCATAGCGGATATTCGGGGAATTAGCCCATCTTATTCCATGCATAAGATTTTAATGGAAGAGGGGGCAAAACCAACAATTTAGATGCAGAGAAGGCTAAACCCCATTATGAAGGATGTCGTGAAAAAGGAAATTATAAAGTGGTTGGATGCCTGCATTATTTACCCAATCTCAGATAGTTCATGGGTGAGTCCTGTACAATGTGTACCAAAGAAAGGGGTATATGCGGTGGTGAAGAATGAAGCGAATGAGCTCATCCCTACTCGAGCGATTCTGAGGATGGAGAGTATGCATGGACTACCTACAAACCGAATAAAGCCACTTGTAAGGATCACTTCCCTTGCCATTCATTGATCAAATGTTGGATAGGCTAGCGGGACATCAATTTCTTGTCTTTTGGATGGATATTGAGGGTATAATCAAATTGCCATAGCCTTTGGAGGATCAAGAGAAGACTACATTCACATGCCCATATGGTACGTTTGCATTCAGGTGTATGTCCTTTGGTTTATGTAATGCGCCGGCAACCTTTCAACGGTGTATGATGGCTATCTTCTCTGATATGGTCAAGAAAAATTTGGAGGTATTTATGGACGATTTTTTTATGTTCGATGATAGCTTTGATCTATGTTTGAAAAATCTGATTTTAGTGTTGAAACGATTCGTGGAGACTAATCTGGTTCTTAACTGGGAAAAATGTCACTTTATGGTGAAAGAAGGGATTATTCTAGGGCATAAGGTTTCTGCAGCAGGGTTAGAGATAGACAAAGCAAAAATTGAGACAATTGAGAAATTACCTCCTCCATTATCTGTGAAGGGAATCTGGAGCTTCTTGGGACATGCGGGTTTCTATAGACACTTCATTAAAGATTTTTCCAATATTTCAAAACCCTTAAGTTCCCTATTGGAGAAAGACGTGCCTTTCAAGATGGATCAGTCATGTATTGAGGCATTTGAGGTATTAAAGAAGAAGTTGGTCTCTGCTCCAATTTTTGTGGCGCCCGATTGGTCTTTACCGTTCGAATTAATGTGCAACACTAGTGACTACGCCGTTGGAGCAGTGTTGGGACAACGTCACGACAAGATTTTTTACACCATCTACTACTCCAGTAAGATGTTGACAGATGCAGAATAAAGATCATCTTTCTCTGTTGGAAAACATGGAGGTGCTGAATAAAGACAACATAATGATCAATGAGAAATTTTTGGATGAACAACTTCTCCGAGTAACCACAATACTGCCTTGGTATGCTGATTATGTGAATTACGTGGTTGCTAAGGTGTTACCACCAGATTTGAACTCTCACCAACGAAAGAAATTCCTCCACGACGTGAAGCAGTATTATTGGGATGAACCATTTCTGTTTAAGGATTGCGCAGATCAAATGATTAGACGTTGTGTACCACATGAAGAGATGGACAACATATTGAGTCATTATCACTTGTCAGATTATGGAGGCCATTATTTCGGTGATTGAACAACAGCTAAAGTGTTGCAATCGGGATTTTTCTGGCCTTCTTTATTCAAGGATGCTTACCTCTTTGTGTTGAAGTGTGATCGATGCCAACGCGTAGGTAATATCTCCAAGCGTAATGAAATGCCACTCAACTCAATTTTGGAGGTAGAACTATTCGACGTTTGGGGAATCGATTTTATTGGACCTTTCCCATCATCATTCAATAATCAGTACATTCTGTTCGTGGTCGATTATGTTTCCAAATGGGTAGAAGTCACAGCTTTACCCACGAATGATGCCAACGTCGTCCTTCGATTCTTAAAGAAAAGTATCTTCACACGATTTGGGACGCCGAGAGCGATAATAAGTGATGAGGGGACTCACTTCTGCAATAAACAATTCATAAAGTTGCTCACAAAATATGGGG
Source organism: Panax ginseng (assembly GCA_020205605.1). Taxonomy (NCBI): domain Eukaryota; kingdom Viridiplantae; phylum Streptophyta; class Magnoliopsida; order Apiales; family Araliaceae; genus Panax; species Panax ginseng. Next base: position 108,624,256 of record CM035139.1, read on the forward strand.
TTCATCATAAAATTGCAGCATCGTATCATCCCCAAACAAATGGTCAAGAAGAGGTCTCTAATAGGGAGGTCAAATGAATTCTAGAAAAGGTGGTAAATCCGTCACAAAAAGATTGGTCTTTGCATCTTGACGATGCTCTATGGGCATATCGAACAACATATAAGAATCTGATTGGCATGTCACCTTATCGAATGGTCTATGGAAAGGTGTGTCACCTCCCGGTTGAACTAGAACACAGTGCATACTGGGCCATTCGAAAACTTAATTTTGATTTACAAGCAGCGGGGGAGAAAAGGTTACTACAGTTAAACGAGATGGATGAATTTTGGTTTAACGCGTATGAAAATGCAAAACTCTATAAGGAGAAAGTCAAAGCTTGGCATGATAAGAAAATTCTTGATAGAGCATTTGAACTGGGCCAACAAGTTTTGCTTTTCAACTCTCGATTGCGTTTATTTCCTGGGAAACTAAAATCACATTGGTCGGGACCTTTCAAGGTTGTATCTGTCGCACCACACGAAAACATTGAGGTCGAGGAACCGAATTCAAAATGCAAATTTAAGGTCAACGGTCAACGATTGAAACATTACTGGAGTGGACCTATCAAACGTCAATCCACGATCATGTACCTCTTCGATCCATTGGAAAATTGAGCACAATGGAAAAGTCGAGCTGATGACTGTAAACCAAGCGTTTATTGGGAGGCAACCCATTTAGTTATAATTTTTTTAATTTTTTTTAATTTAGTTTCATATTATTTCCCTAATTTATTCCTTTAGTATTGCTATAGCCATTTTGGTTGATTAAGTCTCACTTTCCCAAGTGTGCAGGTCCTTGTGCAAGTATTGATTGAGTTTCAATTTTCAGGTTGGGGATGTGTGCAAGATGTTGAAAGCAAGGTGTCAACCCCTGCCTAATAGCGCCCAAATATTGGACTTTCTACAGATAACGCCCGGTGCTAGCCTTCATACCATACCATTCCTCACTTAATAGCCGCCCCGGCCGCTATAATCCTTACATGCACCTGACCACTGTTGACGCTAAGGCCCTTACGCCCCATTCAAGTCAAATCCAAGCTCCCTGGCGCTATCTCTTCATTCAGGATTCCGTCCAACAGCGTTCCGACGCTCATTTCCTATACAAACTCAGTGCCCCAGCGCTGGGAATGCAAAAAAGAGTCCGACGTGCAGCAAAACACTCGGTTTCCAATTCTAACTTCCCAACTTCCCCCACACGGTTCCTCTCCTCATATGGTAACTGATCTAAATATTTTCATATAACATCCTAATATCAAGCACACTTCGATATATCACATTGAGATTTCCCTTTTGCACAGTAACTCTCATCTCACGCAAAGGTATGCTACTAAATTACACTTCATTGATAGAGAATTCAACTCTTGTTAATTGTGAGAAGGGTAAGATAATGTACATCTTGGTTCATATTCTCCACATCTACACTACCGATTATCACCCTTTTAATTTCAATTATCTCATTGTCACGGCATGGGAATCACGTTTGATTGTGCACCACTTTTGGTTGGAATATAATGCATATGTGGTAATTGAATACCAGGAAGGTGATTTGATAGAAAATTAGTGTGCTTCAAAGCAATTTATGAGTTGCCCATAAGGTTTTCGCTAAATTGCCTAACCCAATGGTAATGGTTACATTTGAACATATCACCATATCCACACAACACCATATATGCCATTTTGACACCTCATTGTCATAGGTGTTATTTTGCTTGACATGCCACATCTTTTGGGCAACTTGTGTATTTATCATATCGATTGTAAAAGTTGAATAACCCATACATCTAATTGATACAATTGTGTGTTTTCATGCTATTATATGTTATATCACACCCCAACCAAGGACTCAAAGGACACATATAATTTGAAGTTTGGGGGTAGTGTCATGGATACATTTATTCAATCTAGAATTCTGTCCAATGCTAATACATGCGTATGTCTTTACTCGCATAATTTTCTATATGGCTTCAAATCGACAACGAGGAGAAGGGTTCGATTCCAGCTTAGCCCCTCCAAAATTTGATAGCCGATAATTTGTCTCCGCCGAGGCACATGAGCGCTACAATAAGATGGCTACTCGATCTCTCATCCCCGAACGAGGTTTACAGCCTGATCAATCTAAAGACGGGGACATAGCAGTTATGATAGCCAAGAGGAACTGGTTCACACTCACCGAGCAGCCCGATCCAGCGGTGATTGCAGTTGTTAAAGAGTTCTACGCCAACGTGCCCGAGCACTACCATTATGGGGTGTTTGTTAGGGGCAAAACATTTGAAATTGGCGAGGAGGACATAAACGGGTGTTATCAACTGCCATTAGAGGGCCTGAATGATGAGTATGCTAGACTCGTGAGTGATGGACCGGACTATGAAAAGATAATTTTTGAACTGTGTCAACTGGGCACCACATGGACCGTGCATGAGCGTGGCAGCATGACTTTCCCGCTGTCTCACCTCAATCTATATGGAAAAACATGGTATGCCTTTGTTTGTGCCAAACTAATGCCGTGCACGCATGTGAGCCACGTTACCAGAGAAAGGGCTATGGTACTATATTCAATTATACAAGGCCTAAAGATTGATGCCAGCCACCTTATTCAGCAGTCCATTCTTCGAGCATCACGACGAGGGACCACAGGAGGGTTACCACATCCATCTCTCATCTGCGTTTTGTGTGCAAAGTTTGGAGTCAAATGGAAATCAGATGAGATGATTCAAACGCCCATGCCAGTGTTGGACCACAAGTTGATAAGCAGGTATAAAGTGTGGACAGGTGGATAGAACCACCCTAGGGGATTGGGGTTCATAATTCCCCAAGTGAAGCTTCTCAAGCTCCGCCACCACCTCAGGCTCCACCTATTTATGGTCCATCCTCTGCAGCTCACCGTGGTGTCCCGAAGCAGTCCAATGTGAGATAGCAGATGGTTCTACAATCTCGAAGCCCAAAATGTTCGCCTGTCTGAACGCCAAGATGTGATCTATAAATTTTTGGTTGACCAGTTTGCAGCTCAAAATGCCATGAACGCCCATTTGTTTCTGGGTGTTAATCTCAGTCAGTTCCCCTCTGCCCTAGTCCTACCAGTTTTCCCCCCTTCAGATCTACGGATGAACGAGGATGAAGATGCTCCACCCGAGGCATAAGCTCGTCAGGGAAATCCTCTATTTTCTTTTGATTTATTTTTCGCATGAGGATATTGCTCTAGATATGTTTGGGGGTAGTTTATTTTTCTTTGCATTAGTAGATTGTGATTGTTAATAGTTTGTTGATGCTATGATTGTTATTAATGTTGCATTTACGATTGCATGTTAATTCCAACCTTTGATAGTACGTATATTTGGGGCCAATGATGAAATTGAAATTGCATGAACAAGTCCAGTAAGGATTGTTAAGTTAGTGATATGATTTTCTTGACATAATTTAAATCTTTATCTGTTTGACACTGATATCATAAGGATATCACGTTTTGAACAATGACCATGTTGGCTATGATAGTTTAAATGGATAGATAATAGAGTTCTAAAGGATAAATGCTAGTGAAATGAAGGAACAAGTTAAATAGCTAGTGAAGACTGAACTTAGATATGAACTCAAGTTTGGGGAAAAAATATTTGGAGTATATAAGCTTGGAAAAAAAACAAAAAATTAAATAAAAAAAAAAAAAAACACCGTGGCATGCTTGTCTAGTTTTGTGGCCTTTGTTACTTGAGTAAGTAAGTAAGCAGGGGATTGTCTCTACACCTAGCGCCCTAAGGTCTTAAATGCTTTTGGGAGTCGTTGGTCGAAAGCTCGTTAAGGTATGCCTTGAAAAGCCTAAAGGAATAAGACAATGCATAGTCATGAGTAAATAAATATATATATATATATATATATATATATATATAAAATAAAGAGGGAAAATTGCAAAATGCCCCCGTATAGCAAAAACAAGCATAAGTATTCCATTTTAACCCCTGGACTATGGTGATTGTTTAATTTCAGTTGAATCTAGTTTATTTGATGAGTTCTTGAGTTGAAACTGTATGATGCTTATTAAGAAATTTATTATCTTTCATATTTTGCTGTTCATTGGTTAGCATGGTTGTTGAACACACACTCACAATATCAGTAATAATAGATTTAGATTCATTGATTGTTGGGATATTATTGATCTCATTAATATGATGTATTAGCATGTTTTTGTGATTTCTTTGAGGCCCGTGGATATACGAGAGCTATTGGATTGCTGGAATTAAGATCATTTAGTTAGTTTGCATTTGAATGATTTTTAGTTTTTGTATTGTTTTGTGTTGTTTGTGTTTTGTTGCTTGAGGACACACAATGATTTAAGTTTGGGGGTATTTGATGATTGGGTAATATACCCATGAATTGGATATATTTGGGCTTAATTTATTGTATTCTCAAAGCATTTTAGATTCGTTTCACAGTGTTTATTGTGTTGTTGTAGGTTTGTGTGCTGTAGGAATATTTGGGAGCATTTGGGCTTAAAAGGGGCATGATTGGCACTTTTTGCCTTACAGCGTCGGGGCGCTCAATGTAGACTTAATTACAGCGCCGGGGCGTGTGCGTTGACTTTCCGTTTGACTTGGCTTAGCATATGGAATTCAAAGTTGATGGGGAATTGGAGTGTGGAACAAGATGGGAATTATATATTGGTTATTTACATTGAAGCGGGAGACTTATCTACACAATTTGGGAGATTAATCAAGGAGCAAGAGGAGATTTTGAAGACTTGGAGTTAAAGTTTTTCTCTTCTTCTTTATTCTTTTAATTTGTGTAATTCATTGAGGATGATTTTTCAGTTATTGTTCATTCAAATTTCCGTTATGAACTAATTTCTTTAATTAAGATTCCAATTGAACCTTTTATGATTATGAATTGATTATTTGATTTATTTCAATTATTTATGTTGAAGTGAATTGTTCATCTTGCTTTGTGCTGATTGATTAATTATCTGGCCAATAATTACCTCGTTACTCTAGAAGGAATTGGAAGAGGAGTTCTAGGGTTAGAACTGGGCATGGTGACATGTGACTTAGTTATTTGCACAGTGAATAATTAGGTTTGTAAATAGAATGAAAATATCTATTTGCCGCATGTAACACATAAGAAATTGGGATTGTAACGAGTTTAATTCAATTGTTTTGCATAGGAATATAGCAAAATTAATCTGGGTTAAATAAAAGGCAATTGATCACTTGGAAAAGGGCTTTTGGCATTTGAGAATTCTAGTTTTCTTAAATCTAACAATTCGATGAGACATAATAATTAGGATAATTGAATAATTGATTTATAATTCATAATTGGGGATATTGCACGAGTCTTAATCATTATTTGTTTGAATTCAATCAAATCTTAGTTTTGTTTATTTGCTTCCTTTTAGAATAATCACTTTGCGTTGTTTAATTAAATTTTCTTAAATCTAAAAAATCACAATTATTGGTTGTTTTAAATAAAATTGAATTAATATAGTACTAGTAGTTGGAGTTTATTAATTAGAATTCTCTCGTGTGGGATCGACACTCTATCTTATCACTGCTTCAAAGTAGAAGAATGATTTAAGTCTAGCTCTTTTTCTCTCTCAAATATATTGGTTGAGTCTTGGAAAAACATCAAATGGCCAACATAGGCTTCTTATTTATAGGAAAATAAGAGGAAGGGCTTTCTGGTCAAATGTTCCACCTCCTTACTATTTAACACTTTTTCACCAAGTAAAATACTTGGTGACCAAGTGATTTGCTTGACTTGAACACCAAGTGGCCGGCCCACCACTCCATGGGTCATCCCCATGGGCTGCCCCATGGGTTTTACCCATTCAGTGACCCACCGGTTCGATCCACGGTTCAGTTTTCTTGCATTGGGCTTAACCAATCTAATATTGGGCCTTGAATTGGGCTTAACCAACTAATCCCTTGGGCTTTCTCATTCAATTGATTGGACTAAATATAATCCAATCCAAATGAATTAACATTAAGTCTTAACTTAATTCCATAATACTAATCGTATTCCATACGTATAAATCACGTATTCTCTCCGTATAATACTCGTACGATAATCGTATTGTACTCCATATTAACTTATCGTATTATACATAGATACTAAATAGTATCATCCTAGTATAACACAAACATTAACAATAACTAAATTCCTTCTACGCATTTCATTTCCTTCTCGGAAATCCATACACTCAACCCTTAGGTTTTACGTATGCAGGCGAAAACTTCGTTTGCCATAAATGAAATATTATCAGATATTTCATCTCATCTCGATATTCTATCATTACGCATTTCTCGGAATTTCAAAATAATTCTCCGAACAGAAATGGATGAATAGTGTTTTTACGGGAATTTCTCGAAAAACATTTATTTTCATCTTGGAAATTCTAAACAATTAATTCTAGCACGTAGCCAGATTACTAACCACATTAGCACATTCTAGGTCATAAAACGACCTTCACATAGTTTACACACAAAATAAATAAATCACATTCATTTAATTTACATAATCAAATAAAAATTTAATTGTTAAAAAAATCTGATTTTCTCGGGCATTACAGAATATGTAAGAATTGATTAATGAATGGACTTAAGCCGAATAAGTCATGAATAAGTAACTTGAAGCTAAATAAGTTATAAACTTATGAAGAACTCATGATGAACTTGTCATATGATTGTCATATGAAGTTAGTATGTTTGATAAGAATGTGAGAACATTGAGTAAAGGACTTAAATCAATAATAAGTCATAAGGAATGAAAACTTGTAGGTTATAAGTTGTTAAGTCATGAACTTATGAAGAATAAGCCAAAACTTACCTTGAAAATAAGTTGATGTAATAAGTAGTTTAAAATGTTCATATGATGATTAGAATCCATTTAGAACGATGATCAAATCGTTAGTAATGAAGTTTCGCCGGAATTCACACGATTGGACGATAATCGTCGAATTCGTGAAATTCTCGGAATGAAAGTCGTATTTTGTGTTTGAACTCGGAAACGTTGGTTTTCGATGGAGACAAGTCATATTTGACACTATAGAGTTGCGAACTCGAAAATGACCGAATTCCGACTCAGAACGAAGAAATGAGCGTTGAACGTTCACGAACGGTTACCATTTTCGTTAAAAATGAACTAATAGGTGAATTTTTAGCAAACAAAGTCAAATAGATAAAATTCTTGTATGAACACGTAGAGTATGTAATTTGTGAACCGTAGGCTTTTGAACTAGCCAATTTGGACTTATAACGAAGAAGTTATGCGTCCGGGAGTTTCGCAAAATTAAAAGTTTGTCAAATTTTTCTGAGGCACAGAGGCGCCAACCCAAGGCCAAATGGTGGCGCAGTAGCGCCGACATAGTGTCTCAACCTACTGGAGTTTCATGCCGCAGTGCGATATGTAGCACATAAACTCGCGCCACAGCGGCGAGTCCAGTCTTTAGCCATTGTAGAGTGGCGCCGCAGTGCGACATAGAGAAGGAAGGGTGGCGCCGCAGCGCCAACCCTAGGGTTTGGACAGTAAAGAAGGTTTACAAGTATGGAATGAATAGTAAATCTTTGGTAATGAACTAAGGAACTTAATAAGGCATTGTAAGGTATTATTTAACCTTATATATGTTGTCTGAAGGTGGAAGATAAGTAATCAAACATGAACGTAATGCGTATGTAAGAACGACTTAACAAAAAGCCAGAACCAATAAGAACAAATCTAAGTCATAATTATATTGAGAAAAAAGGTAAGATACATTAAGAACCATATATGTTCATTCATGGCCTAATGTGTTATGTGATGTTATCAATTACTGTAGAGACTTAAAGACTTAAACGAGAACGTGTTATAATAGTAGCAGACGCTAAAGATAAGTATTCTAACCCTTGTTCCAGTTCAATCTGGACAAGCTTTGTAATTCATGTATTCTTACACATGAAGTGTTGTATGATGAAGTCAAAGCCAACTCTTTCGGCTAGACTTATATTATTTAAGTATCAAAGCATGGTCAATGTTTACCAAGTTATATTGGTGTTGTTTTTAAACGAAGATTGAGTATGCTAAAAATGTTTTGTCGTCAAACGACAGGCACGTGAGGTTGACACAACTTAAACGTACACACGTTTAATGAATGTAGTGTTGATCAACATAGAGTACTATAGGTTGATCACCTAGACGTGCTCATAAGAAATGTCGGACTTACAGATTTAATGTCGGGATGTCCTTTTCAAAAGAACTTATGAAATGCTCAAGGTCTTGGACCGGAATTGATGTTTTATTGAATATTGGTGTTATAAAACGTTTTGAATGAAAAGAAGTGCTATTTTGAATTATCAATAGTACTTCGTAACTATTGTTTAGTTATTGATGATATATGATTCCTATGTTTCAAGCATGTTGTTTATTAGAATTGTTGTACTTGTTGAGCTAGTTATGCTCACTCTTGCTTGAACCATATGAACACAGCTAAGATTGAACGGACCGAAGGCTCCGACAAGGATAAAGGCAAGGCGAAGACGAACGCATAGAATATTTATATAATAGTATAGGGTGAATGATTGTAATATATTTGATATTATGACAAGAACAATGTAACGGTTATAAAGAACCTGGGGGAATGTTAATATTATTTTGAATATATAGAAATTCGTTCCTTTGAGACTTTTCAATTGAATGTATATGTGAATGGTAGTACTGTGTAGCACCATCTGTCGGGTTGGAAGATACCCGGATTTGGGGGCGTCACACGAACAACAGGAATAAATTCTAATTCCTATCATTTTAAAACATCAATATATTCTTTAACACTTCTACAACTTAGCTCATCCCATATGACAATATATGTGAAATGAAACACCTTTTTGACATACATTTACAAAACACATTAACATCTTCTTATTCTATCTAACCAAAATAATTAGTATAAACTTAATCTTATCACATTTCATGAATAATTAGAACTCTTTACATTTGAACATATCTAACACATAATAGTTCATCTTTCAAAAGCACACAAGTGCAGAGAATTGGCACATAGCCTCATACATAATAAACATCTTGTACAAATATAACACATTTGCACATAGATAAAAATCTTTCATTTACATCATCTAAGCAAGCTTAAAGAAACTCACATTCAATTCATAATATGAATGAAGTTAGGAAGCATGCCTTAAGCCCTGCATACAACTTACGTTATACTGCTCTTCAAAATCCCTATATATCACATAAGGATAACACATACCAATTAGTCATATATTTGACTTACACATTAGTTTACATTAACTTTAATTCTTATGGTTAGCATTTTATAACCTAAGTTCACGCAACCGAACTTTAAACTTTTCTTTCAACATTACGACATTTGGAGATGTCATAATCTTTACTATCATCATTTAAGATATATTTCCATTACATTTTCCTTCCTTCTAGCATAACTTTCTCGAATCATTAAAATCATAATGTTTGTTAAGTTAATTATCATTCATTATGACTTCTTGATAATCAAATTTCATACCTTATGATTATTCTTTAACGTCTAAGTCATATAATCTTTTGTATAAGAAGAGTGAACATCCAATGTTAATACTATGCATTCATAGCTTTCAAGCATTTTACATTACCTCCATTTCATATCTTACAATGTCTAGGTTTATTTACCTCAGAACATTATTCAAGTTATTATTGTGACAACCCGAATTTTCATAAGTTATTAAAATAAGAATTTAATAATTAAAATTCTTATTACGATGTGATTAATGTAACAATCTAGAATTTTAATTATAATTATAAATATTTATTGAATTATATAAATATTTAATGGATGTGTTTATTGTTGAATAAATATTTATTTAATTTGGTTTGATTTGATTTGGTTACTTATTTGTTTAATAAATAATTAATGGGTTAAGGAAATTAGTTATTACGAGATAATATTCTAATTTAATTTAATAATTAAGTTAGAGAGTTTATAATGATTAAATGATTTATTCAATAAATTGTTATTAGAATTAATTAAATTAAGTATGAAAACATAATTAAATAAAGTGTGACAAATAACTATTGTATAAATGAGTTATTAAAATAAATTAAAGGAGTTTAATTTAGTTTTTCCAAACAAGGTTTAAATATATTAATTCTTTAAAATTTAAAGAGTTTTGCCAAACAAGCGTTATGGCTTTTGGGATTTCTAATTGTTGAATTTAAATAAAATAAATTAAAATAATAAATATAATATATTTTTAATATATATACGTTAGTTAGTAACTGATATGGCAATTAGTAGTAGTATTAAGATTTATCAGTTTTTTCTTGCGCTTAAGTGCTAGGTAGACTACGTAACTTGGTATTTGGCTATACTGAGAAGAGAGAAGAGAAGAGAGCTTGACAGACAAAATTGAGATAGGAGCTTGAGAGAATTGTCTTTAATTGCGAGGAATTATCACGCTAATTGAAGGTATGATCACAAACTCAGTAATATATATATATATATATATATATATATATATATATATGTGTGTGTGTGTGTGTGTGTGCCTATATGTGTTTCACGGCAAAATTTTATATACTCTGTGAATTTCATATTTTGAATTGTTGCTAAACAAATGAATGGTGGTAATTATTCATGATTGGTGAGGTTTTAGTTGTATATAAACAGGAAATTGCATGCTAATTATAGTTAAAAAGTAGAAAATTTTGACAGTATATGTATTTCTTATGGGCCTTATATAAGTAGCAATTATGATGATCAATTAATGTGTAAAATTGAACGGTGACTATGTTAGTTAGTTTGTTAAGAATTACAGAGAACTTAGTTCAAAAGAATCAAATTGGTGTATCATTATGATTACAATGTTCACTGTGTCAAGAAATATCAAAATGGAGTTTTTAGTTTTAAAATATGCTATTCCAGTATTTAATTTTTCTAGAATTATGGTTTAAGTTATGTTAATTTAGTATTTGTATGCTTGGTGAAGTTTATGTGTAATTTGCATAAGTTATACATGTTAATCGGTGTTAGAAATTAAGATATAGCTTTATTTTGTGTTTTATTTTGGGGTATTCTGTAATTCGGAGCCTCAGCTCCAAGTTTCGCGCCCCAGCTCTGAATTTCGAGCCCCAGTGCTGGAATTTGCGTCCCAGCACCAATTTTCGCGCCTCAGTGCCAAAAATAACCCAAAACTTTGCGCCCCAATCTTTGGAGTTCGCGCCCTTGATGTTGGAATTTGCTTGACTCCAACATCTCGCGCCAAATACTGGAAAAAGTGGTCTGGGTCGGACATTTTTGACCTCCTGTAGTAAAATGGCCATAACATTTTCATAGGAACTCCGATTGAGGTGATTCAAGATGATACAGAACGAGGACGAATAGACCTACAACTTTCGTTCTTTAAATATTTCAATTTGAGATTTGGAACATGGGTCAAAAAGGTCATTTGTGGCACTGATATGTATTAGGAGGCAATCGGAGTGCGTCGGGAATGTACATATGCAAATATAGTGCTCCTAACGATAAAAGATGTTGTCCTAAGTTATAAAACATGAATATTAGTAAATATAATGATGCTTAACATTAATAAATGATGTATTAGATAAGTTGTATAAGTATACTAAGCACACACGTGAGAGACGAATCGGGCGTGTGACGAAAGAACGTCGAAATGCCGTGCCAAGTGTTAATGAACTTAAAAAGTGTTTCAATTCAATTGAAATGAATATTATAAGATATGGAATAGATTTAATATAAAACCAATAAGTAGTCCTAGCAAGACTTAAGGACTTGAATGGACTTCGAATATGAAATAAAGTGAGTTATAAGTCTAAAGTTAACACAATCAAGTTGAACATTGTGTACTGATTATTAGGAAGACTTATAGGATGTAGATTAAAGTTTATATTATAACTACTATGCCTTTCTATGTGACTAATAGTTGATGTGAATGATTATATAACTGTACAGGGCACGTGAAGTACAGATAACTGTAAGCTGTTAAACTGTTATTGGTAAACAACGATCAAGGCAAGTCTTTCAGTTCCTATTTGTTATGTGAACTTTATGATTAACTATTTTAAATCTTTGTTGCAAAGAGCATGATGTGTTATATATATGTTGAAAGTATGAAATGTTAAAGTCAATTTATGACTATGTTAATTGATTAAAGCATGATGATTGAGTAAGGACTCAATCTTTATACTTGTTAAATGAATTGTATCATGTATGTTATATGTTGAGCATGTTATTATGTGTTATGTGATGCATGAAAACTGTTAAATTTTGCTGGGCTGTCGCGCTCAACCTTGAAAATAACCACTTTTACAGGTTAAAGATTTAAGGTAAGGATATGTGCTACGTGAATTATAGAGATCCGTATTCACGAAGATTGCTTATGTTTTATGGAAATGTATTTAATATTTTGAATGTAACATGTTGTTGAATCGTAAGTTGAGTTATCCGGTGTATATGGATACCTATTTATGATGTAAGACTTTGTATAGTCACGAGTTAAGAAAAGAATTTTAAGGGAGATGATTATAGAATAAGATCACGATGTGATCTGTTTAAGTTATAAAAGAAAGATGGTCTGTAATGTTTGAATAATTATAGCTTGATGCTATGTACTATGATATAGTACGAGATAAACTCACGAGGAGTTATAGATAATGTGATACAAGGAATTCGTATCGAGCAAAGAGCAAGTTATAAGTAAGATAGAGTTAGGTGGGATTTCAATTGAGGACTCATGTGGTAGCTGAGTTTTGTATGGGCGAGGGTTTTGTGCTTGCACTTAGTTTATTACATTGATAATCATTGGAATGTTTGTGTCGCGCTATCCATGTATATGTGGCGAAAAGGTGATTCTTTTCTCATGTGTATATTTGATAGTTAGAAACTATTAAGATTAGTCAGATATTATTAGGATTAGGTGCGGTTCTTAAAACTAATGCATATGGTAAGTTCGTGACTCATAATAATATGATATGTTTTGAACCCCTTAGCAAATGGACGCCTATGGTCTGACTAGGACAAGTTCTTAAACTCATATTATTGTGGAATGTTCCTGAACTTCTAATGTGCGGTAAGTTTGATGAACTATTTTGGGTAGAAAATGATTATAGTATAGAGAGCATTGATGAAGTTGAAGATTGATAGAATGGATAAATAATGAAGTAATGAAGTAAAGATTAAAGTTGATGGATACCTGGATATTCCAAATCTTTTAGCTTTGCTAGATTTTTAAAATTTATTGACTCCGTGCCAATGGTTATACTTTTGATTTTTGAAAAAATGTTGGGTCACACTAGTGAACCAGAGAAGTTTTTTTTTAAAACAGTGCTATTATTCGCGTATCTATGCCGTTTGTTTCTGCTAGAAAAAAAATGATTTTTTAAATTTTCAAAATATATTTTAATTATATGTATTGGGTGATATGATAAACGATGAAGTCATCAATGCAATGGAACCTGCTGTTGGATGTGATCATATGATCGTCAGCCCACTATGGTGAGATGTAGTATGACAACGTCATAATCATGACTCCATAAAAGGATTTTTGAGATTTCTTTAAGATATGAGAATATATATATATATATATATATATATATATATATATATATGTATATTTCGATTGATGTCCGAATTATTGTAGAAGTCTATGCTATTTGATTCAGCTAGATGAATATTGAAAGATGTTCATGAAATTCAAGCGTTTATTGAAAAGTTATGCCAAACCAAATTATTTTGGTGCGGATTCAGATGTTCAAAAGATGAGGTGAACAACCCTATAAGGGGACATGTTTTCGGGGACAATGGTTCTGAGCGTAACGCATATAGTCGTTACAAAACACTACGTTGCGGCCCAACATAGTGGTACAATATGCTGGCCACCTAGTGTACGTGTGGAGGGTGTTTTCAGTCTTTGTGATTGATAAACACTCTGGTTTGCAGTGTGAAGGATTGAGTTGAAGCACTAGTAAATCGAGAATAGAGTTCACGGTCTTGTGAACCCTCAGCATGATTTGGAATCTTTGAAATTCTCATTATTCATATAAACTCCCAATTATTGAGCAATTGTGGAAGATTCTTATTATTCTGAAAGGTGAAAGTGGAAAGGATGAGAAAATTAAGCAAAACATAATAATTTCAAGGAAATAATTGAAACTCTAGAAAGAAGAGAAATGTGAAACTCTTAGAAGAGGAAGAGGTGAGGAATATGATGATCTTAGAAAGATCATTAGAGAAAAATTTGGTTGTAGAACCCAATAAATGAATAAAGTATTAACGTAAAATCAATTTTGATAGATTGAATGAATAAAGATTAATAAATAAAATTTCGAGGACGAAATTCTTAGAAGAATGGGTGAATGTAATATCCCGAGTGTTTATGATAACGATCCTTAGCAAAGGAAATGAATGGGTTAAAGAGTATATAATACTCAAAATATAATTGAGTTCAACTGAAAGTTATGAAATAAAACCTAGAATTTGTTGAAGTAATGAATCTAGTAGGAAATATAAAATCTATATTAAGGTAATATGTTGAAGATATTCAACGATAAATTTTTGAAAAGAGACTTGGTGAAAACCTAGGTAAGGAGGTTTCTATGATTCCGAGGACGGAATCCTTATAAGGAGGGAAGGATGTGACAACCCGAATTTTCATAAGTTATTAAAATAAGAATTTAATAATTAAAATTCTTATTACGATGTGATTAATGTAACAATCTAGAATTTTAATTATAATTATAAATATTTATTGAATTATATAATATTTAATGGATGTATTTATTGTTGAATAAATATTTGTTTAATTTGGTTTGATTTGATTTGGTTAATTATTTATTTAATAAATAATTAATGGGTTAAGAAATTAATTATTATGAGATAATATTCTAATTTAATTTAATAATTAAGTTAGAGAGTTTATAATGATTAAATGATTTATTCAATAAATTATTATTAGAATTAATAAAATTAAGTATGAAAACTTAATTAAATAAAGTGTGATAAATAACTATTGTATAAATAAGTTATTTAAATAAATTAAAGGAGTTTAATTTAGTTTTGCTAAACAAGGCTTAAATATATTAATTCTTTAAAATTTAAAGGGTTTTGCCAAACAAGCCTTATGGCTTTTGAGATTTCTAATTGTTGAATTTAAATAAAATAAATTAAAATAATAAATATAATATATTTATAATATATATACGTTAGTTAGTAACTGATATGGCAATTAGTAATATTATTAAGATTTATCAGTTTTTTTCTTGCGATTAAGTGCTAGCTAGACTACGTAACTTGGTATTTGGCTATACTGAGAAGAGAGAAGAGAAGAAAGCTTAACAGAGAGAATTGAGATAGGAGCTTGAGAGAATTTGAAAGAATTGTCTGTAATTGCGAGGAATTATCATGCTAATTGAAGGTATGATCACAAACTCATTATATATATATATATATATATATATATATATATATATATATATATACATGTGTGCCTATATGTGTTTCACGGCAAAATTTTATATATTCTGTGAATTTCATATTTTGAATTGTTGCTAAACAAATGATTGGTGATAATTATTCATGATTGGTGAGGTTTTAGTTGTATATAAACAGGAAATTGCATGCTAATTACAGTTAAAAAGTAGAAATTTTTTACAGTATATGTATTTCTTATGGGGCTTATGTAAGTAGCAATTATGATGATCAATTAGTGTGTGAAATTGAACGGTGACTATGTTAGTTAATTTGTTGAACGGTGTCAAATTGGTGTATCATTATGATTACAATATTCAATGTGTCAAGAAATATCAAAATGGAGTTTTTGGTTTTAAAATATGCTATTCCAATATTTAATTTTTCTAGAATTATGGTTTAAGTTGTGTTAATTTAGTATTTGTATGTTTGGTAAAGTTTATGTGTAATTTGCATAAGTGATACATGTTAATTGGTGTTAGAAATTAAGACATAGCTTTGTTTTGTGTTTTGTTTTGGGGTGTTCTGTAATTTAGAGCCTCAGCGCCAAGTTTCGCGCCCTAGTTCTGAATTTCGCGCCCCAGCGCTGAAATTCGCGCCTCAGTGCCAATTTTCACACCTCAACGCCAAAAATAGCCAAAAATTTCGCGCCTCGGTCAGCAGAATTGCGTGCCTCATTACATTGTCAGCGCCCAAATATTTGGAAAAAGTGGTGCAGGTGAGACAATTTTGACCTCCTGTAGTAAAATGGCCATAACGTTTTCATACGAACTCTGATTAAGGTGATTCAAGATGATCCGGAACGAGGACGAATATAACTACAACTTTTGTTCTTTAAGTTTTTCAATTTGAGATCTGGAACATGAGGTAAAATGGTTATTTGGGGGCCTGATATGTATTAGGAGGCAATCGGAGGGCGTCGAGAATGCACATATGCAAATATAGTGCTCCTAACGATAAAAGATGTTGTCCTAAGTTATAAAACATGAATATTAGTAAATATAATAATGATTAACATTAATAAATGATGTATTAGATAAGTTGTATAAACATACTAAGCACACACGTGAGAGACGAATCGGGCGTGTGACGAAATAACGTCAAAACGTCGTGCCAAGTGTTAATGAACTTTAAAAGTGTTTCAATTCAATTGAAATGAATATTATAAGATATGGAATAGATTTAATATAAAACCAATAAGTAGTCCTAGCAAGACTTAAGCACTTGAATGAACTTCGAATATGAAATATAGTGAGTTATAAGTCTAAAGTTAACACAATCAAATTGAACATTGTGTACTGATTAATAGGAAGAGTTATAAGATGTAGATTAAAGTTTACATTATAACTACTATGCGTTGCTATGTGACTAATAGTTGATGTGAATGATTATATAATTGTGTAGGGCACGTGAAGTACAGATAACTGTAAGCTGTTAAACTGTTATTGGTAAACAACGATCAAGGAAAGTCTTTAAGTTCCTATTTGTTATGTGAACTTGATGATTAACTATTTTAAATCTTTGTTGTAAAGAGCATGATGTGTTATATATATATTGAAAGTATGAAATGTTAAAGTCAATTTATGACTATGTTGATTGATTAAAGCATGATAATTGAGTAAGGACTCAATCTTTATACTTGTTAAATAAATTGTAGCGTGTATGTTATATGTTTAGCATGTTATTATGCGCTATGTGATGCAAGAAAACTGTTAGATTTTGTTGGGCTGTTGAGCTCAACCTTACAAATACCCACTTTTGCAGGTTAAAGATTTAAGGTAAGGATATGTGCTACGTGAATTATAGAGATCCGTATTCACGAAGATTGCTTATGTTTTATGGAAATGTATTTAATATTTTGAATGTAACATGTTGTTGAATCGTAAGTTGAGTGTCCGGTGTATATGGATACCTATTTATAATGTAAGACTTTGTATAGTCATTTTGTTGTAACAATTCATGATATAAATTTGAATCGAAGAGATGTAATGTAAAGGTTGCGATTTAGGACAATAAGGAAGGAAATGTATAAAAGTTTTAATTATTTAGAAAATTTCAATGGTTGTATTATCGTTTAATGATGTAAAATTAAAGGTTGATGGTATTATTAACGATCGAAGTTGAGAATTTAATTGTATGAATTTTGGGGTCATTACAATTATCATTAACTAAGTTTCTTAACGTTCACACATCATTTATTAACCTTCCTTATCTTACGTTCAAATCATACACTCGGGTGTATGCTAAGTACGTTTATCTTTACATGTACACTAACCGTCTTCGTCGGTTTACGTGTTTTATATTCACATTTCTTGTCTTTTAAACTTTCATTCAACCTTTAATTAAGGTTTCAATCACTTATTATAGTGATACATTAAGTGAATATGAACTTTATAAACATTCACCAAACTTTCCCCAAGTGTTGAGCATTAAAAAGCTCTTCATTGGGCCTTCCCCTGCACCAGCACTGCGGCGCCTAATTTCTTTGTTAAACTGGAACTATGGCGCTAGTTAGCAGTAGCTTAGCCCAGAGCTAACATTGCGGCACTAACTTTAAGGACTTATCTGGCGTTGCTGCACCAGACTTATAACTCATAATTTTTTTTAAATGTTGAACATGTACGAATCACCTACTTTGTAATCTCGTAACTTCTTCGTTATAACTTGGAATGAATCCGTTCCAAAGCTATTTTCTTACTTTCATTACATAATACGTTTTCTCTCAGATAGAATATTTTTTCAAATATTTTAACAAGTCTTTTCATAGACTCAAAATTCATTGTTCTTTCATTTTACGTTTTTAATGTTCTTCGTTCGTTCGTCCGTAACTTACTCATCCGAACCCAGAATGAGTTTGTTCTTGAGTCCACAACTCAAGTTTTCAATGTTCTTTGACATTCTTATGAAACCTTAATTGTTCGGGATCATTAACTTACTTTCTACATTCGTCCAAAAATTATAGTAAACTACGATTTCAACGATTAACATTTCTTAATCCGTTCCTCGTGGAACATTTCTTATACTTCTATATCTCCTAAACAAACATATATCAACATATATATACAATGTTTCTAAACTTGTCCATCAAAAACAAGCTCTAATTAGATGGTTTTTAATTTGTCCATCAACAACTTGATCTCCACGTTCTTCGTGTTCTTCGTTCGTTCTTCATTTTTAATCATTATTTTGATTACAATTTCACTTTTTCATGCATATTAGTGTTTTAAATCCACTAATTATTCCTTATTTTTCCTGATCTTTCATATGATTCATCCGAATCATCTAATAACAATAAGCAATTCATACTTTATGTGAAAGCTTTTAAAAGAAATAGATTAAATAAATTTCAAGTTCTTATTAATTCATATTTCTATGGTTAAACCATATTAATATCATTTCGTATCATCTTTTACTTTCATTTTCATTATGCTATGATTTTTCATATGAAACTTAAAGAAAATGGATTAAAGGCTAAGTTTTGGTATTACCTTTCTTCTTGATTCTTCTTCCTCTTAACAAAGTTGTCAATTTGTTAGCTTTTCATCTTCCTTCCTCCTTCTTCTTCTTCTTCTTCTTCTTCTTCTTCTTCTTCTTCTTCTCTAATCCGGAATTTCTCTAGTTCTCTCTCAATATATGTATTTGCTTTTCAAGGTGTTGGTGAAATAAACTAACACTTTGAAGAGAAATGGCTTGCCTTATATAAAGCAACCAAGAGCTAGGGCATTTTGGTCATTAAATTAACTTTTCTTTCTTTACAAATTGGTCACTTAACTTAGAGTCTTGTAAGTCAAAACTCTTAAGTTTCAAATCTTACAAATCATCCCCTCATCATCCACCACATGAATAACTTTTAAGTCACCATTACTATTCACACCTCCTCATTTTAACCACACATCTTCTTAACCTAACCCCACCTAATTAACCATGGTTAAATGGTTGGAAATTACAAAGCTATCCACTTTTGTTGACTTGACTCTTTGACTTTGACTTTTCGTATTTATACAGTATAATTTTCTTATTATATGCGTATTATACTCTGTATAATTTTTTTATTATACGTCGTATTATTCTCTTATTATACTTGTATAATAATTCATATTATACTTGTATTCTTCTTGTATAATAATTCATATTATACACATTATTTTCTTTAACCTTCTTAAATTCATTACACAGTTGAAAAAATGTATTTATCGTTTTCCAAAATTTATTGAACATTCTGTCTTTCCTCGCCATTCGATCATTTACGCGATCTTCGAAATATCGAAAAAGTGAAAAATATATTTTGGTGAATAGTGTTTTCCGCGACGTTTTCCCAAAACATGGTTAAACGATCGAAAAGTCTATAACAATATTTTTTGTCATTTTTATTTCGTCCGATTTCTGCATGTTTTTTGGAAAAAACTTCTATCGGCTAACATAACTTTTCATGACATATTATCGTGAAATCTTGAAACAGAATGTCATTATGACATATTAATCTCCCGAAAAGACTTAGGATCAAACCCTAACTCAAATCGTTCCTCGGGTGAATAGTGGTTTTGCACAAATTTTCTCAATTTTTTTTTTAATTTTTGTTTTAGAAATGTTTACTCATTTATTCTAGCACATAGCCAAAAGCCTAATGTTTTATAATCTTCCTAAATCATAGAACGACTAATAAATGCATAATACAAAATATTATTAATAAAAACTCATTTTATTAAATAATAATTCTTACATCATAATTTACATGACTATCCGATTTTTCGGGTTGTTACATTCTTCCCTTCTTATAAGGATTCCGTCCCCGGAATCACTACAAAATTTTACATCCTTATTTAGATGCTTTATTCTTACTACCTTTTTCAAAGGTATAATCTTACTTCTACATGTATTCAGCACGTGTTGATTTATCACTGCTCTTTCCGTTACTTATACTTCTACCTTCTTCTCTTTCTTGTTGAATAACCTCAACATACTATCTCTTTTAGGTTTAATCTTACCTATTTTCTTCCTTTCCTTAACTCATTCACTTCTTTTTTCTAAGGATTATCATATGAAATAATCATCATTAGTTAAACACTATGTTTAACTATACTTTCAATCATTCGTGATATCACATTCACCCTTTCTTCTAGAAATTTCGTCCTTATAATTTTCTCAATTAATTAAGTTTCTTACTTTATTCTCGTATGAGAATCACATCTTACCACAACTTCTCTTCAAAGAAGTCCTTACCTTCCAAACATTCAATAGTCTTTATAACTTATAAAATAATTATGAAGTAGAATAAATAACTAGAAAATATAAGGATTTCCTTAAAACATTTCGCATTCTGATGAGGGATCATAAAGACCAAGTACTCTTAACTAGGTTTAACGATATTTCACTATAAACCATTCTTTACTAGTAAGTTTACAATCACAAAGAAGGTAAAATACCTCTTCTGGTACGTTAGGTGATCAACCTATCGTACATCCCCAAATCACGGGGTTGTTTACCTCAGACTTAATCATCAGATTCCGCACCAAAATAATTTGATTTAGCATAACTTCTGAAAGAAAGCTCAATTTTCTTTATACATAACTTAACATTCGTCTAGCCAAATCAAATAGCTTTAACTATACCAAAAATTTGAATATCAATCGAAACATTCGTCTATCCAAATCAATTGGCATCAACTACTATTTAATTTCTTTAAAATACTTCAAAACGTTTTATGACGTTATGATACCGCACTGGCTTCATAGTACATTAAGGATTTCATCATTTTATGACTTCGTCATACTACATCATACCATAGTAGATTGATGATTCTATGATCACATCCAACACTAGGTTAACATGCATTGATAACTCCATCTTTTATCATCTCTGCATTTCATGCATTAATGATACAAAATTCATTTTGATATTTTCAAATCATTTTTGTCTAGCTGAAACAATTATCATAGATATAAAAAGAATAGTTCTTTTAAAACTCATTGGTTCAATAATATGATCCAACATTTTTCATAAAAAATACACATCAACACGATGTCAAAAATTTTGAAATCTAGCATATATAGCTAGACGATTTGGAATATCCATTTTCTTCATCTATTTAATCTTCCTTCATTGTGTTACTTGTGAAAATTCTAACCTCCTCTAGCACCATCAATGCTAAATATACTGAAAATAAATAATTTTCTGTCTACAATATTCCTATACCTTAGTATAGTTCATCAAACTTACCACACCTTATGTATTTAAAAACTTTCAACAATACATGAGTTTAGAAACTTATCTTAGCGATATGTAATCCAAGAACCAATCAAGGACTATCCATACGCTTAGAGATTCAAACATACCATATAATTATGAGTTACAAACTTTTCAAAAGTATATGTTTCAAGAACTCACACCTATTCTTAATACTTTCTAACTATCCAATATACACATGAGAAAAGATTCACTGTCTCACCATATACATATTGATAGCGCGACATTACTATTTCAATGATTATCACTGTAATAAACTAAGTAATCGTCAAACCAAGCAAAAACCTCTACCCACACAAAGGTTTATACAACTTAGCTATCACATGAGTCCTCAATTGAAATCTTACAACATTCTTAATTTTTCTATACTTAATAAGAATTTTCTTTAATTCATTTTTCTTTTTTACAACTCTTCTGAGTTTTCTTCTCGTAATACTTCATAGTACCATTTCTTTATAGCTTTCAGCTATAACTTTTCAATCATTTAATAGAATATCTGTTATTTGTAATAACCCGATATTTTTTATATAAATAAATCAGAAATTTTGCGTATAATTTTTTTTTATTAAAATAAATATGGGGAAATATGTGCCAAGATAATGTGTATATATATATATATGTGATAAATAAAATATATTTATTACATGAATTATTAAAAATAATTTTATTTTAGAATTATTGATTATTATAAATTATATTTTTATAATAATAAATTTTATTGTAGAAATGTTTTATTAATTATTTTTCAAAGAAAATGTGATATTATATTATTTAAATAATATATGGAATTATTATTGTAATTATTATAATTATTATTTATTTCTATGAATTTTAGCTCAAATTATTAAGTTAAGTATTTTAACTTAATTAATAATGCTATTTATGCAAGGTAAATCAGATATGGAATCCAAATCCTAATTTTGGATTTTGATTAATGAATTAATGATAATAATAATATAGTATTAATTATATTTTTATTTTTCAGTGCTATTAATATGTACTGTATTCGTGGACCGATAATGGTTGGTTAATTATGGTGTTATATGACAAATCCTAGTATCACTGTGTGAAACCCTAATTTAAATTACAAATTAGAGTTCAAGATTGTTGGGTAATGGTGATAATGTGGTTAATGTTTGATATTATAAATATAAATGCTAATTAGGTAAACCCTAATTATTGACGCAAAATCCTAATTGTGAAATTAAAACCCTAACCGATAATTAGGAACCCTAGAGGACAAATTGAGAAACCCTAATTGCTAATTAGGATGTTTAATTCTAAATAGCGGTCTTTAAACCCTAATAATGATCATGCATAATGTAATTAGAAACCCTAATTACAAATTGTTAACCTTAATTATTAAATTGTTAATCCTAATTAGTAAATTGTTAACCCTAATTATCAAATTGGTGCCCTAATTGATAAATTAGTTATCTTAATTATAATTTGTGAATAACTAAACCTAATTTTTAAGTTTATGTAATTAGGAAACATAAACTAATTTAGCAATCCTAATTTGTGAATTTTAGAAACTAAAATTTCCATTTTTTTTGCCTTTTTAGAAATCCTTAAATGCTAATACACAAAACCTTAGGGTTAAACCCTAAGGGTTTGCTAAGTTACTATCATGCCATTAAAATTTCAAGGCTATTGACTATTTTGCCCTTATTGCATTATTGATGTTTACTTGTAGAACTTGGTCTAGTAGGAGTGGTTGGCCAACCCTAGGGTAGCCATGTGACTAGAATTAAAAATCTCAGCCATTTAGCTAGCCAAGTTCATTGCATACATGTATTATATAAGATCAAGAGAGAGAAAAAGTGTACATTATTGCTCATTTTCTCCTTTATACTCAACCAAGTCCCCTTTTCTCTCTAACCCACGAATTATAATATCAAATCAGTCCCACAAACAAGCCCTACCACTTCCATATCAAATCAGAAACCCTAAGATCAAGATTGATCAAAGTAAAGGTATAAAATCTAACTCAAGAATCTGATCATGATCAATGTGTTAAATGTTGTGTTTTAGTGTTAAAACATGTTATATATAGTATATATTGATGATTTGGGTTTCGAGATGTTAGATCCATAACATCTAGAGGCTCAGATTTGAAGATGTACAAAATCTGGGAATTTTGTTTTTGATGTCTAACAACCAAATGTCAGACCTTGTAGATCCATTTCTGTGTTTTGTTTTTGTGTTTTAAAGGTTGATACTTGTAGTATGTCATGTGATCTATATTCTGGAACTTTAAGCTAGCTCAGATCGTGCACAAAATGAAAGTTATGGGCGGTCAAAGCTCACTGACCAACCATGACTATCGGATTTCTGGAAAACCCAGATCGTGCCCAGACACGTCTGACAAGATGTTCTTGGGCTCTGATCTTCAAGTAATTTGTTGATTCTATTCTTGTTCTTATAACCATGTTGTAGTGTGTTACATTAACTGTTGATTCAAGCTTTTATATAGCCTAAAAATCAAACAGGTGAATCGTAGTGAACGATCAAACTAGGCCAGACGGGCATGAAAGCTGTTTTCTAGGTAACCCAGAAAACGCTTAAACATGTCGTCTGACATGGTTTAACCGACATGGATCTACTTGATTTGTTGTTGTTATTGTGATGTTTTGTGATAGATCTACTCTCTTACATATTGGCTACACACTGCAACTTTTAAATCACAAAAACAACGCATGGATTGCAAGTTGTGGAAGCCCAAAAGTGATCAGTCGAATTGATTTTATTTTCTAGGTAACCTAGAAAACGAAGAACAGTTCTGACAGATGGTTTGAGCTTCCATATCTTGCTTTTTATGTCGCTTTGTCGATGTTTGATCTTGCATGATATTTGTAGTACTACATTAGCACTACAAGATCAATGTCTTAACTGGTCCAAAAACATTATGATCTGACAGATTATGTTGGTCAAAGTAAGCAAGTCGATATTGGCTATGAATGTTCTTGACGGCTCAAGAACACAATAGGCTATGCTTTTTCGTCGCTAAAGGCCTATAATGATAGCTTTTATTAATTTTAATTAATTATTATTTTCAAAAATCATTTAAAAATAGAAATAAATTATTAAAAATTCAAAAATTATTAAAAATTATTTTAGTTATAAAATTAACTTTTAATTATTTGGAATATTTTCCATAAATATTAATATTTATTTAAATATTATTGATATTTGATTTATTTAATAAATGCATTAAATAAATTAATTAAAAATGATTTTATTATATTAAAATCATTTTAAATGATAATAAGGTATTTAAAGATATTTTAAGTTATAAAATATAACTTTTAATATTTTAAAGAAAATTTCATTAATTATTTATTATTAATGATATTAAAGTTATTTACTAATGATATTAAATAAATTAATTTAAAAATAATTTTAATATTATAAAAATCATTTTAAATAAAAAATAAAGTGTTTAAAAATATTTGAAGTTATAAAATATAACTTTTAATATTTAATGGATAATTTCATTAATAATTTAATATTAATGATATTAATTTAGTATTAATGATAATTAAATTTATTTAATAATTATATTAAATAAATAGTTTTAAAATGATTTTATTGATTTAAAAATCATTTAAAAGGGATATAAATGAATTAAAAATATTTTAAGTTATTCTTAATGACTTTTAATATTTGGATAAATAATACATTAATATTTTAATATTAATGGTAATTATTTAAAATGATTTTAATTGTTTTAAAATACCATTTAAAGGTAATTTAAATGTTTTAAAAATAAATTAAGTTATTTTAAATAACTTAATATTTTTGCAATGGTTTCATTAATAGTTTAATATTAATTAAATGTTAATGATAATGAAATTATTTAATATTTAAATCATTTAATAATGATTTTTGTTTCAAAAATCATGATAAATTATAATAATTATTTTAAAATTATTATAAGGTCATGAAAAATAATACGACTGGGGTTTAAGATATCTAAATGAATATTGAACTGCTGTATAGAGTCTTAGACACGATAAATACCTGATAAAGTTTTCGGTACACTGACATATTTCAGAAATTGATCTGGAATTAGATAAGTTGACTTGATAAATGTTTATTTGTGATTCAATGGTTGTTAAACGTATGTGACAATGTGATTAGGTTATGTGCTGACTGCAAATAGCAGTATAATATGATATGATATGTTATTATAATCAAACGAATGATCTATTTAATGATAGGGATTGACATAAAAGATAAAACTAAGTTGTGTAAGCAGCAGATAAGGCAAGTATCTAACCCTTTGCATTTACTTTATGCAATGGACATGCGTAAGATAATATCTGAACTATTCTTTTCAATTGTTCAAATACTTCAACCATTGTATATACTTATGCAATGATTCTGTATAAGTAAATTATTAAATTATAATTTGGTGTACAAGTTCCTTAATTCTGTTATTGTAGATCATGATATATATTTTGTTCGTTAATTTCCAAACATGGTTATACAAGTGTCCTCACTTGGATAATCAATATATTTTTAATCACATGTTGATACATACTTATAGATGTCCAGTATGTATACGTTGAATTAAAAGCAGTCTAAGCTATTTGATCTGGCTAGACACAAATTTAAAATTGTTGTTGAACAAGATAAAACTTTATTATTATCCAACCGAATTGTTTTGGTTTGGATTCAAGATCATATGAACATCCCAAATATGGGAAAAATTTTTATGCGCTTAAAGTGGATAAATGTGAACGATAATATCGTTCTTGAATGTAGTATTGATCAATACAGGGCACATTGGGATGATCACCCTCGAGCCCGTAAGTTATGTCGGTTTACGGATGAAGTTCTGCTAAACCTATTCGAAAATAGAAAACAATGTTAATAGTGTATCAACTGATCCTCATTTATAGTCAGTACGTAGTTTCAAAAAATTTGAAATCGAAATGATATGTTGTTTACTATTGGTTCAGCTTACTTCAGAACTGTTGATTCGTTGTAGAAGTATCGTTCAAAGAAAATATTTAATCCTTTCAGCTAACTGTTATCGCTTGCTACTTGCTGGGCACTCGAATGCTCATCTTTGCTTAATTTAAATGTTTTCAGTTAAGTGTGAACAACCTGAAGGCTCTTCCAAGAACAAGGGAAAGGGGAAGGTCGGTGAATGAATGTTTATGCTATCTTTCATAATATCTAGACTTTATTAGTATAATGGTAATATATATTAATTATCATGTAACGAATGTTTAAAGGTTTCGTACTTGGGATTGAAAACTATGATAATATGTAAATTAAATTTGATAATCTATATTATTGTTATTATTATTAGTATTATTCCGCTCATAGAAATGGTATCGCGAAGCACCGAGTTTGGGTTTTAAGTACCTGAATTTGGGGGCGTCACATCATGGTATCAAAGCTATAACGTTAGAATCCTTAGGTGGGATAGACCTTAGGCTATAACCTTAGGACAGAGGGAAACATTGAAAATACAAACAACTCATATAGAGTTTAAAAAGAGATGAATTGGATAAATTCATCGTCAAACAAAATAAAAGATAACTATTACAAAATTATTGTTTGTTATGTGTATATATTATATGCTAATCAGGATAATTTATGTGTGTAGATGTCAGGTGCAAAAGGATTAGGATACTCTTGGATCGTAAAGAAGGAGCCGATATCAAAGCCAATAGCTGAAATAGAGGCTCAAAGTGAAAGCAACCTCGATGAGGTGGTTATTGTGGAAAATGTCGTACCAGATCCGAAAATGGTGGAACTGTCAGACAGTGATTCAGACACTAAAGTTGGAGCTGATCAAGCATCAACCGAAGTGCAGAATCTGTGGGACCAGGTTTCCTCTTTGGAATTGTTGTGGGAAATAGAAAAATAGCCAACTGCGGAAAGCATTGATAAAAACAATGGAAGAACAAGATAAGCTTAAAATCTAAATTGACCAAATGGGAGCTAAAAGCAACAAGTTGGGTGCAGCTCCGAGCAAGAAGGGGAAAAGAAAAATGAAAGATCGTGATCCTGATAACAACCAAGGGAACTTTAACTGAATAGAAAGGTGTGCAAATTATGACAAGAAACATGAAGGTGTATGCAAGAAAGGGGAGAATGTTTGCTACAATTGCGGATGTGTGGGACATTTTTCTCCTCATTGTCCCAATCCAAAGCAATGTGTCTGTTTTATTTGTGGGATAAAAGGTCATCAGGCGAAGGGTTGTCCAAGATCAAGAAAAAGACGTAGTGAATAGGTAGTATAGGTTCTATGGTGTAGGTGTGTTTAATATAATATGTGTGATAAGTATTTCCGTGTAATGCAATATTCCCAACTTTTGTATAAGTTAAAGCCATAAATCTTAACTTTTATGGTCACAAAGGGATAACAGTATGGGCTATGTTATGTAAATTACTTTGAATTAATGAAAATGAACTTATGTTTGAGTAATGAAACAAGTTTAATATATTAAACTTGTGTGATAAGGTTTAGAATCTAAGTTAAATTATGTTTAATCAGATAATTCCACCAAGACGACAAACTAGAAATCAAAGGGCAGAAGAATCTATCAATAACGCCGGGGGACAACAACCAGATCCAATGCAGCAATTTGTAAACATGGTAGCTCAGGCAATGCAACAAGGAATGCCAGCCGCAGGGAACCAGCAGGACAACCGCTTGGCAAACTTCAAGGACTTTAAGGCTGTAGGACCGCCCGAATTCAAAGGGACAACTGACCATGTAGAAGCGCAGACTTGGGTTAAGGAGATCGAGAAGGCGTTCGTAATAGCTAGGGTAGCTGAGGGGAAAAAGACCCCTTTTGCCACCTATATGATGAAGGGTGAGGCAAATTTTTGGTGGGAAGTGAATCAGGCGAGGACAGGAGCAGGTGTAGTTGCTTGGGATAGGTTTAAAACTCTGTTTTTTGAAAACTATTTTTCATCTAGTATGCAGGCTAGGATGGAGGTAAAATTTCTGGAGTTGAAGCAGGAAAATATGACTGTTGCGGAGTATGCCGCAAAATTTAATGAGTTGGCTAGGTTTGCCCCGCATCAAGTTGATACGGAGGCTAGAAAAGCTAGAAGGTTTGAGCTGGGATTAAAACCCTGGCTCTATAACAAGGTGGCAGTTTTGCAGATCCCTACATTTGTAGCACTCATGGAGAAAGCAATTATTGCTGAGGAGGGGAGTGAGTCCATGAGCCTCTACAACAAGGAAAGAAGGAACAAGGGTAAGGTTGAGGGAGCTGGGAAGGTGGAAACAAACAGTGGGAATAGGGGTGAAAAGAGGAAGGGGAATAACTTTTGGGAATGTGCAGGTGAAGCAAGAAGGTGTAAAGAAGAAGCCGGTGGTGCAATGTGGGAATTGTGGGAAGAACCATTTGGGGGAATGTCTGAAAGGTAAATTTGCATATTTTAAGTGCGGGCAGGAGGGCCATAACTCTCTCAACTGACCCAATCCTAGAACGATTAGTGGGTGTTTTCTGTGCGGATCGAAGGAGCATAAGGTGAAGGACTGTCCGAAAAGGAGAGCAGAGGCAGAAAGCGTGAACATGGGGAAAAGTGGCAGAACTTTGGCGATCACAGGACCAACATCATCCAGCAAGCCGACAAAATCTACTACAAGGGTCTTCAACATGACAGTCCAGGATACGGTGGCAGCTGGTAATGGAACTCCAGGTATTTTTCGTATAACTTTTAATTTCTTATATATGATTTTTCTATATATAGTAAATTATTTTATAAATAAATTTTGAAGGGGAATTTGAGTTCTTTAGAAATCAAATTTTCGTTTAATCAGATAGACAAGCTTTATGTGAATAGTTAAAGATTAGTTCGATCAAATTTGATCAAGATCTACTTCCAATGATTGTGTATGCTATGTACCCTGGTATGTATGGGTTTTCAAACGGTGATTCTGGGGACGGAATCTTTATAAGGGGGGGTGAATGTAATAACCCGATATTTTCTATATAAATAAATCAGAAATTTTGCGTATAATTTTTTTTATTTTATTAAAATAAATATGGGGAAATATGTGCCAAGATAATGTATATATATATATATATGTGATAAATAAAATATATTTATTACATGAATTATTAAAATAATTTTATTTTAGAATTATTGATTATTATAAATTATATTTTTATAATAATAAATTTTATTATAGAAATGTTTTATTAATTATTTTTCAAAGAAAATATGATATTATATTATTTAAATAATATATGGAATTATTATTGTAATTATTATAATTATTATTTATTTCTATGAATTTTAGCTCAAATTATTAAGTTAATTATTTTAACTTAATTAATAATGTTGTTTATGCAAGGTAAATCAGATATGGAATCCAAATCCTAATTTTGGATTTTGATTAATGAATTAATGATAATAATAATATAATATTAATTATATTTTGATTTTTCAGTGCTATTAATATGTACTGTATACGTGGACCGATAATGGTTGGTCAATTATAGTGTTATATGACAAATCCTAGTATCACTGTGTGAAACCCTAATTTAAAATACAAATTAGAGTTCAAGATTGTTGCATAATCGTGATAATGTGGTTAATGTCTGATAATATAAATATAAATGATAATTAGGTAAACCCTAATTATTGACTCGAAATCTTAATTGTGAAATTAAAACCCTAACTAATAAT
This sequence comes from Panax ginseng, assembly GCA_020205605.1. NCBI lineage: Eukaryota > Viridiplantae > Streptophyta > Magnoliopsida > Apiales > Araliaceae > Panax > Panax ginseng. The sequence goes on from CM035139.1 coordinate 108,654,655, forward strand.
TAGGAACCCCAACGGACAAATTGAGAAACCCTAATTGCTAATTTATGGTGGTTAATGCTAATTAGCAGACTTTAAACCTTAATGATCATGCATAATATAATTAGAAACCCTAATTGTAAATTGTTAACCTTAATTATTAAATTGTTAATCATAATTAGTAAATTGTTAACCCTAATTATCAAATTGGTGCCCTAATTACTAAATTACTGATCTTAATTATAATTAGTGAATAACTAAAACTAATTTTTAAGTTTATGTAATTAGGAAACATAAACTAATTTAGCAATCCTAATTTGTGAATTTTAGAAACTAAAATTTCCATTTTTTTGCCTTTTTAGAAATCTTTAAATGCTAATACACAAAACCTTAGGGTTAAACCCTAGGGGTTAAACCCTAAGGGTTTGCTAAGTTACTATCATGCCATTAAAATTTCAAGGCTATTGACTATTATGCCCTTATTGCATTATTGAGGTTTACTTGTAGAACTTGGTCTAGTAGGAGTGGTTGGCCAACCCTAGGGTAGCCATGTGACTAGAATTAAAAATCTCAGCCATTTAGCTAGCCAAGTTCATTGCATACATGTATTATATAAGATCAAGAGAGAGAAAAAGTGTACATTATTGCTCATTTTCTCCTTTATACTCAACCAAGTCCCTTTTTCTCTCTAACCCACGAATTATAATATCAAATCAATCCCACAAACAAGCCCTACCACTTCCATATCAAATCAGAAACCCTAAGATCAAGATTGATCAAAGTAAAGGTATAAAACCTAACTCAAGAATCTGATCTTGATCAATGTGTTAAATGTTGTGTTTTAGTGTTAAAACATGTTATATATAGTATATATTGACAATCTGGATTGCTAGATGTTAGATCCATAACATCTAGAGGCTCGGATTTGAAGATGTACAAAATCTGAGAATTTTCTTTTTGATGTCTGACAACCAAATGTCAGACCTTGTAGATCCATTTCTGTGTTTTGTTTTTGTGTTTTAAAGGTTGATACTTGTAGTATGTCATGTGATCTATATTCTGGAACTTTAATCTAGCTCAGATCGAGCACAGAATGAAATTTATGGGCGGTCAAACCTCATTGACCGACCATGACTATCGGATTTCTGGAAAAACCAGATCGTGCCCAGACACGTCTGACAAGATGTTCTTGGGCTCTGATCTTCAAGTAATTTGTTGATTCTGTTCTTGTTCTTGTAACCATGTTGTAGTGTGTTACATTAACTGTTGATTCAAGCTTTTATATAGCCTAAAAATCAAACAGGTGAATCGTAGTGAACGGTCAAACTAGGCCAGACGGGCATGAAAGCTGTTTTCTGGGTAACCTAGAAAATGCTTAAACATGTTGTCTGACATGGTTTAACCGACATGGATCTGCTTGATCTGTTGTTGTTATTGTGATGTTTTGTGATAGATTTACTCTCTTACATGTTGACTACACACTGCAACTTTTAAATCACAAAAACAACGCATGGATTGCAAGTTGTGAAAGCCCAAAAGTGATCAGTCGAACTGATCTTGTTTTCTAGGTAACCTAGAAAATGAAGAACAGTTCTGACAGAGTGTTTGAGCTTCCATATCTTGCTTGTATGTTGTAATCTGACCCAGATCTTGCATGATATTTGTAGTACTACATTAGTACTACAAGATCAATGTCTTAACTGGTCCAAAAACATTATGACCTGACAAATTATGTTGGTCAAAGTAAGCAAGTCGATATTGGCTATGAATGTTCTTGAAGGCTCAAGAACACAATAGGCTATGCTTTTTGTCGCTAAAGGCCTATAGCGACAATTTTATTAATTTTAATTATTTAAATTTTCAAAAATTATTTAAAAATAGAAATAAATTATTAAAAATTCCAAAAATAATTTTAAAAATTATTTTATGTTATAAAAATTAACTTTTAATTATCTGGAATATTTTCCATAAATATTAATATTTATTTAAATATTATTGATATTTAATTTATTTAATAAATGCATTAAATAAATTAATTAAAAATGATTTTATTATATTAAAATCATTTTAAATGATAATAAGGTATTTAAAGATATTTTAAGTTATAAAATATAACTTATAATATTTTAAAGCAAATTTCATTAATTATTTATTATTAATGATATTAAAGTTATTTAATAATTATATTAAATAAATTAATTTAAAAATGATTTTAATATTATAAAAATCATTTTAAATGAAAATAAAGTGTTTAAAAATATTTTAAGTTATAAAATATAACTTTTAATATTTAAAGCATAATTTCATTAATAATTTAATATTAATGATATTAATTTAGTATTAATGATAATTAAATTTATTTAATAATTATATTAAATAAATAGTTTCAAAATGATTTTATTGATTTAAAAATCTTTTTAAAAGGGTATAAATGAATTAAAAATATTTTAAGTTATTCTTAATGACTTTTAATATTTGGATAAATAATACCTTAATATTTTAATATTAATGGTAATTATTTAAAATGATTTTAATTGTTTTAAAATACCATTTAAAAGTAATTTAAATGTTTTAAAAATAGTTTAAGTTATTTTAAATAACTTAATATTTTGGCAATGGTTTCATTAATAGTTTAATATTAATTACATGTTAATGATAATGAAATTACTTAATATTTAAACCATTTAATAATAATTTTGATGTTTCAAAAATCATGATAAATTATAATAATTATTTTAAAATTATTATAAGGTCATGAAAAATAATACGACTGGGGTTTAAGTTATCTAAATGAATATTGAACTGCTGTATTGTAATAACCGTGAATTTTAAGTCACTATATATGTATGTACATTATTGGTATTTAAAACTTTTTGTTATGCAGTGATTTAATATGTGACAACCTATGTGAAGTGGTGCATGGGTCAATTAACATATATGCTATAGTTATGGATATATAGATTTTATTAAAAATGAAAGCTTTGTAACCTAATTATACATTAGGTGAGACAATTAAATAACCTAAGGGTTATGGTAATAAGGAAAAGTTAGTATTTAATATGTATACTAACTTAAGTGGGTAAACTTATTATTTCAAGTGACTAATAATTTTAAACCTAATTCTTGTAAGTCTAATTAGGTTTTGAGCTAAAGTCACATGTATAAGTAATTAAATTTCATAATATTAGGAATGGAAACCCTAAATAATCAAATTGGGTAACATATATTAAAATTGCTAGACTATGTTTAGTACATAGCCCAAAACAATTAAAGAGGGAGCCCAAATGAAATTACATTCAAACCAATACTTAGCCCACTTGATTAAGGGTATTCTAGACTTTTGATTAATAAAATTTGTTCATTAAAATAAAAGCAAATTGGGAGATAAAATGGGGCTAGAGGGACCGGCGAATTAGGCTTTTTATGGCAAGATGATTAAGCTAATCAATGTCCATTAGTGGTAACTCTTACCCACAAGGACATGTTTGTCAAGCTCCCATTGGTTGCCACTCTTTTAAGCACCCTTAATCATGATTAGACTAATTGAAGTGATAAGGTAAATCTTTTATCCATGGGTCACGGAAAGTATGGGGGTTAATAAGGAATCAATCAACTCATTTGCTAGAATACTACACTTTCTCTCATTATTCTTCTTCTAATTTTCTCCCAAGATAGCAACTTCAAGAGAAAGAAAAGAGAGAGAGAGGTTCGGCTATTGAGAGGGAAAGAGAGGAGTGCTAGTTGTTCATGCATCCTAAGTTGAGAAACTACTTTGGAAAATTAAGAAAGGTAGCAACTAAATCAAGGTATAACCTACCTTCATCTTCTTCTTTTACTTTGTTTTCTAGCTTGAGTTTTGTTGGGGTTATGTTCAAATACTCAAGATACCCTAGTTTTACATATCATCATGTATGGAACTAAGTATCTTGAGTGTTAGATCAAAGGCTTAGAGGAAGAAATGAGCATATATTCTCCAAGGGTGAAAACTCTTGTTTTTCTTCTACTAAATCTTGTGTAACTCAAGTTTTACAACTTAGAATTGTGATCTGTCAAAGGGAGGGTGCTAGATACATGAGTTACCTAGTAAATCCAAGTGATAAAACACAAATCTAGCAAGTTTTGAAACCTTTGGGACTATTTTCCCCAAAACAGTCCACTTTGTATGTTGAGGCTTTGAAAACTCTAAAATAGCTACTGTTCCGTTTTTCATGAGGCTGTTTCGGTTAGTTGCTTGTCTTTTAAAAATCTGGAAAAATCACGGAGGTACCTTAAGAAGTTATCTACATGTAGGAAAAAGACCGGACGCGTTTCGATGTATAGGTTGTGCGTAATGGCCATTTCCGTAAAGGACTCTAAAATATTAACCTTCGAATATCTCACTGTGTATACATTGGAAAATTCCGAAATTTTTACAGTAGGTTCATGTATGTTAGGAGAGCATACCCTGAAAATTTCATATTGTTCTAAGTAAAAATAAATTTATGAAAAATAGAGCAAAATCCGAGTGTTTTGGGCACTTTAAAAATAGTAAATCATTTTCTAAAATTCCAAGAAAATTTGGGGATCCTTGTAGGTTCATATTCTGTCAAAATCCAGAAGTTGAGAATTTTTGGAGTCAGTTTACTAGTTTTCCTAAAAATGATTAAGTTATGAATAAAAAGAAATAAATAGTTAAATGATGTCTTTAATAATAAAAATGTGGTTTTTATGCTTGAATACTCATAATATGTTACATCATGACTATCTTAGAGCATTTCGGTAATTTATGATAAGAAATATCATTTATGACCTTTTATGGATATTAAATAAGAGGTTTATTAAAGGGTGAACAATTAGAATAAATTGTTTATTAATCCATTAATCCATTAAAATATTATTATGATATTAATAATATTAGAATATGATATTGTTAAGTAAATAAAATATTAAGATTAAAATTTCTATAAAATATTATTAAATGATTAATAATATTTGATTTAAGCATTAATAAATAAATGAAATATTATTAAATGATTAATAATATTAGTAAATAAATAAAATATTATTAAATGATTAATAATATTAGTAAGTGAATAAAATATTATTAAATGATTAATAATATTAGTAAATGAATAAAATATTAATAAATGATTAAAAGTATTATTAATTTATTAATGATACTAAATCATAAGTAAGATATTATTAAGGTAATAATATTAATGCATGATTAAAATATTATTAAGAGGATTAATAATATTAGTAAGGTATTAAAATATTATTAAGATGTTAATAATATTAGTACGCGAATGAAAGTATTATTAGGGAACTAATAATACTAAGAGGTGAATTAAATATTATCAAGATTAATAATATTAAGTTAATTAAAGGTAGTTGTTAATTAATAGTAACATTATCAAGGCAGGATAATGTTTATAAGAACTAAAGGTAATGTATCTATGTGATTACATAATCTAAGGATATACTATGACTAATTGAAAGATTAATTATAGGTCTCTCAAAGGAAGATAAGTTAACTGCATAGTGCATATAAATTAATTGCGTAGCTGTAATCTACAGACGAGACAAGTTTCCTAACTCAAACTCGAGTTATTATTTTTCAAAGCATGTTAGTGAATAATTATTGATGATTATTCATATCTATATTGATTATTGAAATTCCCACTTTGTGCAATTGAATTCCTGTTATACTATTATTGAACTGTGAATTAAATTAAAGTTCTTTCATTCATGAACTGTTTATGAGATAGATCTATGTTAATTGTATCAGCTAGATCAAACATGTCTAAATTTGTTAAATCAAATGTATTTTAAATAGCTGTTCTTATTAAATTGATATGATAAGAACTCTTGACTGAGAAAAGGACGAATTTGATTAAGGCATGATATCAATGCCGGATTATTAAGTGTTTATGCATAAATCACGAGGTATGAAGGGCTGATCCCCTTGAATACCTGTTGCCTAATTTTTAATAGCACTTTACCACGCAAGTATACGCGTTCAATTATAATATTCAGCAAGCAAAGATATCGTTCCCACGAGGAAATAGACTAATATTTTTCAATTACTAATTCTAATGCAATTAATCCTATTTTAAACTACGAAATTTTGTTTGTGATTTAAAATTTAAACTTAACAAAACTAATGATTAAAAATCAAAATTTCACAAGAATAACTGCAGATTTAACAGGTTAAGATTACAACTTCCCTTGGTATTACATTTAAATCAATTCACTTCCCATTTAAAGCAATTAATTAATATGAATCATTATCCAAGAATGATTTATAAAATTCACACACTTTTTCCAAAACACGTGAACAAATCCTCCTAACTCCGATCCTTAAGACACAAAATTACAATGAACACCCTACTCAATTAATTCACTATATTCCTATGTGAATCAAGTTAATTAGGGTTTACGCATAAATTCTTTCAAAGGATACAAAAGACACATAGGTATATTCCTATCCTACATGCTAATCATATTAACCCTATTCAGATTATATGAACAGATGTTATCATATCAAGATCTCAATCTATACTCCATCTTCCAATTTTATATAGATTATCACAATAATTGTTGGCCAAACAATTAATCAATAAGCAAAAGATATAATAAACAATTCAACAAAAACCAACTTTCATTCAATGGGAAGGTTCAATTTAAACTACATACCAAGTTCCGTTGCAATCTTAATGAAAATTTAGTTCATGCTAATAATAAAGAAAAACATAATCCAGATTAATAATCCAAACATCCCAGATAATTACAAAAGATAAAACTAGAGAAGAGAAGAAGAAACTCTGAATTTTTTCCAATACTCTCTCTTTGATCTTTAGCCCTTGCAATTTTCCTTCGTGTTTTTCTTCGTTGTCCTCTCTGCAAATCTCTTGAAAAATTCCGTGATACGTCTTTTCTAAAGTCTCCTCCTATTTGTATTAGTCTCCCACCTCATTCAGATTCCTTTTTGGCTTCAAAAACCCATTTGGCAGTAGAAAATCCTCCTTTTTTCCGCACATGAGCGCCTAGGCGCTCAACACAAGCCATTTCCAAGCGCCTAGGCGCTTGACCAGGACCACGTAATTACAAAAATGCCACTCAACTCTAATTTTAATGATTTTTTGACCTTTTTTCTTCTAAAATGACCAATTTGTCCCTCCGGCTCAAACTACAAGAAATAAACACAAAACAGATAAAAAGATACTAAAAAACAATTAAAGATAGCAATAATTAAGTTTAATAATATCGGATTCATAGGTATAAAACCTACTCATCAAATACCCCCAAACTTAACCAATTGCTTGTCCCCAAGCAATAAAACACAATTCAATAACTAAATATGCAATACAGCTATCTACGTGCCTAAAATTTTTGATCAAGCGTAACAAAATCTATTCATCAAGCCTCAGAGAAATCAGATTAAACATGCTAGTACATCATATCAAGACAGATCAATAATTTCCTAGTCAATCATCAAATCTTACCCTGTTATTACTGATATAGTGCGTGTGTGCTGAACAACAATGCTAACTAATATAATGCTAAATACAAAACATAATAGATCTCCTTAAAGGCGTCATATAGTGTCAACTCACAAAAATCACGAACAAGCTAGATCCAACTAAAGTCAAACATCCACTAAATTCAAGAGTCCAATTCGGGATACTTATGCTTTACTTATCATTACGGGGGCTTTTTGCTCTTTTCCCGTTTTATTGTTTATCTCTTTTTTTTTAACCATGACTGTGCAATGTCTCATTCCATTAGGCTAATAATGCTACCCATTAGCGAGCTTTCGACCAACGACTCCCAGACCATATAAGACCTTAGGGCGCTAGGTGTAAAGACACTCCCTCAAGTACTTCTTGCTCAAGTAACAAAGGCCCCGAAACAAGACTAGCCACGGTATCTTTTTCATCAATTTTTTTTGAAGCTTATATATCCCAAATTTTTCCCCCAAACTTAAGTTTTTGTCTAAATTCAGTCATCTCCGCCTATTCATGTCTTTCATTCATTCAAACTAGTATTATCCTCAAAAAGTCCATTATGTGTCAATTTAGACTCAATCAGTCAACATAGTTGTTTTTACTGTGATATCCTTATTATATCAATTTCAAACAGGTAAAGATTCAAATCATGACAAGAAATCACATCAAAGTCTTAACAGACAATACTATACTAGTCTACTCAATTCCAATATCATCATTGGCCAAAAAAGACTTAAACTATCTAACAGCTAGAAACATGCAAATACTTGATTTTTTTTTCCGTAAGAAATTAAAATGAAAACTACATGAAAAAAAACTAAATGAATACTACATGAATGCAACTGGAACTGGATGAATGCACCCTCAAACTTCACCTATGCAATGTCCTCATTGTATATAACAATAAAACATAAGAAATTAGGCACTAAGGACTTCCCTGAAAGATAGACGCCTTATTCTTCTTCATCAACCTCATCTTCAGGGGGTAGATCAGCCGGGGGGTACGCAGACAATGGGGGAAATTGGTAGGGAGCGACAACTGAATTCATGCGGTCAAACATCTCTAGGAATGCTGTAATATAGTTCTGATACATCTCTGTTTGTCGCTGAGCTAGGCTATCCTGATTTTTTTCAACCCGGTCAAAACCCTGTTGAACTCTAGTAGCCACCATGTCAATCCTTCTAGTTTGATTTCTTAATTCTCGGCGAATATCTTCAAAAAAATTTGGTGGTGGCCCAGAACTTCCAGCTGCAGGAGGATTGTCGTGTGATTGTTGATTAGGCTCGGCTGCAGACTTGGGAGGCACAATAATGAACCCTAACCCTCTCGGGTGTGGTGTACCCCCACCCCATACCTTGTACTTCTTAATAAGCGAGTGGTCAATCACAGCTAAGGGAGGTTGTCTAGCTTCTTCGGCATCCCATTTGACTCCAGCTTGTTGACATAGTCCAGTGATCAAAGATGGGTAAGGTAATCCACCTGAGGTCCCTCCTCGAATTGCTTTGTCAATTGAATCATGTATAACATGACCCACATCTATAGTTTTTCCTTGTGCAATGCAGAAAAGAAACGCTGCCCGTTGATTTATAACATCACTCATATGCCTACACGACATCAACTTGGCACAAATAAAGGCATGCCATGCTTTCCCGTAACTGCTTAGTGCGGATGCAGGGAACAAAACAGCTTCTTGTTGATCTGTTAATTTCCATGTTGTTCCAGGTACACACAAAGCTTGAATGATCTCACTGTAGTCTAGCTCGTGCTCTAAATATTGCATGTAGCCAGTATTGGGTATTATGTTCAAGCCGTAGTAAGCATTTATTGTCCTAAAACTGACCTCCACTGATTTTCCGCGAACCCAAATTATGTTACCAACAATATCTTTTGCATTGGCATAGAATTCCTTAACAATTTTAATGACCGATGAATCCGGTTGGGATGTAAAGTTCACCCATCTTCTACTTCCAATCATTTGTAGTAACTCCCCATCTTCTGCCTCTGGTAATAATCCACGCTCAGGAATTAGCGTTTTACTAGAAAGCACATTGTAATATCTTTCGGACGCACTAGCACTTATAAATCTCTTTTTGTCATACTTAGTCGAAGTGCCCGAAGTCTCGCCTCTTTGCCTTTTAGTAGCCATTAGTCTTGTGTGTGAATTGCTTGCTTGATAGGCGATGTTAGGAGAGGCTTAGTATGGGCCAATCCTCTTTGTGACAATAAATCGAACACTTGGTGTGCACAAATTTTGAACACTATTGGTAGGCACTCCCCCAAACTTAATTTTCACCAAATTTGTCAATAACTAAGCACACTAGTCGTCCAATGCAATACAAACAACAATGAGAAGTACCCAAATCCACTTGAGCCAACACAATGAAATAACCAACTTCAACTTACTACCTTAGCTACTATCCAAGCAAATCCAAATAATTTACAATAAAATCTTGTGCACTTACTTGGTTATAGCCAAATATGATGTTCCAATCAAAGTTGTAGGAGCAATTTTTTTGAGGTTTGAGCACTTACTTCAGATAGATGTGGCTTGAATGTGAGTTGGTGCCCGAATTGCTGATGAAGGATGACCATATGGAGATTAAGTGCCTTAGTTTGGGTAGGAGATTGAGTGTTTGATTAGGCTTATACAAGAAAACGTTGATTATAGTGGCTAAATTAGAGGAGGGTTGTGATTTGAGTGAGTTTGAGTTGGAGTGGGAGAGCAAGAGAGTCTTTGTTTTGGGTTCGTAGAGTTGTGCCCGATTAGGGGTTTTTTTTTTTTTTTTTATTGCTGATGAGAGGGCGCCAGCGCTTGGGAATGCCTTCATTTGGACTTTAAGCGGTTGAAAGCAGTATATGTGGTACACATGGAGCGCCTAGGCGCTTGGTGTTGCCTTGACTGGACCGCCTAGGCGCTTGGGGCGCTGTATGGCTACTGACTTGGGGCACCTCGGCGCTGCATGAGGCCTGATTTGGGGCGCTTAGGCGCTTGGGATGCATCTCAGCTACTGTAGTGAGGCGCCTAGGTGCTTGGTTTGTACCGGGCTTGGGCGCCTAGGCGGTTGGACATGTCATAATTTTCTAAACTTGTTGATTTCAACCTACAATACCCCAACTTTAATTGTTAGTTTCTTCTTTTGCAAGGAGATTAAGACTTATTTTAAAAACCCTAAACTAAGATAAACTACATTCTAAAATAAAAGAAAACTAACCAACATTAAAGATTCGCCTAAAAAATAAATAAATAAATAAATACCCTACACCACTTAGCAATTCAATAACACTAAAAATGAGGGAAATGATTAGAAATATGAGAATTTGACAAATGGATATTCTTCTATTGAGCTCATAAGTGCTTAGCTTCAGTATGCCGCCACCTCGCAACCCTGCTTGACTCACTTGGTGAGATGGGCGTGGCTTCGCTCACTCAGGTAAATGAGACCCCCGACTAGGTAGTCGTAGTGGCCATTAGTCGAACCCGCCAAATATGTAATCTTGTTTCCTACCCTGAAATCAATTAAATATCGTGTTTGAGAACATAAGGGGTGTAACAAAACCAAAACTATAAAAGTTTAACCACTAAATAAACTAACAGTAAAGCAAATTAAACAAAATAAAAGTAAAAATACAAAATAACAATAAAAATTCCTGGGTTGCCTCCCAGTTAGCGCTTGGTTTATAGTCTTCAGCCTGACTTTCTTCTCTGTTCTAATCAGCAAGGTTGACCGATGTCTTTTCACGATCAACACAACCCCCATAATAGTGTTTCAATCTCTGACCGTTGACTTTGAAATTACGTTTAGCATCCGGGTCTTCCACCTCCACAGCTCCGTGAGGATAAACTTTTGAAATGATAAATGGCCTACGACCAACAGGATTTCAACTTTCACGGAAACAATTTAAGCCTGAATTGTATAATAGCACAGTTTGCCCTGCTTCAAACTTTCTTTCCAGAATTTTCTCATCATGCCACCTCTTAACCTTTTCTTTATATAACTTCGCGTTCTCGTATGATTGGAGTCTGAATTCATCCATTTGGTTTAATTGTAAGAGGCGCCTCTCTCCCGCAGCAGACATATCAAAGTTTAACTTCCGAATTGCCCAATAAGCACTGTGTTCTAGTTCAACTGGAAGATGGCATGCCTTCCCATATACTAACCTGTACGGAGACATCCCTATCAGAGTTTTGTAAGTTGTACGATATGCCCATAAAGCATCATCCAACTTACTAGCCCAGTCTTTCCGACTAGGGTTCACTATCTTCTCGAGGATTCGCTTCACCTCTCGGTTAGATACCTCGGCTTGACCACTTGTTTGTGGATGGTAAGCAGTAGCTATCTTATGAGTGACTCCGTACTTAGCGAGAATAGCTGAGAACTGCTTATTATAGTAGTGCGTGCCTTCATCACTAATGATTGCACGAGGAGTGCCGAATCTAGAGAAAATAGTCTTCCGAATGAACTTAACCACAACTTTAGCATCATTGGTGGGCGATGCTATAGCTTCTACCCACTTCAAAACGTAGTTTACCGCTAGAAGTATATAGGAGTTGCTAAAAGATGATGGAAATGGTCCCATGAAGTCGATGCCCCAAACATCAAATAATTCGACTTCTAAGATCATGTTTAGTGGCATCTCTTGTCGCTTTGATATATTACCCACTCTTTGGCATCTGTCACATTTCAATGAAAACACACGGGCATCCTTAAAGAGTGTTGGCCAGAAGAATCCACATTGAAGCACCTTAGCATTTGTAGTTCTTTCTCATAAAATGTCCACTATAGTCGGATGCATGACATTGGTAGAGAATATTTTCCATTTCAACCTCGGAACACACCTTCTTATTACTTGATCTCCACATTGTTTAAATAAAAACGGCTCATCCCATAAATACTGTTTCACATCATGGAGAAATTTCTTCTTCTGTTGACTTGTTAAATCTGGCGGAAACACCTTACTCACAATGAAATTTACATAATCTGCATACCATGGAGTATCCATCCTTACCGCAAACAGTTGTTCATCCGGGAAAAATTCATTGATCACTGTTGTGTCATCTTTTTTTAGTTCTGCATTCTCTAATCGTGATAAATGATCAGCAACCTGAGTGTCTGTTCCTTTTCGGTCCCGGATCTCCAAGTCAAACTCTTGTAGCAATAATACCCCTCTAATTAATCTCGGCTTCGCATCCTTCTTTGCTATTAAGTACTTAATTGCAGAATGATCTGTAAACACGATCACTTTTGTCCCAATCAAATATGATCAGAATTTATCAAATGCATAAACAACTGCTAATAGCTCCTTCTCGGTAGTGGTAAAATTCAGTCGGGCATCCGTTAATGTCTTACTAGCATAGTATATAGCATGAAAAATTTTATACTTTCGTTGGCCAAGAACTGTGCCAATCGTAAAGTCGCTAGCATCACACATTAATTCGAATGGGATACTCCAATCTAGCGCTATGATTACAAGTGCGATAACAAGTTTCTTCTTCAACACATCAAAAGCTTCCAGGCATGCTTGATCAAAGTTGAATGGGACATCCTTCTCCAAAAGATTGCAAAGTGGTTTCGTGATTTTAGAGAAGTCTTTTATAAATCGTCTATAGAAACCAGCATGTCCCAAAAAACTTCGAATACCCTTTACTGAAATAGGTGGTGGCAGGCTCTCGATGGTTTTGATCTTAGCTCTATCAACTTCAATTCCTTTTGATGACACTCGATGACCCAAGATTTTTCCTTCTTGCACCACAAAATGACATTTCTCCCAGTTTAAAACAAAATTCGTTTCCATACACCGTTTGAGCACGAGAGTGAGATTTTCCAAACAATAATCAAATGAATCCCCAAAAATTGAAAAATCATCCATAAATACCTCGAGATTTTGTTCGACCATATCAGAGAAAATAGCCATCATACACCGTTGAAATGTCGCCGGCGCATTACATAATCCAAAAGACATTCTGCGAAAAGCAAAGGTACCATATGGGCATTGGAATGTCGTCTTCTCCTGATCCTCAGGTGCAATGGAAATCTGGTTATAACCTGAGTATCCATCCAAAAGATAATAATACTCATGCCCTGCAAGTCTGTCCAACATCTGATCTATGAATGGTAGAGGAAAATGGTCCTTACGAGTGGCATTGTTCAACTTTTTATAATCCATACACACCCTCCAACCCGTAACTGTTCGAGTCGGGATCAATTCATTATGCTCATTTGCAACTATTGTCATTCCCCCTTTCTTTGGCACATAATGAACTTGACTTACCCATGAGCTATCTGAGATAGGGTAGATAATTCCCGCATCCAACCATTTAATGATTTCCTTTTTTACAACTTCCTTTATGATGGGATTGAGTCTTCGTTGTTGTTCAATAATTGGTTTTGCTTCATCTTCCAATAGAATCTTATGCATGCAAATTGATGGGCTTATTCCCTTAATATCCGCAAGAGTCCACCCAAGAGCAGTCTTGAATTGTCGAAGTACCCTTAGTAGCTTTTCTTCTTGAACCTTATCAAGTGATGCAGCAATAATAACTGGAAAGGTAGAAGAAGAACCAAGGTAGGCATACCGTAGATGGTTAGGCAATGGCTTAAGTTCCAAGGTGGGCGGTTCTTCTAAAGATGATTTCACCTTTTCATTCGGCTTTCCCCAAAAATCCATAGGTTCAAATTTTTGCAAACTTCATGTGAACTTCGGTGCTGAATCTAACATTTGAAACCATTCTAGCACAGTTGAATCATCAAATAAATTTTCACTAACCAATGCACTTTCAAGAGGGTCTTCATTCACACAAACATCTGTTAAAGAAATGGGGCCCAATCGTACACGGTATGGTGAAGCTACTTGGATCCTTCAACTTCGGTGGTAACTTTCTTTGCAAAATTGCTCTACATTCTTCTGTCAACGCTACAGTTTCAAACTCCCCTAGCTTCCTCTTTCTTGCTAAAATATCTTTCATGAATTTTGCATAGCTAGGCATTTGTTCTAAAGCATCTGCGAATGGAATGTTTATTTGCAGCTTTTTGAACACTTCTAAAAATTTTGAAAATTGTCTATCTAATTTCTGCTTTTGAAATCTTTGAGGAAAGCAGCACGTGGTAATACATTTGTTGTTTGCTTATCTTCTTGTTGTTGTTTTTCACAACATTTTCCCCAGTTACTTTTACGAATTTCCACTCTCTTTTTCACCATCCTCGGAGAAATTATTTTCTTTTGTCCGTCTAAATCTGTAGTCAACTCCTTCCCACTTCTGAGTGTAACTGCCTTATAATGTTCATTTCCATCATTCCTTGGATTTTTCTCCGTATCACTAGGTAAAGAACCTAGAGTTCTAGTATTCAAAGCACTAGCTATCTGCCCAATTTGGTTCTCAAGATTCTTTATTGCAGCTGATTGATTTTTTGTTGTGGCTTCAAACTGAGTTGCCAATCTTGCCAACAATTCTTCCATTTGTGATAGCTTATCAGGTTGATGAGGTTGTGGGTGTTGTTGAGATTGTTCATGTGGCTGAAATCCAGGTGGATATGATTGCCTTGGAGCTTGGGCTTGAGCATGTGACTGATTATTACTCCAAGAAAAATTTGAGTTGTTTCTCACTCCTGGATTGTAACTGTTTGGATAATCGCCTCTTTGCTGTTATAACTGGAAACAAACTGGGCTGACTCAGGATTTATTGCACATCGATCACTTGAGTGGCTACCCGCACATATTTCATAAATAGTTTCCATTTGCAGAGGCGGGTTGTACCCAAGTGCATCTATCTTCTTTGTAAGAGCGAAATCGATTTGTCACTTGGTGATAATCTTTGTCATCGTATCCACTTCATAAACCCTTCTTGCATCCTTGGTTGAGTCGTTCTTGCTGTTGGCCACTGATAATTATTAGCTGCCATGGTTTCAAGCAACTGATACCCCTCATCACAATTCTTGGCCATAATAGCTCCTCACGCTGCAGCATCTATACTCGATCTCACTGTGCTGAATAAACCGTTATAAAAAGTTTGCACCTGAAGCCATTTAGGAATCCCATGGTGTGGACATTTTCTCAATGAGTCTTTAAATCTCTCCCATGCTTCATATAGTGATTCTGAATCGTGCTGAACGAAAGAGAAGATATCGTTCATAACTTTCTTTTTTTTGCAAAGTGGGAAAAACTTTGCAAGAAATTTCTGGGCTAGGTCGTTCCATGTAGTGATCAAGCCTGGTGGTAGTGAATGGAGCCAACTCTTAGCCTTATCTCTGAGAGTAAATGGAAACAGCCTTAGCCTTATTGCATCCTCTGACACATTATTGTACTTGAAAGTATCGCAGATTTCTTTAAAGCTGACTATGTGATCGTTCGGATCATCATTTGGTAACCCTCCAAACTGACATGAATTTTGAATCATCTGTATTGTCCCCGGTTTTATCTCAAAACTTGTAGCAGTAATGGCAGGCCTCGTAATACTCAAATGAATTTCAGTAACCTGCGGCGTAGCATAATCCCGCAGTGCTTTTTGCTCTGCTTCAGCCATAGTATCTTTCTTATCAAGTGCCTCTTTGGTTTCTTTAACCCACTTACGCAACCGCTGAAACCTTTTGTCGATGTCGTCCTCGTAAGGCAATAAATCTAGCTTCTTTGATCGTGTTTGCATACACTAGTCATGAACACCTGAATAGAACAAAAAAGAAAAAGTTTAAATTAAGATTAACGCTATAAAAATCAATAATGACAAAATAATAAACTAATTTCCCCGGCAACGGCGCCAAAAACTTGTTGCCTAATTTTTAATAGCACTTTACCACGCAAGTATACGCGTTCAATTGTAATATTCAGTAAGCAAAGATATCGTTCCCACGAGGAAATAGACTAATATTTATCAAATACTAATTCTAATGCAATTAATCCTATTTTAAACTACGAAATTTTGTTTGTGATTTAAAATTTAAACTTAACAAAACTAATGATTAAAAATCAAAATTTCACAAGAATAACTGCAGATTTAACAGGTTAAGATTACAACTTCCCTTGGTATTTCATTTAAATCAATTCACTTCCCATTTAAAGTAATTAATTAATATGAATCATTATCCAAGAATGATTTATAAAATTCACACACTTTTTCCAAAACACGTGAACAAATCCTCCTAACTCTGATCCTTAAGACACAAAATTACAAGGAACACCCTACTCAATTAATTCACTATATTCCTATGTGAATCAAGTTAATTAGGGTTTACGCATAAATTCTTTCAAAGGATACAAAAGACACATAGGTATATTCCTATCCTACATGCTAATCATATTAACCCTATTAAGATTATATGAACATATGTTATCATATCCAGATCTCAATCTATACTCCATCTTCCAATTTTATATAGATTATCACAATAATTGTTGGCCAAACAATTAATCAATAAGCAAAAGATATAATAAACAATTCAATAAAAACCAACTTTCATTCAATGGGAAGGTTCAATTTAAACTACATACCAAGTTAGTTGCAATCTTAATGAAAATTTAGTTCATGCTAATAATAAAGAAAAACATCATCCAGTTAATAATCCAAACATCCCAGATAATTACAAAAGATAAAACTAGAAGAAGAAAACTACGAATTTTTCCAATACTCTCTCTTTGATCTTTTCAAATTTGCAATTTTCTTCGTGTTTTCTTCGTTGTCCTCTCTGCAAATCTCTTGAAAAATTTCGTGATACGTCTTTTCTAAAGTCTCCTCCTATTTGTATTATTCTCCCACATCATTCAGATTCCTTTTTGGCTTCAAAAACCCACTTGGCAGTAGAAAATCCTCCTTTTTTCCGCACATGAGCGCCTAGGCGCTTAACACAAGCCATTTCCAAGCGTCTAGGCGCTTGACCAGGACCATGTAATTACAAAAATGCCACTCAGCTCTAATTTTAATGATTTTTTTGACCTTTTTCTTCTCCGAAATGACCAATTTGTCCCTCCAGCTCCAACCTACAAGAAATAAACACAAAACAGATAAAAAGATACTAAAAAACAATTAAAGATAGCAATAATTAAGTTTAATAATATCGGATTCATAGGTATAAAACCTACTCATCAATACCAAAACTTATTAATGGGTCCAGTTTAAATAACTGAGCACCTTGGCAAATGTTCATAGTTATTTCAAAACCATTCAGTTCATGTTATTCAATTATCGAATATTCAATTGTTGATTATTAATTCATGTTCCTTCACAATCTTATACTATTGTTGAACATTGAACGCAATATTTCTTTTTAAGTCATGATATATCTCCCTTGTATATAAACTTGCGAAGCAAATTAGTTGCTTACCCTTGTTATATCATGACATCTATTTCAGTTAAGCCCGAAGGATCCAACACGAAGGACAATGGCAAGGGCAAGATCCAGGAGTAGTTTAGAATGAATGTTAATTTAATTATTATCTGATGGAATTTCTTAAGTAAACTATTTGTAAATTGAATGGTGTGTTTAAAGTTAAGGTTATAAAGACCTTGGGACCATGTTATGAGACTTTATTATAATGAACAATGTATGTTTATTATTTCATAATAGTTATAAAATGCTTATGATGATGATAGATCGTGAGCACCAAATCTGAGGTTAGAGAACCTGGATTTGGGGGCGTCACATGTATAGAGTCTTAGGCTCGATAAATACCCGATAAAGTTGTCGGTACACCGATATGTTTTAGAAATTGATCTGGACTTAGATAGGTTGACTTGATAAATGTTTATTTGTGATTCAATGGTTGTTAAACGTATGTGACAATGTTATTAGGTTATGTGCTGACTACAAATAGCAGTACAATATGATATGATATGTTATTCTAATCTAACGAATGGTCTATTTAATGATAGGGATTGACATAAAAGATAAAACTAAGTTGTGTAAGCAGCAGACAAGGCAAATATCTAACCCTTTTCATTTACTTTATGAAATGGACATGCGTAAGATAATATCTGAACTATTCTTTTCAGTTGTTCAAATATTTCAACCTTTGTATTTACTTATGCAATGATTCCGTATAAGTAAATTATTAAATTATAATTTGTTATACAAGTTCCTTAATTCTATTATTGTAGATCAAGATATATATTATGTTCGTTAATTTCCAAACATGGTTATATAAGTGTCCTCACTTGGATAATCAATATATTTTTAATCACATGTTGATACATACTTATAGATGTCCAGTATGTATACGTTGAATTAAAAGCAGTCTAAGCTATTTGATCAGGCTAGACACAAATTTAAAATTGTTGTTGAACAAGATAAAACTTTATTATTATCCAACCGAATTGTTTTGGTTTGGATTCAAGACTGTTATGAACATCCCAAATATGGGAAAAATTTTATGCGCCAAGGCAGACAATGTGAACGATAATATCGTTCTTGAATGTAGTATTGATCAATACAGGGCACATTGGGATGATCACCCTCGAGCCCGTAAGTTATGCCGGTTTGTGGATGAAGTTTTGCTAAACCTATTCAAAAATAGAAAATAATGTTCATAGTCTGTCAACTGATCCTCATTTATAGTCAGTACGTAGTTTCAAAAATTTGAAATCGAAATGATATGTTGTTTATTATTGGTTCAGCTTACTTCACAACTTTTGATTTGTTGTAGAAGTATCGTTCAAAGAAAACATTTAATCCTTTCAGCTAACTGTTATTGCTTGCTATTACTTGCTGGGCACTCAAATGTTCATCCTTGCGTAATTTAAATATTTTCAGCTAAGTGTGAACAACCTGAAGGCTCTGCCAAGAACAAGGGAAAGGGGAAGGTCGCTGAATGAATGTTTATTCTATCTTTTGTAATATCTAGACTTTATTAGGATAATGGTGATATTTATTAATTATCATGTAACGAATGTTTAAAGGTCTCGTACTTGGGATTGAAAACTCTGATAATATGTAAATTAAATTTGATAATCTATATTATTGTTATTATTATTAGTATTATTCCGCTCATAGAAATGGTATCGTGAAGCACCGAGTTCGGGTTTCAAGTACGTGAATTTGGGGGCGTCACATTATTTCACGATTCAATGTGATCACGTCGTGATCTTACTTCATAATCATTTTATGTTACGATTTTCTTATTTTATGATCGCCTCATTTTACGATCTTCTTATTCTTTTTTTTTTCATATTATAGCCTAAGGTACTTTGTGACGCCCCCAAAATAAGTATACATCACCCATTATGAGTAAGCATAACTGAGAGTTTTAATACGAATATTGTCTCATAGACAATATCCAAACTCAAATAGAGTCCTCATTACATTTATTATCACACTATTTCATAGAATAGTGAGGACTACTAAAGCCACCATCCTAGATCATCATTCCATTCCCCGACTCGTCCCAGCTATATTCTCATTTCCTGAAGAGAACAATGAAAGCAAAGGGTGAACTCAACTAGCCCAGTAAGAAATATTATAACTAAGATAATGCAGAATAAATTATCGTTAGCCTGCAACTGTGTTAAACTGATAGAATACAATAAACAACAAGTTTAACTGCAACAGAACAAGTAATCTATTAGAAGAGTCAAGTAGAGCATGATATCTACTATCTTCTATGATTTAAAAGTTTATCATCAATTTTATCTGTGACACCCCCAAATCCGGTACTTCAATTTCCACAGGATTTGGTGTTCACTGTACAAATATCATCTATCTATCTACCCATAAATAAATGCAAACCATGCAATAAATAGAAATAATAAATAAATCTCCCCTTATGGGTTTACATCAACTGCATAAAAATACAATCCCAGGTCACTCTAACCTTAAACATCTGTGCGGAATCATAAACAATAACAAGTCTTAATAACATCAAGTCTAAAAATAAATATATAAGAACAACAAATCTTCCTCATTTTTTAACCTTGCCCTTGCCTTTACTAGTGGAAGGCTCGTCTGATCTTTCGTTCTTAACTGCAATGTTATTATAATGAAAGAGTGAGCACGATTGCCCACAAGTATAGCAATATAACAAATGAATAATAACATGCGAATAAATCAAAGACTTCTGAAATAGGAAACTCAACTTCTGAATCAAGAATGAATAGCAAGAGACAAAAGAACTTCTGAGGGTCATGAGACCTTGAACTATGTCCTAGGTTGTCAAGTGTTTATACTTGAAACCTTTAATAGTCATAAGACTATGGACTCTTCTTCTCGTACTTAGGGGGATCAGCCCTTAGTACCATATTGTGCACAATATCTTAACGCTAACGCATAAATAATCCCCTATACAGGGTTGTTCATCTCAGTTTGACATTAGAGTTTGCACCAAAAGAAGTTTGGTTTGGATAATTCATCAAGGGTTCTGAAATTTAGAACGCTCGTCAACTATGGACTAGTCGAATCATTAAGGGTTCACTAGTCTAACAAGGTTCAATAGTAACTGATAATTTAAATCGAATAATAATCTCAAAAGATATACAATGGAATAATTATTGTATAACAACATCATGCTTTGAAAGATTAATATACTTTTAATATAACAAAATGGACTTGATCAATAATAACGAGAATTTGCTCGATGTAAAGAGACAACTTATAAACTCATATAATGATAACGAGTAGGGTTAGGAAACTTGCCTCGTGCGTAGATTACACGTTAATTTATACACATTCCTTGATTTAATCATACATACCATTTACATTCACAATACCAGTCAATTATCACGTAACTAGATGTTATACGTTTATTCTTTTTGTTTAAACTCAAATTATGACTATGCTTAGTCAAATTACCATACTCATTGTCACAATTAACACTTCATGAACAATAAGCTAACTATGCATTCAATCATTCAATTCGCACATAAATGTGTTATTGACATGTTAAGAATTTATTTTAACACCTCATTATATGTCTAACATGTTTTTATGTTCATTAGTTTAAGTTACCAACACATTTCTATACTTGAACACTTAAAAAAAATGCATTTCTGGACATTACATTAAGTGGTGATTGCTATTTCCACGAATAAACTTAATATTGGCCAAGCTGACTTTGACACGGTGTCTTTGCGACTTAAGAGTTAAGCGTTAACGGCTTAAGAGTTGGTATTTGTGTACGAGACTTTAGTTCTAGAATTGGCGCTGAGGCGCGAAACTCCAGATTTTGAATCTCAGTTCGTGAAGAACATAGAGTTAAGCGAATTTATCATTATATGGTCATTAATTTCATCAAGTTAAGCATACCCACATACTAGAATTCATACATAATCATTACCAAACCTTTATAGAATGATTTTAACCAATTAAAACACATAATTACAGAATTAAAACATGCAATTTTCACTATTCTTGATGTTCTTGAAGGTTTTGAACACAAAACATAAAAATTAACACCACGGATTCGTTATGACACCAAATCCATCCATTCGAAGTTCGATTTCTTCGTTTTAACATGTGATAACATAATCTACCATTAAATTTCAAATTAAACAATAATTTGTAGCATACAAATTCCCATAAGGGCCATACATATGAAACTTATACTCAGTAACTTCATAAATCGATTTATAACATGTTTGAATGAATTTAATGTTATGAAAACATACATATATGATAATGAAACATATTATGATTATATATATATCACATAAGTAATTAATTTTTCAATTACAAAGACTTACAGTATATTTTCATAGAAAGTATAAACAACGTAAATTTGAGTTTTGTGGAAAAAGAGATTACCCAAAGCGTAGATGAGTAGAATTGAAACCCTTCTCAAATTCTTCAATCACACAACTCACACTCTCCTTTAACAATTTCTCAATCTCTCTGTGATGCTTTGCCAGACTTAGAAAATAACAGAAGGAAGAAGACGTATATAAAAGAATAAGAACTGACGCGTTGTGGAGGTCAGTTACCCATCATGGGTTAACTGCCCTCAACCTCCACTAATGTCATGTTTGGCTAGCCTTAAAAGGCTTATTCCCATTTAATTTAATAAAACCCTTATAATATAGTTTAAATCATGTCACATCCAATTAGATAATAAATCAAACATCTAGTTTACTTTAACTTAAATGAAATAACATAATTCCTCATTAATTCACATAGTCATATAATTAAATTTCTCATTTATTAACTATGTCAAATTATTAAATCTCTAATTAATTATTAAATTAATTAAAATAATATTAGGCTTATTAAATATTTCTTTTACTACAATAAGCTCACATAATTACATACTTCGAATAATAAAGATTCTCCACACTGATTTAATAAATATAACACATATAATTAAATTAATCTACCACAATTCCATCAATTAATTATTTAATCTAATAATTAATTCATCGAAAAAATTAAATTACAAAATCTCGGTTGTCATATTATCGCTGACACTCAGTTAATAAATAATTCATATCACTAAATTATCCATGCACTATGAGCTAATGATATTCATTAGTATCACGTCCACGAATTATCCATGCAATACGGGCCAAGGATATTCGTGTTATCACCAATGGTTATGATCATGCTAACAACTGTCCATCAATGCACTACGGGCCAATGAGGACTTTTACCACATCACTTGTAACATTTTGGGTCATAATTATATCGAATAATCCCTAGTCATAATCATATCAATCAACAGTCCATCTATACACTACGAGCCAAAGATGACTTTCATCACAATATAAGCATGAGGATGATGACTATGACACCCCCAAATTCGGGTATCTTCCAACCAGACAGATGGTGCTACACGGTACTACCATTCATACATTCATTCAATTGAAAAGTCTCAAAAGAACTAATATATCATCTATATATTCAAAATAATATTACATTTCCCAGGTTCTTTATAACCCATTCGTTCGTTCTTGTCATAATATTCAATATATTACAGACATTCAACTATTCTATTACATAATTAATCTAAGGGTTCATCTTCGCCTTGCCCTTGTCCTTGCCTGAGCATTTGGTCCGCTCGATCTTAGCTGTGTTCATATGGTTCAAGCAAGAGTGAGCATGACTAGCTCAGCAAGTACTACAATTCTAATAAACAACATGCTTGAAATATAGAACTCATATATCTTCGATAACTGAACAATAGTTACGAAGTACTATCGATAATTCAAAATAGTACTTCTTTTCATTCAAAATGTTTTACAACAACAATATTCAATAGAATATCAATTATGGCTCAAGACTGTGAGCAGTTCATACTTTCTTTTGAAAAGGACAACCCGACACTAAGTTCGTAAGTCCGACATAGCTTACGAGCACTTCTGGGTGATTAGCCCATAGTACTCTATGTTGATCAACACTACATTCATTAAACTTGTATATGTTTAAGTTGTGGCAACCTCACATGCCTGTCATTAAATGACAAAAACATTTTAGCATACTCGGTCTTCGATTGAAAACCATACCAATATACTCGGTAAACATTAATCATGCTTGACATATTTATAATATAAGTCTAGCCGAAAGAATTAGCTCAGACTTCATCGTTAAAAACTTCATGCGAAAGAATACATGAATTACATAGCTTGTCCAGACTGAACTGGAACAAGGGTTAGAAAACTTGCCTTGATGTCAACAACATCGATTATCACACGTACACTTTAAGTCTCTAAGTCTCTACAATACATGATCATATAACGTACCACATTAGGTCATATATAATCAAGTATGCACACTATTATATCTTGCCTTTCATCTCAATCTAAATCCTGACTTAGATCTGTTATTATGGGTTTCTGGCTATTCATTACGTCGTTCACATTACATCATGATTGATTACTTATCCTTTAATCAACATACATAAGTGTCTAACAATGCCTTAACAATGTCATGTTTATACCTTAGTTCATTATTAATGAATTCTTTTTCATTTTATATCTGTAAACATTCTTGTCTACCAAAACTCTAAGACTAGCGCTGCGGCCCCGGTCATAGACCCTCAACTCGTCTTTGTGGCGGCGGGTTAGCGATACGACATCCGAGGCTGGCTGCTGGTATTTCACACTTAACTCATCATCTCATGTGGCATGACGATTGATGCAGTGAGATGCCTTATACACTTTATTCTGTTATTCTTTGTGCCACCCATTTGGCCTTGGGTTGGCACCGCGGCGCCAACTCCGTGCCTTAGAAAATTCGCAGCTTTTGTAAATTTGGCAAAACTCCCAGATGCATAACTTCTTCGTTAAAAGTCCAAATTGGCTCGTTCAAAAGCCTACGGTTCACAAACTACATACTCTATGCGTTTATGCAAGAATTTTATCTATTTGACTTTGTTTGCCAAAATTTCACCTATTAGTTCATTTTTAACAAAAACGATAAACGTCCGTGAACGTTCAACGCTCGTTTCTTCGTTCTAAGTCGAAATTCGGTCATTTTCGAGTCCGCAAATCTATAATGCCAAATATGACTTGTCTCCATCGAAAACCATAGAGTATGTAGTCCGCATCTCTATAGTTTTAATTTTAATTAGGAAAACCCTAATTATTGGAAGCCCTAATTGTTAATTAGAAATCCTAATTGCCAATTTATAAGCTCTAATTACTAAATTAGTAATCTTAATTATAATTTATGAATCTTAAATCCTAATTTCAATATCTTATGTAATTAGGAAACATAATGTGGTTATGAAACCCTAATTGTTTATTTTTAGAAACTAAAATTTTAATATTTTTAAACCCTAAATAAAAAGCCTAGAAAATTAAATTTTTGAAAACCTTTGGGTTAAACCCTAAGGGTTTGCCAAGTTACATGTTTGCCATTAAATTTATGAGCAAAAAGACCAAAATACCCTTTTACACATTTTTTATTATGTTGCTTCCAAATTTTGCTAATAATTTAGTTGGTAACCAACTATTGACTTTCCAACATGCTCTATAATTCCAGCAATCAGTCACAACATCAACCAAGTTCATTGTAACACTATAATATATAGATCAAGAGAGAGAAAAAAATCATATTCTAGCCCATTTCTTCATCACACTCAACCAAAACACTCTCCACTCCAAACCTACGAAAATCCGTTGTTAGATCAGTACCAAAACAAGCCCCACTATCACTTATAACAGATCAGAAGCTAAGAATCAAGATTTAGTAAAGAAAGGTATAAAACCCTAGAACCAAATTTGATCTTGATTGATGTGTTAGATCTTGTGTTTTAATGTTAAAACAGGTTGTTTGTAGTCTATATAAGTGATCTGGGTTGATAGATGTTAGATTCATAACATCTATAGGCTCGGATTAGAAGTTTTTCAAAATTTGGAAATTTTTTAAAATGTTGTCTGACGACGAATGTCAGACCTCATAGATTTGTGCTTGTTAGTTGTTTTAGTGTTTTAAAAGTTTGTAGTTGTAGTATGTTATGTGGTCTATCCTTTGGAACTTGAATCAGGGTTAGCTAATGTACAGATTTCACGTTATGGAAGGTCAAAATGAGTTGACCGACCATGACTATCTGTTTCTGGGTAACCCAGAACTTACCTAGAAACGTCTGACAGTTTTTTCTTTGACTCAGATCTTGCATATGTTTGATGATTTGTTATGTTTGTTGTATCTAAGTTGTAGTCTGGTAGATAAACTTTAGATTCAAGCCTTAATATCACCTAATCATCAAATAGGCTGAACACAGTGGCTGGTCAAAGTAGATAAAACGATCATGTTTTTTATTTTTTGGGTAACCAAGAAAACAGATGAACACTACCTCTGACAGGGTTGATCGGCCTAGATCTCACAATTCTCTTGTTGTTTTATTGATCTTTTGTAATGAATCTGTACCCTTACATGTTGGCTACACACTGCAATTCTTAAATCACTAAACCATCACCAGAATCACAAGTTGTGGAAGCCCAAAACTAGCCAGTCGAACTGTTCTTCATTTCTGGGTAACAAAGAAAATGAAAAACAACTCTGACAGCTTGTTCTTGAGCTTAGATCTTGCACTTGGTGCATGTTATGACCCTGTTTATTGCTGGATCTTGTAGTGTTACATTAGTACTACAACATCTAATCATTTGCTAGCCCAGAAACACACTACACACTGAATTATTCATGGTCAAACTAGCTAACTCGTTAACTATTTATAAATGTTCTTCAGCTCAAGAACACCTAACACTACACTTTCTGTCGCTAAAGGCTGTAGCGACAGACTTTTTAATTTTATTTAATTTATTTTCTAAAAATTATTTAAAAATAGAAATTAATTATTAAAAATTCCAAAATTAGTTTTAAAAATTATTTTAAGTTATAAAAATTAACTTTTAATAATTTAACATATTTTTCATAAATATTAGTATTTATTTGAATATTATAGATATTTAATTTATTTAATAAATGTATTAAATAAATTAATTAAAAATAATTTTATTATATTAAAATGATTTTAAATGATAATAAGGTATTTAAAAATATTTTAAGTTATAAAATTTTAATATAAATTTCATTAATTATTTAATATTCATGATATTTAGATTTATTTAATAATTATATTAAATAAATTAATTAAAAATGATTTTAATATTATAAAAATCATTTTAAATGAAAATAAAGTGTTTAAAAATATTTTAAGTTATAAAATATAACTTTTAATATTTAAAGGTAAATTTTATTAATAATTTAATATTAATAATATTAAATTTATTTAATAATTATATTAAATAAATAGTTTAAAAATAGTTTTATTACTTTAAAAATCATTTAAAAGGATATAAATGAATTATAAATATTTTAAATTATAATAAATGACTTTTAATATTTGGATACATAATGCATTAATATTTAAATATTAATGGTAATTATTTAAAATGATTTTAATTGTTTTAAAAATCATTTAAGGGTAATATTAATACTTTAAAAATATTTTGAGTTATTATCAATAACTTTAATATTTTAGCAATAGTTTTTTTTAATATTTTAATATTAATATTAATAGAATTATTTAGTATTTAAATTATTTAATAATGATTCCAGTGTTTGAAAATTTATGATAAATTATAACAATTGTTTACAAATTATTATAAGTCATTTAAAAATAATATAAATGATATTTAAGTTATTTAAATTGATATTGAACTACAAAATAGAGTTTTAGACTAGATAATTACCCGATAAAGACGTCGGTACATCGACATATTTTAGAAATTGATCTGGACTTAGATAATTTGACTAAATACATGTTTGTTTGTGATCCAATGACTGCTAAATATATGTGATAATGTGATTAGGTTATGTGCTAACTGCAAATAGTAGAACTATGTGTTATAGTATTTATTCTAATCGAATGAATGATCTTATTTATGAAATGTTTTGATATAAAAGATAAAACTAAGTTGTATAAGGAGCAGATCAGATAAGTATTCTACCTTTGCATTTACTTTATGCAATGAACATGAGTAAGAAAGTTTCAAAATTATATTATCGTTATGCCAGATTATTAACTCTATTGTTATTGATTATGTATCCAAACATTTATATTCATACAAGTTCTTAAATTATCCGATCATTAATTATCAATGCAGTATTATTGTAAAATTCAGATATTTATTCTGTTCGTTAATTTCTACATATGGTTATACAAGTGTCCTCACTTGGTTAGTTATTATATTTTATCACATGTTGATACATACTTATTGGTTTCCAGTATGTATACATTGACTTAAAAGCCGTCTAAGCTATTTGATTTAGCTAGACACATATCTAAAAATATTTTTTAACAAAATAGAACTTTATTGTATCCAACCGAATTGGTTTGGTTCGGATTCTAGACTAGTATGAACATCCCAAATCTGGGAAGCTTTTGTACGCCTAAGGCGGATATGCTGGATGAAAATATCGTTCGAACATGTAATATTGATCAATACAGGGCATAACGGGCTAATCACCCCCATGCCTGTAAGTTATGATGGTTTACAGATGAAGTTCCGTTTAACCTTTTCAAAAATAGAAAACAATGTTCATAGTCTGTCGACTGATCCCCAATTATAGTCAGTACATAGTTTCAAAAATTTGAAATCAAAATGATATATTATTTATTGTTGCTTCAACTTACTTCACAACTGTTGATTTGTTGTAGAAGTGCTATTCACAAAAAACATTTAGTTTCTTCAGCTAACTTTTATCGCTTGCTATTACTTATTGGGCACTCAAATTGTAAAGCCCCCAAACTCGGGTACTTGAAACCCGAATTCAGTGCTTCACGATACCATTTCTATGAGCGAAATAATACTAATAATAATAAAATATTAAACTTAATTTTCATAACTATCAAAGTCTAGCTCCCAAGTACGTAACCTTTAATCATTCCTTACAATACATGATAGTAAATATATAACATTGTCTTAATAATATTAAACTATTACATAAGATAACATTGAAATCATTCAACAACCTTTTCCTTTCCCTTATTTCTAGCAGAGCCTTCAGATTGTTCACACTTAGCTGAAAACATTTAAATTAAGCAAGGATAGGCATTTGAGTTCCCAGCAAGTAATAACAATTATATATATATATATAAGCTGAAAGTATTTAAATGTTTTGTTTATACTACTCTTCTACAACAAATCAATAGTTGTGAAGTAATCTGAACCGATAATAATATCATAACAACCCTCTTTCAAATTTTTGAAACTACGTACTGGTTATAAATCGGGTTAAGGGGACATACTATGAACATTGTTTTCATTTTTAAAAAGGTTAAACAGAACTTCATCTGTAAACCATCATAACTTACGGGCACGGGGGCGATCAGCCCGTTGTACCCTGTATTGATCAATACTACATAACAAGAATGATATTATCGTTCACTCTGGCTGCCTTGGGCACATAAAAATTTTCCCATGAATGGGATGTTCATACCTGTCGGGGTTCCAAACCAAAGCAATTCAGTTAGATAATGGTAGGTTTTATCTTGTTCAACAATAATCTATAATTTAACATATATATATACGGGTAATTGACAAAGGTGTATCAACATGTGATTAAATGCAATGATTATCCAAGTGGGGACACTTGTCTAACCATTTATAAAATTTAACGAACAGAATATATATCTGAATTACCATATACTAACATGTTGATAATCAATGAGCATATATAATATAGGGTTAATAATCTGTAAAGTAATAATATAATTTAGAAACATTCTTACTCATGTCCATTGCATAAAGGAAATGCAAAGGTAGGATACTTGCTTGATGCGTTGCTTACAATACGCAACTTAGTTTTATCTTTTATGTAATCACTTATCATTAATCAGATCATTCGTTCGATTAGAACAATATACCATAACACATAGTACTACATTTCGCAGTCAGCACATAACCTAATCACATTATCACACATATTCAACAGTCATTGGATCACAAACAAACATTAATAAAGTCAAAATATCTAAGTTCAGATCAATTCCTAAAATATTTCGGTGTACCGACAGCTTTATCGGGTAATTATCGAGTCTAAGACTCTATTCTGTAACTCAATATCTGTAAATATCAGTCATATTATTTTTAAATGACTTACAATAATTTTTAAACAATTATTATAATTTATTATAAATTTTCAGACACCGGAATCATTATCAAATGATTTAAATATTAAACAATTCTATTATCATTAATATTTAATTAATATTAAAGTATTAATGAAACCATTGTCAACATATTAAAGTTATTTATAATAACTTAAAATATTTTTAATTCATTTATATCATTTTTAAATGATTTTTAAATCAATAAAACTATTTTTAAACCATTTATTTAATATAATTATTAAATAAATTTAATATCATTAACATTAAATTAATATCATTAATATTAAATTATTAATGAAATTATCCCTTAAATATTAAAAGTTATATTTTATAACTTAAAATATTTTTAAACACTTTATTTTCATTTAAAATGATTTTTATAATAATAAAATCATTTTTAAACTAAATTATTTAATATAATTATTAAATAAACTTAATATCATTAATAATAATTAATTAATGAAATTTACCTTTAAATATTAAAAGTTATATTTTATAACTTAAAATATTTTTAAATACCTTAATATTATTTAAAATGATTTTAATATAATAAAATCATTTTTAATCTATTTATTTATTTATTTATTAAATATCTAAATTATCATTAATATTAATTTATTAATGAAATTTATCACAAAATATTAAAAGTCATTAAAATAACTTAAAATATTTTCTTATACCATTATATAATTTTAAATGATTTTTCAAACATTAAAATCATTTTAAATAATTTATTTAATATAATAATTAAATAAATTAAATACCTTTAATATTTTAAAAATATTAATATTTATGAAATATATTAAAAATAATTAAAAACCAATTTTCAGACTTTAAATTTTTTTTATAATTTATTTGGTATTTTTAATAATTAAAAACTAATTTTCTATAATTATTTAATAAAAATATAATTTTTATAAATAATATGTCGCTAAAGATCACCTATAGCGATAGAACCGTCGCTATAGGTGTTCTTCATGTTCATCACTCAAACCCAGATCTTTAAGCTAGTTACCGAGTGAGCATGTTTGACCACTAACGATTCAATGTGTATTGTGTTTCCAGGCATGTTGTTGATCAGATCTGGTAGAGCTAATTCAAGACTACAAGACACAACAATAAACAGGATCATACAACTCATAACAAAGAAGATCTCGAGCCCACAAAAAGTGGTCAGTCGAGAGTCATTCTTCAATTACAGGTTTGCCCGAAAAATGAAAACAGATTCGGCCCCCTACTTTGGGCTTCCACTACGATCTTGATCGTGCAATAATTTTTATGATCTAACGATTTTGAGTTATAGCCAACATGTAACTAAAGAGATCTATCACAAAACATTACCATAACATCAACAGAATCATTAGATCTAACCTAGTCAAACCTTGTCAGAAATAAGCCCCTTTCAGTTCCTGGAAATTCCTAGAAAAGCTAAGTCGTTGCGAGTGGCCTACTTTGACCACTTGCTACGATCTACCTGATGATTATCTACACGATATAAAGACATGGTTCTATAGTCAAATCAACAGTATACACATGTATTACCACAACAACAACAGAACTTGCAAAACCTAACAGATCTAGCCACATAAACATGCTGTCAGACCGATCTGGGCATAATCTGGGCTGCCCAGATTTCTTCTGGTCAATGCCGGTCAACGGTATTTGACCGTTAATAACTTCCATTCTAGACATCAAATGACCTAGATTCTTTTTGCATATTAAAGACCACATTACAAGCTACACATAACAACTTAAAAACAACAAAAACCATAATCGAGCAAGGATATGTGGCCACTGACATTCATTGTCAGACCACAGAACCAAGTTTTTTCCAGATTTGCAAATCTTCAAATCCGAGCTTCTAAATATTATGGATCCAACATTTAGTAACCCAGATCATCATTAGACACTATAACCAACGTATTCTAACACTCACACATAACATCTAACACATAATTTATGGACAGAAATCAAGCTAGGGTTTTATACCTTTAAACTTTGATTTCTTGAATCTGATCTTGTGATTTGTTAATGGTAAACGTGGGGCTTTGATTTGGGACTGGTATACTAATAAATTTCGAAGGTGAGAGCTTGAGAGAGTTAAGAATGAGGGTTGGGTAAAATGCTAGCAAATGAATTATTTTCTCTCTCCCTAATCTATTTATAGAAGTCTTGTAAATGAATGTGGGATTTAACTATTATTCCCCATATTTGTGTTGTCCATTAGACAAAATTCCTTATCTTGTTCTTAAGTATGCTTAGTGAGATTTCCACCAATGAGGTGTAGACAACATTGTACTTTGTGTAAGAAAGTAAGATCATTAGCTATTTAAGGAAACTTGATTAGCCTACTTTGTTGCCTTAAAAGGCCTATTGTGGCCAGCTATGTATATACCCACTAATTCCTTTATTTATCTTTTATTTTAATGCATAAATTAGATAAATCAAAGGTCTAAAATACCCTTAATTATGTGGGCTAAGTTTGGGCTTGAATTTGGTTTCTTTTTGGGCTTCTCCCATAATTGTTTTGGGCCATGTAATAATCATAGCCTAACAATTTTAATATATGTTACCCAAGTTGTTTATTTAGGGTTTAAAATAAATATAATTAGTTTGCAAAATTTATAATTAGGGTTTTCTTAATTTGATTAGGGTTCTAATGAACATTTGGGTTTATTATATAATAATTATAATTATCCTTGCTAATTTAGCAATTAGGGTTTATAATTTTGGTAATTAGGTTTTCAAGAAATTAATAGATCTAAATGTTAATTAGGGTTAATCATAAATTCATATAACACAGTTATATAATAGACTTAAACTCACAATTGAGTTTTAAATTAGGGTTTCCCACAGTAAACTAAGGTTTGACATAATACACCATATAAAAAAAAAATTTATACGCAAAATTTCTAATTTATTTGTATAGAAAATATTGGGTTGTTACATTCACCCTCTCTTATAAAGATTCCGTCCCCGGAATCACCGTTTTAAAACCTACACATACAAGTGTACGTAGCATATATAATCATTTCAAGTAGATCTTGCTCATAAATGATCGTACTGATCTTTAACCTATTCACGTAAAGCTTGTCTATCTGATTAAACGGAAATTTGATTTCTAAAAGAACTCAAATTCCTCCATCAAAATTTCTTTATAAAATAGTTGACTATATATATGAAAATTATGCATAAGAAAATAATAGTTATACGAATAATACCTGGAATTGCACCACTAGCTGCTATGGTATCCTGGACCGTCATGTTGTAGACCCTTGCTGTTGATTTCATCGGCTTGCTGGATGACGTTGGTCCCGTGATTGCCAGAGTTCCATTGCCCTTGCCAGTATTCACACTCCCTGCCTCCGTCTTCCTCTTCGGACAATCCTTCACCTTGTGTTCAGTCGACACGCATAGGAAACACCCACTGTTCATTCTAGGATTGGGGCAGTTGGGAGAGATATGGCCCTCCTGCCTACACTTATAGCATACAAATTTTCCCTTCAGACATTCCCCAGAGTGGTTCTTCCTACAGTTTCTACACTGCACAGCTTGCTTCTTAACTCCTTCTTGCTTCACCTGAATACTTCCAAAATTGCTTCCCTTCCTCTTGCTACTACCACTTTTACTCCCACTATTAACTTCCACCTTTCTAGTTCCTTCAGCCTTACTCTTGTTCTTTCTCTCCTTGTTGTAGAGGCTCATGGCCTCATTCCCCTACTCAGCAAGGATAGCCTTCTCCATGAGTGCTACAAATGTAGGGATCTACAACACCGCCACCTTGTTATAGAGACAGGGTTTTAATCCCAGCTCAAACCTTCTAGCTTTCCTAGCCTTCATATCAACTTGATGCGGAGCAAACCTAGACAACTCATTAAATTTTGCGGCGTATTCTGACACCATCATATTCTCCTACTTCAACTCTAAAAATTTTACCTCCATCCTAGCTTGCATACTAGATGAAAAATAGTTCTCGAAGAACAGTGTCTTAAACCTATCCTAAGTAACTACACCTTCTCCCGCCCTCGCCTGATTTGCTTCCCACCAAAAATTTGCCTCACCCTTCATCATGTAGGTGGCAAAAGCAGTCTTTTGCCCCTCAGCTACCCTAGCTATTACGAACGCCTTCTCAATCTCTTTAATCCAAGTATGTGCTTCAACAGGGTCAGTTGTCCCTTTGAATTCGGGCGGTCCTACAGCCTTGAAGTCTTTAAAATTTACCAAGCGGTTGTCCAGCTAGTTCCCTGCGACTGGTATTCCTTGCTGCATAGCTTGTGCAACCATGTTTGCAAAGTGCTGCATCGGGTCTGCTTGTTGTTGTCCTTCAACGTTATTGACAGACTCTTTTGCCCTTTGGTTTCGTGTTTGACATCTTGGCGGCATTATCTGGTTAAGTAAAACCATATATTATTCTTTACATTCTAAATATTAACTCATTCCATTACTCAAACTTAGATTCATATTCATTTAACGAATACTTTAAATATCATAGCACATACTGCTTTAAACGTCTTTCATCCCTTTGTGACTACAAAAGTTGGGATTTACTGCCTTGACTAATACCAAAAGTTGGGAACATTACATTATACAGACATACTTAACCCTAAACAGACCTACACAACAGAACCTATACTACCTATTCACTATGCCTTTTTCTTGGACAACCTTTTGCCTGATGATCTTCTATCCCACAGATAAAACATGCTCTTGATTTATAGTCGGGACAATACAGAGTGGTATGTCCCTTATAGCCACAAAGGTAACATATTCTTTTCCTTTTCTTCTTACCGGATTTTCCTAAGTCATGGTCTTCTACCTTTTTTTCCCCTTCTTACTCGAAGTTGCACACGACGTGTTGCTTGTGGCTCCCATCTGATCAATTTGGATTTTAAGCTTATCTTGTTCTTCCATTGTTTCTATTAATGCCTAACGCAGTTGACTATTTAATAGCTTTTCTATTTCCCACAACTTTTCCAGAGAAGAAACCTTGTTCCTCAGATTTTGCACTTCCATTGATGCTTGATCAGCTTCAACTTTAGTGTCCGAATCACTATCTGTCAGCTCCACCATCTCCGGATCTGGTACTACGTTTTCTATAATAACCACTTCATCTGAGTTGTTTTCATTGTGAGCCTCTATTTCAGCTATTGGCTTCGATATTAGCTCGGGGGTATGGATTTGATCCTTCTTCATGCTATAAGCATATAACAAGCCTTTTCCACCAGACATCTACACACATAAATTATCCTGATTAGCATATAGTATATACACACAGCAAATGATAGTTTTATATAAGTTATCTTTTATTTTGTTTGACGATGGATT
The DNA here is from genome assembly GCA_020205605.1 of Panax ginseng. NCBI lineage: Eukaryota > Viridiplantae > Streptophyta > Magnoliopsida > Apiales > Araliaceae > Panax > Panax ginseng. The sequence continues at coordinate 108,689,968 of CM035139.1, forward strand.
TAGTCAATTCATTTCTTTATAAACTCTATATGAGTTATTTATATTTTCATATACCACGGTTTTAATACAGACCGACTAAACATCTGACATACTTCTATAAACGCTCAAGGCATAAACTGCCCACCACCAACTATCCTCTAATGGACAAAAGTGAGGATTCACTACCACCTACCCCTCTACCAAAAATAAAAGTTGGGCTCTAACTGCCATCCTATGCATACAACAAGGCATAAGGATTTACAACAACTAAACAGTCCCTATTAGAAACAAAAAGTGGGACTATATCAGACATGAATACAAATCAATGCCTGCTCTCACTGCTGGAGAGAAGCTCCATCCACTCAGTGTTGAACTGCATAAAGGCGATGTCTAAAGCTTGCTCTAAAGTATATATCCTCGCATCTTTAGCTTCCACCTCAACTCTCAACTGTCCTAGCTGTAGCTCTCTCTGCTCCAACCTCCCTCGTAACTCAGCTAACTCAGCCTATGCTTGGTAAGCAGCGTCCTTGTACTACTGCTCTAAAATATGGAGGGTGTGGTTTTGCGCCTCCACTCGCTCAGCCCTGACCTCTAGCTCGACATTCCTGGACAACAAATCTCCTATCATCTCATGCTCCATGGACTCCTCACTAGAGTCCCTTGACTCTTGATTCACTGAATAGCTACCTTGACTCTCGTCAGCCATCCTATGACCACAATAAACAATCAAAACAACATCATTACCACAATAAAATATATTCATTGATAAAATGAAATGATATTTTATTCAGTACAACTAAAACTTGATGGATCTCCTCAATCCATCACCTAGCTAACATATTCTATAAGAGTTTTCTACTAAGGTTATAACCTAGGTTTCGCATTCCTAATGTTTATAACCTACAACATTGATACCAACCTATAAAGACCCCAAACTCGGGTACTTGAAACCCGAATTCAGTGCTTCACGATACCATTTCTATGAGCGGAATAATACTAATAATAATAAAATATTAAACTTAATTTTCATAACTATCAAAGTTTAGCTCCCAAGTACGCAACCTTTAATCATTCCTTACAATACATGATAGTAAATATATAACATTGTCTTAATAATATTAAACTATTACATAAGATAACATTGAAATCATTCAGCAACCTTTCCCTTTCCCTTGTTTCTAGCAGAGCCTTCAGATTGTTCACACTTAGCTGAAAACATTTAAATTAAGCAAGGATGAGCATTTGAGTGCCCAACAAGTAATAACAATTATATATATAAGCTGAAAGAATTTAAATATTTTGTTTATACTACTCTTCTACAACAAATCAATAGTTGTGAAGTAATCTGAATCAATAATAATAACATAACAACCCTCTTTATAATTTTTGAAACTATGTACTGACTATAAATAGGGTTAAGGGGACATACTATGAACATTGTTTTCATTTTCGAAAAGGTTAAACAGAACTTCATCTGTAAACCGTCATAACTTACGGGCAAGGGGGTGATCAGCCTGTTGTACCCTGTATTGATCAATACTACATAACAAGAACGATATTATCGTTCACTCTGGCTGCCTTGGGCACATAAAAATTTTCCCATGAATGGGATGTTCATACCTGTCGGGTGGATAATGGTAGGTTTTATCTTGTTCCACAATAATCTATAATTCAACATATATATATATATATATATATATATATATATATATATATATACGGGTAGTTGACAAAGGTGTATCAACATGTGATTAAATGCAATGATTATCCAAGTGGGGACACTTTTATAACCATTTATAGAATTTAACGAACATAATATATATCTGAATTACCATATACTAACATGTTGATAATCAATGAGCATATATAATATAGGGTTATTAATCTGTAAAGTAATAATATAATTCTGAAACATTCTTACTCATGTCCATTGCATAAAGGAAATGCAAAGGTAGGATACTTGCCTGATGCGCTGCTTACAATACATAACTTAGTTTTATCTTTTATGTAATCACCTATCATTAATCAGATCATTCGTTCGATTAGAACAATATACCATAACACATAGTACTACATTTCGCAGTCAGCACATAACCTAATCACATTGTCACACATATTCAACAGTCATTAGATCACAAACAAACATTAATACAGTCAAAATATTTAAGTCTAGATCAATTCCTAAAATATGTCGGTGTACCGACAGCTTTATCGGGTAATTATTGAGTCTAAGACTCTATTCTGTAACTTAATTGGTAGATTGGTAGATTGAAGTACATCAAAGAACAGGTGAAGCAATTGGTAGATTGAAGCCATTCCAATTCCTTAATGCAGATTTGTAAGTTGTAACCGCTAAAGTAAGTCTGAGTATGTATTTAGTTAGCTTTCGGGCACTATAATTTAGAACATAATTAATTAGATCATCCCAGATTAGTGGCATATGCTGCCATTCACCAAGTTGTAGCACTTCTTTGATAATCAATGAGGAAAACTGACAAGTGAAGAATAAGTGTTCAAATGATTTAGGGTGATTCTAACAAAGAGAATAAATGGCAAACCCATTTGAGAGGTAGTGGCAAGTAATATCGTATATGGGTAGTCTTCATTGTAGAGCAAGCCATAAAATGAAAGAGTAACGGGGCACATACAGTGGTTGACAAAGAAGATTATTCCATGTGACCCGTGGTCGATGTTCTTGAATGGATTTCCCAAATGAATGTGTCTTTTATGGTATCAAGATTTGCAGAATTCCAGAGAATGGAGTAATCAATGTTAGGAGGAATTGGAATGGATTAAATCTTCCAGTTTCCCAACTTATTCTTTGATAGACTTTATTTCTCATTCTATCAGAAATTGCCTTCCTGAATATTCCAAATTGTTCGAGCTATCCTTATTTTCTTGGGAGGACTCGCCTATATACTGGAGGTATTTGGAACCTTCCCCAATTCTCATACCGATCATATTAACGCCCTCTTCATTGTGTTGAGGTAGAGTATTATCTTGAACATGTGGTTGTTCTCGTGTTTTCACCAAAATCTCCCCACTTTTTATCAGATCCTGGATTTTGTGCTTGAGAAACTAACAATCTTGGGTATCGTGGCCCGGAGCTCCAGAATGATAAGCACATTTCTTACTTTGGTCAAAATTCCTTCCACTTGGATTAGCTGGGTGGAAGGAGCTGGACAATCTTCTTTTGTGTTGTCAGAAGTTTCAATACATTTTTCAGTAAGTCCCCTAAGGGTGTGAATGTTCTGCGACGTTTAACTTCTCTGATTTTTTGAAGCATAAGATTTGAAGATTGTGCAGAAGTTTGCAAAGGGGAATAATTTCTCCTTTGAATGAACAAGTTTTGATTGCCTCTCTGATTTTATTTTTTTTGCTAAATTTGATTGTGTATAGAAAGAACCAAAAATATACATTTCCAAGGGGCATACCCCGGAGATATAGGATGGTCATCTAAAGACATCCCTAGAGATGACCATGCTATAAACAATATGTAGAGAAAACCTACTAATTAATAATAAGATTTATAGTTATAATTTACATAAGCCAGTTACAATAAAATTTACTATGGATTATGGTTTTAAAAAAAGGTTTAAATCTGGACAACCTGGACTTGATGAGGTTTATAACTTCTAAAGCCAAAAGTCTTCTAGGAATATAAGTAACCTTGAAGATTTTGTTGTTTCTAGCTGCCCAAACTTTGTAAGTTGCAATCGCTAAAGTAAGTCTGAGTATGTATTTAGTTAGCTACCCGGGCACTATAATTTAGAACATAATTAATTAGATCATCCCAGATCAGTGGCATATGCTGCCATTCACCAAGCTGGAGCACTTCTTTGATAATCAGTGAGGAAAACCGACAAGTAAAGAATAAGTGTTCAAACGATTTAGGGTGATTCTGACAAAGAGAGCAAATGGCAAACCTGTTTGAGAGGTAGTGGCAAGTAACATCGTATGTGGGTAGTCTTCTTTGTAGAGAAAGCCATAAAATGAAGGAGTAACGGGGCACATGAAGTGGGTGCCAAAGTAGATTATGCCATGTGACCTGTGGTCGATGTTCCCGAATGGATTCCCAAATGAATGTGGCTTTTATGGTATCAAGATTTATAGAATTCCAGAGAATGGAGTCATCAATGTTAGGAGGAATTGGAATGACTTAAATCTGCCAGCTAAATAGTATCATCTCATGATGGAAACTTTGGGGAAGAACCTATGAAGAGTTTTACAAAATGGCACTTACCTTAGCAGTGAGAGGCAGACCAGAGGTGGAGAGAAAGGTAGGTGATAGAATGAATGGGACCCCTTGGTGCCACGGGTCAAACCATAAATTAATTCTAAAATCACATCCTACACAGTAGTTGATGAATTGGAGAGCTGTTGACCGAAGCTTAAGTATTTTTTTCAAAATCCAAGAGCAGTCAGCTGGAATTGGAATCTGTCAAAAAATTCCTAGTTTTTAGGAAATAAATTTTAACCCAATTTGCCCAGGTAGAAGAGGATTGAAATTAATAATGTTTGTAAGAAGGACAATAATTAGAGCTTTGTTCCAGTCTAGTAGATTTTTGATACCTAAGGTACCTTCCATAGTAGGAAAAGATAAGGAATGCCATGCAACTTTGGCTCCATGCTTAGAAAAAGAGGGTACTTTCCAAAGAAACTGACATAGTATGGGTTGAATAGCACGTATGGCTGCCTTTGGAAGAATGAAATGTTTTCTCCAGTATGATTGGATGGCAAATAGGACAATCTTTATCAGTTTTAAGCGGCCAGGATATGAAAGAGCAGTAATTATTAATGATATAACCTTTTGAGTAATTCTGTGTATAAGGGGTGGGTGCAATCCTTGAAAGAAAGTTCGGAAGAGATAAGTGGCATTCCTAGAAATTTAATGGGTAAGGAACCTGCAGTAAATCCCAAGATGGATAAAAAAGCTTGAGAAGTAGCTTTGTCTGTGCTGGCTAAAAAACATTGACTCTTGTGAGCATTGGGGATAAGTCTAGAGTAGAGAGAAAAAAAGTTTATAAAAGATTTGATGATGTTAATCTAGTTAAGGCTAGCATGGCAAAAGACTAAAATGTCATTCACAAAATAAAGATGAGGGATGTCAGTATACATTGTACGCTAATGGTACTTAAAACATGTTTGCAATGTGGCCCATTTTATTTTCAGGGACATGACCTCCATAACTAAGATGAATAAATAAGGTGACAAAGGGTCACCTTGACGTAAGCCTCGAGCTCATTTAAAATAACCAACAAGGGTACCATTTACTTTAATAGAGAACACGGCTTTTGTAATACAAGCATGGATCCAGTTTATGAAGGTGGTAGGAAATTTATATATATGCAGTATTTCAAACAAAAAATCCCAATTAACATTATCAAATGCCTTTCTGAGATCAATTTTGATGGCACATCGAGGTGGCCCACTAGATCTATGATAATTCTGAAAAAATTCCTCGACAATCAATATGTTGTCACTAATATTTCTCCCCTTGATGAAAGCAACTTGGGCTTGATCAATAAGAGAAGGAAGAATAGATTTAATACAGTTTGAGAGAAACTTTGATATGCACTTATAGATGGTATTACAACATGATATTGTCCTTGTAGTACCTAGGATACATCCTCTTATTTCTTTTTATGAACTCTTCAAGGATTATTCTCATAATTTCCATCCTGAATGTGCTTAGCCACGACTTCTAACGCAGTATGGTCTTTAATCTTTCCAGACTTCAACCCCATTTATGCCATTTCTCCTTATTTAATCATTTCTGAGAATGATTTTCCTATACCTGCTAGGACCCTCTTGTAAAATGGAGCTTCCTGTATATCAATGAAAGTCATTACAATTTCTGTTTCTATCATTAATGCAATGACTTGAGAAGCCAGACATCTCCACCGTTAGGCATATTCACGGAAAGATTCACTTCTTTCCTTCTTAACCTTGGTAATTTGATATCTATTTAGAGCCATTTGTGATTGGAAACTGTATTGATTTATGAAGGCATATACTAACACATTCCAATTATGGATTTTGGAATTGTCTAGTCGAGCATACCATGCTCTAGCTTCTCCAGTCAAACTTTTTCTGAAATAACTGCATCCTAAGTTTCTTATCTTTGGCATAGGATCCGAGTTCTCCAATGAACACTTTCAAATGAGTGTAAGGATCTCCTAATCTGTCATATTTTTTTAAAATCAAAGATTTAAAACTTGTCTGGATAACGGCCCTCGGGAAAGATGAAGATATCTGAGTAATTTACAGTCCCATAGACTCCAATCCCTCTAATTAACCGGATGGTTTCTTCCATTTGCTGGACGTTCTTTCGGATATCAATAGTTTCTTGATCTTCTTTAAGATTGGTGATTTCAAGGGTTTTGTTGGTTTTTTCATTATTTTGAGGTTCTGGAATCTGAGTTTCCTTTTTCTTGTTAGTATCTTGGCTTCCTCCTTGTGCAGAGGTTTTTGTTTGAATGGGTATTTGTTGACCCTGAGTACCTTTGCTTTGCTCTTTCAGGAAAATAGCTAACTCTACTATCTAGTTTCTGAGTCCCTCAAACTCTTCTCGAGACACGAAACTTGTCCCTTATTGGGTACTTTCTTCCATTTTAGTGGATAGGCTCTGAGCCTTCTTAGATTTAGACTTGGTAGTGGGAAAAATCTTTTCCTACAATAAAATTAGGTATGTTAATTTTGATATATATATATATATATATATACAGATTTGATCATGTCCGGACTCCCGAACCTGATCAAATCCGGACCAATTTTTTTTATTTTTTTTAGAACAACTAAAAATAAAAAAATAAAATTATGGAACTGAAATTTTTCCATAATACAGTGTTTTGGGCATGATTTGGATACCTATACCAAAAAAATGTATGTACAGTCTGTACAGAGTGTACAAACATGTTTTGTTATACGTATTCAAATCACACCCAAAACATTGTATTATGGAAAAATTCAAGTTCCATAATTGTTTTTTTTAGTTATTTAAAAAAAAAGGTCCGAATTTTAAACCTGTCTGGGCTCCCGGACAGGATCCGGCCTCTCTCTCTCTATATATATATATATATATTAACAGGATGAATGCTATGTAATGTGTCATTTTTTAAGGTTTTTTAGTATTTTCCTGCAAAACAACTGTTAGTTATTTTACTGACAGGATAACATGACATGATTTAATATATATAAAACAATAACATTGACAGGGAATGGAAATGAGATTTACATTTAATTAACATTTATATGGAATTGAAATTTACATTGATTTGAAAGGGAAGGCATGAAGAGACTTTCCTTTGCGTTTGGTTTATCAAAGGCTGACCTATCTTAGGCTACTCTCGTGGCTTTTTCGGCATAAAGGTCCCCAGATCATCGCAATTTACCTGATGGGAAGTTAATCCGATCTTTCAATTGGAGCGGATCTAAGTGGCACCTTTCTCGAGCCTCGTAGGATTAGTCTCCTTTGAGTCTAGTATTCAAAAGCCGACGGGTTCACCTCTTGGTGGAGGAATCACACAACATACATTCTTATACAATGCGTCTCACCATATATAATGATGACATTGTACGAGACACTAATATAAAGTAGTTAAACATTTATTTACATCCATTTAATGTAAAGACAACATCCACACACAGGCAGATAAAAAGGGAATTTAAAAAGCTTGAAAAGTGGCTTTAGCCGTCTACTATCCCCAGTAGCGTCGCCACTTGTCGAGGTCAAGAAAAAATTCTCTGGAATCCCTCTTTTAAATATTTCTTACCCTTTATATTTTCTACGTGGTTCGAATCTCGTTTGAAAGGGTGAATTAAACAAAAGAGTCCGACATAAAATGTCGACGGTTTGAAAATATTGATTTTACAGAGCCGCCAGTTGGTAGGAGGGAAATGTTTGTACTAACTCAACTGAGTTATGAAAAGTTTAACAAAAAGGCCCAATTATTGAACTCTATTTAACAGGCCTTCAAAACAGAGATTCATAGAGTTTGAAGTCTTGCTTGAGCCAGGGGAAGGTGTTGGGTTTGTATATAGCGCGATCATGCAATCAAATTACACAAAAGGTGCATAAGTGCAATAAAATAGGAATTTAAAATTTTCATACAAACCCATCACCATGATCATAATTTGTGCATAATTATCAATCAATAGAAAAGAGATGTAGAATAGATTCATACCCTTGTAGAAACAAGCTTCCTCAGGTATGAGTTCACATCCAATTCCTTTTCACGTTCAACTTGAATCCACTGGGTTTGATTCTTTCCTTTGATCAACGTTAGCCACCCAAGTGTTTGGCTTGTAGAGGTGATCCACCAAAGAAGAACAAATATTCAAGAAGATGAGTATTTGGCAAAACCCTAGTTTTCTTATCTTTGTAGAAAAAGGGCGTACTCTCCAACAATTGGAATCACGTCACTTGATATGTGATATAAGACTCCTCTTATAAAGATATCAGTTAACCCTTCTAATCTATTTAAAAATTAGGGTATTATTTAATTAATTAAATTCCTTTAATTAATTAAGCTCTCTAATCTTATTAAGGATAATTAATTAAACTCTTTTAATAAATTTAACCTCCTAATCTTATTAGGAATATATGAGAGTACTTTTATTAATTATTTCCCAAACTCTTTTAGGAATTAAATAATAATAATAATAATAATAAGACTCCTCTTATTAATTTATATTTAATATTTCCAAAATATTAACTAATAAATATTAAGCTATTTAATTTATTCTATCACCATAGATTAAATTAAATACATTTAACATAAATAATATTTATTATATAATAGGGATAAGCCTCCCTAGCGATTAACGACTTTCCAGATAATATATAATTCAACATTAATCATAAAAGAACCATTGAGTAAATAGTTACCGTACAATTCAATCCTTTCACCATACAATGTCCCAATTAAATATAAAATATAGAATTACTGTCAAGTCTTATTTTATTTAATTATATGTATTTCGATTCTTAAATGCACAACTCCAAATAATGCAAATTAGAAACTCCTTTCTAATTTCATTATGCCTTGGCCAATGACTACTGGGTTGTCATTTATCGAGTCACATAAGATATTTCTCTTCTTTTACTAGAAGCGGTAGATTCTTTGTTTATCATACATTATCTCCATGTACAACTTATTATACCTAATCATACCCTTTGATATACCCTAAGGGTCTTAAAGAACAAGTCAAAGTATAACTCATCATACACAAGATACAATGATGATCTCAAGTCCAAGGATCACTTGTACTACTATCACTACAGGAATTCCTATTGACATGCAAGTACAACTCCATTAGGTATTCCTTAGTGAGCCACATTCAGTGAAATTATTCTTCAATAAGCACCTACATACTTTCCTTAGTGTCTCCACACAAATGATCATGAGATCAATCATCCTCATCCAATGAGCAAGCAATGTATGTACTAATCTATCCGGATTCACTAATCCCCCTTTTAATAATCCATCGATTGGGAACATTTTAGTTTTTAAGCTATCTAAGAATTTAGATCTCATTAGCATGATCTCCTCATGATTCTAAAACAACACCATATAGATAAATTAAAGCCTTTCGTAAATGAATACTTTTATTAATAAACGAATAAGATTGTTACAAATTATATATTTTATCATCAACATGATTAGCTTAGGTGCATACTACTTTTAGAAGGGGTTAGACACCCCCGACTTTCGTGAAAACATGGTTACCGCGTCTTTTCAATTCCCTAATTATTTGAAGAGTGCATGTGTATTTAATTGGGCCTAAGTGCTTTGTTTGAAAGTAGTGATATGCCTATTTTTCTCATATATAAACAGAGTTTGATTCATAAAATCAATTTTTAGCAAAGAATTTAAAGGTTAGGTTTTGAAAAGAAATTTTAAAACCCTTATGCTCGCATAGTAATTGAGGCATTTGATACTTCAATTTTATTCTGTATTCAACTTAATTTCAATTTTATTGGAGATGCGAAGCATCTTTAACAATAAATAAATAAATAAATAAGTGTCGGGCCTCTTATGGGTATGAAAGTCATCGAAGTGACCTGAGCACCACTAACCACAATTTGATTATGTCAGGGCCTTAAATTCGTATCCCCACTTTAAGGCCCAGGGTTACATTTACAAGGGGTTTCAAGCTGTCTATACAGTTCAAATTTGTCCATCATGAGAATTGGATCCAGATCCAGGGAAATTGATCACAGATCCCATAATTACTTAGCAGAAAAAAAATAGATCCCATAATTCATAGGCTCACAAAATTATTTCAAAGCTTGCGTATCAAAGATATTGAATTAAAATGCAGATTAAAATCTAGATGTCACAAAACAAAGGATTCATCCGCTAAATCCTTGCATGCACATAGTACAGCTTCCCGTTCCCTCTAGATATAGATCTAGGGTCGCGTGGTTGTTTAAATTTTACAAAATTAGAAAGACAAATAGATTTAAATGAATATTAGCCATTCTAAATCAAAGGTTTCAGTTTTATAACTTTTGAACAAGTTGGAAGTTGGATATGGCTAGATTTAGATAAATCTAATCCACAAACATTACATAGTACATATTTACATCAAATGAACAATTAAAACTGGTATTTAATCACATTAAATAACTAATATATATATATATATATATATATATATATATATATATATATGTATGTATACACACACACACACACACACACACACCAAAGAAGTTCAAAGTTTCAAATATGAAGAAATCTCACAGTGTGTAGTGAGGAGGGCTTTAAACGTCTTTTGAATCTTGAAAACTACGTTTCCACCGGTCAAAACTTGATATGTTACAATATATTAGTATAAAAGTGTTTATAAAGAACAATATTTGAGTTTGGAATACTATTGGAAAGGTTAAGAGCTAAAATGGGCGAAATTTCCTCTCTTTTCTTCTTTTTTTTTGAAAAATGGCTGATGGATGGGGTCTAGATTTATAGACCAAATCAGACGTGGGTCAGCCCTCGGTAGCCGCGGGTCTACCTGCTGCTGACCCGGGTGGCCCTAACCCCGTTGGTCTATTTGTCTTGAAGTACGTGCACTCCGATCAACGCATTATTATTTTGAAGTACGTGCACCCCGTTGGTCTATTTATTTTGGGAAGATGGGCCCATGACCAGATCTATGAGTCTTCGCAGTCCGTCCATTGAGCTGTCTTGTGCTGTTTTCACTCGGGATTGAAGTTATGGTTCTGCATGACTTTCATGTCAGTGATTTGACTTGATTTGATGTTGAGTTGGCAAAATTTCTCTTTTTCCCTCCCAAGTTGGTTTTGGGCTTGACGTGGCAACATCTGTCTTCCTTTGGGTTATCTCCGAGGTTTGACTGCTAGTGCTTCCTATCTATATTTAGGGTTATTTCTGAAGTTGATTTAATTATTTTCTTGGGTTTTTACTGGGATTTAATTTTATCTCCTGGGGTTATCACCAGGGTTTGACTTCATCTCCCGAGGTTGTCACCGGGATATAACTTGATCTCCTAGGTTTGTCATTGGTTTTTATCTTGATCTCCTGAAGTTTTCACCGGGGTTTGTCTCGATGATATTGACTTCTAGGGTTGCCTTTGGAATACAGAAGAGGATTTTGTACTCCTGCATAGTCAGTAAATGGAATGCAAAATTTTGATTGTCTACAATAACAACTCACGGGTTGATCATTGTGGCACTATCTAATTTGTATTTATATTTTATGTTCATCCCTATGGTGTATGATAGTGCATTTTGATGAGTAGGTTTTATACCTACAAATCCGATATCAGTTAACTGAATTTATTATTTAAACATGTGTTTAGTAGTTACTTTTCATGCATTTTACTTCCATTTTGCAGGATATTGGCTTGGGAACTAAATTGGTGGCATTTTAGGACTAATGGATGAGATTGATTGCTTAAAATGAAGAAATGGGATGTTTAAGGAAGCAATATTGCAAGACCAAAAAAATTAAAGAATCGATACATGATGCGACAACCCCTAAAAAGACTTGGGGTGCAGCGCGGCTATGCCTGACTCCACTTAAAGACCTGTCTGTCAGCAGGCACGACCACGTCATTGAAGGCCTAGGGACAGCGTGGCCGCACCAGTTTGAATTTGACCAGCTTTGACTTTTTACTTAAGTTATGTAATTGAGTTGTATTCATGTACTATTTTCAGAATTTGATAATGATTTGTAACAGACTTATAAATAGGACCTTATGTTAGTTATTTAGAAGATATATCCTTTGTTAATCTAAAACCCTAAATTAGATTGAATTGTTGGAGAATTGAAGCAAATATTGAAGCGGGGAGATTCAAGACAGAAATAGAGCAGAGGAACAGAATTGCTATCGCAATTTTTATTCCTTTCTTTTATCTTCTACTTGTATTCAGAATGCTTTCTTATTTTTAGATATTGGATTTTAATTCACTAATTATGAACTAAATTTCTCTTTAAGACTACAATGGTTCTTGTTGTATAACTATGATTGACATACTTCTAGATTAACATTAAAATAATTATTCATGGATTGTCTATTATGATTTGTACTTAATTGCTTGGCCAATAATTACCATGATAACTTATATGCAATTGAGAAACAAATTATAGGTTAAGATCTGATCATAATGACATGTGTTTGTGATTTCTGCATGGTGTTAGAATTCATAATTTATGCTTAGGATAGATATATACGAATGAATATCGTGTAATCTGATAAAGAACTTGGGCTGTAAATCCTCTTTAATTGTAATTCACATAGAGATATAGTGAATTAGTTAATTAGGGGTGTTCATCTTAATTCTATCACCTGTGGATTTAAGTTTATATGAGTAATGATGCATTTAGAGATGACCATATTTACTTATGTGTTCTTGATTAGCAATTCGAAATATTTAATTTGGCTTAATTGGAAGTGTGTCGATCTAGGTAAAGCAATAAGTGAAATTGTAGTTTTAAATCTCCTTTATTTGATTAAATCTCGTGGTATATGTTTTCAGTTTTAGTAGTAATTAATTTCATAGATTTTATAACTTTTATCACTTATTTAAAGAAACTGAGATAATATAAAAATCAGTGCTTATTAGATTAAAAAATAGCCTAATTTCTCTGTGGGAACGATACTTGTCTTATCACTTTATTACTTGTTAACGATATATACTTGTGTGTTGTGCTTAAAAAGATTTTTACACCAACGAGTTTTTGGCGCCATTGCCGGAGACTATTAAACTATTTTTATTACTTTCAATATCAGTTTTAATTTAATCAGATGTAGTTAAACATTTTTCTTTTCTTTTTGTTACTTCCTGTTTCAGGTGTTTTTGATCGGTGCATTCAAACTTAGTCAAAACAATCGAAACTTGAACCATTTGTGGATGACATTAAAAGACATTTTCAGCGATTATTGAAATATTATAAGGAAACAAGGGACAAGATGAAAAACGAGGCTAAAAAATCACTAAAGGATTATGCCATGCCTAAAATTGGTGAAATTAAATCAAGCATCACGAGGCCAGCCAATGCTGCCAATTCTTTTAAAAGAAAATCGGGGATAATTCAGATAATTTAGAATTCGATACAGTTTGGGGCCAGCCATTGCTGCCAATTCCTTTAAAATAAAATTGGGGACAATGCAGGTGGTGTAGTGTGGGAATTGCGGAAAAAATCATTCAGGTGAGTGTTTGAATGGAAAATTTGTGTGTTATAAGTGTGGTCAGGAAGGAAATATCTCTCCTAACTGCCCTAATCCAAGGATGAATAGTGGGTGTTTCATGTGTGGATCAACGGAGCATAAGGTGAGGGATTGTACGAAAAGGAGAATGGATGGGGGAAGTGTGAGTACGGGAAAAAGCAGCGGAACATTAGCGATAACTGGACCAACTTCAACCAACAAACCAACCAAATCAACCGCCAGAGTCTTCAATATGACCGTTCAGGATACCGTAGCAGCCGGTGATGGAGTTCCAGGTATGAACCCGATCACCGATCTTAATATAAATGTCTGATTTAGAATTAACCTATTTTGTTACCGCAAGTTAGTTAATATAAGTACGTTTACGTTAGAAACCCTTGAATATAGGCATACGAAAGAAAATTTCTGAAAAAGATACATATATAATAATTCATTAATAAAAGAATTTTTTGAAGGAGGAATTTGAATTTTGAATTCGTAACACGGAAGCTTATAAGGAGGGGGGAATATAGTATTCAATTTTTCATAAATAAAAATATAAGGATAAAACATTAATATTAAGTGTAAGGTAATGGTGATTCTAGGGACGAAATCTTTATAAGGAGGGAAGATTGTAAAGACCGAGAATTTTCAAACAATTATATTTATATTTTTACGAATAATTTTTTTTAAATCTTATTTTATTTTATTAATATTGGTATTATGAATAATATTTTGGAATGTATGCGATAGGGATTTAGCAGTATAGTCAATTTAAAATTTTAAGTTGACTAAGAATGAAAGTAAAGTCGCACTACTACAAAACAGTAAATAGACAACGCGGAAAAAATGTTGTGGTTTCAGTCAGAAAAACGTCGTGGTTAAGGGTGTCATCTATTTGACACCCTTGACACCCTTACATAACGTTTTTAAAATGTTGTAGTTAAGCACAATACACAACGTTTTTTTAGCAAAAAAAAGTTGTAGAATTGTTTTTTTAAAAATTAGCAGATGCTTAAAAACATTGTAGAAAGTATGATTCCACAACGTTTTTTGGATAAAAATGTTGTTGTTTACTATATCAGACAACGTTTAGGCACATTTACACAAAGTTTTTAAAATATTGTAGATTTAAAAAAAAAGAAAAAAAAATTGTGGTTCACATTCATTACCAATGCACCTGCAATATGCTAATGTCATGATATATAGCTAAAAGGAGCACAAGGAGTAATGCAACTTTTAACACTTGAATAGAACAACAGTGCTCAAAATCCAATAAAAAGATAATATTTTGTCCAATCCTAGACTTCCAAACCATAATATCAAATTTTAAAAAAACATCCAACATCAAGTAAATGACAATGCTATGTTTCACTTGAGCAACAAAATTGCATAACCACTCCAACAAGAATTACACAAACAAGTTGGGCATAAACGCCTTGTATGTTGTCCTCCGCTTTCTAGTTGGTGGCCTAACCTTCTTAAACACCAATGGGAACTTGATTTTCAAGGTGTGGAACTGCTTGGTGCTCTCCTTCTTGTAGAGCTTGGCAGGGATGGCTGCTGTCTTCATGATCTGGATGCAGTGATGGCGGACTCTGTGGCAAGAAGCCATCTCAGTGTACATCTGCTCAACAGAACCATTCAACAAGTAAGCAAAACTAAGAGGACTTTTACAAACTCATCCATGTTATATCAACAAGTAAGCATTATCATTAAGATAGCAAACACAATATACATCTCCGCTAATTTTAACTGCACTCTCTTTGCCAAGCACAAGAAGAAGTTAAATACCTTTTAATAGTCGGAATAAAACAAAAGAAACTAGCAAGAACAATATATTTATCAACTAATACTTTTATTTACACCAACATTCAGACATGTATGTCTAATAAATTGTTTCAGGAATAAATGAAAAATGGAACGAATTACTCACCTTCCTCATTCTAGAAGACATGATTGTGAGAAGACTGGTAGGATCCCATGTTGGAATACATGTCATTGTCAAATAGAGATGCATCTCCAGAATTATCCTCTGTCTTTTCATGGTAAGCAGAGCGAGAACTAACATGGTTTGCATTAAAATTTTCAATAGAGCCATCCTCTTATGCCTCAATGTCATCAGTCTCAGAGAGTGGATGTTGATCAATTCTATCATATGGCAAGTTAGATTGATCTGGATGCAACTGAGAATCTGCATAAGACTTCAAAACCAAGGATAAGCTAGCACCTTGTGGCGGCTCAATTAAAGGCCACTCATCAGGAGCAACCACTGGCTCTGTATATAAATCTGAAACCTTTGGACCATGGTCCTCGGAAGAAGAAAAACCATGATTTAACTCGGTGGATGGAGATGAGTGGACAAGGTGGTGATTAACAGTGTTATGAGATGACTTTGACGAGCTGGAAGCCTTTCTCTGTGGCCTACCCATCTTAACAATGTCAGCCAATGATTTTTTACCAAGGACGACCCCCCAGACAGGTTGATATCCAGAAGAAGATTGTGATGCTGATACATTACCATCAACTACGATTATTGTCGAAGCTTTATTTTTGTTGGTCATAGAATCACTGTTGCAGACATGCAAGTAAAATTATTATCATTAAATTACAAGGGTAAGACATTGTAGTTATGGTGACTAAATAGCACACACGACCATGAGTCTTGACATTGTGCAAGCTTGGCCAGTGAGGAAATACTACATGTGCTAGTCAGCAGCAAAGACTAGCACCACACAAGTGAAAATACATATACATAATCCAATGGATGAGAGAAATCTTCACCTGGAATTCTTGCACTTTGAACGTCGGACTAAGAATAGCACATTCTAGAGCACAACCTTTAGCAACCTGTCAGATCAGATTCACATTTGCAGGATAGATAAACATAATCACCTCAACTAGTTCACAGTTGGTCTTCACAACAAGGGTAATAAGAATCCACACTCAAAGCCGACAGAGAAAACTAACTAAACGCAGCGTATGTGATCCAGTCAAGTAATTATTCATGTAAGGTTCACTTACACGACTCAGTTTAGAATTCAGAAATGTGAGCAATTTTAAAGGTTAATTCCCATAGGTGAGACCTGAATACATCCCAGCAGCCAAACCTGAAGAAAATAAAGTTATTAGCTTCTTTCTTTCTCATAGACACGGGATTTAAAGGGATTTTGCATTCTATCATCTGAAGTAAAATTGTGTGCGAGAACGGAAAGTCGAGAAAGTTGCTTCTTTGAAAATGAAGTAAGCATAAACATTTAAGAATTTCTTCTAGCTGCTTTCAAGCATTGCGCAATAGTTGCTAGGACAAGGCATGAATGCAAAACCAGAACTCCTGGATTTGTTATTTTGCATTTTAAGTTATTTGTGTCTCCTGTTTGTGGATCTTTGTTGGAAGATGTGCAAAGAGAGAGTATGGAGAATATCTCTGAAACCATTGTACCATCCCCTCCCCCACTAACAACTATCGTAACAGGTAGAGAACTTGGAAGACCACAGAGAATGCTTGAAACAGTGCCACTATGGAGGCAACACCTTAAGATAAGTTGAAACAAGGAAAAGGTTAACCTTTGAATAAATGGAAACTGGAAATACTATATCCAAGACAGACAAATAAAATGCGCAAAGAGTATTAGATAACACTACACCACTACCTACCTTCCTTCCTTTTTATTTTTTGATAGATTCCACTACCATACAAATTCAAATAAGACAAATACGAAAAAATTATTTAAAATATAAAACATAACTGACTATACAATCCAGAATCTATTGGGATGTGCTATTAATGGTCAAACGCATTCTTTTAGTAGTTCTTGATGGATCAATGCCCATTTCATAAGCTCAATTTTGGAAATTGAAAAAGTAAACAAAAATAAAACTATAATATAACTAAATTCACCTATTTTGCAATAGCCAGAGAATGAAGACCACGCTCAGCAAACTTATCGATGATGTCATGAAGTTTGCTAAATCTAGACTAGAAGATCAACATGAAGGAAGCTCTTCAAAAGAATAGAGCAACATTTATCACCACCACCAATCATTTGCATACATGAAAATCAATGTAAAAAGTTGTTAGTTAAACAGGGAAAACAAATAAACAACTTTCTAGAAGACTGATAAAATGCAGCAATAGTACCATTTTGACAACAATATTGACAATATAAATAACTTCTGAAGCGAACCAACAAATGTTGAATTTTGACCCAAACAAAGACCAAATGCATCCAAAAATCCTCCTACACATTACCATTTATTGCACAGACTAATTTTTCTTTTGTAAAAAATGTATTATCATAAGTTACTAGATGTCTTTAAACATTATTAGCTTAATTCACAGCTTACCAAAAGCATTAATTTGCTCTCCTTCAGTGTATAACAACATTTTGATAAGAGTCCCTCGATAGCAGCCAAAAGTCCCTGTCTCACCTTTTTGGATGGATGAACACAAAGCTATAAAAATATGAATATTTGCAATTGGAGATTATCAGGCAGGGGAAGGATTTAGCAATTGAATTATATGTCTAATAAGAGGAGCAGTTGTAATGAAAATTATACTCCTTCGTCTAGTGTAAAAATCTTTCTGTGAACTAAAAGTGTATAAATGTATAATACAGATACATAATATAGATTGAGAGATGGGATGAACTCAACATAACGGTGGAAGGAGTCAAGAGCCCAGCCCTTATTCCGGTTAGCAGCCATCACCAAGAACGAAATCAAACAGAAAGAAAATCCAAAAACCCTAAACCCTAACGCCGCCTTCTTCACCGCTCTTTCACTTCTCGTTCTTCCGATAGTCGAAGAAAGCAACCTCATTGGCCTCGTCCCAATAGTACTTACTCCTCCTCTGCCTTGACCTTCCACCGCACCGCTGAAGACGTCTCCGGCAGCAGGAACCGATAGATTCGCCGCCACCACTAATTCAACCGGAGGAAGAGAAGGAACGAAAAACTCACTTGGAGAAGGAACGAAAAACTCACTTGGAGAAGGGCGAAGCTCGTAAACCGGCGAGCACACAAAGATAAAAGAATGAAACTAACGAGCCTTGGAGAGAAAAAGACTATGTGTTTTAATTTGAAGTGTTCAGTAGCTCCGTGTTTTATATGATAGACAACATTTTTTTAAAAAAACGTTATCTAATTAAAACCAAAAAATCCCCTTTTAAATAGACAACGTTTTTGCATATATATCTACAACGTTTTTTTCAAAACGTTTTAGAAAAAAATACCACAACGTTTTAATAAAAAACGTTCTGGTTTAAGTGTTGTCTATTTAGTACTTTGTACTGGTGTCGATTATGGTTCAAAACCCTAATTTTAGATTTTGAATAAGGAATGAGAATATTAATATAATATTAATTATATTTTAGTGCTATAAGTGTGTACTGATAATTGTTGATCAATTATAGTATAGCATGACAAAACCCTAATGTTAAGTTAATAAACCCTAAATTTAAATTCTAATAGGAATTTAAGATTTACAAGTAACTGTGTTTATATGATTAATGATATATATTATAGATTATAATGTTAATTAGGGAAACCCTAATTATTAATTAGAAACCCTAATTGCTAAGTTAGAAACCTAAATTTTAAATTAGAAAGCTAAATGTTAATTTGTAAATCTTAAACCTAATTTGCAAGTTCTAAGTAATGAGGAAACCTAATCTAATTAAGAAACCCTAATTTCCATTTTTAGAAAACTAAAATTTTCATTTTAAACCCTAATTATAAAATCCAAAAAATTAATTTGCAAAACCTAAGGGTCAAACCCTAAGGGTTGAGAAAAGTTTACAAGTTAGCCATTAAAATGGAAAACAAAATGTCTAAAGTACCCTTTTTCACATTCTTTATTAGGTAACTTGAAAATCTTGCCATATAATGAGTTGCTCAACTACTCTAGATATCCCATGTCATTAAAATCAATGCCAATCAGCCAATTCTTGCCACATTTCATCAGCTATGTTCATTGAATCAAGATATATATAGTTTAAGAGAGAGAAAAGTCATAATAACTATCCCATTTGTACTCAAACTCTCTCAACCCCAAACCCACGAAAATCATTTATGGACTAGGAACATCAAGAACATATTAGTAAGCCTAGATTCAAGATTTGTCAAAGTGAGATATAAACCCTAACCAAGAATCTGATCTTGTATTCCATGTTAAAAGTTATGTTTTGGTGTTTAATCTTGTGTTATTAGATGTTATTTCGTGATCTATGATGTTACATCATTGATCCATAACATCAAAGTGCTCAAAAATTATGTTTTTCAAAACTGTCAAGAACCCTAGATTTATGGCCTGACAACCGAATGTTTGAGGCCATAAATCTAGACCTATTTATAATTTTGCTTGTTTATTATATTGGACTTGTAGTATGCTATGAGTAATGTGATCTGGAACTGGAATCATGCTTATATCATGTATAGATTGCAAGTTATGAAGGTCAAAGTGCATTGACCGACCATGGCTTTCTGTTTTTAGGTAACCCAGAACTTGCCTAGAAACGTCTGACAACATTTTCATAGGCTCTGATCTTACAAGTGTTATGTGATTTGTTTTTGTTGTTGTATCCATGTTATAATATGTTATATGGACTACAAAGTCATGCCTTTAGATCACCTATATGACAAACATGATGAAATTAGTGGACGGTCAAAGTTGCATGAATGATCACGAAAACTATTTCATGGGTAACCCAGAACACTCAAGAACACAACCTCTGACATGGTTTGACCGACTTAGATCTGATTATTGTCTTGTTGTTAGACTGATTTAATGTAATAGATCTGTTCTTGGACATGTGGACTACAATCTGAAACCATTAAAACACTAAATCATTAACTAGAAAGCAAGTTGTGGAAGCCCAAATATGACCCCTTGAGACTGTCTAGGTTTCTGGGTAACCCAGAAAACCCAGAACATGTCTGACAGGTAGTTTGTAAGATTAGATCTTGCTTGTGTGATGCAATTGAACCATGATTCTTGTTGATACATGTAGTATTACATCAATACTACATGATATATCCTTTAGCTTGCCTAGAAACCTCCTGATCTGACAATTATCGTTGGTCAAAGTAGGTACCCAGAAACTGGTTATGAATGTTCTTGAGGCTCAAGAACACATTAGGCAACAGTTTCTGTCACTAAAGGCTTTAGCAACAATTATATTATTATTAATTAAATTAATTTCCAAAAATCATTTAAAAAGAGAAATGAATTTCTAAAAATTCCAAAATTAGTTTTAAAAATTATTTCAATTTATAAAAAATTAACTTTTAATAATCTTACATATTATTCATTAAAATTATTATTTATTTGAATATTAATGATATTTAATTTATTTAATAAATGTATTAAATAAATTAGTAAAAATGATTTTAATATTATAAAATGATTTTAAATGATAATAAAGAGTTTAAAAATATTTGAAGTTGTAAAACATAACTTTTAATATTTTAATGTTAATTTCATTAATAATATTAGATTTATTTAATAATTATATTAAATAAATGATTTAAAAATGGTTTTATTGATTTAAAATGATATAAATGATTTAAAATATTTTAAGTTATAATAAATGACTTTTAATATTTTGATAAATAATACATTAATATTTAAATATTAATGGTAATTATTTAAAAATAATTTTAAATGTTTTAAAAATTATTTAAGGGTAATAAGATTGTTTTAAAAATATTTTGAGTTATTATAAATAACTTTAATATTTTGGCAATGATTTCATTAATATTTTAATATTATTTAAATATTAATGATAATAGAATTATTTAGTATTTAAATTATTTAAAAATGATTTCAATGATTGAAAAATCATGATAAATTATAATAATGATTTTAAAATTATTATAAGCCTATGAAAAATAATATGACTAATATTTAATTTATGTAGAATAATATTGAAGCTATAGAATAGAGTTTAATTAAAAAAAATAAACTCGATAATTATCTGATAAAGCCGCCAATACACCGAATTGATTTCGAAATTGACCCGAACCTATATAGGTTGACTAGATAAGTGTCTATTTATGTCCTAATGACTACATATGTTACAATGTGCTTAAGTTATGTAATGACTGCAAATAGCAGTACTATGTGTTACGATGTACTATTCTAATCAAAAGAATAATCTTATGAATGATCGGTCTCTGTATAAAAGATAAAACTAAGTAGCAATAATCAGCTATCAAGGCAAGTATCTAAACCTTGCGCACTACTTTTATTTTGTGCAATGGGTATAAGTTTATGCAAGTTCTATAATCTTCTATTGTTCAAGTATCTTAACCTTTGCATTTACTTATGCAATGATCCTGTGTTAGTACATTATTGAAATTATATTCCTGTTGTACAAACTTCTTAACTCTATTGTTATTAATCAAGATATATTCTATTTATAGATAGCTAAGTTTGGTTATGCAAGTGTCCTTACTTGGATAATGGTTGTATTTAATCACATGTTGATACATACCTATTGGTTTTCAGTATGTATACATTAATTAAAAGCCGTCTAAGCTATTTGATTCGGCTAGACATAGATTTAAAAATATCGTTGAACATGATAGAACATTATTGTTATCCAACCGAATTATTTTGGTTCAGATTCCAGACTAAGTATGAACATCCCGAATCTGGGAAACTTTTGTGCACTAAAGGCGGATATGACGAACGGAAATATCGTTCTAACATGTAGTATTGATCAATACAGGGCATAACGGGCTGATCACCCTCTGTGCCCTTAAGTTATGACGGTTTGCGGATGAAGTTCTGTATAACCTTTTCAAAAATTGAAAACAAAGTTCATAGTCTGTCGACTACTCTCCATTTATAGTGAGTACGTAGTTTCAAAATTGAAATAGAATTCATATGTTGTTCAATATTATTTCAGTTTACTTCACAACTGTTGTCTCGTTGTAGAAGTGCAGTGCAAAGAAAACATTTATTTCTTTCAGCTAATATTTATCAATTGCTATTACTTGCTGGGCAATCAAATGCTCATTCTTGCTTTAAATTTAAATGTTTTTAGCTAAGCGTGAACGGCCTGAAGCTTCTGACAAGGACAAATGAAAGGGAAAGCTTGCAGAATAAGTTTATTGTATCTTATGTAATAGTTAGACTATATTAAGACGATAATATTTATTAGTTATCATGTAATGAAATGTTTTAAAGGTTGTGAACCTATGATTAGACAACTCTGATATTTATATTAAGTTTGATATTTATATTATTGTTATTATTCCACTCAAAGAAATGATATCGTGAAACACCAAGTTCAGGTTTCATGTACCTGAATTTGGGGGAGTCACATTGTATATAGCGCGATCATACAATCAAATTACACAAAATGTGCAGAAGCGCAATAAAATAGGAATTTAAAATTTTCATACACACCCATCACCGTGATCATAATTTATGCATAATTATCAATCAATAGAAAAGAGATGGAGAACAGATTCATACCCTTGTAGAAACAAGCTTCCTCAGGTATGAGTTCACCTTCAATTCCTTTTCACGTTCAACTTGAATCCATCGAGTTTGATTCCTTCCTTTGATCAACGTTAGCCACCCAAGTGTTTGGCCTCTAGAGGTGATTCACCAAGGAAGAACACATATTCAAGAAAATTGGTATTTGGCAAAACCCTAGTTTTCCCATCTTTGCAGAAAAAAGGGCGTACTCTCCAACAATTGGAATCACGTCACTTGATATGTGATATAAGACTCTTCTTATAAAGATATCAGTTAACCCATCTAATCTAATTAGAAATTAGGGTATTATTTAAGTAATTAAATTCCTTTAATTAATTAAGCTCTCTAATCTTATTAGGGATAATTAATTAATCTCTTTTAATAAATTTAACCTCCTAATCTTATTAGGAATATATGACGAAAGTACTTTTATTAATTATTTTCCAAACTTTTTAGGAATTAAATAATAATAGTAATAATAATAATAATACTCCTCTTATTAATTTATATTTAATATTTCTAAAATATTAAATAATAAATATTAAGCTATTTAATTTATTCTATCACCATCGATTAAATTAAATACTCTTAACATATTATTACGATTATGCCATTTACTTCTTAAATAAATATTCTTCATTTAATGGTGTGACCCTTTAGGTTCTCCATATTAAACTAGTTGTGAATAAATTAATTAGAATAATTCTAATATTATTTAAATAAATAAATTAAACTATTAATTTATTTAAATAAATAATATTTATTATATAATAGGGATAAGCCTCCCTAGCGATTAACGACTTTCTAGATAATATATATTTCAACATTAATCATAAAAGAACCTTTGAGTAAATAGTTACCGTACAATTCAATCCTTTCACCATACAATGTCCCAATTAAATATAAGACATGAAATTACTGTCAAATCATATTTTATTTAATTATATGTATTTCGATCCTTAAATGCACAACTCCAAATAATGCAAATTAGAAACTTCTTTCTAATTTCATTTTGCCATGGCCAAGAACTATTGGGTTGTCATTTATCGAATCACATATGACATTTCTCTTCTTTTACTAGAAGTGATAGATTCTTTATTGATAATACATTATCTACATGTATAAGTTATTATACCCAAAGCATACCCTTTGATATACCCTAAGGGTCTTAAGGAATAAGTCAAAGTACAAGTCATCATACATAAGGTACTATGATGATCTCAAGTCCAAGGATCACTTGTACTACTATCACTACAAGAATTCCTATTGACAGGCAAGTACAACTCCATTAGGTATTCCTTAGCGAGCCACGTTCAGTGAACTTATTCTCCAATAAGCAGCTATATACTTTCTTTAGTGTCTTTACACAAATGATCATTAGATCAATCATCCTCATCCAATGAGTAAGCAATGTATGTACCAATCTATTCGGATTCACTAATCCCCATTTTAGTGATCCATCTATTGGGAATATTTTAGTTTTTAAGCTATCTAAGAATTTAGATCTCATTAGCATGATTTCATCATGATTCTAAAACAGCACCATGTAGATAAATTAAAGCCTTTAGTTAATGAATAATTTTATTAATAAATGAATACGATTGTTACAAATTATATACTTTATCATCAACATGATTGACTTATGTCCATACTACTTTAAGAAGGTGTTAGGCACCCCCAGACTTCCGTGAAAACATGGTTATCACGTCTTTTCAATTCCCTGATTATTTGAAGTGTGTGTATTTAATTGGGCCTAAGTGCTTTGTTTGAAAGTAGTGATATGCCTATTTTTCTTTTATATACACAAGGTTTGATTCATAAAATCAATTTTTAGCAAAGAATTTAAAGGTGAGGTTTTAAAAAGAATTTTTCAAACCCTTATGCTCGAATAGTAATTGCGGCATTTAATACTTTAATTTTATTTAAAAGCTTGCGTAGTAAAGATATTTAATTAAAATGCGGATTAAAATCTAGATGTGACAAAATAAAGGATTCGTCCGCTAAATCCTTGCATAAACATAGTACAGCTTCCCGTTCCCTCTAGATATAGACCTAGGGTCGCGTGGTTGCTTAAAATTTACAAAATTAGAAAGACAAATAGATTTAAATGAATATTAGCCATTCTAACTCAAAGGTTTCAATTTATAGACAAAATCACCATGGTCGACCCTCGGCTCTACCGTGCGTATATACCATGGTGACCTGTGTGGCCCTAACCCCGTTGGTCTATTTGTTTGGAAGTACGTGTACTCCGATCAATGCATTATCTTCTCGAACATTCATAACTTTCAATCCGGGAATCCGATGGAGGCATGCGATACCTTTCTAGAAAGCCCTTTCCTTGAGATACATAATGACATGGGATTTAACCTTTTTTGTTTTGGGAAGATGGGCCCATGACCAGATCTATGAGTGTTCGCAGTCCGTCCGTGGAACTGTCTTGTGATGTTTTCACTCGAGATTGACTTTATGGTTCTGCATGAACTTCATGTTAGTGATTTAACTTAATTTGATGTTGAGTTGGCAAAATTACTCTTTTTCCCTCCCAAGTTGGTTTCGGGCTTTACGTGGTGACATTTGTCTTCATTGAGGTTATCTCTGAGGTTTGACTACTAGTGCTTTCTATCTGTATTCAGGGTTATTTTTAAAGTTGATTTGATTATTTCCTTTGGTTTTTGCTAGGATTTGATTTTATCTCCCGGGGTTGTCATCAGGGTTTGACTTGATCTCCCGAGGTTGTCACCGGGATTTAACTTGATCTCCTAGGTTTGTCATCGGGATTTATCTTGATCTCCTGGGGTTTTCACTGGAGTTTATCTCGATGATTTTGACTTCTAGGGTTGCCTCTGGAATACAAAAGAGGATTTGTACTCCTACATGGTTAGTAAATGGAATGCAAAATTTTGATTGTCTACAATAACAACTCACGAGTTGATTATTATGTCTCTATCTAATTTATATTTATATTTTATGTTCATCCTTATGGTGTATTGATAGTGCATTTTGATGAGTAGGTTTTATACCTACGAATCCAGTATCAATTAACTGCATTTATTATTTAAACATGTATTTAGTAGTTACTTTTCATGCATTTTACTTCAATTTGGCAGGATATAGGCTTGGGAAATAAATTGATGGCATTTTAGGACTAATAGATGAGACTGATTGCTTAAAGTGAAGAACTTGGAGTTTTAAGGAAGCATCATTGCAAGACCAAAAAAATTGCAGAATCGATACATGACGCGATAACCCCTAAAAAGACTTAGGGTGCAGCGCGGCTACGCCTGACCCCAGTTAAAGATCTGTCTGTCAGCAGGCACGACCACGTCTATTGAAGGCCTAGGGATAGCGTGGTCGCACTAGTTCGACTTTGACCAGTTTTTACTTTTTACTTGTGACGCCCCCAAATCCGGGTATCTTCAAACCCGACAGATGGTGCTCCACGGTACTACAGTTCACACAAACATTCAATCGAAAAAGCCTCAAAAGAATGTATATGTCCTATATATATATATTGCAAATCAATATTACCATTCCCCATGGTCTTTATAACCATTACAACTGTTCTTGTCATAATATCAAATATTATCATTACAAACATATACTATTACATAATGAACTCTATAGGTTCGTCTTCGCCTTTCCTTTATCCTTGGCGGATCCTTCGGTCAGTTCGGTCTTAGCTGCATTCATATGGTTCAAGCAAGAGTGAGCATGACTAGCTCAATAAATAAAATAATTTTATTAACAATATGCTTGAATCATACAAATCATATATCTTCAATAACTGAACAATAGTTATGAAGTACTATCGATAATTCAAAATAGCACTTCTCTTTTCTTTAAAACATTTTACAATGACAATATGCAGTAAAACATCAATTCCGGTCCAAGACCTTGAGCATTTCATACTTTCTTTGAAAAAGGACATCTCGGCACAAAGTTCGTAAGTCTGATATTTCTTACGAGGACGTCTAGGTGATCAGCCTATAGTAAACTATGTTGATCAACACTACATTCATTAAACGTATGTACGTTTAAGTTGTGGCAACCTCACGTACCTGTCGTTTGACGACAAAACATTTTAGCATACTCAGTCTTCATTTGAAAACCACACCAATATAACTTGGTACAACATTGACCATACATTGATAGATTGTAAGAAAGAATTGGCTTTGACTTCATCATACAACAATTCATGCGTAAGAATACACGAACTACAAAGCTTGTCTAGATTGAACATAGACAAGGGTTAGAATACTTGCCTCCAGCGTCTGCTACTGTTATAACACGTTCACTTTAAGTCTTTAAGGTCTCTACAGTAGATGATCACATCATATAACATATTAGGTCATGAATAAACATACATGGTTCCTAATGAATCTTACTCTTTTTCTCAATCAAATTCTGTATTAGATTTGTTACTATTGGTTCTGGCTTGCCATTTATAATTCACATTGTCCTTACGTTTATAGTAGTTGAGGGTCGAACCTGGTGCTGCGGCGCCAATCTTTACTCTTCAAGCCGCACCGCGACGTGAAACTATAGAAGGTCCGTGCATCGCCATTTTACGGCTTTTACATCGCCACCATTATGCTTTTTAAATTTGGTGTCATGATGTGCCGACTACGTGCACCCGATTAGTTGACTATTTTGAATTGTATAACGAACTTCCCGGACTCCAAATTTGATCATTTTAAGTCCGATTTGGCTCGTTCA
This sequence comes from Panax ginseng, assembly GCA_020205605.1. Classification (NCBI taxonomy): domain Eukaryota; kingdom Viridiplantae; phylum Streptophyta; class Magnoliopsida; order Apiales; family Araliaceae; genus Panax; species Panax ginseng. Next base: position 108,717,832 of record CM035139.1, read on the forward strand.
AAAGCCATTAGCTCAAAAATCACATACTCTACGTGTTCATGCAAGAATTTTATACTTTTGACCTCGTTTACTCAAAATTCACCCATTGGTTCATTTTTAATGAAAACGATAAACGTCCGTGAATGTTCAACGCTCGTTTCTTCGTTCTAAGTCAGAATTCGGCCATTTTTGAGTCCGCAACTTTATAATGCAAAATAAGACTTGTTCCCATCGAAAACCAATGTTTTCGAGCTCAATATCAAAATTAGGCCTCTAATCCGAGAATTTCACGAATTCGACGATTATCGTCCAACCGTGAGAATTCCGGCATAGCTTCATTACTTGTGATTTGATTATCATTCCAAGTGGACTCTATCCATCATATTGACATTTCAATCTACATATTACATCAACTTATTTTCATGATAAGTTATGGCTTATTCATCAGGACTTTATAACTTATCAAAGTATAAACTTCATATAGTTTAAATTCTCATAACTTATGATAGTTTAAGTCCTTTAACCAACATTCTTACATCTTATAAACATACTAACTTCAACCATGTAAACATGTTACAAGACTTACAAGTTATTCTTTAGTTCATAGCTTATCCATGAACAATGTGCTTATTCTCGGCTTATTAGGACTTAAGTCCTTAGATTATTTATTCTTATCATTTCTTTGCATACATGATCACTAATCCACACTTCTCTTATCATCCTATAATGGTTGAGATGGAAGACTAATGACATGAGATCATTACCTTTATTGAACTAGCTTTCTTATTCTCTTTTCTAACAAATGAAAGTAGCTTATTCTTGCTTATTCTCTCTAACCAATAAGTTGAAAAGTGTTGGATGAAAAAGAATAAGTAACAAATGAAATCCAAAGCCTTCTATTTATAGGATTGCTAAAGTTAGGGAAATTGGGTTATTAATTCTTCCCACCTCCTTACTATTCATTACTTCCTAATTAAGTTCACTTGCTAACCATTTATTTTTCTTGGCCATCACAACACTTCCTTAGTCATCACTTAATTATCTTGGTCACCAAGATTAACCACATTAACATGGGTTACCCCATGGGTCACTCTAACCCATTGGATCCTAGCTTGGGCTTGGATTTAATTAACTTAACTTAACTTTGGGCTTGTATTACCAACTTACTTGGACTTCTCATTAACCACCACTTGGGCTTTAACATTAATTCTATTGGACTTTACGATTTGCTAACAATCCTACAAGTCCAATTCATTTGGCTAAAAGCCTTATGACATATTCTCTACGTATTATACTCGTATTCTCTTTCACAATATACGATATTCCATCCTTCGTACATACTCGTATAATACTTCGTATTATACTTGTATTCATTACATCGTACAATACATACGCATCATACGATCAATACATTTGCTTACTTAACGCTTTATTTCCCTAACATTCTCGAATTACGCCCGCATGTGAAAAATTACTTTTTCCATACTTGAATTATTATTACATAATCCTACTCACCTCGATATTCTATCATTACGAATTTCTCGGAAGTTCAAAAATAATTCCCGAGCAGAAATTGATGAATAGTGTTTTTCGAAAAACTTCTCGAAAAACTTTTATTTTCGTCTTAGAAATTCAAACACTTTAATTCTCTCATGTAGTCAAAATACTAATAAGTTCCGACATTTCTAGGTTATAGAACGACATTCATCTTGCTAACACGTAAAAATAACAAGTAATATAATTTTATTCATTATTTTATTAAATAAAATTACTTTACAAAGGATCCGAATTTCTCGGTCGTTACATTACTTAAGTGATGTAATTGAGTTGTATTCACATACTATTTTCAGAATTTGATTATGATATGTAACAAACTTAGAAATAGGACCTTACATTAGTTATTTAGAAGATATATCCCTTGTTAATCTAAAACCCTAGATTAGATTGATTTGTTAGAGAATTGAAGCAAATATTGAAGTAGGGAGATTCAAGTCAGAAACAGAGCAGAGGAGCAGAATTGCTATCAGAGTTTTTATTCCTTTCCTTTATCTTCTACTTGTATTCAGAATGCTTTCTTATTTTTGGATTTTGGATTTTAATTCATTAATTATGAACTACTTTCTCTTTAAGACTACAATAGTTCTTGTTGTATAACTTTGATTAACATGCTTCTGGATTAAGATTAAAATAATTATTCATGGATTGTCTATTATGATTTGTACTTAATTGCTTGGCCAGTAATTACCATGATAACTTATATGCAATTGAGAAACAAATTATAGGTTAAGATCTGATCATAATGGCACGTGTTTGTGATTTTTGCATGGTTTTGGAATTCATAATTTATGCTTAGGAAAGATATATACCAATGCATTGCATGTAATCTGATAAAGAACTTGGGCTGTAAATCCTCTTTAATTGTAATTCACATAGAGATATAGTGAATTAATTAATTAGGGGTGTTAATCTTAATTCTATCATCTATGGATTTAAGTTTATATGAGTATGATGCATTTAGAGATGGCCATATTTACTTATGTGTTCTTAATTAGCAATCTAAAAATATTTAATTTGGCTTAATTGGAAGTGTGTCGATCTAGCTAAAGCAATAAGTGAAATTGTAGTCTTAAGTCTCCTTCATTTGATTGAATCTCTTGGTAGTTGTTTTTAGTTTTAGTAGTAATTAATTTCATAAATTTTATAACTTTTATCACTTATTTAAAGAAACTTAGATAATATAAAAATTGGTGCTTGTTAGATTAAAAAATAACTTAATTTCTCCGTGGGAACGATACTTGACTTATTACTTGTTGACGATATATACTTGCGTATTGTGCTTAAAGAGATTTTTACACCAACGAGTTTTTGGCGCCATTGTCGGGGACTATTAAAGTATTTTTATTAATTTCAATATCAGTTTTAATTTAAGCAGATGTAGTTAAACATTTTTCTTTTCTTTTTGTTACTTCCTGTTTCAGGTAATTTTGATCGGTGCATGCAAACTTAGTCAAAACAATTGAAACTTGAACCGTTTATGGATGACATTGAAAGACGTTTTCAGCGATTATTGAAATATTATAAGGAAACAAGGGACAAGATGGAAAACGAGCCTAAAAAATCACTAAGGGATTATGCCATGCCTAAAATTGGTGAAATTCAATCAAGCATCACGAGGCCAGCCATTGCTGCCAATTCCTTTAAAATAAAATTGGGGACAATTCAGATAATTTAGAATTCAATACAGTTTGGGGGTTTAGCTAATGATGACCTGAATGAACACTTGGTAAACTTCTTAGAGATCTGCGATTAGTTTAAATATAGCAGCGTAACAAATGATGCAGTAAGACTTAGGTTATTCCTATTCACACTATGGGATAAAGCAAAAAGTTGGTTACACTCACTACCAACGGGCTCTATAATAAGTTGGTTTTATAACCACTTATTTGGTATCAACTAACTCCTTTCGTTGTTATTTCCCTCATGGTTTAGTTGTTTTTCTTTCCCTTTTGTACGAATTATGTTCGGGAACTCGTTCGGTGGCATCTTTCGTGAAAAGGATGGCAAGTTGACATGGTATGGATGGAACTTAGTGTATGGGAGAAAAAGAATTATAGTATGGTTGAAATGGAAGAAAGTGTGAACAATAAGTGCAAGAAAATGAAGCAGCAGGCAAAAAACAACAGATCGCAGATTGCAGACAATAGCAATTGCGCCTTTATGCCTTGGGCACGCCAGTAGCACTACGCCTGCAACAAGAACAAGCAAGCGCTGCTAGCAATTGCCAAATCATTGAAGCAAAAGTCTGACTTTTCACTTAAAGTGACCAATCAGATTTGTACTTGAAGAGGATGTCATTGCAAGTTTGAGTATGGATATTATGACTTTTTTATTGCCATTTTGGGAATATAGAAACATAGAGAGAGCTTTGTGCATATTATACTCTATACTTTTGAATCTATCTTAGATTAATATTTTAATTTCTAGATTAGATTAGATTAGGATTAGATTCTGGAGTATTGAAGCAATTGCTCAACATTGAAGGTTTGTAATGATCGAGAAATTCGGATCCTTTGTAAAATAATTTTATTTATTAAAATAATGAATAAAATTATATTACTTATTATTATTACATGTTTGTAAGAGGAATGTCGTTCTATAACCTAGAAATGTCGAAACTTAGTAGTATTTTGACTACGTGGGAGAATTTAAATGTTTGAATTTCCAAGATGAAAATAAAAGTTTTCCGAGAAATTTTTTGACAAACACTATTCATCAATTTCTGCTAGGGAATTATTTTTAAACTTCCGAGAAATACGTAACGATAGAATATCGAATTAAGTTGGATTATGTAATAATAATTCAAGTATGAAAAATATAATTTTTTGATTGCGGACGTAATTCGAGAATATTAGGGAAAATAAAGCCTTGGAAGCTAATGTGATGATCGTATGATATATATGTATTGTACAAGGTAAAGAATATGAGTATGGTATGAAGTATTATACGAGTATATATGAAAGATGGAATATTGTATATTATAAATTAGTATACGAGTTAGAATATGAGAATAATACGTAGAGAATATGTTATAAGGTTTTAAGCCAAATGAATTGGACTTGTAGGATTGCGTAGCAATTTGTAAAGTCCAATAGAATTTAATGTGAAAAGCCAAGTAAGTTGTTAATACAAGCCCAAAACTTAAGTTAAGAAAATTTAAACCTAAGCCCAAGCTATGATCCATTGGATTTATGGTGATCCATGGGGCAACCCATGATTATGTGGTTATTCTTGGTGACCAAGATAATTAAAGTAAGGACCAAGCAAGGGATAAGTTTTGTGGAGGCCATGTTAACTTAGTAAGTAAGTAATGAATAGTAAGGAGGTTTGATTAAGGAGGTGGGATGGCCTAAATGACTAAACTACCCTAACCTTAGCAATCCTATAAATAGAGAGCTTGGATTTCATTTGTTGGTTGTTCATTTCATCCAACAACTTTTAATTGCAAAGTGCTTATTGGTTAGAGATAATAAGTTAGGAAAAATTAGACTTTGAAGCAAGAAGTAAGAACAAGAAAGATTCAAGTGATCATCAAGGGTAAGACTCTTGTCCATTAGTCTTCCATCTCTACCATTGTAGGTTGATAAGAGAAGTGTGGATTAATGGACATATATGCTAAGAATGATAGGAATAAATAATCTAAGGACTTAAGTCCTAATAAGTTGAGAATAAGTACTTTGTTAATAGATAAACTATGAATTAAGGAAGAACTTGTAAGACTTGTATCGTGTTTACATCAATGAAGTTAGTATGATAAAAGTATGTAAGAATAGTGGTTAGAAGATTTAAACTATCATAATCTATATGAAATAAAGTTATATGTAGTTTATACTTTGATAAGCTATAAACACATGAAGAATAAGTCATAACTTATCATGAAAATAAGTTGATGTAATGTGTAGGTTAATATGTCAATATGATGGATAGAATCCATTTGAAATGATAATCAAATCATAAGTAACGAAGTTATGCCGGAATTCTAAAGATTGGACGATAATCGTCGAATTCATGAAATTCTTGGATTAGAAGTTGAATTTTGATTTTAAGCTCGGAGATGTTGGTTTTCAATGAGAACAAGTCTTATTTGGCATTATAGAGTTACAGACTCGAAAATGGCTGAATTTTAACTTAGAACGAAGAAACGAGCATTGAACGTTCACGAACGTTTATCGTTTTCGTTAAAAATAAACCGATAGGTGAATTTTGAGTAAATGAAGTCAAAAATATAAAATTCTTACATGAATACGTAGAGTATGTGATTTGTGAACTAATTGCTTTTGAACGAGCCAATTCGGACTTAACGTGAATAAATTATGGCCTCTGAAAATTCACAGAATAAATTAACTAAAGTAACTGTCTATGGCTCAAGGTCCTGCCATGGCCCCGACCCATAGAAAGTCATTCTTGGCGCTTCTGGCCTTGCGAGGTGTGTATATGGAATACTGGGAAGTGGCACCGTAGCGCGAGTCTCAGTACTGAGTGTGGCACCGCAACGCTAAGGCCGGATGGGAGCTATTGGAAACTCGCGCCGCAGTGTGAGTTGTATAGTGATGACTGGTGCCGCAACACCAGCCTTAGGATTTTGGCAGTGAAGAAGGTTTGTAAGTAGAGCAAGAATGGTAGCTGATTAGCAATAAAGTAAAGCTTAATTATAACATTGTTAAGGCATTGTTAAACCTTAATTATGATATATAAAGGTTAAAGATCAGTAATCGAACATAAACGTAAGGACAATGTGAATTATAAACGGCAAGCCGGAACCAATAGTAACAAATCTAATACAGAATTAGATTGAGAAAAAGAGTAAGATTCATTAGGAACCATGTATGTTTATTCATGACCTAATATGTTATATGATGTGATCATCTACTCTAGAGACCTTAAAGACTTAAAGTGAACGTGTAATAACAGTAGCAGACGCTGAAGCCAAGTATTCTAACCCTTGTCTATGTTCAATCTAGACAAGTTTTTTGGTTTATGTATTTTTACGCATGAATTGATGTATGATGAAGTCAAAGCCAATTCTTTCAGCAATACTTATGATATTATGGATTTCTTATAATCTATCAAAGTATGGTCAATGTTTTACCAAATTATATTGGTGTGGTTTTCAAATGAAGAATGAGTATGCTAAAATGTTTTATCGTCAAACAACAGGCACGTGAGGTTTCCATAACTTAAACGTACATACGTTTAATGAATGTAGTGTTGATCAACATAGAGTACTATAGGCTGATCACCTAGACATGCTCGTAAGAAATGCCAGACTTACAGACTTAGTGTCGGGATGTCCTTTTCAAAGAAAGTATGAAATGCTCATGGTCTTGGACCAGAATTGATGTTTTATTGAATATTGTCATTGTGAAATGTTTTAAAGAAAAGAGAAGTGTTATTTTGAATTATCGATAGTACTTCATAACTATTGTGTAGTTATTGAAGCTATATGATTTGTATGATTCAAGCATATTGTTAAATATAATTATTGTACTTGTTAAGCTAGTTATGCTCACTCTTGCTTGAACCATATGAATGCAGCTAAGACCGAACAGACTGATGGATCCGACAAGGATAAAGGAAAGGCGAAGGCAAACCTATAGATTTACTTATGTAATAGCATAGGTTTGTAATGATAATATTTGATATTATGACAAAAACAAATGTAACGGTTATAAAGAACCTGGGGAATTGTATTATTGTTTTTGAATATATATAAGACATATTCGTTCTTTTGAGGTATTTTAATTGAATGTTTGTGTGAACTGTAGCACCGTGGAGCACCATATGTCTGGTTGGAAGATACCCATATTTGGGGATGTCACAAGGTTTATATTAGAAGATGAGATATCAGATTTGTATTTCTCATTCCTTAGCTTCTCTTTATTTTCATTTCTGGCTTTTAATGTATATACAATTATGGATGATGGATCTTGATTCTACTATGAACTAATTTCTATTTTGGGATTATAATGGATCTTAGTGCTTAATTCAGATTGATATGCTTCCTTATTTAGATTTAATTGATTGTGTATGGATTGTTTAATGTGATTTGTTTTTATTGCTTGATCACCAATTATTGGGATAACTCATATGAAATTGAGAAATGAATATTGAGTTCAGATTTAATCATATTAGCTTGTGTTTATGATTCTACATGGTGTTAGATTTTATAATTCATGCTTAAGATAGAGATATACCGAAGCACCACTAATAGTAAGTTAAGAACTTGTGCTTAAACCCTTCTTAATTTTAAGTCACATAAAGATATAGTGAATTAATTAAATTGGGTGTTCACATTAATTCTCTTATATTATGAATTTAATGTGATATGGGTATGGTACATCGAGAGATAACCATATTTTTCTTTCGTGTTCCCGACTAACAATCCGAAGTAATCAATTGGGCTTAACAGGAAGTGTATCAACCTGAGTGACACATTAAGTGAAATTAAAATCTCATATCTCCCTTATCTGATTTAATCAATTGTTAGTTAGTTGTATTTTGATATTTAGTTAATTCTAGATAAATCATATGATTTTCATCTATTTAAAGAGACCGAAATAGTTATAAAACAGGTACATGATAGTTTAGATTACAGTTGTTATTCCTCGTAGGATCAGCACTCTACTTCTACTATATTACTTGTTGACTATGTGCCCTTGTGTGTTTTATATTGATTTGTCATAAATACAAAACAAGCTCCTAACAAATTTTAGCGTCGTTATCGGGGAATACAAACTGTTTTTATTTCTTTCATCAATAGTTTAAATTAGATTGGTCTTAGTTAAACAATCTTTCTTATCTTATTTCTTTTTATATTCTTCTTTGTTTAAGGTACTATTGAATAGTGTATGCAAACTCGATCTAAGAAGCCTGATTTATTGCCTAGCAAGGATGATATTAATAGAAGGGTATGGTTAATGATGACCCAAATGAGCGTTTAGTGAGTTTCCTTGAGATTTGTGATACATTCAAGTTTAGATGGGTACCAGATGATGCAGTGAGACTCATATTATTTCCTTTAACATTGAGGCACAAATCAAAAGTGAAAGTAGTATGCACACAACCCAATCATGTTTGATGATAAAGCATATACTTTGTAACAATCTTATTCATTTATTAATAAAAAGTATTAATTTATTAAAGGCTTTTAATTATCGACATGATGCTACTTTATAAAATGTGATAAACCCATAGTTTTAAGTAATGCTTTTAGAATAATGATGATGATCATTCTAATGAGATTTAAATTCTTAGAAAGCTTAAAACTAAAATAACTCCAAATCGTTGGATTACTAAATTAGGGATTAGTGAATCCGAATAGATTAGTACATACGTTGCTTACTTATTAGACGAGGATGATTGATCTCATGATCATTTGTGTGGAGACACTAAAGCAAATATGTAGGTGCTTATTAAAGAATAAGTTCACTGAACGTGGCTCGCTAAGGAATACCTAATGGAGTTTTACTTACCTATGAATAGGAATTCCTATAGTGATAGTAGTATAAGTGATCCTTGGACTTGATATCATCATAGTATCTTGTGTATGATGAGTTGTACTTTGACTTATTCCTTAAGACCCTTAGGGTATATCAAAGGGTATACTTGGGTACAATAAGTTATACATGGAGATAATGTATGATGAATAAAGTATCTACCACTTCTAGTAAAAGAAGAGAAATGTCCAATGTGATTCGATAAATGACAACCCAGTAGTCCTTGGCCAAGGCAGAATGAAATTAGAAAGGAGTTTCTAATTTGCATTATTTTGAGTTGTGCATTTAAGGATCGAAATACATATAATTAAATAGAATAAGACGTGACAATAATTCCATGTCTTATATTTAATTGGGACATTGTATGGTGGAAGGATTGAATTGTACATTAACTATTTACTCAAAAGTTCTTTTATGATTAATGTTGAAATACATATTATATGGAAAGTCGTTAATCGCTAGGGAGGCTTATCCCTATTGTAGAATAAATATTATTTATTTAAATAAATTAATAGTTTAATTTATTTATTTAAATAAGATTAGAATTGTTCTAATTGATTTATTCACAACCGGTTTAATATGGAGAACCTAAAGGGTCATACCATAAAAGGAAGAATAATTATTTAAGAAGTTAATGACATAATCGTAATAATAAGTTAAGTATATTTAATTTAATCTATGATGATAGAATAAATTAAATAGCTTAATATTTATTATTTAATATTTTGGAAATATTAAATATAAATTAATAAGAGGAGTCTTATTATTATATTACTATTATTATTATTTAATTCCTAAAGGAGTTTGAGAATTAATTAATAAAAGTACTCTCATATATTCTTAATAAGATTAGGAGACAAATTAATTAAAAGAGTTTAATTATTTATTCCTAATAATATTGGGAGCCTAACTAATTAAAGAAGTTTAATTAATTAAAATAAAACCTAATTCCTTAATTTTTAAGGAGGGTTGCCTACATCTATAAATAAGACGAGTCTTATTATGGGTGAGGGTTGATGCTTTCACAATACATATGAAGACGTAATTCCAATTGTTGGGAAAGTATACCCTTTTCTATGAGAGATAGAAAACTAGGATTTAGCCAATCACCCTTCTTCTTGAATATTTCTTCTTCCTTGGTGGATCACCTCTAGAGGCCAAACATTTGGGTGGCTAATATTGATCAAAGGAAGGAACGAAACCCGATGGATTCAAGTTGAACGCAAAAAGGATTGGAGGTGAACTTGTACTTGAGGAAGCTCGAATCTTCAAGTGTATAATTCTTGTTCTTTATCTTTTCGTTTAATTAATGATTATGCGTAAAGAATGATCCGGGTATATGGTTTGTAAAATTTTTAAACTCTTATTTTCTATGCTTCCACTTATTTTGTGCAATTTAATTGCGTTAATGAATATTACAAACCTAACAGTGACATCAGAGACAAACTTTTATGCGAGTTATTAATTGTTCATATTCAATATGTATGTTGATATGTGTTTATAACAAAATTTTTGGGCATAATTATTGGTATATAATCAAGTTTTTGGAGAAAAATTGCACAATTCGTGAATTGAAAAAATAGATTCTGGGGATTGGCGCCGCAACGCCACTCTTCATAAACAAATATATATTTTTAATTTTTAATTTTGTTTTTTATTAAGATAAAAGGTTTATTTTAATTAAAATTAAATTAAATGTTTTTTAGTAATTCTAAATTAAAAATAAAGGAGTTTATTTTGATTTAGAATTGGATTAAAATAAAGTTGTTTATTTTAATTGGAATTGGAATCCACGTTTGTTTGAATAAAAGAGTTTATTCAAAAGTTTTTTTTAATAACTTGGAATTGGATTCCACGTTTGTTTGAATAAAAGAGTTTATTCAAAAGTTTTATATTAATTTAAAATTGGATTTCATGCTAACTAATTAGAGTTTGAATTGGATTTCATGATAACTAATTGGAGTTGAAATTAGATTCCATGTTTCCTTAAATAAAGAATTTATTTAGATATGGAATAAGATTTCATATTATTTAAAATAAAGGAGTTTATTTGTGAATAGAAAAGAGAATCAGTGTTTCCTTAAATAAAAGAGTTTATTTAGATATGGAATAAGATTGCATATTATTCAAAATAAATGAGTTTATTTGTGAATATAAAAGAAAATATGTGTTTCCTTAAATAAAGGAGTTTATTTAGATATGGAATAAGATTTCATATTATTCAAAATAAAGGAGTTTATTTGTGAATAGTAAAGAAAATTCGTATTTTCTTAAATAAAGGAGTTTATTTAGATATGTAAAAAGATTTCATATTATCCAAAATAAAGGAGTTTATTTTGACAAGGAATTACATTTCGTAATTAATTAAAATAAAAGAGTTTATTTTTATTAAAGAATTTGATTAAAATAAAATAGTTTATTTTATTCAAAATTGGATAAATTAAAATAAAAGAGGTTTATTTTGATTTAAATTTAGATTAAAATAAAAGAGTTTATTTTGATTCAAAATTAGATTTTATGCTAACTAAATTTGCCCATTAAATGATATCAATATATATATTGAATGTTTATTATTCATGAGATTAATTTATTTATTGATGCATATGTAGATGTGTATGATAATAATTGGGATTGATTATGGACTATATTCTAGTTTGATGCATGAATGTATGAGTTTTATTAAATGGGGTTTGCGTACCTCGTCTTCTTTATTTTTTTCTTAATGTAAATTCTAACTCCCTCCTATGTACTTCCCCTTGACTGCTGATCAAAGTTTCTATTTATTTTAAATAATTTTGTAATAGGAATAGTTAGAAGTAATTTTAAAGAATTGGAGATCAAGGAGCAAAGAGCGCTTGAAGACCCGTTTATAATGGAGCCTAGGATTTAAATGTACTTGTTATATTTAAATTTAATTCTTACACCCTAGGTTTGACCTTTTGGTTCACTTGGTGGCTCTAGTGAACCAAACTAGAATAAAGTCCATAATTAATCCGAATAGAATATAGTATTTTATATCTACATGTTTATACTATATATATATATATATATGTGTGTGTGTGTGTGTGTGTGTGTGTGTGTGTGTGTGTGCGCGCTAAACAAGATGAGACAAATTAATAACAATCCCCTCAAATATTTTATATTAAGTTCTAAGCGTTCAAAGATATTTAGAATATCGAACGTCGCCTTATAACATGATAAAAATAATAGAGTATCAATTAATTATTATAAGTTTGTTGTGTCACCACAAGGCTTATAATAATTTTTTAGATGTTAATTTTTTCATATTTGATTCTTATAAAGAAAATTAAACAATGTTGTTTTGTTGTGTCACCACAAGGACAATGTTTGTCTTTTTTGAATATATGGAAGTGTTGGGTTGGACTTAACTTAGATAATTTTAATTCAGATGTGCCACCACTTGATCAAAATAATCTAAGAGGCAAAAAAGAGAGTTACATGATGATGTAATTGACAAGAGTTGTCTACCTATTTATTTATATATATTGTGTTGTGTCACCACAAGGCTATATACATTTGAAATGGGATCCTTATTCTCACTAACAAATCTTTAATTAGATTTTGTCGAACTATATAAGTGAGGGTAATATAGTTTAAAGAAAATAATGGGAGATACCAATTTAAAATAAGACCTAAATTATTTTGGTAATTAATAAAAGAATGTATGCTAAAATGTTGTTAATTACAAATTCATTTACAGAATTTTACAATGTCTAAAATTACTATCACTGAGAAACATATTAGATGTTAATTAACCAGACCGAATTAAACAAATTGGTAAAGGAATTTGAGAATATTTCTCATGGCTGAAAAGTTATCTTATGTCCTTAATACGCCTATTCATGAAATGGTTGCAGATAATGCATCTAAGGAAGACATTGCTGCTTTTAGAAAGTGGCAAGATGATGCAAAGTTTGGCTTAATGCATCATGCTCGCATCCATGAGTAACGAGTTTTAGCGTCAACATGAAACTATGGATGCTCCTACTATATTCCTGCATGTCAAGTAGTTGAAGGTGAGGAAAGTAGGACTAATAGATATCAGATATCTAAGGAGCTTTTCCGATCTAGAATGACCTACGACACTACAGTACAGACATGTCCTAAACATGATTAGTTTGATTGAACATGTAGGACAACATGTTTTGTCATGGATGGAGAGTTGAGCCAAGATTTAATCTTGCACTCACTCCCGAACTCCTTTCACAATTGTTATGAATTTTTCATATGAACAAGCTAGATATCAGCTTCGCTGATTTGCTTAACATGTTAAAAAATAGCTGAGAGTTACTTTTAACCAAGAAAGACCAAGTCTTACTTGTAGGGGTTAAAGGATCTTCTAAATAGAAGAATGATTCTAAGAAGGTAAATAGAAAGGCAAAAATAAAGGATAATAAGAACAAAACTGATACGGATAACAAAGGAGTTTGCTTCCACTGTAATAAGCTAGGACACTAGAAAGGAGACGACGAGAAGCATCTTGTAGAGGCTAACTAGAAGAAGCTTAATGAAGCTTCAGTTACAAATACAGTTTTGTTCATGAATGAAATAAATTTTTCTTTAAGTCAATGTTCTATTTGGGTATTGGATACCGGCTTTGGTTCTCATAAATATAGATTTATGAAGGGACCAAGCAGAAGTAGAAATCTAAACAAAGATAAGTAATCCTATGTGTGGGAAATGAAACAAAGGTTATTGCATTATCCATAGGAACTTATAGTTTAGCGTTGCCTATGGGCAAGTCTATTAAGTCAATAAGTTGTTATTGTATTCCAGTTCTCGTTAGAAATATTATGTCCATTTTGTTGTTGGACAATGAAACCTTTGATATTATATTTAAGAACAATTATTGTTCTATTTATAATAATAATGTTTTTATAGAACTGGAATATTGCTTAATGGACTTTGTGTACTTGACTTACATAAAAAAAATTATTTTACAAATTGAACAAACTAGTTTAAGAAAAGGAGATGATCATTCAAAGATTTGAATGTGTGTATTTTCTGAAATACAAGTGTGAATTATTTGAAAGGTTCAAATAATTTAGAAGTGAAACAAATTGGCAAAGTATTATGATTCTTTGATTAGATCGAGGAAGGAATACTTTTGCAATGAGTTTCTAGATCATCTCAAATGGTTTTCTCACAATGGATGCCTACTGATACACAATAATTGATTGATGTATTTGAAAGGAAAAATCATACCTTGTTGGACATGGTGTAGTCCATAATGATTTTACAGACATTCCAGTATCCTTATGGGGTCATGCCCTAAAAATGACTGCATATCTACGAAAAGGTAACTTCAAAATCGAGCCTCAAGACTCCATAAAAGTTATGAACACAAGGAGGATTCCTAATCTTAAGTATGTTAAGACAAAAGTTTGTCCATCTTATTAAAAAGGTTTCAAAGGATAAGCTTTGGACAAAATTTGACATGTACAGATTTGTGGGACATCCTAAAGTAAGTTTATGGTATATGTTCTATAATCCAACTTAGCAAAAGGTGTTTGTTGCGAAACACATTAACTTCTAAGATAAAGGGGTTTATCATTGAAGGTCTAGTGGGAGAATAATAGATCTTGAAGAGTTCAAGAACCATAAATCACTATAAGTCTAATAAGAGGAACTTATAGATAGACCTATTGCATCACAACCGAATCGTAAATCTGGAATTGTACCGAAGATACCTGGGAGGTATGGATTCATCATGGATGATGATGATGATGTACACATCACAGATGATGATGATCCAGTTACATATGATGAGGTAAGAGTTATAGACACTCGGAGAAATGGATTGAAGCAAGCTTCTCAAAAATGGAACATTCGATTTGATGAGATAATCAAAAGAGTTTGATTTTATCAAAAACAATAATGAACCTAGTGTTTACAAAAAGGGTCAGTGGGAGCGTCGTGACATTCCTAGAATTATATGTTGATATACTACGGATAAGGAATGACATACTAATGCTACAATTAGTAATGATAAAGTTGTCTAAACATTCCTCCACGAATGATTTGGGAAGAGTATCATTATTGAGGATACAAATCTATATACATAGATTCAATAGGATGCTCGGCTTAACCCAAGAAACGTATATTCATTTGATGCTAAAGTTGTTTAGCATGACAAACTCCAAGAGATGTCTCATGTTGATGAGCCATAGAGTGTATCTTTTTTAATAGTCCCCATAGACTCCTGAAAAGAGAGATCGCATAAGTGACAATCATGTATATAATGAAATATACGAGACCTGATGTTGATTGGTCATATTCAGGAGAAGATCACTGTAAGACAGTGAAAAACATCTTAAAGTACTTAACCGACACTAAAGATGTGATTAAAATTTATGGTGGGTCTAAATTAAAACTAGAGGACTTAACAAACTCAAGTTTTTTAGATAGACCAAGATGATAGAAAATCCACTTTAAGGTAAAGCGTTACCTTGAATGGTGGTGCAGTGAATTGGAAAGATTTCAAACAACAAATAGTTGCTGGTTTAGTGATAAAGACAAAGTATATAGCTATAAATGAAGCTACAAGTTGATTGTTTGGATGAAAATTTTATTAAAGAACAAGGAATACTTCTTAATTCTCATCTTGGATCTAAACATGTGTTGTGGCACTTTTATTTGATTATAGGAATCACTGAAAGATGGGAAATCACTATAGAGATAGTGGACTCTCTAGAACAATATTACATATCCATTAACTAAAGCTTATCCAACAAAAGGATAAAAGTCACTTAGAGAAGAAGGGTATGAGATACCATGATGATTGACTTTAGTGCAAGTGGGAGATTGAAAGTAGTATGCACACAAGCCAATTATGTTTGATGATAAAACATATACTTTGTAACAATCTTATTCATTTATTAATAAAAAGTATTAATTTATTAAAGGCTTTTAATTATCGACATGATGCTGCTTTATAATATGTGATAAACCCATAGTTTTAAGCAATACTTTTAGAATAATGACGATGATCATTCTAATGAGATCTAAATTCTTATAAAGCTTAAAACTAAAATAGTTCCCAATCATTAGATTACTCAATTGGGGATTAGTGAATCCGGATAGATTGGTACATACGTTGTTTGCTCGTTGGATGAGGATGATTGATCTCATGATTATTTGTGTGGAGAAACTAAAGCAAGTATGTAGGTGCTTATTAGAGAATAAATTCACTGAACCTGACTTTCTAACGAATACCTAATGGAGTTTTACTTTCCTTCAATATGAATTCCTGTAGTGATAGTAGTAC
Organism: Panax ginseng; assembly: GCA_020205605.1. Classification (NCBI taxonomy): domain Eukaryota; kingdom Viridiplantae; phylum Streptophyta; class Magnoliopsida; order Apiales; family Araliaceae; genus Panax; species Panax ginseng. The sequence continues at coordinate 108,734,152 of CM035139.1, forward strand.
AAGTGATCCTTGGACTTGAGATCATCATAGTATCTTATGTATGATGAGTTGTACTTTGACTTATTCCTTAAGACCCTTAGGGTATATCAAAGGGTATGCTTGGGTATAATAAGTTATACATGGAGATAATGTATAATCAATAAAGAATCTATCGCTTTTAGTAAAAGAAGAGAAATGTCCTATGTGATTCGATAAATGACAACCCAGTAGTCCTTGGCCAAGGCAGAATGAAATTAGAAAGAAGTTTCTAATTTGCATTATTTAGAGTTGTGCATTTAAGGATCGAAATACATATAATTAAATAAAATAAGACTTGACAGTAATTCCATGTCTTATATTTAGTTGGGACATTGTATGGTGGAATGATTGAATTGTACATTAACTATTTACTCAAATGTTCTTTTATGATTATTGTTGAAATCTATATTATATTGAAAGTCGTTAATCGCTGGGGAGACTTATCCCTATTTTAGAATAAGTATTATTAATTTAAATAAATTAATAGTTTAATTTTTTAAATAAGATTAGAATTGTTCTAATTAATTTATTCACAACCAGTTTAATATGGAGAACCTAAAGGGTCACACCGTAAAAGGAAGAATAATTATTTAAGAAGTTAATGACATAATCGTAATAATAAGTTAAGTATATTTAATTTAATCTATGGTGATAGAATAAATTAAATAGCTTAATATTTTAGAAATATTAAATATAAATTAATAAGAGGAGTCGTATTATTATTATTATTATTATTATTATTATTATTATTATTTAATTCCTAAAAGAGTTTGAAAATTAATTAATAAAAGCACTCTCATATATTCCTAATAAGATTAGGAGGCAAATTAATTAAAAGAGTTTAATTAATTTTTTCTAATAAGATTGGGAGCCTAACTAATAAAAGGAGTTTAATTAATTAAAATAAAACCTAATTCATTAATTGTTAAGGAGGGTTACCTACATCTATAAATAAGAGGAGTCTTTTTATGGGTGAGGGTTGATGCTTTCACAATACATGTGAAGACGTAATTATAATAGTTTGAACGCGAAAAGGATTTGAGGTGAACTTATACCTGAGGAAGTTCGAATCTTCAAGGGTATAATTCTTGTTCTTTATCTTTTTGTTTAATTAATAATTATGCATAAAGGATTATCCAGGTATATGGTTTGTAAAATTTTTAAACTCTTATTTCCCATGCTTTCACTTATTTTGTGCAATTTGATTGTGTTCATGAATATTACAAACCTAACAAAAAGTTGGCTTCACTCATTACCCTCGGCCTCCATTACCACTTGGAATGACTTAGCATAAAAGTTTTTGGCTAAATTCTTTCCGCTTGTAAAGACTGCTAAGATGAGAAATGGAATCTCTACATTTGAGTAACAACATGGGGAATCATTATATGAAGCATGGGAAAGATATAAGGATTTGCTAAGGAGATGCCCTCCTAATGTGACAACCCGGAAAATCGGATTGTCCAGAATTTAAGATTTAAAGAATTAGTTATTAATAAAATGAATTTTTATTAATAAAATTATGTGCTATGTGTTTATTAATCGTTCTAGAACCTAGGATGATTATAATATGGGAGGATTCTGGCTACGAGCTAGACTGAACGAGTAAGAATTTTCACAACAAAAATAAAACTTTTCTAGGAACAAAATATTTTCGGGTAAAAAGACGAAATATGCACTATTCACCCGACGAAATTATAAGGGTTAAGGTTTGAATAACCTAAGCCTTTTCGAGAGTTCGGTATGTCAAAATGACATTCCGTCGAAAGATTTGACGATAATATATCGTGAAAGTTAAGTAAGCCGATAAAAGTTTTTCTTAAAAAATGTGCAGAAATCAGACGAAATAAAAATGACGAAAAGTACTGCTATGTATTTTTCATTCGTTTAGCTACATTAGGGAAAAATATGAAAGAAAATGCTTAATGTCAAAATGAGGTTTTCAATTTTTTGGAGATCCGAAGAATACGTAAAAGTTAATCGATAAAGGAAGGACGAAATATCTACAAGTATTTGGATTTCGAGATTTGCAGTTTTTAAAACTGTCAGACGAATCCCGAAAGATGAAACCACAAAATTTCCAAGGGAAGCTTCATGAATAGTAAAGAGGTTAGTAAGGAGGTGGGAAACAATCATGAAGAATAGATTAAAACTTTGCTATAATGAAGTTATGGCAAAAATTTTGTAAAAGACGAACGAGAAGTATAAAGTATATAAATGAACCCGATCATGTAGGGTTTCATAAGAATGTATGAGAACATAGAAAATGTGAGTCATGGAATCAAGAACAAATGAGTTATGAGTTCGGATGACCGAATTATGGATGAACAAACGAAGAACGTTAATAACGTAAAAATGAACGAAGGATGGAATTTAAGCCAATCGAATGGCATGTTAACAGATTCAAAATGAAGTCATGTCCAAGGTGAATTGAAGTACATAAGATAAGGAATAAAATTGCTTTGGAATGACCTCGTTCCGAGTTATAACGAATAAGTTATGAAATTATGAACTAAGCGTCTCGAGTATGTTAAAGACTTAGAAACATTTTCAAGAGTTAGGGCTTGGCGTCGCAGCGCTAACCATGCTTTGGAAGGTGGTGCCGCAGTGCCAGCCTGGGAAGAAAGACACTGCAGAGTGGCACTGCAACATGAGAGAAATAGAAGGAACCGGCGCCGCAGCGCCTGTGCATAGCCAAGCCCAGAGAAGAACTTTTATTTGCTCAACTCTGGGGGAAAGTAAAATGAAAGGTAAAGGACATTTAGTTCATCGGATGTAACACTTAATCAAGTGATTTAAACCTTTAATAAAGGTTGAACAGAAAGATTAAACGAAATTAAAAAATAAAAAATGTAAAATGCAATGTTGTTACGATGAACGATTGGTCTTAGCATATAACGAACGATAGAGCTTCGACATTAGGAATGAGTAATGAACGTGGGGTTCATGTGATGGATAACGAAAGTAGTAAGTAAGATATGAACTATCAAGAAAGCCATAATGAACGGTAATAAGATTAATGAAAGCCGAATGTGAGTCGGATAAAGAATGTTATTATGAAATGTAATCGTTAAACACTTTAACTAACGTGAAGGTTGAGTGTACGCGAATATTAAACGTGCAGAACCTACACCCCGTGTATGGTTTGATCGTAGGGTAAAGAAGACCAATGATTAAACCTGTGAATGGTGAAGAACTGAATTAAAGACAATGCCATTTAACGTAAAGAAGTCGAGCTAATGATTAACTTGAATAATCGTTCTGAGTATACAAAAGACTGTATGACTTAGACGATAAGAATAAATCATGAGGTATGTCATTTAATTGTCAGAAAGCCATAACGAATAAAAAATTGAACTTAATGAACATTATAGTTTAATGGTTCGGATAAGTTAAGATAAGTTTAGGTTGTGGTACAATCGTAATCTTTCATGGTTGACATATGAGAGCTGGGCTAAACAATTCCTTCATAGAGTGAAGGTATATACGAAACTGGCAACCGATCTAACTCACTGTGAAAGACAGTGTAGATGAGACGGGAACTTGTTTGTTGTTTATTTGTGGGAAACCACTCAGAGTACCATATGGACTACTAGCAGAGACACGATGTGTGTTGTGTCCTAGAGGAGTTATAAGAAGAAGATGAGAATGAAAATCATCAAAGATGATGAATTTATGAGTAAGACATCTCCGTATGTCATGAAGCTGTAAACCGGTAGAGGAAGTTATCGCATAAACTTTGGTTGCAAGAACGTGAACCCTTAGAAGTAAAGTTAAGCTTAAACCAATGCGTAAGTCAAATATATGACTAATTGGTGTATGTGTTATTTCCTTATGTGGTTTATAGGGATTGGAATGAGTAGTTCAGAGTAAATTGTAGCTATGCGTAAGGCAAGTTTCCTAACTTCATTCATATTCTAAATGAATTCTAGTTTCTTAAACTTCTCAGATGTTGAACTTGAGAAGTTTTATCGTTGTGCAAATGTGCGATATTTGTACAAGGTGGTAGTATGTATTAGGCCTTGTTCCACAATTTGAACACTTCGATGTTTCTATGAGATAAACTGTTATGTGATTGAACTGTTTAATAAGAGAATGTTCTGTTTATACATGAACCGTTATTGTTAAGTCTGTGCTATTGATTTTAGTCAGATAGAATGTGTATGAAAAAGGTAGAAGAATGAAAGTATTTCAAAGTGAATGTGACTAATGTTTTAAAATGATAGGAATATAGATTATTCCTATTATTCAAGCTGCTTCATAACCTTTGTTCGGTTATTGAAGTTCTAAAGGAATGTTTAAATTCTTGAAGTTATTTATTCAACTACTATGACTTGCTGGGCTATTGAATGCTCATACTTGCTTTAAATGATAAACATTTTTAGCATACGAGTAGAAAAACTTAAGGATCTCGTAAAGATCAAGGTGATCGGTATCTAGAATAAGTGCTCTTCATTAGATGAATGAACGTGAAGATCAAACGAAGACTTGTAATGTGGAATAGTTTAATTGAACTATAGATTAGTTTAATGAACTGTTATGTATCCTTAGTGGCGGATGAAAGTCACTCGTGTAAGATGTAAAGAATAATGTAATTATCATTATTTGTAATGAATGAGGTTATAAGGTATTAGAACCTGGGAATTGAGAATGTATGTTGTTATATTTCACTATATAATGATGTATGTTGAAAAGAAGTGGGACCGTGACGTACGGAATCTAGGTGTGAAGATAGACTAGATTTTGGGGTGTTATAAAGTGGTATCAAAGCTGATAGATTATAAACCTTAGGTATGAGTACCTAAGGCTATAATCGTAGAGAGAAGGATAAGAAGATCGTTGAGTTCAACGATTAAGGAAGAAGATCACCACGTGATCATAGTGAATCGTAATAACATATGATCTATTAAATGATGAATGATTTATAGCTAATGCTATAAATGAATGGTACTATAAATTAGTACGGGAAGAAGAACTCAGATTGAGTTGTGAAGGATAACATATGAATTAAAGAAAATTCGTATTAAGTGAAGAGAAAGTTAGAAGTTGTAAGATTTCAATTGAGGACTCATGTGATAACGAAGTGATACGAACCTTTGAATGGGAAAGGGTTTGTGATTACTTAGTAATTACAGTGATAATCATTGGAATATGTCGCGCTATCAATATGTATATGGCGAGAAGGTGAATCTTTTCTCATGTATATACTTGATAGGTAGAGAATGATAAGTTAGGTATGAGTTCTTGAACTCATACTTATGGAAAGTTTGTTACTCATAGTTATATGCTATGTTTCTGAGCCCTAATCATATGGATAGTGCTTGATTTGTTCTTTGATTACATATGGCGAAGATAAGTTCTTAAACACATATGGTTGTGGAAAGTTCCTGAACACATAAAGTGTGGTAAGTTGACAGGCTATACTAAGGTATAGGAATTTTTAGACTGAAAACAAGTTATTTTCAGTAGGCTTAGCATTGAAGGTGCTAGAGAAGATTAAGTATTGTCGTAAGTAAGACAATAAAGGAAGATGGAGAAATAGGATAATCTAAGTCATCTAGCTATGCTAGATTTCAAAGTTTTTTGAAATCGTGCTTATGTATGTGTTTGGAAAAGGAAAGAATTGGTTCAACTTTTGGAATGAATAGATTTTAAAAAGAACTATTCTTTATATGTCTATGCTAATTGTTTCAGCTAGAAAGAAATTGATTTGAAATATCAAAATGAATTTTATATCATCAGTACATTTTATACAAGGATGGTAAAAGGATGGAGTTATTAATACAATTGAACCTAGTGTTGGATGTGATCTTTGTGATGCCCCCAAATCCGGGTTACCTGACCCCCGAGTTTGGTGTTCATGATCCATAATATAATAGCATCTAACTACCCATTCCATATGTGAATAGTAATACATACCACATTAACATATGTTGTTAATACATTAATCCCCAGTCTGTTAACCTTAACATTACAAACATACCCCCTTAAATATACAAAAAGGGTTTACATTACAACCATATAATTAATACTGTTCATAAAACTAATTTATTACGATTCCTTTGCCTTTATTCTTCTTCGCAGCACCGTCTGCAACTTCGTCCCTAGCTGAAAAGTTTTAGTTATAACAAGGGTGAGCAACAAGTTTGCTCTGCAAGTTAAGACATACGATAAGGATATAAAAATCAAAATCAAACCTTCTCACATTCTACGCAACAATAATTCGATAATGAAAGAGTACAACGCTTTCAAAGGTTTTTACCATATTCAAGTGAATAATCAAGAATTATTTCTACGATATAGCAAAGTGAAATGTTTTCCAGATTTATGCTGAGTGATCCCTTGGATCTTGAACTTCTCTTCTCGAGTAACTATCAAAGTTAAACTTTGATATACCCAGGTGTATCAGATAACCATAAAGATTAAATCATACCCCTCTACAAGTATATAAAGTGATCACCTTTAGTATACCCTATATTATGCATAATACTTAAGTCGCGCGCAAGGATCGAATATACGATCATAAATGTTCCCTTTGTATAAAAGGTTGTTCTTCTCAGTCTCAGAATCAAGATTTTGATTTTACAACGAAATACTGTGATTTCAAATTCTATTGACTTCTCGATCTAGCCGAAATAATTGGCATCGATCTGTAAATAATAATTGAATTCTCTTTTTGAACCTATCAAGTTCAAACAAATGATCGTCTAGCCAGAATAATTAGCTAAGACATTTCTCAACATAATTCGACAAAAAACAGATATTATTTGTATTGTTAATATTAGCTTTTACATATATAAATATCCAACAACAGTAATTCTACAAATATATATTTTCAAAATCAATAATTCAATTTCAACAATAAATCCCTGGACGTGGTATAATTAGCAATAATTATCTACCAATAATAATTAAATGGAAAATAACTCAAGGTTGAGTTAGGGAACTTGTCTCTTCCGCTGATTACAGCTACACAATATAATTTACTGGCTGATTCCTTGCTCTTCCCCTGGCTGGAGCCCTATTTTCCATAGCTTGGGCCAACATATCCACGAAATTCTGCATTGGGTCAGCTTGACCTCCTTCGTTATTCACTGATTGTTCTTCTCTTTGGTTTTGATTCTATCGTCTAGGCGGCATGATCTGATTTAAATGAAAATCTTATATTAATACACTTTCTCTATACAGATTCTTAACATAATAAGAATTCAACATATAGTTCTCATGTAATCGGATATTTATTCAAATAGCACATAGTACATATAGTACTTAACACATATTACTATCCTTTTTAAAAAAATATTTTTAGGATTAACATATTCAACTTTACACAAAAAGTTGACATTCTCCATTTTCACATTACTATTTCCAGTTCATCAAACTTACCACACTTAGGAGTTCAGTAACTTGCCACAATTATATGAGTGTATGAACTTATCCTAGTCAGACCTTTGACGTCCATTCGCTGAGGGGTTCAGAACATTTCATATGATTATTAGTTATGAACATACCATAGGTATGAGTTTTAAGAACACACAACTTAATCTTAATCTTATATTCATATAGAAAATAAAGATTTCATTCATAAAAACATATATATTTACATATGCTTAAATATCATTCTCGATATTACAACACTTAATATCAAAAGCTTCTACCAAAAGATGCTAACACTTATATCTAAGTTGTCTAACGACCACTCCCTTCACAAGTCTTCTTCTTGCTGGAACACTTGTTGAATCCGTGCCCCGTTTGCCCACAGGAAAAACATTTCCTCAAATTCGGCTTAGGACAATACAAAGAGATATGTCCTTCCTGCTTACAGTTGAAGCACACGTTCTTCCACATCATGAATTCCCCCACGTGAGTCTTGCCACACTTGCTACAAGCTTGCCTCTTCTTTGGGTTTGAATTTTTAGAGTTGTCACTGTCTTTGTCCCTCTTTCTCTTCTTTTTGTCTTTCTTGCTGGCTCCTTCAGATGATCCATCACCTTCGGTCTTCATTTTTTCCACTCGTGCCTTCAGCTCATTTCGTTCTTCAGTCATTTCACGTAACGCCCGCTCCGTCTTCCACAACTCCTGCAAGAGAAATACCTTACTCCGGAATTCCTGGACTTCTGCAGATAGCTGATCTTGTTCACCAACCATGATCTTATTCTTTAACTCCACCTTAGCTTCTTCAGACTCCGCCTCCTCATCATCACTTAGATACATCTCGGGATAATCACCGTGATCACTCCCGAGATTAACCATGAGTTCATCTTTTCCCATCTCTTGGTGATTCGATCTGTCTTTGGCACCTCTGGCTCATCTGGCTTTGGTGCGACGGTAGATTAGCATCTCCGTACTCATCTTATCTTCTCCCGACATCCTACAATCAGTTTAAACAACTTGATTAGTACTTCACCAATATAACTCCTCTCACTATGTGTCTATATATCTCACTATCGACACGCTTCAGCAATCCCTCACTTAGTACTCTAAATGAGTATTCTCTGTCTCGCTCATGGTTATAATCCTAGGGTTTTCCCTACCCCACTTAAGGTTTATAACCTACAGCTTTGATACCAACCTGTGACGCCCCCAAATCCGGGTTACCTGACCCCCGAGTTTGGTGTTCACGATCCACAAAATAGCATCTAACTACCCATTCCATATGTGAATAGTAATACATACCACATTAACATATGTTGTTAATACATTAATCCCAGGTCTACTAACCTCAACATTACAAACATACCCCCTTAAATATACAAAAAGGGTTTACATTACAACCATATAATTAATACTATTCATAAAACTAATTTATTACAATGCCTTTGCCTTTATTCTTCTTTTGTGACCAAATGCTGCGCAACTTCGTCCTAATTTGAAAAGTTTTATTTATAGCAAGGGTGAGCAACAAGTTTGCTCCGCAAGTTAAGACATACGATAAAGATATTAAAATCAAAATCAAACCTTCTCACATTCTACGCAACAATAATTCGATAATGAAAGAGTACAACGCTTTCAAAGGTTTCTACCATATTCAAGTGAATAATTAAGAATTATTTCTACGATATAGCAAAGTGAAATATTTTCTAGATTTATGTTAAGTGATCCATTGGATCTTGAACTTCTCTTCTCGAGTAACTATCAAAGTTAAACTTTGATATACCCAGGTGTATCAGATAACCATAAAGATTAAATCATACCCCTCTGCAAGTATATAAAGTGATCAGCTTTAGTATACCCTATATTATGCATAATACTTAAGTCGCGCGCAAGGATCGAATATACGATCATAAATGTTCCCTTTGTATAAAAGGTTGTTCTTCTCAGTCTCAGAATCAAGATTTTGATTTAACAACGAAATACTGTGATTTCAAATTCTATTTACTTCTCGATCTAGCCGAAATAATTGGCATCGATCTGTCAATAATAATTGAATTCTCTTTTTGAACCTATCAAGTTCAAACAAATGATCGTCTAGCCAGAATAATTAGCTAAGACATTTCTCAACATAATTCGACAATAAACATATATTATCTATACTGTTATTATTAGCTTTTACATATATAAATATCTAACAACAGTAATTCTACAAATATATATTTTCAAAATCAATAATTCAATTTCAACAATAAATCCCTGGACGTGGTATAATTAGCAATAATTATCCTCCAATAATAATTAAATGGAAAATAACTCAAGGTTGAGTTAGGGAACTTGCCTCTTCCGTGATTCTGACTACATGATATAATTTCTTGCGTTTCGTAAGACCTATAATCAACAATGTTGGTCTCACAATTATACGATTATTTATAACCCACAACACCTTTAGTTTTCTGATCAAACTTATCATAAACACATTACCACATAGCCACATCGGTGTTTATAACCTAGATAAACACTTATCAAGTCAAAACTATTTCGATGCGGTTGGACTTTGGTCCATTCTCGGTGTTACGGTCACCTATCGACAATTAACATAGTCATTGTCAAGCAAAATCGGTTTCTAAGCTTTAATATTATTTTAGATAAGTCGAATATCAATTATAATATTTTTGAAGCTTTTAAATAATTATCGAACAATTATTATAATTTATAATAATTTTTCAAACATCGAATCATTTTTAAATGATTTAATTATTAAATAATCTTATCATTATTAATATTTAATAATATCAAAATATTAATAACATATACATCAAAATATTAAAGTTATTTTAATAACTTAAAATATTTTAAATCATCAATATTCTACTTAAATGATTTTTAAAGTAATTAAAAATCATTTGTAAATTATCACCATTAATATTTAAATATTAATGAAATTATTATCAAATATTAAAAGTCATTAATTATAACTTAAAATATTTTTAAATCATTTTTCACTTTTTAAATCATTTTAAATCAATAAAATCATTTTTAATTCATTTATTTAATATAACAATTAAATAAATCTATCATCATTAATATTAATTTATTAATGAGAATTATCCAAAAATATTGAAAATTATATTTTATAATTTAAAATATTTTCTAACACTTTATTCTTATTTAAAATGATTTTTCATAATATTAAATCATTTTTCTCTAATTTATTTAATACACTAATTAAATAAAATAAATATCATTTTATTCAAATAATTATAAATATTAATAAAAAATATTTCAATTGGTCAAAATTATTTTTTCATAATTTAAAATTATTTTTAAAATCATTTTAGTAATTTTTAGAATTTATTTTTATTTTTAATCATTTTAGAAAAAAAGCAGAAAATAAAATAAATAGGAAAGCGTAAGCTAAAGCCTTTAGCGACACAAATCTATTGCCTTTGGTGTTCTTGGCTCAAGAACAACGACACAATCGATGTTCAAGGCCCTTACTTTGTAGGATTTTAATCACAATTTAAAAGTCGTTTCTTGGCTAACTTAAAGTTCCAAATCGTAGTACACATGTAATACTACACATATCAATCAACCATTTGGTCATAACACTACATTAAATAACGATCGGGCTTGTCAAAAGAAGGCATCGGACCAAATCTGGGTTTCTCGAAACCCGAAACTTCGACTCGATCGATTTCAAGCTCATTTATCTAAGTGTTCGGTTAATTATTTTGGTTGTTTCTTGGTTCAACAACGTAGTATACTTGACAGATAATAACAACATAACAAGATTTGAGTCCAACAACAATAGGTTCACAAGATAAGCTTCGGTCAAAACCCTGTCAGAACAATGTTCATACCGTTTCTGGGTTTACCCAGAAACTGCTATCGTGATCAAATGGGACACTTTGACCACTTTCTCTAATCAATATGTTAACTTTTTATGATAACAAGAAGAATGGATCTATAGTACAACTAACAGGCTACAAGATGTATGAAATAACAACATCAAAGCTCGTAAACACTGACAGATCCGGACACTACAAAATCTTGTCGGGAAAAGATGATTAAATACGTTACGAAATTTGCTTGATTTTTGAAGCGATCAGCGTCGATCGACGATGTTTGACCTTAAATAAAAGCGAAATCTAGTTATTCAATTCTTTGTGCTACCACTTGCGGATGAAAGACAACATACCGGGCTACATATTAAAGCTTTAAAATCCAAAAGCAACAAGCGAACAAGAATCATGGCTCGACATTGGCTTGTTGTCGGACCACAAATTTTGTTCTTGGATGATTTTGAAAAACACTAATTTAAAGCCATTTGATGCTATGGATCCATCATGGATCAACATAGATCAACTAAAAACATCTTATAACATTAATATAAACACTTAAACACAAAAAGTTTCTAAGCAACAAAGATCAAAAATCAAATTTTGATTTATACCTTTCTAGCCCAAATCTTGATCTATACTCTCCAAGTTGTTATTGGTTGATCTAGGAAATTTGAAAATATGATTGGTCTACTTCTAATTTTTTGTAGGTTTGAGAGAGAATGAGAGTTGGTGAGAGCTTTCAAGTAAAATGGCTAAATTATTAACTTTTCTCTCTCCAATCTAATATATAATCACATGGTACATTGAATTTTACTTGCATAGCTGATAATGTAGGCTGAGTTGTTGAAGTTTTTGAGTCACCAAGTCAAATAAGTAGTTGACCAACTAAAGTTGCTAGAAAATTTTACAAGTTACATAATAAAATATAATAAAAGGGCATTTTGGTCATTATCTAAATATTTTTAAGGGCATACAAGACATTCTCCAAACCCTTAGGGTTTAACCTTAAGGTTTTAGCACTTAAATTTTAAAATAATAGCTTCCATAATTTTCAAATTAGGGTTTACAAATTAGAAAATTAAAATGTTTAAAACTAAAATTATGGTTTCCTAATTTAATTAGGTATTCCTAATCATATTAGTGTGTAATTAACACATTATGCTTGCCAATTGAGATTAGGGCTTCCTAATTAGGGTTTAGGAATCTCGAATTTTAAATTAGGGTTTCCCGTCTTTCGATTAGGGTTTCTAACTGCGCGTTAGGGTTTCTAATCCCGAGATTAGGGTTTCTAATCTCTTAATAGGGTTTATTAATTTTAAACCTTATCCAGTCAATCATTGGTCAACATTCCTATACAGTACAAACACGTATTCATTTGTACAATTATTTTAATCATATTTTCTATCGAATCCCTATCCAAAAATTAGTGTTAGGGTTTCTAGAGCTGTTAAGCACAACTCTACTCTAATTTCTCAGTCAAAACACATATTGACTAAATCTCGAGACTTGTCTCACAAATTCTCAATACAATATTAACAGTCAATGTCAATATTAAATAAAAAAAACTTATTCGTAAAATTTTGATTATTTGAAATCCCGGGTTATCACATTCACCCCTCCTTAAAAGGATTCCGTCCTCTGAATCACCGCTTTCTTAATCTCTACAATCTTTTAAAGTTGTATCATCAATTCATTTTTATTAACACTATATTAATTTGTGTTTCGAATTCTAACCTGTGACTCGAATCTATAAAAGAAACCAGTTCACAGAAATATCTGACTCATATTACTCGCGTAATTTAAGTTCTAAATGAAATCGTTACCTGCTACCACCTCCTGAGCAGCTACTGGCTCCTGCGCCGTCATGTTGAATGTACGGGTGATTGATCTTCCTGGCTGTGTAGGTCCTCGGATCGCCAAGGTTCCACCACTGGGTCCCTTGTTGACTCTTTCCTTCTCAGCACTCCTCTTTGGACAGTTCCTAACCAAATGATCAGTCGATCCACACGCATAACAACCTTAAATCTTCTTCGGACTGGAACAATTGGGTGACATATGCCCCTCTTGCCCGCAATTATAGCAGACTCCTTTCTTATTTAGACAAATAACTGCATGGTTCTTTCCGCATGTCGCACATGGTTCCCTTCCTTTCCTATTCTCTTCAGATTTACTAACCGATTTGGTATTCTCACTCCACTTCCTCTTATTCTGATTACTACCACCACCACTTCCTCCATCACTTATCTTCTTCTTCTTTTCCTGATGAAAACGAGATGCAGCCTCGCTTCATCCTTCAGCAATTAATGCTCTCTCCAGTAAAGCCGCAAACATGTTGATCTGCAATACGGCCACCTTGTTTAATATCCCCGGTTTCAGTCCATTCTCAAATCTTCTTGCCTTTCTTGCCTCAGTGTCCACCTGATGAGATGAAAATCTCGCTAATTCGTTGAATTTAGCCGTGTACTCTGAAACAGACATATTCTCCTGCTTCAGTTTCAAGAACTTAACTTCCATCCGAGCTTGCATACTCGGTGAGAAGTAGTTCTTAAAGAACAATTTCTTGAATCTTGTCCACGCTACCACCACGGTACCAGCCCTCGCCTGATTAGTCTCCCACCAATAATTAGCTTATCCCTTCATCAAGTATGCAGCAAAAGCTGTCTTCGGCTCTTCTGCCACTCGCACAATCACGAACGCTTTCTCCATCTCCTTCACCCAAGTTTGGGCTTCAATTGGATCTGTGGTTCCCTTAAATTCCGGCGGTCCTACAGCTTTAAAATCCTTAAAATTAGCCAATTTGTCGGCTAGCTGATTCCTTGCTCTTCCCCTGGCTGGAGCCCTATTTTCCATAGCTTGGGCCAGCATATCCACGAAATTCTGCATTGGGTCAGCTTGACCTCCTTCGTTATTCACTGATTGTTCTTCTCTTTGGTTTCGATTCTATAAATGCAGGCGGCATGATCGATTTAAATGAAAATCTTATATTAATACACTTTCTCTATACAGATTCTTAAAATAATAAGAATTCAACATATAGTTCTCATGTAATCGCATATTTATTCAAATAGCACATAGTACATATAGTACTTAACACATATTACTATCCTTTTTAAAAAAATATTTTTAGGATTAACGTATTCAACTTTACAAAAGCTGCAATTCTCCAACTTTACACAAAAAGTTGACATTCTCCATTTTCACATTACTATTTCCAGTTCATCAAACTTACCACACTTAGGAGTTCAGTAACTTGCCACAATTATATGAGTGTATGAACTTATCCTAGTCAGACCTTTGGCGTCCATTCGCTGAGGGGTTCAGAACATTTCATATGATTATGAGTCATGAACATACCATAGGTATGAGTTTTAAGAACACACAACTTAATCTTAATCTTATATTCATATAGAAAATAAAGATTTCATTCATAAAAACATATATATTTACATATGCTTAAACATCTTTCTCGATATTACAACACTTAATATCAAAAACTTCTACCAAAAGATGCTAACACTTATATCTAAGTTATCTAACAACCACTCCCTTCACCAGTCTTCTTCTTGCTGGGACACTTATTGAATTCGCGCCCCATTTGCCCACAGGAAAAACACTTCCTCAAATTCGGCTTAGGACAATACAAAGAGATATGTCCTTCCTGCTTACAGTTGAAGCACACGTTCTTCCACATCATGCATTCCCCCACGTGAGTCTTGCCACACTTGCTACAACCTTGCCTCTTCTTTGGGTTTGAATTTTGAGTTATCCTTTGTCTTTGTCCCTCTTTTCTCTTCTTCTTGTCTTTCTTGATGGCTCCTTGGATGATCCATCACCTTGGTCTTCATTTTCTCCACCGGTGCCTTCAACTCATTTAGTTCTTGATCATTTCGCATGCTTGCCCGCTCCATCTTCCACAACTCCTCCAAGAGAAATACCTTACTCCGGAGTTCTTGGACTTCTACAGATAGCTGATCTTGTTCATCAACCTTGATCTTATTATTTAACTCCACCTTAGCTTCTTCAGACTCCGCCTCCTCATCATCACTTAGATACATCTCAGGATAATCATCGTGATCACTCCCGAGATTAACCATGAGTTCATCTTTTCCCATCTCTTCAACTGATTCGATCTGTCTTTGGCACCTCGACTCACGGCACTAGTGCGACAATTGGCCGTTGGCATCTCCGTACTCATCTTATCTTCTCCCGACATCCTACAATCAGTTTAAACAACTTGATTAGTATTTCACCAGTACAATTCCTCTCACTATGTGTCTACATATCTCACTATCGACACGCTTGACAATCCCTCACTTAGTACTCTAAATGAGTATTCTCTCTGTCTCGCTTCATGGTTATAATCCTAGGGTTTTCCCCACCCACTTAAGGTTTATAACCTCTGACTTTGATACAAAACTGTGGCACCCCAAATCCGGGTTATTTGACCCCGAGTTTGGTGTTCACGATCCTGATAAAATAGCATCTAACTACCCATTCCATATGTGAATAGTAATACATACCACATTAACATATGTTGTTAATACATTAATCCTGTGTCTACTAACCTCAACATTACAAACATACCCCCTTAAATATACAAAAAGGGTTTACATTACAACCATATAATTAATACTATTCATAAAACTAATTTATTACAATGCCTTTGCCTTTATTCTTCTTCGCAGCACCGTCTGCAACTTCGTCCGTAGCTGAAAAGTTTTATTTATAGCAAGGGTGAGCAACAAGTTTGCTCCGCAAGTTAAGACATACGATAAAGATATTAAAATCAAAATCAAACCTTCTCACATTCTACGCAACAATAATTCGATAATGAAAGAGTACAACGCTTTCAAAGGTTTCTACCATATTCAAGTGAATAATTAAGAATTATTTCTACGATATAGCAAAGTGAAATATTTTCTAGATTTATGTTGAGTGATCCATTGGATCTTGAACTTCTCTTCTGGAGTAACTATCAAAGTTAAACTTTGATATACCCAGGTGTATCAGATAACCATAAAGATTAAATCATACCCCTCTACAAGTATATGAAGTGATCACCTTTAGTATACCCTATATTATGCATAATACTTAAGTCGCGCGCAAGGATCGAATATACGATCATAAATGTTCCCTTTGTATAAAAGGTTGTTTCTCAGTCTCAGAATCAAGATTTTGATTTAACAACGAAATACTGTGATTTCAAATTCTATTTACTTCTCGATCTAGCCGAAATAATTGGCATCGATCTGTCAATAATAATTGAATTCTCTTTTCGAACCTATCAAGTTCAAACAAATGATCGTCTAGCTAGAATAATTAGCTAAGACATTTCTCAACATAATTCGACAATAAACATATATTATCTATACTGTTATTATTAGCTTTTACATATATAAATATCTAACAACAGTAATTCTACAAATATATATTTTCAAAATCAATAATTCAATTTCAACAATAAATCCCTGGACGTGGTATAATTAGCAATAATTATCCTTCAATAATAATTAAATGGAAAATAACTCAAGGTTGAGTTAGGGAACTTGCCTCTTCCGCTGATTACAGCTACACAATATAATTTACTGCATTCGTAAGACCTATAATCAACAATGTTGGTCTCACAATTAGCACAGTTATATATAACCCACAACACTGTAGTTTACAGTCAAACTTATCATAAACACATTACCACATAGCCACATCAGTGTTTATAACCTAGATAAACACTTATCAAGTCTAACTATTTCGATCTGGTTGGACTTCGGTCCATTCTCGATGTTCTGGTCACCCTATCTGACAATTAACATAGTCATTGTCAAGCAAAATCGGTTTCTAAGCTTTAATATTATTTTAGATAAGTCGAATATCAATTATAATATTTTTCAGAAGCTTTTAAATAATTATCGAACAATTATTATAATTTATAATAATTTTTCAAACATCAGAATCATTTTTAAATGATTTAATTATTAAATAATCTTATCATTTTTAATATTTAATAATATCAAAATATTAATAACATATACATCAAAATATTAAAGTTATTTTAATAACTTAAAATATTTTAAATCATCAATATTCTACTTAATTGATTTTTAAAGTAATTAAAAATCATTTGTAAATTATCACCATTAATATTTAAATATTAATGAAATTATTATCAAATATTAAAAGTCATTAATTATAACTTAAAATATTTTTAAATCATTTTTCACTTTTTAAATCATTTTTAAATCAATAAAATCATTTTTAATTCATTTATTTAATATAACAATTAAATAAATCTATCATCATTAATATTAATTTATTAATGAGAATTCTCCAAAAATATTGAAAATTATATTTAATAATTTAAAATAATTTCTAACACTTTATTCTTATTTAAAATGATGTTTCATAATATTAAATCATTTATCTCTAATTTATTTAATGCATTAATTAAATAAATAAATAATATTATTTTATTCAAATAATTATAAATATTAATAAAAAAATATTTCAATTGGTCAAAAATTATTTTTCATAATTTAAAATTATTTTTAAAATGATTTTTGGTAATTTTTAGAATTTATTTCTATTTTTAATCATTTTCCTGAAAAACAGAAAATAAAATAAATAGAAACCGTCGCTAAAGCCTTTAGCGACACAAATCTGTTGCCTTTGGGGTTCTTTGCTCAAGAACACTGATAAAGTCAGTGTTCAAGGCCCTTACTTTGACCATATTTTAATCACAGTTTAAAGTTGTTTCTTGGCTAACTTAAAGTTCCAAATCGTAGTACACATGTAATACTACACATATCAATCAACCATTTGGTCATAACACTACATTAAATAACGATCTGGGCTTGTCAAAGAAGCTGTCAGACCAAATCTGGGTTTCTCCAGAGACCCAGAAACTCAACCAGTCAGTTTGAAGCCCATTTATCTAAGTGTTCGGTTAATTATTTTGGTTGTTTCTTGGTTCAACAACGTAGTATACTTGACAGATAATAACAACATAACAAGATCTGAGTCCAACAACAACTGATTCACAAGATAAGCTTCGGTCAAAACCCTGTCAGAACAATGTTCATACCTGGTTTACGGGTTTACCTAAAGCGCTATCGTGATCAAATGGGTCACTTTGACCACTTTCTCTAATCGATCTGTTAACTTTTTATGACAACAAGAAGAATGGATCTATAGTACAACTAATAGGCTACAAGATGTATGAAATAACAACATCAAAGCTCGTAAACACTGACAGATCCGGACACTACAAAATCTTGTCAGAAGCTGATTAATACGTTCTGGGCTCCCCATACTTTTGAGCAGTCAACGTCGGTCAACGATGTTTGACCTTAAATAAAACGAATTTTATTATTCAATTACTGTGCTACCACTTGCAGATGAATGACAACATACCAGGCTACATATTAAAGCTTTAAAAATCCAAAAGCAACAAACGAACAAGAATCATGGCTCTCGACATTGGCTTGTCGGACCACAAATTTTGTTCTTGGATGATTTTGAAAAACACTAATTTAAAGCCATTTGATGCTATGGATCCATCATGGATCAACATAGATCAACTAAAAACATCTTATAACATTAAAATAAACACTTAAACACAAAAAGTTTCTAAGCAACATAGATCAAAAATCAAATTTTGATTTATACCTTTCTAGCCCAAATCTTGATCTATACTCTCCAAGTTGTTATTGGTTGATCTAGAAATTTGAAAATATGATTTGGTCTACTTCTAATTTTTGTAGGTTTGAGAGAGAATGAGAGTTGGTGAGAGCTTTCAAGTAAAATGGCTAAATTATTAACTTCTCTCTCTCCAATATAATATATAATCACATGGTACATTGAATTTTACTTGCATAGCTGATAATGTAGGCTGAGTTGTTGAAGTTTTTGAGTCACCAAGTCAAATAAGTAGTTGACCAACTAAAGTTGCTAGAAAATTTTACAAGTTACATAATAAAATATAATAAAAGGGCATTTTGGTCATTATCTAAATATTTTTAAGGGCATACAAGACATTCTCCAAACCCTTAGGGTTTAACCCTTAGGGTTTAACCTTAAGGTTTTAGCACTTAGGTTTTAAAATAATAGCTTCCACAATTTTCAAATTAGGGTTTACAAATTAGAAAATTAAAATGTTTAAAACTAAAATTAGGGTTTCCTAATTTAATTAGGTTTTCCTAATCATATTAGTGTTTAATTAACACATTATGCTTGCCAATTGAGATTAGGGCTTCCTATTTAGGGTTTAGGAATCCCCAATTTTAAATTAGGCCCGTCTTTCGATTAGGGTTTCTAACTACGCGTTAGGGTTTCTAATCCCAAGATTAGGGTTTCTAATCTCTTAATAGGGTTTATTAATTTTAAACCTTATCCAGTCAATCATTGGTCAACATTCCTATACAGTACAAACATGTATTCATTAGTACAATTATTTTAATCATATTTTCTATCGAATCCCTATCCAGAAATTAGGGTTAGGGTTTCTAGAGCTGATAAGCTCAATTCTACTCTAATTTCTCAGTCAAAACACATATTGACTAAATCTCGAGGCTTATCTCACAAATTCTCAGTACAATATTAACAGTCAATGTCAATATTAAATAAAAAAAAATTATTCGTAAAATTTTTATTAATTGAAATCCCGGGTTATCACAATCTTAGGATTAACAACCCACTATTGTATGATGTATAAGGACGAAGTCATAAACTGACGAAATCCTCAACGTATTGTGAAAAGTATAGTATCATGACATCATAAAACATTTTGATGCATTGCGAAATGAATTTAAAGGGTAGTCGATGTCAATTGATTTGACTAGACAAATGTTTCAATTTGATACCCAATTTATTGGTATTGTCTAAGCTATTTGATTTGGCTAGACAAATGGTATGTCATGTTTAAAAGAAAATCGAGATTTCTTTGAAGAAGTTGTGCCAAACCAATTTGTTTTGGTGCAGAATCTAATGATTATGTCTGAGGTGAAGACACCCCGAAATGGGGTTATACAATGGGTTGATCGCCTACGTGTGAAAGAGGTAGTTTACCTCCTAGGTGATTGTAAACTGACCATTAAAGAAGGGTTATGACGACATGTTGTTAAACCTAGTAAGAGTTCATGGTCAATTTGACCCCTCAGCAAAAGTATGAAATGTTTGAAAGGAATTCTTATATTCTTCGTTGTTCATTCTACTTCATAATTCTTGATAAGTTATAAAGGTGAGGGAATGTTTGAAAGATAAGAACTTCTTTGAAGAGAAGTTGAGAAGAAGGGTATTTTAAAATTCTGAGGACGAAATTTTGTGAAGAAGGGGTGAATGTGATGACCTGGGTATAGGTGTGGTTTTAAGAACTTTCGAGGATAAAATTTTTATAAGGGAGGAAGAATGTGACAACCCAAAAAATCGGATTGTCCAGAATTTAAGATTTAAAGAATTAGTTATTAATAAAATGAATGTTTATTAATAATATTATGTGATATGTGTTTATAAATTGTTCTAGAACCTAGGATGATTATAATACGGGAGGATTCTGGCTACGAGCTAGATTGAACGAGTAAGAATTTTCAAGACGAAAATAAAATATTTCCGGGAACAAAATATTTTTGGGGAAAAAGACGAAATAAACATTATTTACCTGAAGAAACCCTAAGGGTTAGGGTTTGAATAACCTAAGTCTTTCCGAGACTTTGGTATGTCAAAATGACATTTTGTCAAAAGATTTGACGATAATATATCGTGAAAAGTTAAGTAAGCCGATAAAAGTTTTTCTCAAAAAATGTGCAGAAATCAGACGAAATAAAAACGATGAAAAGTACTACGATATACTTTTCATTCATTTAGCTACGTTAGGGGAAAACGTGAAGGAAAATGCTTAATGTCAAAAAGTGTTTTTCAGTTTTTCGGAGATCCGAAGAATACATAAAAGTTAATCGTTAAATGAAAGATGAAATATCCAAAAATATTTGGATTCTGAGAATCGCAGTTTTTAAAACTGTCGGACGAATCCCGAAAGACAAAACCACGAAACTTCCAAGGGAAGCTTCGTGAATAGTAGGGAGGTTAGTAAGGTGGTGGGAATAGTAACTCTAGGGGCAAAATGACTATTTTGCCCCTAGCTTTGAAAATCTATATCAGAGAAGTGTTAGTTGATTTTTTTGAAAATAAACCAACACTGTGTGAGAGAGAGAAAGCTCTTGAGCTTATAGAAGAAGAAGAAGGAAGAGAAAGAGCATGGATGTGACAACCCGAAAAATTAGATTGTCTAGAATTTAAGATTTAAAGAATTAGTTATTAATAAAATAAATTTTTATTAATACTATTTTGTGCTATGTGTTTATTAATCATTCTAAAACTTAGAATGATTATAAATCGGGAGGATTCTGGCTATGGGCTAGACTAAACGAGTAAGAATTTTCAAGACGAAAATAAAAAAATTTCGGGAACAAAAATATTTCTGGGAAAAGACGAAATAGGCACTATTCACCCGACGAAACTCTAAGGGTTAGGGTTTGAATAACCTAAAGCCTTTTTGAGAGTTCGGTATGTCAAAATGACATTCCGTCAAAAGATTTGATGATAATATATCGTGAAAAGTTAAATAAGCCAATAAACGTTTTTCTTGAAAAATGTGCAGAAATCGGACGAAATAAAAATGACGAAAAGTACTGTTATGTACTTTTCATTCGTTTAACTATGTTAGGGGAAAATGCTTGACACCAAAAAGTGTTTTTTAGTTTTTCAAAATTCTGAAGAATACGTAAAAGTTAATCGGTAAAGGAAAGACGAAATATCCAAAAATATTTGGATTTTGAGAATTGCAGTTTTTAAAACTGTCGGACGAAATTCGAAAGACAGAACCAAGAAACTTACAAGCTAAGTTTCGTGAATAGTAATAAGGTTAACTTAAGGAGTAAGTAAACTTAAGGGCTAAGTAAATTTAAGGAGTAAGTAAACTTAAGGGCTAAGTAAACTTAAGGAGTAAGTAAACTTAAGGGCTAAGTTAACTTCATGCTTAAGTCATGAATAGTAAGGAGGTTTGGGGGCAAAATGACTAAAATAACCCTAGCCTTAGTTTTCTATAAATAGGAAGCTTAACTCATTTGTTTAGGATTTTTAAAATCCTACAAATTTTGAGAGAGAGAGAGAGAGATTTTGGATGAGAAAGAGAAGGAAAAGGAAAAGGAAAAGCTTGCTCGGGAGCAAACTTTGTCTGACTGAAGGAGATTAAAGAAGAAAGGTAATTCGAAAACCTAACTTCTAGATAATTTTCTTTAAGTTTATATGTTAAAAATATAGCTTAATGAGAATAAGAAGTAAATGATGTTAAGAATGATTTCATATGGTTGAAATCATTTATAAAAGAAGAAATAAGAATTAGAAGTTTATTTTATAAATTTCTTAAGGAAGTGTAAGATTTGTAATGAATTAGAACGATCAGAGTGGATTATATGAATGAGTAGGTGAAATAAGTAAGGAATAGTGTTCTGTAACATCAAATTCCAAGAAAAAGTAAAATCGTAATCAGAATATCGATTAAAAATAAAGAACGAACGAAGAACGTGAAGAACACGCGAAGAACGCGAAGAAAGTTATTGATGGACAAATTTAAAACCATCGTAGGATAATTGTTGTTGATGGACAAGTTTAAAACCATCGCATATAAGTTAGATGCTTATTGCTTGGTTAGGAAAGGTAGAAACGTTCATGAAGAATGAATTAAAACTGAGCTATAACAAAGTTATAGAGAAAATTTTGTGAATGACGAACGAAAATTAGAAAGTAAGTAAATGAACCCAAACATGTAGGGTTTCATAAGAAAGTAAGAGAACATAGAAAACGTGAGTCGTGGACTCAAGAACAAACAAATTCCGAGTTCGGATGATCAAATTACAGACGAATGAACGAAGAACGTTAAAAACATAAAACAAACGAAGGGTAAAGATTAAACTAATTGAGTGACATATTAACGGATTCATAATGAAGTTCTGTCCATAGGTAATCGAAGTACATAATATAAGGAAGAGAATGGCTTTGGAATGACCTCGTTCGGAGTTATATGAATAAGTTATTGAATTGGGAAGTTAGCGTCTTAAGCAATTTCTAAGACTTAGAAAAATTTTCTAGGTTTTGTGCTCAATCATGCATATGCAGTCGGCCAAGCCTCGGGAGGGTGCACCGCAACGCTGAGGTTTCGAGCCATCATTTCTTGCCGAGTGGCGTTAGGCACAAGAAATAGAGAAGAGAGTGGCGCCATGGCAAACTTTCAGCAGATTTGACACTCTGAGTGGCGTTGCGTAGTGAGGTAAAGGAAGGGGCACGACACCGCAGCGCCGGTGCAAGTCAATGCCCAATGATGATCTTTTAACTGCTCAATTATTAGGGGATATGCAAGAAAGAAATATGAACATGTAGTTCAAGTAATGTAACACTTAATTAAGTTTATTAAACCTTTGATGAAGGTTGAACAAAAAGATTAAACGAGATTAAAGGATAAAGAATGTAGACGCGGGTTATGGAACCGATATTACGGGACCGTAGTCGCAATGAAACGAATGTGGGGGATTTCTATGATTGCGATTCCTTAGACGTTGAGTGACGATGGTAATGTATAACATTTCGATGTTATGACATGGTAATGAGAGATGAATGTAAAGCGTATAGACGCTGTGAACGTAATGTTTTGCGATGAATGATCGATCTTAGCATACAACGAACCGTATGGCTTTGACATTAAGTAAGAATATTGAACATGGGGTTCAGATGATAGTAATGAATGAAAGCGATTAAAACCTTTGATAAAGGTTGAATGAGAGATTAAGGGATGAACAACGTAAATGTTGAATACATAAATGATCCTTGTGAATCGTATTTACGTCAGGCGAACGTTTTAAATATACATTGGTTGTATGACTTAGATGTTGACGAAGGTAGTAAGTAAGATATGAATAATCAAGAAAGCCGTAATGAATGGTAATAAGATTAATGAAAGCCGAATATGAGTCGGATAGAGTTTGTTAGAATGAAATATAAGCGTTAAACACTCTAACCGACGTGAGTGTTGAGTGTACGCGATTATTAAATGGGTAGAACCTACACCCCATGTATGATTTGACCGTAAGGTAATAAAGACCGATGATTAATCTTGTGAATGGTGAAGAAGTTGAAATAAAGACAAGTACGTATAACACAAAGAAGCCGAGTTAATGTTTATAACTTGAATGACATTCCGAGTCGAATGAATCGGACGTTATAAGATAAGAATAAAGTAACATAAAATGCTTAATGCTATAAACGTGTAGAATGAATATGGAATGACTGTATGACTTAGACGATAAAGAATGAATCCTGAGGTATGGCATTTAGTTGCCAGGAAGCCATAAGGAATAAGAAATTGACTTAACGAACATTATTGTTAATGGTTCAGATAAGTTAAGATGAATTTAGGTTGTAGTACAATTGTAACCTTTGATGGTTGACATATAGGAGCTGGGATAAACAATTCCTTCAGAGAGCGAAGGTATATATAAAACATGCAATCGATCTAACTCACTGTTATGGGCAGTGTAGATCAGACAAGAACTTGTTTGTTGGTTGTTTGTGGGAAACCACTCAGAGTACTATATGGACTACTAGTAGAGAGACGTTGTGTGTTGAGTCCTAGAAAAGTTATAAGAAGAAGATAAGAATGTAAATCATCAAAGATGATGAACGTATTGAGTAAGACATCTCCGTATGTCATGAAGCCGTTAACCGATAAAGGAAGTTGGTCACGTAAACTTAGTTTGTAATAACGTGAACCCTAAGAAGTAAAATTAAGTAAACCAATGCGTAAGGTTAAGTATAAGACTAATTGGTGTATGTGTTATTTCCTTATGTGCTACATAGGAATTGGAATGAGCAGTTCAGCGTAAACTATAAGATGTAGCTGTGCGTAAGGCAAGTTTCCTAACTTCATTCATATTTTAAATGAATGCTAGTTTTTAAAACTTCTCAGATGTTGAACTTGAGAAGTTCTGTCTATGTGAGAATGTGTGATATTTGTACAAGGTGGTAGAGCGTTTGAGGCCTTGTGCCACAATGTGAACTCTTTGGTGTTTCTATGAGATGAATTGTTCTGTGATTGAACTGTTCAATATGAGCATGTTGTGTTTATACATGAACCGTTATTGTTAAGGCAGTGCTATTGATTCTAGCCAGATAGAATGTGTACGAAAGAGAGTAGAGAATGAAAGTATTTCAAAGGGAATGTGACTAATGTTTTAAAATGATAGGAATCGAGATTATTCCTATTATTCAAGCTGCTTCATAACCTTTGTTAGGTTATTAAAGTCTTAAAAGAATGTTTAAATACTTGAAGTTGTTTGTTCAACTGCTATAACTTGCTAGGCAATTTAATGCTCACACTTGCTTTAAATAAAAACATTTTCAGCGAACGATGTTAGAAGAAATTAAGGATCCTGTAAAGATCAAGTTGATCGGTATCTAGAAGAAGTGCCATTCATTAGATGAATGAGCGTGAAGATTATGCGAAGACTTGTAATGTAGAATAATACAATTAAACTATATAATAGTTTAATGAACGATGATGTATCCTTGGTGGAGGATAAAATTCACTCGTGTAAGATGTAAAGAATAATGTAATTATCATTATTTGTAATAAAAGAGGTTATAAGGTTTTAGAACCTGGGATTTGTGAATGTATGTTGTTATTTTTAGCTATATAATGATGTATGTTTGAAAGAAGAAGGGATCGTGACGTACGGAATTCGGATGTGAAAATAGACCGCATTTCGGGGCGTTATAGATTGGTATCAGAGCTAATAGATTATAAACCTTAGGTTTGAGTACCTAAGGCTATAATTTTAGAGAGAAGGATAAGAAAATTGTTGAGTTAAACGATTAAGGAAGGAGATCACCACGTGATCATAGTAAATCGTAGTAACAGATGAGCTGTTAAACGATGGATGATTTATAGCCAATGCTATGAATGAATGGTACTACGAAGTAGCTCGGTAAGAAGAACTCAGATTGAGTTATAAAGGATAGCATACGAATTAAAGAAAGTTCATATTAAGTAAGACAAAGTTAGAAGTTATAAGATTTCAATTGAGGACTCATGTGATAACTAAGTTGTATGAACCTTTGTATGGGCAGAGGTTTGTGCTTGGTGTAACAACCACTAAGTTTATTACAGTGATAATCATTGAAATTTTTCGCGCTATCAAGATGTATATGACGAGAAGGTGAATCTTTTCTCATGTATATACTTGATAGGTAGAGAAGGTTAAGATAAGGTGTGAGTTCTTGAAACTCATACTTATGGTATGTTCGTGACTCATAATCATATGGTATATTTTTGAACATCTCAGCGAATGCACGCTTAAGGTCTGTCTGGGATAGTTCTTAAACTCATATTATTATGGAAAGTTCCCAAACTCATAATGTGTGGTAAGTTGATGGACTGTACTAAGGTATAGTGACATTTAGACTAAAAATGAGTTATTTTCAGTAGAATTAGCATTAAAGGTGCTAGAGAAGATTAAGTATTGTCGCAAGTAAGACAATGAATGAAGATGGAGAATAAGATATTCCAAGTCATCTAGCTATGCTAGATTTCAAACTTTATTGAAATTGTGCTTGTGCGTTTAAAAATGAAAGAATTGGTTCAACTTTTGGAACCAATGGATTTTTAAAGAACTATTCTTGGTATGTCTATGCTAATCATTTCGGCTAGACAGAAATTAATTTGAAATATCAAAATGAATTTTACATCATTAGTGCATTTGATGCAAAGATTGTAAAAGGATGGAGTTATTAATGCAATTAAACTTGGTGTTGGATTTGATCTTATGATTAACAACCAGCTATAGTATGATGTATAATGACGAAGTCATAAATTGACAAAGTCCTCAATGTACTGTGAAAAGTATTGTATCATGACGTCATAAAACGTTTTGATGTATTTCGAAAGAATTTAAAGAAGTAGTCGATGTCACTTAATTTGACTAGAAGAATGTTTCAAGTTGATGTCCAATTTATTGGTATGGTCTAAGCTACTTGATTTGGCTAAGATGAATGGTATGTCATGATTAAAAGAAAATCAAGCTTTTTTTGAAGAGTTATGTCGAACCAAATTGTTTTGGTAAGGAATCTAATGATTAAGATTGAGGCGAACATACTCTGAAATGGGGTTATACGATGGGTTGATCGCCTACGTATGGAAGAGGTATTTTACCTTTTTTATGTTTATAAATTGACCGTAAAAGAAGGGTTAACGGTGAAATACTGTTTAACCTAGTAAGAGTTCATGGTCAATTTGACCCCTCAACAAAAGAATAAAATGTTTTAAAGGAATCATTATATTCCTATTTATTCCTTTCACTTCATGATTCTTGATAAGTTATGAAGGGTAGGGAATGTATGAAAGATAAGAACTTCTTTGAAGAGAAGTTGAGAGGAAGGGTAAGCTAAAATTTTGAGGATGAAATTCTGTGAAGAAGGGGGTGATTATTGAGACCCGAAAGATTGAAAGTATAGTTAAGCGTGAGGTTTAACTAATGACGATTATGTCAACAGATGATCCTTGTGAGAAGGATAAATTGAGATTAAACCGTTGCTAAAGGTTGTAGGCACCCGGGTATAGGTGTGGTTTTAGAAATTCTGAGGATGAAATTTTTATAAGGAGGGAAGAATGTGACAACTCGAAAAATCAGATTGTCCAGAATTTAAGATTTAAAGAATTAGTTATTAATAAAATGAATTTTTATTAATAATATTTTGTGCTATGTGTTTATTAATCATTCTAGAACCTAGAATGATTATAAATCGGGAGGATTCTGGCTATGAGCTAGACTGAACGAGTAAGAATTTTCAAGATGAAAATAAAAATTTTCTGCGAACAAAAATATTTCTAGTGAAAAGACCAAATAGACACTATTCACCCGACGAAACCATAAGGGTTAGGGTTTGACAATTATGGCTCAAGACTGTGAGTAGTTCATAATTTCTTTTGAAAAGGACAACCCGGCACTAAGTTCGTAAGTCCGGCATATCTTACGAGCATTTCTAGGTGATCAACCCATAGTACTCTATGTTGATCAACACTACATTCATTAAATGTGTATATTCTTAAGTTGTGGCAACCTCACGTGCCTGTCATTAAACGACAAAAATATGTTAGCATACTCGGTCTTCGATTGAAAACCACACCAATATAACTAGATAACATTAATCATGCTTGATAGAAACATAATATAAGTATAGCCGAAAGAATTGGCTTTGACTTCATCATTCAAGACTTCATCCGAAAGAATACATGAATTACAAAGCTTGCCCAGATTGAACTGAAACAAGGGTTAGAATACTTGCCTTCAGTGTCTGCTTACTGATTATCACACGTACACTTTAAGTCTCTAAGTCTCTATAATAAATGATCATATAACGTACCATATTAGGTTACATATAATCAAGTAACTATACTACTATATCTTACCCTTCATCTCAATCTAAATCCTGACTTAGATCTGTTATTATGGTTCTGACTTTTCATTATGTCATTCACATTACATCATAATTGATTCCTTATCCTTTAATCAACAGACATAAGTGTCTATGTTGAATTATCCAAACTAAACTTCCTTTGGTGTAGACTCTAATGTCAAACTCAGATGAACAACCCTGTATAGGGGATTACTTGTGGCGCCCCCAAAATTTCAGACACTCATATCTCAAATTTCGGTGCATCACGCTACTACTACGAATATCTTACAAAATCATTAACAACGGAAATAATAGAATAATTTACATTGATGTAATATAAATATTCACGTCCCAAGGTACCGTAACCATTACTACAACAATTCTGTGATTAGCTTAACATAGCTTAATCATTCTTGAATACATCATAATAACAATAATAATAATACTTCTAGTCTTAAGGGCTAAATTATTACGTAAGCCTTGCCCTTTCCCTTGTCCTTTCTCAAGTACCGCCTTGCTCTCGCCTTAAGCTGTAATGTTTTAGGAAGCAAGAATGAGCAACAAGTTTGCCCAAAGAAGCAATATAGCTAGAAGAACAAGCGGTTATAGCATTTGAATCTTTCAAAGGTATAATAATAAGCGATAGTTCAAGGATATCAAGAATACCAAGAGTATTCAACAGTGTCGCTATATATCAAGGATATCAACAAAATCTCGTGGATTTATTCATTTCGAGGTTCAACATAATTGAGTCTTCGAAATCACTAAGGACCAAGAACTCTTACTAGAATTAATGAAGATTAATTTGTAATCCAACATCCACGAGTACATCAGGTGATCAGCCTAAGGTACCCTATGTTATGCATAACATTTAATCATACTCATGTGCGCACGTCGGTTCCCCAACAATATATAATTTCCCCTTCTATGAGGGTTGTTCATCTCAGTAGATTTACGATAGTCCGCACCAAATCAATCGGTTTGGATAGCTCTTTAACTCATAATAATAGTCTAGTGAATCAAGGGCTTGCATACGTTTTTTTCATCATGCATTGAGGAATGATAAGTCCAATGCTTACAACAACGTCAAGGTATACAAGTGATTTTCGAATAGAAGCAGATATTTGCTTGATAAAATATGATTGATATGACAACAATTCAACGTATAAAGTGTGTGAATTAAGGAACTTGCAACACAGTAATAATAGTGTTCGGATACTTGCTCATTGAAAATTTGAGTGAGGTTAGGGAATTTGCCCAACAATAACAATAAGTTAGGGATAGAAAACTTGCATACTTGAAATCAAGGTAGAGTAAGAAACTTGCATACTTGAAATCAAGGTAGAGTAAGAAAATTGCATACTTGAAATCAAGGTAGAGTAAGAAACTTGCATACTTGAAATCAAGGTAGAGTAAGAAACTTGCCTTTAGCGTTGATTACTACTAATAGCGAAAATCACCTCAACGAACTATGTTTGTCCTATTCATGTAAGTATAGGTATTCATTAGCCAAAATCACTTGATATATATCAACAACAAGTACACATAACACATTTTTCTTTCTATCTGCTGTACCCATCAAAACTCATAATGGTACACTAACATGCTCATACTATTGACCACTACTAGCTTATTCATAATCTTTATTCCTCGAAGTTCTAAGAGGTTCATTGCTTTAAGTAGACCATAACGTCTATTAATCCCACCGACCTTTTTCTACGCATGTTTGCAAGTATTAGATTTATTTTCCCGAAGTTGGAAAAATTCTCTACTTAGAACTCATTCGTGTACTAATAGTTTACAACGGTATAGGAGTATTTATTAATCCATCCTTATATCAAGTTACGATCTTTGTCTCCGGAGTTCCGGACATCTCGCCATGTCCAGAAGATATTATGACTTGTTCGAAGACAACATGCTTCGTCCAAGAAGACATCGCTTCGTCAGAAGACATCATGCTTCATCCAAAGACATTACGCTTTGTCAGAAGACATCACGCTTTGTTTAGAAGACATTACGCTACGTGTCAGAAGACATCACGCTTTGTCCAAGAAGACATCACGCTTTGTCAAAGCGGCTCCTTCGAGAGACTTTGCCTACACTACTTCGACAAAGTTTAAGTTAAATCGGGTTAATTTAAGACTTTACTATATGCATACAACCTAAGGGAATTTCTTAATACAAGGTCTAACATGGCCCGAACCCATCGATTGGTTCTAAGCACGGTGCAAATTTGCACCCCATGGATTTCTAAAGCGGTGAACATGCTCTATTTGCAGAATAGCCACAACTTGATTCTAGACAATTTTTAACGTATTCATGCACGAAGGTAAACTTTCTAAACACCCTTTATCAAGCTAATTCATCATACTTGACCTAATAATCTGAAAAACGAGAATCAACAAGACTCAAGTTAAGAACGGAGTAGAAATTATACCTTCTCGAGCTTTAACCTTGATATCTCACACACTGATTTGGTAATGCTTAGCAACTAAGAATTCTTTACTCAGATTTCTCCAACACTCTTATCACTAAAACAGACTGCCCTAGTGGCTTGTATTTAAAGAGAAAACATGGACCAGACACTTGCTTTACCCAATGTTGGGATTCATGGTGCAATAGAAATGAACAATGGTTATTTAAGGAGTTGTTCAATCACTCCATACCAGTCACTTAGCTAGCCATATATGCCTAGGATTAGCAGCTTGAAATTTGTGTAAAGAGAGTTTAGGCTACTGTTCTTTGTACTTGGTGACCCTAATTTGGGGACAAGAGAGTAGATCTCAGACATAGACAAGGGTTAATGAATTCAGCCCCCCCGCCCCACGCCACATTTTAATTTAACCAATACCTTGTACTCTCAGTTAACTATTTTGTTGGATTCCGATTGGATTCTAAATATCCCAAGTTTATTGGGCTAACTTAAAAGTCCATCAATTAACTTATTGGGCTAGACTCCCAATTTATTATTTGGACTTTAAACATGCAAATGCTTAATCATCCTTCACTAAGTCCATCATTGTGTCACACAAGACATTTCATGAACCTATCTTATCGATCATCAATAGCTCAATTTTAATTCAATTGAGTTACTCTCCTCATGCCACGTAAGCATTTGTAAAATAAATAATTCACGGCTCTATTTAATAATAATATTAAATCATAAAATTTACGGGTATTACATCCTCTCCCCCTTATAAAAATTCCGTCCTCGAAATTGATACAGGGTTATACGAAAAGATGGGGATAGTCTCTCCTCATCCTATCTTCTAATTCCCACGTGGCCTCTTCGACATCGTGGTTTCGCCAAACAACCTTAACAGAAGATATAACTTTGTTTCTTAGCATTTGTTCTTTCTTATCTATTATCTGAACAGGAATTTCTTCATATGCCAGATTCTTCTCTACTTGAATGGGCTCATAGGAAATTACGTGCTTATAGTCAGACTTGTACGGTCGTAGTACGGAAATATGAAACACGTTGTGGATGTGTTCCAGTTCGGGTGGCAAAGCAACTTTGTATGCCACTTCGCCCACTCGCTTCAATATCTCGAATGGCCCTATGAACCTCGGACTCAATTTTCCTTTCTTTCCGAATCTGATCTTTCCCTTCCAAGGAGATACCTTCAAAAACACATAACTACCGACTTCAAAGTCTCGGTTCTGACGATGCAAGTCGGCGTACTTCTTTTGGCGATCTTGAGCTGCTACCAATTTTCCCCTTATTGTTGCTACCACGTCGGCCATTTGCTGGACTAAGTCTGGTCCCAAAAGTCGTCGTTCTCCGACTTCATCCCAACATAATGGCGTCCTGCACTTTCTCCCGTAAAGAGATTCATATGGCGGCATACCGATACTCGCATGATAGCTATTATTGTAAACAAATTCTACTAATGGTAAATGGTCGTCCCAATTCCCCTTGAAGTCCATCACGCAAGCTCTCAGCATGTCCTCCAACGTTTGTATGGTTCGTTCACTCTGCCCGTCAGTTTGAGGGTGATAGGCAATACTCAATCTCAATTGAGTTCCCATTCGTTCCTGCAAACTTTTCCAGAATTTTGACATGAAACGCGGATCTCGATCGGAGACAATCGACATCGGCACTCCATGTCGCGATACGATTTCCTTTACATACAAGTTTTCTAATTGGTTCAAATTGAATCTAATCTTGATGGGTAGAAAATGAGCTGTCTTTGTTAGTCGGTCCACAATGACCCAAATGGCATCGTAATCGTTTCTCTCAGAAGGAAGTCCAACCACGAAATCCATCGTAATGTGCTCCCATTTCCATTCGGTATTTCCGGTGGTTGAAGTAGTCCACTTGGCCTCGGTGTTCGCTTTCACTCTTTGACAAGTAAGACATCTGCTAACACACACGCAACCTCTCTTTTTAAATTAGGCCACCAAAATGGTGTCAAGATCCCGGTACATTTTGTGCCTCCTGGATGTACGGAATAGGTCGTATTATGTGCTTCGTGTAGGATTTCCTCTCTCAGTTCGATTACAGCTGGCACCCATACTCGACCCTCGAATCTCAATATACCATCCTTATCTACTTTGAACCTTTCTTCCTTATCTTCTACTATTCTCTTCTTTATCTTCTCACATTCTTCATCTTTCTCTTGTGCTTCCTTTATTCTATCCAATAACGTTGGGTGAGCTCTCATCATGAGAAATCTTCCTTCCGCTTCTCTTGGTTCCTCCACCTCTATTTCCAACCTTTCCATTTCCCTTATTAAATCCTCTTGAGTTGTCAGTTTGAATAACTTCTCCCTTCCTTTTCTACTCAAAGCATCGGCTACAACGTTTGCTTTTCTCGGGTGATAAAGAATTTCACAGTCGTAATCCTTGATCAGTTCCAACCATCTTCTTTGTCGCATGTTCAACTCCTTCTGTGTGAAGATATATTTCACTCGTGTGATCCGTATATATCTCACATTTTTCTCCATACAAATAGTGCCTCCAAATCTTCAATGCAAAGACTACCGCCGCTAACTCCAAGTCATGGGTAGGGTATCGTTTTTTGAAATCTTTCAACTGTCGTGAGGCATATGCAATGACCTTGCCATGTTGCATTAGCACACAACCAAGTCCTCTATGTGATGCATCACTATACACCACAAATCCTCCCGTATCATCTGGTAATGATAATACAGGCGCCTCACTCAACCTCCTCTTCAATTCTTGGAAACTCTCCTCGCATTTCTCCGTCCATACAAACTTCTCTGTCTTCTTCGTTAGACTAGTCAGCGGGGTTGCTATCCTAGAAAAATCTTGGATAAATCTTCGATAGTACCCGGCTAAACCTAAGAAACTCCTAACTTCTGTTGGCGTCTTCGGCTGTTGCCAGTTACTTACCGCTTCCACCTTTGCAGGATCCACGGAAATTCCATTTTGATCTATCACATGTCCTAGAAACTGGACCCTTTCCATCCAAAATTCACATTTTGAAAATTTTGCATACATCTTCTCCCTTCTCAATGCTTCCAATACCATCTTCAGGTGTTCGGTGTGCTCTTCCTTTGTCTTTGAATAAATCAAAATGTCATCGATAAATACTACTACGAACTTATCTAATTATGGCTTGAAAACCCGGTTCATCAAGTCCATGAACGTCACGAGCATTGGTTAACCCAAATGACATCACTAAAATTCGTAATGTCCGTAGCGAGTTCAAACGCCGTCTTTTGTATGTCCTCCTCTCGCACTTTCAACTGATGATAACCCGTTCGTAAATCTATTTTGGAAAAACACTTCGCTCCCTTCAGTTGATCGAAAAGGTCGTCTATCCTTGGCAATGGATATTTTTTCTTAATTATCACTCGGTTCAACTCCCGATAATCGATACAGAGTCTCATCGATCCATCCTTTTTCTTTACAAACAACACTGGTGCTCCCCAAGGAGACACACTTGGCCGAATGTAACCCTTATCTAGTAACTCTTGCAATTGAATCATCAATTCCTTCATTTTTACTGGCGCCATACGATATGGGGCTTTCGAAATTGGTGCGGTTCCCGGTGCTAAGTCTATTATGAATTCAGTTTCTCTGTCTGGCGGAAGGCCAGGCAGTTCATTTGGAAACACGTCTTGGAAATCTTTTACCACTAATATATCTTTCATTTCTATCCTCTTTTGATGAATGTCCACTATATAGGCTAAATAACCCACACATCCTTTCTTTAACAATTTCTTGGCATGCATCATTGTAAGGCAACACGATTGCTTGAGCGATGAGCTACCGTAAAACACTACCTTAGACCGATTTGAGGTCTGAAGGTTCACACTCTTCTTCTGACAATCGATTATCGCAGCGTGGCCGGATAACAAATCCATTCCTAATATCACATCAAACTCTCCCAATTTAATCGGAATTAAGTCTACGTTCAGTTCGTGACCTCTAATGTTTTCACAACAGTTTAGGTAAATAAACTTTATGGGAATTACTTCCTTATTCGCAATCTCTACGTTCAATGAGTTTTCTAAATGTTCGGGAGGTATGTTTAGTCGATTAGCAAATTCTTCAGACACAAAGGAATAGGTAGCACCCGAATCAAATAATACATAGGCGTTTATATTATTGATTGGGAGAATACCTGACACCACGTCCCTTTCATTCATCGCTGCGTCTCGATATAAATATGTTAAAGGTAAAGGCAATCGGTGGGTTGGATTGCATGGTCCGCCGATCATCACTTACGCCCTCCCCCATTGGCCGCTTCCTCCGTTGCTCCTTTTTTTTTGGGCAGTCCTTGATTTGGTGCTCAGTTGAGCCACACGCGAAACATCCCTTGCACCTTTTCGGCTTTGGGCAAATAGGTGAAATGTGCCCTTCTTGGCCGTAGTTGTAGCAGATGCTGCGCCCCTTCCA
Organism: Panax ginseng; assembly: GCA_020205605.1. Taxonomy (NCBI): domain Eukaryota; kingdom Viridiplantae; phylum Streptophyta; class Magnoliopsida; order Apiales; family Araliaceae; genus Panax; species Panax ginseng. Next base: position 108,769,746 of record CM035139.1, read on the forward strand.
GCATTCCCCTTGATGGTTTTTCCCACGTTTCGAGCAAGCTTCACTTCTTTTCTTGAATCCTCCTTGATAATTTTCTGACTGGTTGATGCTTCGGTGGTTGGTGTTGTTGTCGTTGTTGCGGTTATCCCATTTCCTCTTTCCCAAATAACTTCCACCACTGCTACTCCCTCCACGAGTCTCTCCTCCAGCATTCTTGCTCTTCTTCTCCTTGTTGTATTGGCTCAATGCCTCGCTACCTCCCTCAGCAATTATCGCCTTCTCCAATAATGTGGCGAAAGAGTCAATTTGAAGGACTGACACCTTGTTGAACAACCAAGGTTTTAGTCCAAGTTCGAAGCGTTGAGCTTTCCTTTCTTGATGTTCACTTGATGTGTTGCGAATCGCATGAGTTCATTGAACTTGGCCGCATCATCGTGCCATTGCTCATCTCCGTTGTTTTAGTTCTAGAAACTTTACCTCCATCCTATTCTTCACGCTCTTGGGAAGTAATTCTCAAGAACAAAGTCTTAAACCTTTCCTGGGTTATAGTCCCTTCTCCCGCTCTCTGTTGATTTGCTTCCCACCAAAGAGTTTGCTTCACACCTCATCATATATGTAGCGAACACGGTTTTCGTCTTCACCCACACGAGCAATGGCGAAGGCTTTCTCCATTTCCTTGATCCACGTTTGCTTACGATAGGGTCAGTAGTACCCATGAATTCTGGAGGTCCTACACTCTTAAAGTCCTTAAACTTTTGCGCAGGAGCTACTTGGGGAACGGGTGGTACTTGTTCATTTCTTCCCCTAAGAGCCTCCCCTAACAAATCTACAAGCCTCTGAATGGGATCTACTTGTCCTCTCTCATCATTAACCGACTCTTCTGGAGCAGTTAATCTACGTTTGGGCGGCATTTTCCTACATCACGACACTCCCATTTTTATTATCTAATTATATTACTTAAACAATTCTTCATAAAAGGAATAAGATTTCGGAATACATTTCAGAACAAGATCATTTATATTCATATGCCAAATTGTTATATTACATGATTATCTCCAGCATACATCTATAAATGACACAACTTATCCCCTAATATCACAAAAGATGGGGACAACCATCAACATACTACCCCTCTAACATAACTCAAAAGTTTGGGGTTTACAACATCTCACATTCTACATAAGGATTACCACAATAGATAATACACTACACAACGAACTACAACTAATAACTTTTGGCGCCTAGACTTAATCTATCATTTCGCGCTCCACAGCGCTCTGGTACTCCCTCTGAGTAATGTGCACCACCACATCTCGACTTATGGTGTGCCGGGTCTGTCCCTGCTCTGTCGGGTAGTGATTTACCCCATCAATCAGTCCCTCCATGGTCATGCGCAATGCATAGCTCATCCTATTCATCTTCCTCCTTTTGCACCTCACTTCATCTTCTAGATCGTTAGCCCTATCATTGGCCCTTTTCACTTTTCTTTGAAATGGATCCTATCCATTACTTCCATCCTTAATCGAGTACGGATAGCTTCCTTCTCTGTCTGTCCCCTCGCTCAACCCCTTTGCTCCATCTCTTCCAACTTCCCCGCCAGATTCTACATTCCTAGCCACCGCCTTGTGAAACAAAGCCCCATCTGGATTCCCCGCCTCCTTACGGTGAATGATCTCTACTTCCATCTCCGTGACATTAACTTTCTCTGGTGGTCTTCATCCTTCAGCTTTTGGAATTCGGACTCTCTGTCTTTGGCCTCAGCCTCTAACTCCTCAACTTTGCACCCTAACTCTAAAATCTGCTCCTCATACTCTCCCAATCCTATCCTCAAAAGTAGCCTCGTCGGAGTCCCCCATGGGTTCATCCACCATACGCTCCTCCTCTGGATCAGACTCTTCGGGTATTGTCTCTATCATCATCGATAGGAACTAAAGTTAATATAGGCTCTGCTATCAATGGTGCCTCATATACCACGTTTATGTCACGTGGCTCCTCTTCTACTACTCGGCTAGGTCCTCCCATGTCATTCATCCTACAATCACCGACACAAGACAAAACAACCAACAACTCCATTAGAATCATAAGTCCATTTTATAGAATGAATTTATATTCTGTAACACGCTAAGTCCATCTCTATGAAAACTCTATATGAGTTTCATCCCTTTCTATCTTCTGAGTTCTCCTCAGTTATAATCTAAGGGCTCTCGCTCCTAAGGTTTATAACTATGGCTTTGATACCAAACTTTGTGGCGCCCCAAAATTTTAGACACTCATATCTCGAATTTTGATTGCATCACGCTACTACTACTTAATATCTTACAAAATCATTAACAACGGAAATAATAGAATAATTTACATTGATGTAATATAAATATTCACGCCCCAAGGTACCGTAACCATTACTACAACAATTCTGCGATTAGCTTAACATAGCTTAATCATTCTTGAATACATCATAATAATGATAATAATAATACTTCTAGTCTTAAGGGCTAAATAATTTCGTCAGCCTTGCCCTTTCCCTTGTCCTTTCTCAAGTACCGCTTTGCTCGCTTTAACTGTAATGTTTTAGGAAGCAAGAATGAGCAACAAGTTTGCCCAAAGAAGCAATATAGCTAGAAGAACAAGCGGTTATAGCATTTGAATCTTTCAAAGGTATAATAATAATGAGATAGTTCAAGGATATCAAGAATACCAAGAGTATTCACAGTGTCGCTATGGATAGAAGGATATCAACAAAATCTCGTGGATTTATTCATTTCGACGCTCAACATAATAATTGAGTAATCGAGCGGTATACTAAGGACCAAGAACTCTTACTAGAATTAACAATATTATTAATCTGTAATCCAACATCCACGAGTACATCAAGTGATCAACTTAAGGTACCCTATGTTATGCATAACATTTAATCATACTCATGTATGCACGCTTGCCCCAACAATATATAATTTCCCTTCTATGAGGGTTGTTCATCTCAAGAGATTTACGATAGTCCGCTTCAAATCAATCGGTTTGGATAGCTCTTTAACTCATAATAATAGTCTAGCCGAATCAAGGGCTTAGACAGATTTTTTTCATCATGCATTGAGGAATGATAAGTCCAATGCTTACAACAACGTCAAGGTATATAAGTGATTTTCGAATAGAAGCAGATATTTGCTTGATAAAATATGATTGATATGACAACAATTCAACGATAAAGTTTGTGAATTAAGGAACTTGCAAACACAAGAATAATAGTGTTCTGGATACTTGCTCATTGAAAATTTGAGTGAGGTTAGGGAATTTGCCCAACAATAACAATAAGTTAGGGATAGAAAACTTGCATACTTGAAATCAAGGTAGAGTAAGAAACTTGCATACTTGACATCAAGGTAGAGTAAGAAACTTGCATACTTGAAATCAGGTAGAGTAAAAAACTTGCATACTTGAAATCAAGGTAGAGTAAGAAACTTGCCTTTAGCGTTGATTACTACTAATAGCGAAAATCACCTCAACGAACTATGTCTGTCCTATTCATGTAAGTATAGGTATTCATTAGCTAAACACACTTGATATATATCAACAACATGTACACATAACACATTTTTCTTTCTATCTGATGTACCCATCAAAACTCATAATGGTACACTAACATGCTCATACTATTGACCACTGCTAGCTTATTCATAATCTTTCTTCCTCGAAGTTCTAAGAGGTTCATTGCTTTAAGTAGACCATAATGTCTATTAATCCCACCGACCTTTTTCTACGCATGTTTGCAAGTATTAGATTTATTTTTCGAAGTTGGAAAAATTTCTACTTAGAACTCATTCGTACTAATAGTTTACAACAAAAGATAGGAGTATTTATTAATCCATCCTTATATCAAGTTACGATGCTGTCTCCGAGTTCTGGGACATCTCTCCATGTCCGAAGATATTATGACTTGTTCGAAGACAACATGCTTCGTCCGAAGACATCGCGCTTCGTCCGAAGACATCACGCTTTGTCCGAAGACATTACGCTCTGTCCGAAGACATCATGCTTTGTCAGAAGAAATTACGCTCTTTCCGAAGACATCACGCTTTGTCCGAAGATATCACGCTTTGTCCGAAGCAGCTCCTTCAGAGACTTCGGTCTACACTACTTCGACAAAGTTTAAGTTCGTCGGGTTAATTTAAGACTTTACTATATGTATACAACGAAGGGAATTTCTTAATACAAGGTCTATCACTTAATTGAACCCATCATTGGTTCTAAGCACCGCGGTGTTGCACCCCATGGATTTCAAGCGGTGAACATGCTCTGTTTTGCAGAGTAGCCACAACTTTATTCCAGACAATTTTTAACGTATTCATGCACGAAGGTAAACTTTCTAAACACCCTTTATCATGCTAATTCATCATACTTGACCTAATAATCTGAAAAATGAGAATCAACACAACTCAAGTTAAGAACGGAGTAGAAATTATACCTTCTCGAGCTTTAACCTTGATATCTCACACACTGATTTGGTAATGCTTAGCAACTAAGAATTCTTTACTCAGATTTCTCCAACACTCTTATCACTAAAACAGACTGCCCTAGTGGCTTGTATTTAAAGAGAAAACATGGACCAGACACTTGCTTTACCCAATGTTGGGATTCATGGTGCAATAGAAATGAACAATGGTTATTTAAGGAGTTGTTCAATCACTCCATACCAGTCACTTAGCTAGCCATGCATGCCTAGGATTAGCAGCTTGAAATTTGTGTAAAGAGAGTTTAGGCTACTGTTCTTTGTACTTGGTGACCCTAATTTTGGGACAAGAGAGTTGATCTCAGACATAGACAAGGGCTAGCCGGTCAGGCCCACTGCCCCACGCCACATTTTAATTTAACCAATTCCTTGTACTCTCAGTTAACTATTTTGTTGGATTCTGATTGGATTCTAAATATCCCAAGTTTATTGGGCTAACTTAAAAGTCCATCAATTAACTTATTGGGCTAGACTCCCAATTTATTATTTGGACTTTAAACATGCAAATGCTTAATCATCCTTCACTAAGTCCATCATTGTGTCACACAAGACATTTCATGAACCTATCTTATCGATCATCAACAGCTCAATTTTAATTCAATTGAGTTACTCTCCTCATGCCACGTAAGCATTTGTAAAATAAATAATTCGCCGGCTCTATTTAAGATAATTTACGGGTATTACATTACTTATGCGTTAGCATTAAGATATTGTGCATAGTATGGTAATAAGGGTTGATCCCCCTAAGTACGAGAAGAAAAGTCCATAGTCTTATGATTGTTAAAGGTTTCAAGTATAAACACTTGATAACCTAGGACATAGTTCAAGGTCTTATGACCCTCAGAAGTTCTTCTGATTCTTGTTAGTCATTCTTGATTCAAAAGCTGAGTTTTCCTATTTTAGAAGTCTTTGATTCAGTTGTATGTTATTATTTCATTGTTATACTGTTATACTTGTGGGCAATCGTGCTCACTCTTGCGTAATAATAACATTACAGTTAAGAACGAAAGATCCGACGAACCTTCCACTAGTAAAGGCAAGGGCAAGATTAATAAGTGATGAAGACTTGTTGTTTATGTGATTATGTATTTACGTTTTAGACTTAATGTTATTTAAGACTTGTTATTTGTTTATGATTCCGCACAGATGTTTAAGGTTAGTTTAACCTGGGATTGTATTTATTATTATTCAGATGTTGTAACCCCATAAGGGGAAGATTTATTTTCTATCTATTGCATGGTTTGCATTTATTTTGGGTAGATAGATAGATGATATTTGTACAGCGAACACCAAATCCTGCAGAAATGGAAGTACCCGGATTTGGGGGTGTCACAGGTTGGTATCAGAGGTGTAGGTTATGAACCTTAGGTGGGGGAACAACTGTAACACCCTGAATTTTACGAAATAAAAGTATTCAATTTTTATAATTATTATTCTATTTAGTAAATGGTTAAATTAATAAAGGTTAAAGTTAAGGATGATATGTGAAAATTTTTCAAAGTATGCAAGTTGTCATAAAATACCCGATGGTAAAAGTATAATAATACGCGTGGTTGCATAGTTGCACACGATATTGATTATTGATGCTTACGTGAGAAATCACTCAGTTATACTCAATTATTGCTACAGTAATTGCTGCATCATAACTCTCATATTATTGATTCAGTTATTGTCATAGTATCATCTGCATAATATGATATATTATTTAATCAATAATTGAGACAATAAAGTTATTCATATTATTATTTGCAATATCGACAATATCTATAAATTCTGTCAAGGAGAGGTTTGGTCACCTAATTGTGCGCCAATAGGGAGGAATCCTTATTGGAAAGCCCCCTCTTTCCTAGGAATGACATGGTTGTTAAATATTGTGAGTTATAATATTAATGATGAATAAGTTCGTGTTGATTAAAGATGAAATTGATAGTTTCATTGTGTTGGGAATATTAGTGTTAGTGAAAACCGACATTTATTTCAATAATAATTGATGTCTGGAAGTTATATTGACAAATCGGGTAATTAATCGGATAAATGAGCAATTAATTGCTATTAATTCACATGATTATAACTATTTGTTCACATGTGTGTACTATTGAATCACATTCATTTACTATTAGGGGAGTTCGTGCAAGTTTGATAATACTTGCATTACTAAGTTAAAAATAGAGGTATAGATGAAGGTACTATACTGTAATTAGTTTTTTCACAAGATTATACTATTGAGTCACATGAATGAACTATTAATTCACATGATTTACTATTAGGGGAGGTGGTGCAAGTTTCATAATACTTCCAGGACTAAATTAAAAACGAAAGAAAAGTTGAAGGTTTTATACTGTAATATTTTGAGCCCAAAAACGTGCAATTATCGAAACTATATTTTCCTATAAATAGAAGCTTATTCTTCCTTCATTTCTCACCAATTCACTAAAGCTATAAAGCAATTATTATAGGGAGAAATTATAGAGAGAAAGAAGAAGAGAAGTTTGCTACCTCACTATTCCAGTATCCAATTTCTTCTAAGGTAAGGGATATTATTATTATAGTCAGGGGTATTATTATTTCGTATTTATGAAGAGAGTTATTTTCTTTTAATAATCGTAAGGGTTGTTATTCAATTCTTTATTATTATGTTGGAATAACCTGTCTATGCGAAGTACCGTATACATGGTGAAATTCTTTTATTATTCCATTCTTTATTATTCTGTTGGAATAACCTATCTGTGCGGTCTATCACATGCCTGGTGAATTCTGTTGTTATTCCATTCTTTATTATTCTGTTGGAATATCATGTATGTGCGAATTACGAATGACCTGGTTCCATTCTTTATTATTCTATTGGAATATCCTGTCTATGCGGATTACGCATGACCTGGTTCCATTCTTTATTATTCTGTTGGAATATCCTGTCTGTGCGGATTACGCATGACCTAGTTCCATTCTTTATTATTATTGGGAATAACTCGTCCATGCATGCATGGTTATCGCATGCCCGGTGAATTCTTCGTTATTCCATTCTTTATTATTCCATTAGAATAACCTGTCTATGTGGATTACCGCAGGCATGGTGAATGATCCTTCGTATTCATTCTTTATTAAATTGTGGAAATGATTTGTCTCGTGGATTACCGCATGGCGGTGAAAATCCATTTGCGATTTCAGAGATATTCTATTATACTCGTATGAGATATCATTTCTTTTGTACTCATCATGGAATATCTTTTTCTTTGGTATTTTTTTTACGAGTTACTATTCACGTGTTACTATTCACCTATTTACTACTCACTCTAGTATTATTGACTCGGGTATTCGGGGCACTTTTCGTGTCAGAGTACTATTCATGAGTTACTATTCACGGGTTACTATTCACCCAAATTACTATTCATCTAAATAGTATTCACTCTGGTATTTGGGGTACTTTTCATGTCGGGGTACTATTCACGAGGTATTATTCCCGAAGTACTATTCATATGGTACTATAGCGGGATACTATTTACCCAAAAAATATATTTCTTTTCTGTCCAAATTATTTTTGGTACATGAATATTATTCTTGAATTTTACTCCATAAAGCAGTATCATGTTGACAATTTGGATATTTTTAAACTCTAGATAAATTTAAAGTCATTAATATTTATCCTTGATTTTGTTTGATTAATGCTTATATCATTGTCATCATCCTCATGCTTATATTATGATGAAATTCATCTTTGGCTTACGTGCAAAGATGGTCTGTTGATTATTTGTTTTACAGTTGTATATCTTTGGCCCACGTGAAAAAATGAACTATTGATTGATGAGTATCTTTGGCTTATGTGCATAGATGAACTGTTTATTGGTATGATTATGACAAGGGTTCATTAGGTATAATCATGACCCGTAATGTTATAGATGATGTGGTAAAAGTCCTTATTGGCCCGTATTGCATTGATGGACAGTTTTATGTATGATTATAACCAGGGATTATTTGATATAATCATGACCATTGATTATTACATGAATATCCTTGGCCGTAGTGCAGGGATGATTCGATGATGTGGATTATTTATTAAGCCAAGTCTCAACGATAACATATTGATTATACACTTTTAAATTCGTAAAAGATAGTAGATATCATGCTCTACTTGACTCTTCTAAAATACAATTGTATGTCCTTAGCCTGTAGTGCAAAGATGAATTATTAATGAATATCTTTGGCCGTAGTGCAAAGATGAATTTATTAGTATGATTATGAGCATGAATTGTGATTTGGTATAACCATGATTTTTGATGTTTCAGGTGAAGATAGGTGATGAAAATTATCTTCGTCCTAGGTGCGAAGAGGAATTTAGAATCACAATTATGATTATGAGTTATTCATATGATTGTGGACAGGAATTGTTGATTGATGTTACAGGAATAAAACATAAATGGTGGACTTTTAACATGGAGAAAATAATAGACCTGATGGTCTATTTGACTCTTCTAATGGATTGCTCATTCCGATGCAACTATGGTTCAAAAGTTTTATGATCTACTATATGTTCTAAATCTCTGATTTATTACTGATGAAGGCTATTGATGATGTAAATTATCTTTAGTCATAATATTCTTTACTGGGCTAGTTGTGCTCACTCTTTTTGCTTCACAATTCCTTTCAGGTAATAAGAGTGTAGCTGGGTCGAGCAGGGGTAACAGGAGAATAGAACGGTGGTCTATAGCTGTTGAGGTTCTCCCTAAATAGTATGGAAATAATTTTATTGAGAACTTTAGATAAGTGTGTCATATTGTATACGTTATTTGATAATTAATTTTGGTGAACCGAATAGGGTGAGGTGAACCCAACTTTGGAAAGGTGTTTTGCACTATCATACAAGATGTCTAATGACATACAACCTCGTGTTATCATAAGACAGGGGTGTGGACATCCACGTGCTGAGTATATCTGCAAGCACTACCTATATGATCTTGGAGTTTGGTTGAAATATAATTTTCAATTATAGACAGTGGAGATAGTTATATGTCAAGAACAGAATCACCATTGGAAAGAACATGATAGTAATCTTCTCATTTTTCTTTGGGGTCTATTGAGTCAACCAAGGATAATTATCTGGACATATGATATCTATCATAACTTAGATTCATGGCCTCCTATGTACGAAGGTTTCTTTAAGCACTTCCCAAAGATTTTCATTTCTAAAATAGTTTTTGATTGTACTTTTATGTAAAGTACCATTGTAAGGTTGTGGTCGAGGCACCATGAGAGTTACATAAATTTGTATTAAAACTCACAGTTTAACTGTGTTCGTATTATGCACGACAGTTCAACAGTTGTATAAATGAAGTTTGTATTTGATTTTTTTTGTATGATATCTAGCGACTTTGAATGGGTCATGTGGACCTGTTTTGGGGGCGCCACAGTTGGTATCAGAGCTTAGGAATATGATCCCTAGCTGAGATGTGGGACTAGAACTAAGAGGGGAGCAACAGGTTAATCCTTCTCTAGTATGACCTACCTAAGCTTATGTGTTATTTAATTGGTCGGTCAGAATATAGGGATAATATGTGGCATGTCAATTAACCCTTATTTTGAAACTATATTCTAGAATGATATCTGAAATACAGGAGATGAGAAATGGGAAAATCATGATAGAGAGGAAATAATCGGGAAGGTACAATCTGAAAAAGAAAGTAAGGTATTCTCATCTCTTCGAACTATTAGGGACGTAAATTTCGAGGGCAAAATTTCATAAGGAGGGGGGGTTGTAAGACCCCAAATTTTATGAAATGAAAGTATTCAATTTTTATAATTATTAATCTATTTTGTAAATTGTTAAATTGATAAAGGTTAAAGTTAAGGATGATATTTGAAAAATTTTCAAAGTATGCAAGTTGTCATAAAATACCTGATGGTAAAAGTACAGTAATACGCGTGGTTGCATAGTAGCACACAATATTGATTATTGATGCTTACGTGAGAAATAACTCAGTTATACTCAATTATTGCTACAGTAATTGCTGCATCATATCTCTCATATTATTGATTCAGTTATTATCACAGTATCATCTGCATAATATGATATATTATTAATTCAATAATTGAGACGATAAATTTATTCATATTATTATTTGTAATATTGACAATGTCTAGAAGTTCTGTCAAGGAGAGGTTTGGTCACCTAATTGTGCGCCAATAAGGAGGAATCCTTATTGGAAAGCCGTCTCTTTCTTGGGAATGACCTACTTGTTAAATATTGTGAGTTATAATATTAATGATGAATAAGTTCGTGTTGATAAAAGATGAAATTGATAGTTCCATTGTGTTGGGAATATTAGTGTTACGGGAAACCGACATTTATTTCGATAATAATGGATGTTTGGAAGTTATATTGACCAATCGGGTAATTAATCGGATATATGAGCAATGAATTGCTATTAATTCACATGATTATAACTATTTGTTCACACGTGTGTACTATTGAATCACATTCATTTACTATTAGGGGAGTTGGGTGCAAGTTTGATAATACTTGCATGACTAAGTTAAAAATGGAGGTATAGATGAAGGTATTATAATGTAATTAGTTTTTTCACATGATTATACTATTGAGTCACGTGAATGAACTATTAATTCACATGATTAACTATTAGGGGAGGTGGTGCAAGTTTGATAATACTTTCAGGACTAAATTAAAAATGAAAGAAAAGTTGAAGGTATTATACTATAATATTTCGAGCCCCAAAATGTGCAATTATTGAAACTATATTTTCCTATAAATAGAAGCTCATTCTTCTTTCATTTCTCACCAATTCACTAAAGCTATAGAGCATTTATTATAGAGAGAAATTATAGAGAGAAAGAAGAAGAGAAGTTTGCTACCTCACTATTATAGTATGCAGTTTCTTCTAAGGTAAGGGATATTATTATTATTATAGTAAGGGATATTATTCTTTCGTATTCATGAAGAGAGTTATTTTCTTTCAATACTCGTAAGGGTTGTTATTCCATTCTTTATTATTATGTTGGAATAACCTGTCTATGCGAAGTACCGCATACGTGGTGAAATTTTTCTGTTATTCCATTCTTTATTATTCTGTTGGAATAACATGTCTGTGCGTTCTACCGCATGCCTGGTGAATTATGTTGTTATTCCATTCTTTATTATTCGTTGGAATATCTCGTCTGCAAGGATTATGCATGACCGGTTCCATTCTTTATTATTCGTTGGAATATCCTCGTCTCATGCGGATTACGCATTGACCTAGTTCCATTCCTTATTATTCATTTGGGAATAACTCATGTCATTTTGGCCTATCGCATGCCTGGTGAATTCTTCTATTATTCCATTCTTTATTATTCTGTTAGAATAACCTGTCTATGTGTATTACCGCAGGCATGGTGAATGATCTTTCGTATTCATTCTTTATTAAATTGTGGAAATGATTTGTCTACGTGGATTACCGCATGGCGGGTGAAAATCCATTTGCAGTTTCATATATTCTATTATACTCGTATGAGATATCATTTCTTTTGTACTCATCATGGAATATCATTTTCTTTGGTATTTTTTTATGAGTTACTATTCACGGGTTACTATTCACCCAGTTATTGTTCACTCTAGTATTATTCACTCGGGTATTCGGGGCACTTTTCGTGTTGGAGTACTATTCACGAGTTACTATTCATGGATTACTATTCACCCAAATTACTATTCATCCAAATATTATTCTCTCAGGTATTTGGGGTACTTTTCATGCTGGGGAACTATTCACAATGTACTATTCCCGAAGTACTATTCATAAAGTACTATAGCAGGATACTATTTAGCCGAAAAATATATTTCTTTTCTGTTCAAATTATTTTTGGTACATAAATATTATTCTTGAATTTTACTCCACAAAGCAGTATCATGTTAACAATTTGGATATTTTTAAACTCTGGATAAATTTAAAGTCTTTAATATTTATCCTTGATTTCGTTTGATTAATGCTTATATCATTGTCATCATCTTCATGTTTATATTATGATGAAAGTCATCTTTGGCTTACGTGCAAAGATGCACTATTGATTATTGGTTTTACAGTTGTATATCTTTGGCTACGTGCAAAGATAGACTGTTGATTATTGGTTTTATAGTTGTATATCTTTGGCTCATGTGCAAAGATGAACTATTGATTGATGAGTATCTTTGGCTTATGTGCATAGATGAACTGTTTATTGGTATGATTATGACAAGGGCTCATTCGGTATAATTATGACCATTGATGATTAAATGAATATCCTTTGCCGTAGTGCAGGGATGATGCTATGATGCGGATTATTTATTAAGTCGAGTCTCAACAATAACATATTGATTATACACTTTTAAATTCGTAAAAGATAGTAGATATAATGCTCTACTAGACTCTTCTAAAATACAGTTATATGTCTTTGGCCTGTAGTGCAAAGACGAATTGTTAATGAATATCTTTGGTTGTAGTGCAAAGATGAATTTATTAGTATGATTATGAGCAGGAATTGTGATTTGGTATAACCATGATTTTTGATGTTTCAGGTGAAGATAGGTGATGAAAATTATCTTCGTCCTGGGTGCGAAGAGGAATTTAGAATCACAATTATGATTATGAGTTATTCATATGATTGTGGACAGGAATTGTTTATTGATGTTACAGAAATAAAACATTATTGGTGGACTTTTAACATGGAGAAAATAATAGACCTGATGGTCTATTTGACTCTTCTAATGGATTGCTCGTTCCGCTGCAACTATGGTTGAAACGTTTTATGATCTACTATATGTTCTAAATCTCTGATTTATTACTGATGAAGGCTATTGAAGATGTAAATTATCTTTAGTCATGATATTCTTTACTGGGTTAGTTGTGCTTACCCTTTTTGCTTCACAATTATTTTTAGGTAATAATAGTGTAGCTGGGTCGAGCGGGGGTAACAAGAGAATAGAACGGTGGTTTATAGCTGTTGAGGTTCTCCCTAAATAGTATGGAAATAGTTTTATTGAGATCTTTAGATAAATGTGTCGTATTGTATACGTCATTTGATATTTAATTTTGGTGAACCGAATAGGGTGAGGTGAACCCAAATTTGGAAGGGTGTTTTGCCACTATCATACAAGATGTCTAATGACATAAAACCTCGTGTTATCATAAGACAGGGTTGTGCACATCCACTTGCTGAGTATATCTACGAGCACTACCTATATGATCTTGGAGTTTGGTTGAAATATAATTTTCAATTGCAGACAGTGGAGATAGTTATAAGTTAAGAGAAGACTCACCATTGGAAAGAACATGATAGTAATCTTCTCATTTTTCTTTGAGGTCTATTGAGTCAACCAAGGATAACTTAGATTTGGGTATAATCATGACCATCTTATTTGGACATATGATATCTATCATAACTTAGATTCATGGCCTCTTATGTACGAAGGTTTCCTTGAGCACTTCACAATGATTTTAATTTCTGAAATAATTTTTGATTGTACTTTTATGTAAAGTACCATTGTAAGGTTGTGGTCGAGGCACCATGAGAGTTACATACATTTGTATTAAAACTCACAGTTTAACTGTGGTCGTATTCTTCACGATAGTTCAACAGTTGTATAAATCAAGTTTGTATTTGATTTTTATAGTATGATATCTGGCGAATCAGAATGGGTCGTGTGGACCTATTTTGGGGGCGTCACAACAACCTTAGGTAGTAGCCTTGTAGGAGATCGAGAACATAGTGATTGAAAACTCTTATCGAGTTCTAAGAAATAAATTCCTTAATTTATTAAAGATAATAAAAGACTTTATGTGCTTATGTGATAAACTTATGTGCTCACGAGTATCGATTAGTAATCTAAAACTTAAAATTGTGTTGTCAGGATGTTGGATGTTGGAGGAACTAGTCGAGCTGGGGAGGAGGAAACCTGAGTACCTATGGAGGAGGAGCCCCGAGACATTCATGTCGTCTGGGAGCAGTTGGTACAGAGAGAGCCATCTCCGTAGATCACTGTTGTTGGTCAGGAGTATGAGCCTGAGACTGATCCAGAGGAGGATTCTGAGGAAGAAGAGGAGGAAGAGGAGTTCCCACCTAACTCCATCGATGGTGAGATGTATGATGCGCTTTATGATCTTAACATAGAGTTACGAGACACTATTCAAGAGCTGAAGGAGAGTACTGTTATTCAGCATATTACCATCGAGCAGAAGGATAGGGACATTGTGACTCTTCACACACGTTTAGGAAACGTGGAGTGGGATTTGGTTCATGAGAAGGGTTAAACCGAGTAGAAGTCCGAAGAAATAGAGAAGTTGAAGAAGGAACTGAAAGAGAACTCAGAAAGGCTGACCATAGCAGAGGAGGGCTGGGTAAGAGAGTCACGTCGTGCTAATCTTGTAGAAGAGGATTGTCATGCGAAGAAGGCTAAGCTTGGGAAGACGTACTCTACACTTAAAAAATGCAATGGATGAGGTCTAGGATCGAGTTATGAGATACACAATCCAATTTGAAGGACTACCATCGTATATGCTAGATCGCAGGACGATGTCCCGCTTCATGTAAGAGGAACGTGGCAAGTCTATTCAGCGCCATAACAGGCAGTGATAGGATTAGTTTAATTATGTGAAAACCTATCTGGTAGTTAAAGATGTAAATTCCAATGTGTTTATAAACAAAGGAATATTTTAATGTTTTAAATCCTATAGATTCTTTATCTCGGGATAGTTGATGTAAATAGCAGTGATACTATCGTATGATGTTAAAACTTTTGATTTGAATAAAATGTCAAAGTTTATTTGAGATAATGTGTTAAGTGAATTATGATTAAATGTTTTAGTTAAGCCTTAAATGTTTAAGGGATTGAATAAAAACCTAATAAGCGAATATTCTTAACAGAAATATGCCGCCTAGAAGAAGACAAAACCGTCAACAAGCTCAAGGAGAACCGATGAATAACAACAATGACGCCAATGCTAACCCTGTTTTGCAATTGGTGAACCTATTAGCTGGAGCAATTCACAATCAACCACAAGCTCCACCGAATACATCATTCAAGGATTTCAAGGCGGTGGGACCGCCAGAGTTTAAGGGCTCCATAAACCCGATCGAAGCTCAAACCTGGGTTATGGAGATGGAGAAGGTGTTTGATGTCGCCAGAGTAAGAGTAGACTAGAAAACCACATACGCAACATTCAGGCTGAAATCCGAAACCAGTTATTAGTGGCAGGGAAACAAAGTAAGGGGAGGAGAAGGTGTGATAACCTGGGAGAGATTCAAGGAGATGTTCTTCGAGATGTATTTTCTGACCAGCTCGCAGAACCAAATAGAGGTTTAGTTTCTGGAGTTGAAACAAGGGGAATATATCCGTAGCAGATTATATGGCAAGATTCAACGAGTTGGATAGGTTCGCCACATATCAAGTGCATACTGACGAGAGAAAGGCAAGACATTTCGAGCAGGGACTGAAGCCCTGGTTGTATAACAAGGTGTCAATGTTCTAATTGAACACTTTTGTTGGAGTGTTAGAGAATGCCATACTCGCTGAAGGTGGAAACGATGCGGTAACTAAATATAATCAGGATCAGAAGAAGAAAAAGAGTGAAAATGAAGGAATTAACAAGACTGGTGGAAGTAGCACAGGAGGTAGAAATAATCAGAAGAGAAAGTGGTCTGATAACTCGTCAATTGGAAATCAACAAGGAGGGCACAAAAAGAAGATCGAAGCATGCCCAACCTGCGGGAAAGCTCATCTGGGAGTTTTCATGAAGGGAAAACGAGTATGCTACAATTGTGGTCAGGAAGGCCACATAGCACCTAACTATCATAACCCAAAGAAGGGTTCCTGCTTCACTTGTGGCTCAAAGGATCATCTTGCAACCAACCAACCGACCGCCAGAACATTCAACATGACAGTACAGGATGCAGTGCAGTCTCGTGATGTGGTGTCAGGTATCATTTCGATTAATAGAGTTAATGCTTATGTATTATTTGACTCGGGTGCTACTTGTTTATTTATATCCGATGACTTTGCTAAGAACTTAGAATTGCTTAAGGAGGAGTTAGAATACCCCATGAACATAGAAATTGTGAATAAAGAAATAATCTGTGTTAAGTACGTATATAGGAACTGTAGAGTGAATATTAAGGGTAATATCATGAATGTAGATCTTATCCGTATTCGACTTGGAGAATTTGATGTTGTCTTGGGTATGGACTGGTTATCCAATTATGGGCGATAATTGATTGCTAGAAAAAGTGTATTAACCTTATAACTCCGTCAAATGTTGTGTTTTATGGTAGCAAGTCGCCTAGACAAACGAGTTGTCTGACGATGATGCAGGCCATGAAGATGTTAAGACAAGGCTGTGTAGGATATCTAGCTTATATAGTCGACAGTCATAAAGAGAATCCAATATTAGAGGAGATACCAGTAGTGAGGGATTTTGCAGACGTATTTTTGGACGATTTTCTAGGACTTCCACCAGATGGATCAGTTGAATTTGTGATCGATTTGGCTCCAGGAACGACTCTAATATCAAAGGCACTGTACCGAATGACATGGGTGGAGATGAAAGAATTGATGGTTCAACTACAAGAATTACTGGACAAGAAGTATATCCAACTGACCGTATCACCGTGGGGAGCGCCGTTTTTAATCGTGAAGAAGAAGGATGAGACAATGCGGCTCTGCATCGACTATAGAGAACTGAATAAGGTCACAATTAAGAATAGATATCCATTACCGAGAATCGACGACCTGTTCGATCATTTAAAGGGAACAATATACTTTTCAAAGATAGACTTGATGAGTGGTTATCATCAACTGAAGGTGAAACCAGAGGATGCACCGAAGACAGCATTCAGAACATGATATAGTCACTACGAATTTTTGGTAATGTCATTTGGTCTAACGAATGCTCCTGCAGCATTTATGGGCTTAATGAATAGAGTGTTCAAGCCATTTTTAGACAAATTCGTAGTGGTATTTATAGATGATATTTTGGTATATTCGAAAACCAAGGAAGAACATGAAGAGAATTTGAGGGTGACGTTAGAGACATTGAGAAAGGAGAAGTTATATGCTAAGTTTTCGAAATGTGAATTCTAGATTAAAAGAGTACAATTTATTAGACATGTGATCGATAAGGACGAAATTTCGGTGGAACCCTCCAAGGTCGAAGCTGTGATTAACTGGGATCAGCCGAAGACGCTGTCAGAAGTAAGAAGTTTTCTTAGATTGGCAGGTTATTATAGAAGATTCATTCAGCACATTTCCAAGATCGCAACTCCGTGTACAAATTTGACTAGGAAATCGGTGAAATTTGTTTGGACGGAGAAGTGTGAGGAAAGCTTTCAAGAATTAAAGAAAAAGTTGAGTACAACACCTGTGTTATCTCTTCCGGATGATACAGGAAATTTTGTGGTTTATAGTGATGCAACACATAAAGGACTTGGTTGTGTGCTTATGCAGAAGAGAAGAGTCATTGCGTATGCATCACGACAATTGAAGGATTATGAGAAGGGGTATCTGACCCACGACTTGGAGTTAGCTGCAGTGGATTTTGCTTTGAAAATCTGGAGGCACTATCTCTATGGAGAGAAGTGTGAAATATATACAGACCACAAGAGTCTGAAATATATTTTTACACAGAAGGACTTGAACATACGCCAAAGAAGGTGGTTGGAGTTAATTAAGGACTACAATTGTGAGATTCTATACCATCCGTGTAAGGTAAATGTTGTGACACCCCCAAAATAGGTATACATCACCCATCTTGAGTCGCCAAATACATGGTACAAAATTCAAATACAACTTAATAATACAACTATCGTGTAACATAAGACAAAACATAAACTCAGAGTTTTAAAACAAATATTATCTTCTAGACAGTATTCAACTCAAATGGAGTCCTCAATACATTTATTATCACACTATTTCATAGAATAGTGAGGACTACTAATGTTATCATCTGGATCGTCACTCTGTTCCCCGACTAGTCTTGGCTACGTTCTCATTTCCTGAATAGGACAATGAAAGAAAAAGGGTGAGCTCAACTAGCCCAGTAAGAAATATTATGACCAAGATAAAGTAGAATAATTTATCATTATCCTTCAACAATGTTAAACTGATAAAATATAACAAACATCAAGTTTAACTGCAGCGGAACAAGCAATCTATTAGAAGAGTCAAGTAGAGCATAAAATCTATTATCTTCTATGATTTAAAAGGTTTTTCATCACTTTTATCATTTGAGACTCAAATTTTAATAAATAATCCACATCATCGAATCACCCCCACTACTACGATGATATTCTTTAGTATTACGACCACAAATTATCCATGCACTACCGGCCTAGGATATTCGTGTATTCATCAATGGTCATGATCATGCTAACAACTGTCCATCAATGCACTACGGGTCTATGATGACTTTTACCACATCATTTGTAACATTACGGTCATGATTATACTGAATAATCCCTGGTCATAATCATACCAAGTCCATCTATGCAATACAGGCCACATATGACTTTCAACATAATATAAACATGAGGATGATGACAATGATATAAGAATTCAATAAAATAAGTTAAAGGATAAATTTTTAAAGATTTATAATTTAATTTATCCAAAAAACAATAACGTCTAAATTGTAAAAATGATACTGCTTTGTGGAGTAAAATTCAAGAATGAAGATCAAAACATGGATACAATCAAAGATAGTAACCATAATAGACATCTGGGATGAAAAAAAGAAAATTTCATTTTTCCGGTGAATAGTTCTGTATTAATGAATAATGTTGTATACGTGAATAGTGTCGTATACGTGAATAGTAACCTCGACATAAAAAGGTAGAAATTCCACAATAAAATTCATATCAATATTTTGGCATAATTGTAAGACCCTGAATTTTACGAAATGAAAGTATTCAATTTTTATAATTATTATTCTATTTAGTAAATGGTTAAATTGATAAAGGTTAAAGTTAAGGATGATATGTGAAACTTTTTCAAAGTAAGCAAGTTGTCATAAAATACCCGATGGTAAAAGTACATTAATACGCGTGGTTGCATAGTAGCACACGATATTGATTATTGATGCTTACGTGAGAAATCACTTAGTTATACTCAATTATTGTTACAGTAATTGATGCATCATATCTCTCATATTATTGATTCAGTTATTGTCACAGTATCATCTGCATAATATGATATATTATTAAATGAATAATTGAGACGACAAAGTTATTCATATTGTTATTTGCAATATTGACAATGTCTAGAAGTTCTGTCAAGGAGAGGTTTGGTCAACTAATTGCGCCCCAATAGGGAGGAATCCTTATTGGAAAACCCCCTATTTCCTAGGAACGACCTAGTTGTTAAATATTGTGAGTTATAATATTAATGATGAATAAGTCCGTGTTGATAAAAGATGAAATTGATAGTTCCATTGTGTTGGGAATATTAGTGTTAGGGGAAACCGACATTTATTTCGATAATAATTGATGTCTGGAAGTTATATTGACCAATCGGGTAATTAATTGGATATATGAGCAATGAATTGCTATTAATTCACATGATTATAACTATTTGTTCACATGTGTGTACTATTGAATCACATTCATTTACTATTAGGGGAGTTGGTGCAAGTTTGATAATACTTGCATAACTAAGTTAAAAATGGAGGTATAGATGAAGGTATTATAATGTAATTAGTTTTTTCACATGATTATACTATTGACTCACATGAATGAACTATGAATTCACATGATTAACTATTAGGGGAGGTGGTGCAAGTTTCATAATACTTCCAGGACTAAATTAAAAATGAAAGAAAAGTTGAAGGTATTATACTATAATATTTTGAGCCCCAAAACGTTAAATTATTAAAACTATATTTTCCTATAAATAGAAGCTCATTCTTCCTTCATTTCTCACTAATTCACTAAAGCTATAGAGCAATTATTATAGAGAGAAATTATAGAGAGAAAGAAAAAGAGAAGTTTGTTACCTCACTATTCCAGTATCTAGTTTCTTCTAAGGTAGGGGATATTATTATTATAGTAAGGGGTATTATTCTTTCGTATTCATGAAGAGAGTTATTTCCTTTCAATACTCGTAAGGGTTGTTATTCCATTCTTTATTTTTATGTTGGAATAACTCGCATACATCTGCAATCTGCATACATGGTGAAATTCTTCTATTATTCCATTCTTTATTATTCTGTTGGAATAACCTGTCTGTGCGGTCTATCGCATGCCTGGTGAATTCTGTTGTTATTCCATTCTTTATTATTCTATTAGAATATCTTGTCTCTGCGGATTACGCATGACCTGGTTCTATTCTTTATTATTCTATTGGAATATCTTGTCTGTGTGGATTACACATGACCTGGTTCCATTCTTTATTATTTTGTTGGAATATCCTGTCTGTGCGGATTACGCATAACCTGGCTCCATTCTTTATTATTACATTTGGGAATAACACATGCATGCGGTCTATCGCATGCTCGGTGAATTCTTACGTTATTCCATTCTTTATTATTCCATTGGAATAACCTGTCTATGTGGATTACCGCAGGCATGGTGAATGATCCTTCATATTCATTCTTTATTAAATTGTGGAAATGATTTGTCCACGTGGATTACCGCATGGCGGGTGAAAATCCTTTTGCAGTTTCGTATATTCTATTATACTCGTATGAGATATCATTTCTTTTGTACTCATCATGGAATATCTTTTTCTTTGGTATTTTTTTTACGAGTTACTATTCACGTGTTACTATTCACCTATTTACTACTCACTCTAGTATTATTGACTCGGGTATTCGGGGCACATTTCGTGTCAGAGTACTATTCATGAGTTACTATTCACGGGTTACTATTCACCCAAATTACTATTCATCTAAATAGTATTCACTCTGGTATTTGGGGTACTTTTCATGTCGGGGTACTATTCACGAGGTATTATTCTCGAAGTACTATTCATATGGTACTATAGCGGGATACTATTTACCCAAAAAATATATTTCTTTTCTGTCCAAATTATCTTTGGTACGTGAATATTATTCTTGAATTTTACTCCATAAAGCAGTATCATGTTGACAATTTGGATATTTTTAAACTCTGGATAAATTTAAAGTCATTAATATTTATCCTTGATTTTGTTTGATTAATGCTTATATCATTGTTTTCATCCTCATGCTTATATTATGATGAAATTCATCTTTGGCTTACGTGCAAAGATGGTCTGTTGATTATTTGTTTTACAGTTGTATATCTTTGGCTCACGTGGAAAAATGAACTATTGATTGATGAGTATCTTTGGCTTATGTGCATAGATGAACTGTTTATTGGTATGATTATGACAAGGGATCATTCGGTATAATCATGACACGTAATGTTATAGATGATGTGGTAAAAGTCCTTATTGGCCCGTATTGCATTGATGGACAGTTATATATATGATTATAACAAGGGATTATTCGATATAATCATGATCATTGATGATTACATGAATATCCTTGGCCGTAGTACAGGGATGATTCGATGATGTGGATTATTTATTAAGCCAAGTCTCAATGATAACATATTGATTATACACTTTTAAATTCGTAAAAGATAGTAGATATCATGTTCTACTTGACTCTTCTAAAATACAATTATATGTCTTTAGCCTGTAGTGCAAAGATGAATTATTAATGAATATCTTTGGCCGTAGTGCAAAGATGAATTTATTAGTATGATTATGAGCAGGAATTGTGATTTGGTATAACCATGATTTTTGATGTTTCAGGTGAAGATAGGTGATGAAAATTATCTTCGTCCTAGGTGCGAAGAGGAATTTAGAATCACAATTATGATTATGAGTTATTTATATGATTGTGGGCAGGAATTGTTGATTGATGTTACAGGAATAAAACATAAATGGTGGACTTTTAACATGGAGAATATAATAGACCTGATGGTCTATTTAACTCTTCTAATGGATTGCTAGTTCCGCTGCAACTATGGTTGAAAAGTTTTATCATCTACCATATGTTCTAAATCTCTGATTTATTACTAATGAAAGCTATTGATGATGTAAATTATCTTTAGTCATGATATTCTTTACTGGGCTAGTTGTGCTCACCCTTTTTGCTTCACAATTCTTTTTAGGTAATAAGAGTGTAGCTGGGTTAAGCGGGGGTAACAGGAGAATAGAACGATGGTTTATAGCTGTTGAGGTTCTCCTTAAATAGTATGGAAATAATTTTATTGAGAACTTTAGATAAGTGTGTCGTATTGTATACGTCATTTGATATTTAATTTTGGTGAACCGAATAGGGTGAGGTGCACCCAACTTTGGAAGGGTGTTTTGCCACTATCATACAAGTTGTCTAATGACATACAATCTCATGTTATCATAAGACAAGGTTGTGCACATCCACTTGCTGAGTATATCTACGAGCACTACCTATATGATCTTGGAGTTTGGTTGAAATATAATTTTCAATTGCACACAGTGGAGATAATTATATGTCAATAAAAGACTCACCATTGGAAAGAACATGATAGTAATCTTCTCGTTTTTCTTTGGGGTCTATTGGGTCAACCAAGGATAATTCTCTGGACATATGATATCTTTCATAACTTAGATTCATGGCCTCCTCTGTACGAAGGTTTCCTTGAGCACTTCCCAAATATTTTAATTTCTAAAACAGTTTTTGATTATACTTTTATGTAAAGTACCATTGTAAGGTTGTGGTCGAGGCACCATGAGAGTTACATACATTTGTATTAAAACTCACAGTTTAACTGTGGTCGTATTCTTCACGATAGTTCAATAGTTGTATAAATGAAGTTTGTATTTGATTTTTATAGTATGATATCTGGCGACTCAGAATGGGTTGTGTGGACCTATTTTGGGGGTGTCACAATAATATTATTGAAGAAAATAATATCATTTACGAAGAAAATAACATCCCTTACCTCAAAATAACAGTAGTTCTGATCGGAATATTAGATGTAAAGCCGAAGAAAACTTGCACTGAATAGCAACTCTCAAAGTATCTAAATACTCACAAAAATACGCTCGATAGAGAGAAAGAAAACTTGTTTCTGGTGTGAGTTTCAAATCTAACATAAGCGCCTATTTATAGGAAAATGCTAGAACGCCATAGAAGACTAAAATAATAAAATATTATTATTTCTTTCTTTTTTTCTACGCATGCCAGCCGTCCAAGACCAGCATGCCAATTCTAAAAACCAATAGTGTAGCCCACATGTTGAAAACAAAAGTGGATCCCACCCAATTTTAATAAAAATTATTTTATTTTCTGAAACTTCAGTAATTCATAATAAATAGCCCTTTTATCAGAAAAATACGAATTTTATGTCCATTCAACACAAAATCGAATTCTCTACAACTTTGAAGCTTTAAGTTTTTCCAAATTCCAGATAAAAAATATCCGAAATCCATAAAAGGATGATTTTTAACACATCTTAAAATTCATAACAAATCATATGTTAATTTTTAACGGTTCAAAATTTGTGGACATATACTCAACTTATATATGTATAACATATCCAAAAATCACAACGATCCAACGGTCGGATCAAAATTATAACTCACGCAATAGACCTTTACGAACACTGATTTGATTTTTAGAACCTCCAATCTGACAAAATATTGATAAAATACCTCAACATTAATTCCATCATTTATAACCACATAAAATAAATATTTTCCTATCCATCATTTATGTCCACATAAAATAAATATTTCCTTATCATATAAATTAATAATTAATTATTCACAAATAATATTATAGAACAATGACAATAATGCTGCCGGTAGTTCCTAGGAAAGGGGCTTTCCGATAAGGATTTCTCCTTACTGGCGCGCAATTAGGTGACCAAACCTCTCCTTGACAGAACTTTATATATACATTGCCAATAATGCTATCTAATAATATTATTCAAATAATATGAATTATTGATTTGATAATGGGAAATATTGTGTAGTGACAATTGTTGAAACAACAATAATATAAAATATCAACGCAGCAATTATTGAATCAATAAAATAAAATATTGAACAGTAATTACTGTAATAATTATTGAGTAAAACTAAATGACTTCTCACGTAAGCACCAATAATCAATACCGTGTGCTACTATGCAACCACGCGTATTATTGTACTTTTACTACTAGGTAGTTCAACAGTTATCAATAAAACTTTCGCCGTTATTTTCATAGAAAGATATTTCTGTCATTTTCTCATTCCGACAATAATTTCGTTGTGGGGTCAACCAATGATTATGCCGTCGTACGGATATTCCCTGACAAAAAGAATATTCCCCGACCAATCGAATATTTTTTAACCACTTGCTTACTCTTCAAAATTTAAAAAAATTACCCACAACTATAAATTATATCAAATCCACACCAAAATATAAAAAAACTATTTCAAGAAAATTAAATATTTATTCATAAAATTTGGGGTCTCACAAATGTGGTTGCCGACGCCTTAAGTAGAAAGGGTCGGGAGAAACTGGTGATGTTAACCGCTCAAGAGGAGCTAATTTCAGCAATGGAAAAGCTGGAATTGGAAGTGAAGTATCCTATAGAGAATGATGACAAGCTGTTTCAGATGCAATCTAGTACAACTCTACTGGATAAAGTTAAGGAGGCTCAACTTCAGGATGACGAATGTAAAATGGTGAAAAAGAAGATATTCGAAGGAACCGAATCAAGATGGATAAAGAATGAATACTTAGATTTGAGAGTAGAATTTGGGCATCGCCAGTACCAGAGATTAAGGAAGAAATTTTGAGCGAGGCTCATAACTCACGATATTCGATTCACCCTGATAGTACCAAGATGTACTAAGATCTTCGATAACATTTATGGTGGCCGAAATTAAAACGAGAGGTTGCAGAATGTGTTTCCAAGTGTCTGACATGTCAGAAAGTGAAAGAAAAACATCAGAGGCCGAGTGGGTTACTACAACCTTTAGAAATTCCAGAATAGAAATGGGAACATATTATGATGGATTTTATGGTTGGCCTTCCGATAACTCAGAAAGGCTACGACGCAGTATGGGTTATCGTTGACCGACTGACAAAATATGCACACTTCCTTCAGATCAAAATCAGGTTTAACTTAGATCAGTTGGCTAGGTTATATGTGAAAAAATTGTTTCGAGGCACGGAGTCCCGGTGTTAGTTGTCTCAAATAGAGATCCGCGCTTTACGTCGAAACTTCTGGAAACGTCTACAGGAATGCATGGGTACACAGTTGCGAATGAGCACAACATATCACTCTCAGACAGATGGACAGAGTGAAAGAATAATTCAGACATTAGAAGACATGTTAAGAGCTTTTATAATGGACTTTAAAGGAAATTGGGATGATCATCTACCGCTTGTAGAGTTCGGCTACAACAACAGTTACCATGCTAGTATTGGCATGTTTCCTTATGAAGCGTTATACGGCAGAAAGTGCAGAACTCCGCTATACTGGGATGAAGTTGGTGAAAGACAATTACTAGGCCCGGAATTGGTACAGCAGACAGCAGAAATACTCAAAGTGATCCGAACAAGACTGATAGCAACTCAAGATAGACAGAAGAAATACGCCGATCCACACCGTAAAAATTTTGAGTTTGAATCGGGTAGTTATGTGTTCTTAAAGGTCTCTCCCTGGAAGGAAAAGATCAGGTTCGGAAAGAAAGGGAAATTAAGCCCAAGATTCATTGGACCCTTTGAGGTACTGCGAAGAATCGGAGAAGTTGCATATGAGATAGCCTTACCTCCAGCACTCGAGAATGTTCACAATGTCTTCCATGTTTCAGTTCTGCGACCCTACAAACCCGATTATAAACATGTGATTGAATATGAACCCCTACATTTTGAAAAAAACTTATCTTACGAAAAAATTCTTGTTCAGATTGTCAATCCAAAAGAACAAGTTCTAAGAAATAAAGGAATACCTTTTGTTAAGGTAATTTGGAGGAACCACAATGCTGAAGAAGCTACGTGGGAACTTGAAGAGAATATGATGAAGAATTATCCTTATTTATTTACTTAATTTATGTGTAAGCGATTCGGGGATATAATCTTTGTAAGGGGGGGAGAGAATGTAACAGGACAAATTATTTGAGTTGTGATTCTGAGGACAAAATCCTTTTAAGGGGGGAAAGATGTGACAAACGAGATTTTATAACTTAATTTTAATATTTATTAGATTAAATAAATATTTTTTGATTATTTAATTATTAGATTAAATAATTAATTGATGAAGTTGTGGTAGATTAATTTAATTATATGTGTTATATTTATTAAATTATTGTGAGAATTTTATTATTCAAGTATGTAATTATGTGAGCTTATTGAATTAAAAGAAATATTTAATAAGCCTAATATTATTTTAACTAATTTAATAATTAATTAGAGAATTAATAATTCGAGATAATTGATAAATGAGAAAATTAATTATGTGACTATGTGACGTAATGAGAAGTTATAATATTTTATTTAAATTAAATAAAATAAGATATTTGAATTATTATATAATTGGGTATGACATGATTAAACTATATTATAAGAAATTAATTAAATTAAATAGAAATAGTCTTTTAGTGGTTAGCCAAATAGAGCCCTATTGGGAGTTGGGTTAACTGACCACCATGCCCATTCATATACGCATCAGATTTACTATTATTTCACGTATGTTATATTTTAAAAACAAAAACTTGAGAGCTCAGAGAGAACTTTGAGAATCAGTTAGATTAATGGAGAAGAATTGTTGAGAAAATTGTGAGTGTGATTGAAGAAGTATCTGAGAAAGGATCATCTCTATTAATCTACTCATCTACGCTTTGGGTAATCTCTTCAACCCAATTTTTATTCACGTCATTTAAAAGTTTTCATGAAAATGGCTTTCAAGTTTTGTTAAAATCTCTGTAATTGGAAATTGTATTGACTATATGGATATATATGTGATAAATATGCTAGCATAACATGTTTTTACTATATATTCATGTTTTCATAAAAATATGTCGTATATTGTTACAGAATATAGAAATATGGCCATATAGCCCTTACACGTAAATTTAATACGTCAACCATATATTGTCCCTAAATTTTACATTGTTATATAATTATGCATGTTAAAACGAAGAAAATAAACTTCGAATGGACGGATTTGGTGTTATAACGAACCCGTGGTGTTAATTTTTAGGTTTTGTGTTCAAAACCTTCAAGAACATCAAGAACAATTAAATTACATGTTTTGATTCTGTAAATTATGTGTTTTAACATGATAAAATCATGCTAGAATGGTTGAATAATGATTATGTGTATAAAATAATGTCTGGGTATGTCTAACTTCATGTATGGATAAAGAAAATTAGTAGAAATTGGCATGTTCTACAATTTTCGCGAACTGAAATTCTGGTTCTGATTCGCCGCAGTGCCGGATGCAGGCACAAGAATCGCGCCGCATCGCGAGCCATGCCTCAGCGCCATTGTCCAAGCCGCAGCGCTGGCCACGTCGCAGCGCCGAGAACATGCTTGATGGTGGCACCGCAGTGCCACTCTGCAGTTTGTTCAAGAATGAGCATTTTAGTGGTTTTATTTTAAGGACTGTAATTGCAAACTAATTTAATGAACATAAAAAATGTGTTAGTCATATAATGTGGTAATTAAATAGATCATTAACATGTCAATAACACATTTATGTGTGAATTGAATTATTGAACGCATGGTTAGCTTATTGTGCATAAAGTGTAAATTATGTGTCAATGAGTGTAGTAATTTGACTAAATATGGTCATAATCAGAGGTAGACAAAGAGAATGAACTTGTGATGACTAGTTACATTATAATTAACTGGTATTGTGAATGTAAATGATATGTAGGATTAAATTAAGGAACGCGTATAAATTAACGTGTAATCTATGCACGAGGCAAGTTTCCTAACCCTACTCGTTATCATTATATAAGTTTATAAGTTTATCTCTTTACATCGAGCAAATTCTCGTTATTATTGATCATGCCCATTTTGTTATATAAAGTTCATTAATCTTTCAAAGTATAGGTATGTTATACAATACTTATTCTATTGTATATCTCTTGAGATCATTATTCGATTTAAATATCAGTTACTGTTGAACCTTGTTAGACTAGCGAACCCTTAATGATTCGACTAGTGTAAAGCCCCCAAATCCGGGTACTTGAAACCCGAACTCGGTGCTTCACGATAGCATTTCTATGAGCAGAATAATACTAATAATAATAACAATAATATAAATATTAAAATCATTTTTTTCATCAGAGTCTAATCCTTAGTTACGAGACCTTTAAACATTCATTACATGATATTAGATAATTAGATAACATAGTCTTCATAATCTCAAAATATTACATAAAATAGCACTGCATTCACTCAGCAACTTTCCCCTTTCCCTTGTACTTAGTAGAGCCTTCAGGTTGTTCGTACTTAGCTGAAAACATTTAAATTAAGCAAGGATGAGCATTTGAGTGCCCAGCAAGTAATAGCAATTATACATATATAAGCTGAAAGAATTTAAATTTTTTCTTTATACTACCCTTCTACAACAAGTCAATAGCTGTGAAGTATTCCGTACCAAAGATAATAATAACATAACAACTCTCTTTCAAATTTTTGAAACTACATACTGACTATATATAGGGTTAAGGTGACATACTATGAACATTATTTTCATTTTCGAAAAGGTTAAACAGAAATTCATCTGCAAACCGTTATAACTTACGGACACGGGGGTGATCAGCCCGTTGTGCCCTGCATTGATCAATACTACATGCAAGAACGATGTTATCGTTCATTCTGTCCACCTTGGGTGCATAAAAGTTTTCCCGTGTACGGGATGTTCATACTTGTCGGGGTTCCAAACCAAAGGTTTTATCTTGTTCAACAATAATATATAATTCAACATATATATATACGAGTAATTAACAAAGGTGTATCAACATGTGATTAAAAATAATGATTACCCAAGTGGGGACACTTGTGTAACCATTTATAAAAATTAACGAACAGAATATATATCTGAATTACCATATACTAACATGTTGATAATAAATGAGCGTATATAATATAGGGTCAATAATCTGTACAGTAATAATATAGTTCTGAAACATTCTTACTTATGTCCATTGCATAAAGGAAATACAAAGGTAGGATACTTGCCTGATACGCTGCTTACAAATGTACAACTTAGTTTTATCTCTTATATCACGACCTATCATTAATCAGATCATTCGTTCGATTAGAACAATATACTATAACATATAGTACTGAATTTCATAATCAGCACATAACCTAATCACATTATCACACATGTTCTACAGTCATTGCATCACAAACAAACACTAATACAGTCAAAATACCTAAGTCCAGATCAATTTCTAAAATATGTCGGTGTACCAACAGCTTTATCGGGTAATTATCGAGTCTAAGCCTCTATTCTGAAGTTCAACATTTGTAAATATCAGTCATATTAATTTTAAATGACTTAAAATAATTTTTAAACATTTATTATAATTCATCATGAATTTTCAAACACCTGAATCATTATTAAATGATTTAAATATAAAACAATTCTATTTTCATTAATATTTAATTAATGTTAAACCATTGCCAAAATATTAAAGTTATTTATAATAACTCAAAATACTTTTAAAACATTTATATTACCCTTAAATAATTTTAAAACCATTTAAAATCATTTATAAATAATTACCATTAATATTCAAATATTTATTATAACTTCAAATATTTTTAATTCACTTATATCCCTTTTTAAATGATTTTAAATTAATAAAACCATATTTAAACTATTTATTTAATATAATTATTAAATAAATTAAATATCATTACTATTAACTTAATATCATTAATATTAAATTATTAATGAAAATTTTCTAAAAATATTAAAAGTTACATTTTATAACTCAAAATATTTATAAATACATTATTCTTATTTAAAATGATTTTCATAATATTAAATCATTTTTCTCTAATTTATTAATATTCTAATTAAATAAATTAAATATCATTAATATTCAAATAATTATAAATATTAATGAAAAATATCTCAAATAATCGTAAATTATTTTTATAATTTAAAATAATTTTAAAACCATTTTAATAATTTTAATAATTTATTTTCTATTTTTAGTCATTTTTAGGAAAAATAGAAAATAAAATAAATAAGGAAAATCGCTATAGCCTATACTGACACAAATCGTAATCGTCTTAGGTGTTCTTGAGTCTCAAGAACAACGTCGAAACAGATTAACAAGTGTGCACGTTTGACCGGCTTTGATTCTCAGTGTATTCGTGTTCTGGGCTAGCTTAAACGCTTATATTGTAGTAGGTTTACAACACAACCACTAACAATCAACAACTTAGTCATACATTATCATGACATGAAGATCTGGACTCTCAATGTCCGTGTCAGGCCATTTCTAGGTTTCCCCAGAAACCCAGAAACTCGACTGGTCACTTTCAAGCTCATTTTAAGTTAGGTTCTGTTCTTGGTTAATGTTGTTTGATGGTTCGAATTTATAGTACTTGTGTAGATGAACATTAATAGATCAACAGATCGGTATAACATCAACAAGATCAAAACTTACAACAGGGTTAAACGATGTCAGAAACTTTACTCCTAAAATTTTTGGGTTTTTTTCCAGAAAGTGTAGTCATAATATTGGAGTTGGCCTCATTTGACCAAATATTACACTCATCCTGTTGATTATTAACATGATATAAAGCTATACACATAAAGTACATATGTCAGGCTATACATTAGTTACAAAAACACCATCAAAATAAATCAAATATGTCAGAAACACCAAAAATAACCAAACACATGAACAGAAAAAGATTCATAGCCTCTGACATTCACTGTCAGACCACCAAAAATAAAATTTCCAGATTTTTGAAATCCTCAAATCCGAGCTTCTAAATGTTATGGATCCAACATTTAGCAACCCAGATCATCATTACACACTCTAACCAACATATTCTAACACTCAAACATAACATCTAACACAGAATTTATGAATAGAAATCAAGCTAGGGTTTTATACCTTCTATGAAAAATTTCTGATTTTGGCTTCTGAATCTGTTAGTGGATTTCATGGGGCTTGAAAATGGGACTGAAATGCTACTATATTTCGTTGGTTTGGGTTGAGGGAAAAGGCTTGAGTGTTGTGTACAAAAATGGCTAGCAAAATGACTTTCTCTCTCTTTCAATCTTTATATAGATATACAAGGTGCATGAATTGGCTGATTTAGAGCTGATGGCTGTCATTTAACATCACATGGGGTTGTTGGATTAGGCCACCAACTACACCTATTGTCAAAACCTACACATTAGCTTCATTAATGCACAAAAAGGGTATAATGGTCATTTAACTTGAGATGTTCATGGCACATTGGTCAATTAGCAAACCCTTAGGGTTTGAACCTTAGGGTTTGACCCTAAGGTTTAACACAAAATAAATTTCTAGACTTCCATTTAGGGTTTAACATAAAATAAAATTAGTTTTTAAAATTTGTAATTAAGGTTTCCTAATTAAGTTAGGGTTCTAATTATACATGCACATTAGGGTTTAATATTACTAATTATAATTAACTTTGCTAAATATAGCAAATAGGGTTTATAATGCAATCATTAGGGTTCCTAGAAATTAATATATCTAAAAGTTAATTAGAGTTAACCTAATTAACCATAAAATCATATAACACAGTTATATAATAGTCTTAAACTCTCAATTGAGTTTCAAATTAGGGCTTCCCACAGTAAAATTAGGGTTTTCAAATATTGTACCGTAATTGATCAATCATTAACAATTCACATTCATACAGTAGATATGTATAGCACTGAAAAATTAAAATATAATTAATATTATATTAGTATTATCATGCTTGATCAAAATCCAAAATTAGGGTTTGGATTCCATATCTGATTTATCTGCCATACATAACATTATTAAGTTAAAATAATTAACTTAATAATCTAAACAAAATTCATATAATAGAATAATTATTATAATTATTCTAAAATCATTTCATATATTATTTAAATAATATATACTTATAATTTCATGGAAAAATAATTAATAAAACATTTCTAATATAAAATTAATTATTATAAGAATATAATTTATAATAATTAATATTTTTAAAATAAAATCATTTGTAAATACTCATGTAATAAATATATTTTATTTATCACATATATATATATATATACACACATTACCTTGACACATATTTCCCCATATTTATTTTAATAAATAATAATAATAATAAAAATTTATTCGCAAAATTTCTGATTTATTTGTATAGAAAATATCGGATTGTTAGATTCACCCTCCCTTATAAAGATTTCGTCCCCGGAATCACCGTTTTAAAACCTATCCATACAAGGGTACATAGCATACACAATCATTGCAAGTAGATCTTGATCATAATTGATCGAACCGATCTTTAACTATTCACATAAAGCTTGCCTAACAGAAAATTTGATTTCTAAAAGAACTCAAATTCCCCCTTCAAATTTTTTTTATAAGATAATTTACTATAATTAGGAAAATCATGTATAATAAAATAAAAGTTATACGAATAATACCTGGAATTGCACCCCCAGCTGCCACCGTATCCTGGACCTTCATATTGTAGACCCTTGTTGTTGATTTTGTTGGCTTACTCGATGTCGTAGGTCCCGTGATTGCCAAAGTCCTGCTGCCCATTCCAGTATTCACACTCCCTGCCTCCGTCCTCCTCTTCGGACAATCCTTCACCTTATGCTCGGTCGACCCGCATAGAAAACACCCATTGTTCATCCTAGGATTGGGGTAGTTGGGAGAGATATGGCCCTCCTGCCCGTACTTATAGCATACAAACTTCCCTTTCAAACATTCCCCAGAGTGGTTCTTTCCACAGTTACCACACTGCACAACTTGCTTCTTAACTCCTTGTTGTTTCACCTGAACATTTCCAAAATAACTTCTCTTCCTCTTGCTACTACCATTTTGACTTCCACTATTAGTCTCTACCTTACCAGCTCCTTCGACCTTACCTTTGTTCTTTCTCTCCTTGTTGTAGAGGCTCATAGCCTCACTCCCTTCCTCAGCAATAATAGCCTTCTCCATGAGTGTTGCAAATGTAGGGATCTGCAATGCCGCCACCTTGTTGTAGAGCCAGGGTTTTAATCCCAACTCAAACCTTCTAGCTTTCCTAGCCTCCGTATCAACTTGATGAGGAGCAAACCTAGCCAACTCATTAAATTTTGCGACGTATTCCGCAACAGTCATGTTCTCCTGCTTCAACTCTAAAAATTTCACCTCCATCCTAGCCTGCATACTAGATGAAAAATAGTTTTCAAAAAATAGTGTTTTAAACCTAGCCCAGGTAACTACACCTGCTCCTGCCCTCGCCTGATTCGCTTCCCACCAATAATTTGCCTCACCCTTCATCATGTAGGTGGCAAAAGCGGTCTTTTTCCCCTCAGCTACCCTAGCTATCACGAATGCTTTTTCAATCTCTTTTACCCAAGTCTGCGCTTCTACAGGGTCAGTCGTCCCTTTGAATTCGGGCGGTCCTACAGCCTTGAAATCTTTGAAATTCACGAAGTGATTATCCGGCTGGTTCCTTGCGGCTGGTATTCCTTGTTGCATAGCCTGTGCTACCATATTCACAAAGTGCTGCATCGGGTCTACTTATTGTTGTCCCTCAACATTATTGACAGATTCTTCTGCCCTTTGGTTTTGAGTTTGACGTCTTGGCGGCATTATTTGATTAAGTAAAACCATAAATTATACTTTATTAACTTACATTCTAAACCTTATCACATAAGTTTAATATATTAAACTTGTTTCATTTCTCAAACTTAGATTCATTTTCATTCAACGATTTCAAAATACTTACATATCATAGCGTATATTACTTTAAACATCAGTTATCCCTTTGTGACTCCAAAAGTCGGGATTTACAACCTTGACCAACACAAAAGTTGAGAATATTACATTACACAGACATACTAAGCACACATATCACATTAAACACGCCTACACAATAGAACCTATACTACCTATTTACTAAGCCTTTTTCTTGGACAACCCTTCGCCTGATGACCTTCCAATCCACAAATAAAACATGCACCTAGTTTATAGTCAGGACAATACAGAGTGGTATGCCCCTCATAACCGCAAAGATAACACATTCTTTTCCCTTTCTTCTTATCGGGTTTTCCTAAGTCATGGTCTTCTATCTTTCTTTTTCCCTTCTTGCTCGGAGCTGCACACGAAGTGTTGGTTGAGGCTCCTATCTGATCAATTTGGATTTTAAGCTTATCTTGTTCTTCCATCGTTTCTATTAATGCCTGACGCAATTGACTATTCAATAACTTTTCTATTTCCCACAGCTTTTCTAGAGAAGAAACATTGTTCCTCAGATCCTGCACCTCTGTTGATGCTTGTTCAACTCCAACCTTAGTGTCTGAATCACTATCTGTTAGCTCCACCATCTCCGGATCTGGTACTACGTTTTCTATAATAACTACTTCGTCTGAGTTGTTTTCATTGTGAGCCTTTATTCCAGCTATTGGCTTCGATATTAGCTCGGGGGTATGGATTTGATCCTTCTTCATGCTATAAGCATATAACAAGTCTTTTCCACCAGACATCTACACACATAAATTATCCTGATTAGTATATAGTATACACACACAGCAAATAATAGTTTTGTATAAGTTATCTTTTATTTTGTTTGACGATGAATTTATTCAATTCATCTCCTTTTAAACTCTGTATGAGTTATTTATATTTTCAACGTTTCCCTATGTTCTAAGGTTATAGCCTAAGGTCTATCCCACCTAAGGTTTTTAACCCTAAAGCTCTGATACCAACCTATAAATCCCCCAAATCCGGGTACTTGAAACCCGAACTCGGTGCTTCACGATACCATTTCTATGAGCGGAATAATAATAATAATAATAATAATAATAATAATAATAATAATAATAATATAAATATTAAACTTAATTTATACATCAGAGTCTAATCCCCAGGTACGAGACCTTTAAACATTCATTACATGATATTAGATAATTAGATAACAAAGTCTTCATAATCTCAAAATATTACATAAAATAGTACTGCATTCACTCAGCAACTTTCCCCTTTCCCTTGTTCTTAGTGGAGCCTTCAGGTTGTTCGCACTTAGTTTAAAACATTTAAATTAAGCAAGGATGAGCATTTGAGTGCCCAGCAAGTAATAGCAATTATACATATATAAGCTGAAAGAATTTAAATGTTTTGTTTATACTACCCTTCTACAACAAGTCAATAGTTTTGAAGTATTCTGTACCAAGGATAATTATAACATAACAACTCTCTTTTAAATTTTTAAAACTATGTACTGACTATATATAGGGTTAAGGTGACATACTATGAACATTATTTTCATTTTCGAAAAGGTTAAACATAAATTCATCTGCAAACCGTCATAACTTACGGACACGGGGGTGATCAGCTCATTGGGCCATGCATTGATCAATACTACATGCAAGAACGATGTTATCGTTCATTATGTCCACCTTGGGTGCATAAAAGTTTTCCCGTGTACGGGATGTTGATACTTGTCGGGGTTCCAAACCAAAAGTTTTATCTTGTTCAATAATAATATATAATTCAACATATATATATATATATATATATATATATATCCAGGTAATTAACAAAGGTGTATCAACATGTGATTAAAAACAATGATTACCCAAGTGGGGACACTTATGTAACCATTTATAGAAATTAATGAATAGAGTATATATCTGAATTACCATATACTAACATGTTGATAATCAATGAGTGTACATAATATAGGGTCAATAATCTGTACAGTAATAATATAGTTCTGAAACATTCTTACTTATGTCCATTGCATAAAGAAAATGCAAAGGTAGGATACTTGCCTGATACGCTACTTACAAATGTGCAACTTAGTTTTATCTCTTATATCACGACCTATCATTAATCAGATCATTCGTTCGATTAGAACAATATAATATAACATATAGTACTGCATTTCACAGCCAGCACATAACCTAATCACATTATCACACATGTTCCACAGTCATTGTATCACAAACAAACATTAATACAGTCAAAATACATAAGTCCAGATCAATTTCTAAAATATGTCGGTGTACCGACAGCTTTATCGGGTAATTATCGAGTCTAAGCCTCTATTCTGAAGTTCAACATTTGTAAATATCAGTCATATTATTTTTAAATGACTTAAAATAATTTTTAAACATTTATTATAATTTATCATAAATTTTCAAACACCTGAATCATTATTAAATGATTTAAATATAAAACAATTCTATTTTCATTAATATTTAATTAATATTAAACCATTGCCAAAATATTAAGTTATTTATAATAACTCAAAATACTTTTAAAACATTTATATTACCCTTAAATGATTTTTAAACCATTTAAAATCATTTATAAATAATTACCATTAATATTCAAATATTTATTATAACTTAAAATATTTTTAATTCACTTATATCCCTTTTAAATGATTTTTCAATTAATAAAACCATTTTTAAATTATTTATTTAATATAATTATTAAATAAATTAAATATCATTACTAGATATTAATTTATTAATGAAAATTCTCTAAAAATATTAAAAGTTATATTTTATAACTCAAAATATTTTTAAATAGATTATTCTTATTTAAAATGATTTTTCATAATATTAAATTATTTTTCTCTAATTTATTTAATATACTAATTAAATAAATTAAATATCATTAATATTCAAATAATTGTAAATATTAATGAAAAATATCCCAAATAATCTGAAATTATTTTTCATAATTTTAAATAATTTTTAAAACCATTTTTAATAATTTTAATAATTTATTTTCTAATTTTTAGTCATTTTCAGAAAAAAAGAAAATAAAATAAATAGGAACCGTCGCTATAGCCTATAACGACACAAATCTGTCGTCTTAGGTGTTCTTGAGTCTCAAGAACAATGTCAAACAGTTAACAAGTGTGCACGTTTGATCGGCTTTGATTCTCAGTGTATTCGTGTTTTGGGCTAGCTTAAACACTTATATTGTAGTAGGCTTGCAACACTACCACTAACAATCAACAACTTAGTCATACAGTATCATAACATGAAGATCTGGACTCTCAAAGTCCGTGTAAGGCCATTTCTGGGTTTCCCCAGAAACCCAGAAACTCGACTGGTCACTTTCAAGCTCATTTTAAGTTAGGTTCTGTTCTTTGTTAATGTTGTTTGATGGTTCGAATTTATAGTACTTGTGTAGATGAAGATTAATAGATCAACAGATCGGTATAACATCAACAAGATCAAAACTTACAACAGGGTTAAACGATGTCAGAAACTTTACTCCTAAAATTTCTGGGTTTTTTTTCCAGAAAGTGTAGTCATGGCCGATTGGACTACTTTGACCAAATATTACACTCATCCTATTGATTATTAACATGATATAAAGCCATACACATAAAGTATTTTAGGCTATACATTAGATACAAAAACACCATCAAAACAAATCAAATATGTCGATCAAAATTTGTTAAAAAATTGTCGAATGACGATTTTCAATTACGGGTCGCTTGATTTTTGGCCAGGTCGAGGTTAGTCAATGACCTTTGACCACTAATAACTTGTGATTTATAAATGAGTTATGCATGAATCCAGTTCCTGATCAAAGATCTCCTAACATACTACAATTACAAACATTAAAATAACAAAACACATGAACATAAAAAGATTCATAGCCTCTGACATTCACTGTCAGACCACCAAAAATAAAATTTCCAAATTTTTGAAATCCTCAAATCCGAGCTTCTAAATGTTATGGATCCAACATTTAGCAACCCAGATCATCATTAGACACTCTAACCAACATATTCAAACCCTCAAACATAACATCTAACACAAAATTTATGGACAGAAATCAAGCTAGGGTTTTATACCTTCTATGAAAAATTTCTGATTTTGGCTTCTGAATCAGTTAGTTGATTTCATGGGGATTGAAAATGGGACTGAAATGCTACTATATTTCGTTGGTTTGGGTTGAGAGAAAAGGCTTGAGTGTTGTGTACAAAAATGGCTAGCAAAATGACTTTCTCTCTCTTTCAATCTTTATATAGACATACAAGGTGCATGAATTGGCTGATTTAAAGCTGATGGCTGTCATTTAACATCACATGGGGTGGTTGGATTAGGTCACCAACTACACCTATTGTCAAAACCTACACATTAGCTTCATTAATGCACAAAAGGGTATAGTGGTCATTTAGCTTGAGATGTTTATGGCACATTGGTCGATTAGCAAACCCTTAGGGTTTGACCCTAAGAGTTTTAAAAAAATAAATTTCTAGACTTTCATTTAGGGTTTAACATAAAATAAAATTAGTTTATAAAATTTGTAATTAGGGTCTCCTAATTAAGTTAGGGTTCTAATTATACATGCACATTAGGGTTTAATATTACTAATTATAATTAACTTTGCTAAATATAGCAAATAGGGTTTATAATGCAATCATTAGGGTTCCTAGAAAGTAATATATCTAAAAGTTAATTAGGGTTGACCTAATTAACCATAAAATCATATAACACAGTTATATAATAGTCTTAAACTCTCAATTGAGTTTCAAATTAGTGCTTCCCACAGTAAAATTAGGGTTTTCAAATATTGTACCATAATTGATCAATCATTAACAGTATACATTCATACAGTACATATGTATAGCACTGACAAATCAAAATATAATTAATATTATATTAGTATTCTCATGCTTGATCAAAATTCAAAATTAGTGTTTGGATTCCATATCTGATTTATCTGCCATACATAACATTATTAAGTTAAAATAATTAACTTAATAATCTGAACAAAATTCATATAATAGAATAATTATTATAATTATTCTAAAATCATTTCATATATTATTTAAATAATATATACTTATAATTTCATGGAAAATAATTAATAAAACATTTCTAATATAAAATTAATTATTATAAGAATATAATTTATAATAATCAATATTTCTAAAATAAAATCATTTGTAAATACTCATGTAATAAATATATTTTTATTTATCACATATATATATATATATACACATTACGTTGACACATATTTCCCCATATTTATTTTAATAAATAATAATAATAATAAAAATTTATTCGCAAAATTTCGATTTATTTGTATAGAAAATATCGGGTTGTTACAACTAGTCCATAGTTGATGAATGTTCTAAATTTCAGAACCCTTGTTGAATTATCCAAACCAAACTTCCTTTGGTGCGGACTCTAATGTCAAACCGAGATGAACAACCCCAGTATAGGGGATTACTTATGCGTTAAGCGTTAAGATATTTTTAGACAGATATGGTACTAAGGGTTGATCCCCTAAGTACGTAGAAGAAGAGTCCATAGTCTTATGACTGTAAAAGGTTTCAAGTATAAACACCTGACAACCTAGGGCATAGTTCAAGGTCTTATGACCCTCAAAAGTTCTTTTGATTCTTATTATTCATTCTTGATTCAAAAACTAAGTTTTCCTATTTTAGAAGTCTTTAATTCATTTGTATGTTATTATTTCATTATTATTTTGTTATACTTGTGGGCAATCGTGCTCACTCTTGTGTAATAATAACATTGCAGTTAAGAACGAAAGATCCGATGAACCTTCCACTAGTAAAGGCAAGGGCAAGATTAACAAGTG
This sequence comes from Panax ginseng, assembly GCA_020205605.1. Classification (NCBI taxonomy): domain Eukaryota; kingdom Viridiplantae; phylum Streptophyta; class Magnoliopsida; order Apiales; family Araliaceae; genus Panax; species Panax ginseng. Next base: position 108,810,035 of record CM035139.1, read on the forward strand.
ATGAAGACTTGTTGTTTATGTGATTATGTATTTACGTTTCAGACTTGATGTTATTTAAGACTTGTTATTTGTTTATGATTTCGTACAAATATTTAAGGTTAGTTTAACCTGCGATTGTATTTATTATTATTCAGATGTTATAACCCCATAAGGGGAAGATTTATTTTCTATCTATTGCATGGTTTGCATTTATTTTGGGTAGATAGATAGATGATATTTATACAGTGAACACCAAATCCTGCGGAAATGGAAGTACCCTGATTTGGGGGTGTCACAATCAGTCTTTCCCAAACTCTCACAAGTCTCTCTCAAAACTCTCTGTATCTTTCTGAGAACTCTTTTCTTCTTTTCTTTTGTTAGTTATCAGTAAGTCAATACTCTATACGTAAAATCAAAATAAAACCAACGCACGCCCGTTTAAAAAAAAACGGATGCCTACTAATTACCCCTATTCAATTTATTAGTTACCAAATTAATATATATATTTTATTTATTTAATCTATATTATTATAATTCAAAATTCAAAAGAAATCCAAAAGCCATAAGGCTCCGTTTGGCAAAACCCTTTTAAAATCAAACACTTAATTTTTTAAACCTTGTTTGGCCAAACTAAATTAAACTTCTTTAATTTATTTTAATAAATCCATTATAATATAGTCATTTGTCACACTTTATTTAATTAAGTTTTCATACTTAATTTAATTAATTCTAATAACAATCTATTGAAATCATTATAAACTCTCTAAATTAATAATTAAATTAAATTATAATACTATCTCGTAATAATTAATTTCCTTAACACATTAATTATTTATTTAACAAATAAATAACCAATCAAATCAACTCAAATTAAACAAGTATTTATTCAACAATAAACACATCCATTAAATATTTATATAATTCAATAAATATTTAAAAATTACAATTAAAATTCTAGATTGTTACAGTTTCACATGGGTGGACTTAAGGGGGAAACGTGCTTTAACTGTGGTCAGGAGGGTCACATTGCCCCAAATTGTTATCAAACCAAGAAGAATGTTTGCTACATGTGTGGGTCAAATGATTATTTTACTCGTGAGTGCCCTAAGAAGAAAGCTGAAGAGACAACGGGAAACAAGGGAGGTAGAAGTGGAGGCACATTGACCATTGCAGGACCAACGTCATCAAACAGACCCACAGCCAGAACCTTCAACATAACTGTGTAGGATGCAGTGCAATCAAAAGATATTGTGTCAGGTATTATCCCAATCAATGATATAGATGCTTATGTATTATTTGATTCAGGTGCTACTTGCTCGTTTATATTTGATAAATTTGCTAAGAGGTTAGGATTGCCTAGTGAAGAATTGAATTTCCCTTTAAACATAGAAATTATAAATAAAGAGGTGATTCCTGTTAGGTTTGTATACAAGAATTGTAGGGTGAACATTAAGGGGAATGTCATGATGGTAGATTTAATTCCGATAAAACTTGGAGAGTTTGATGTTATTTTGGGAATGGATTGGATGTTTAATTATGGAGCGATAATTGATTTCCAAAAGAAATGTGTAAACCTTATGACTTTGTCAAAGGTAATTTTCCATGGTAGCAGATCGCCTAGACATGCGAGATGTCTGACGATTATGCAGGCCATGAAGTTGTTGAGTCAAGGCTGTGTGGGTTATTTAGCTTACAAAGTCGATACACAGAGGAAGGGGGTGAAATTGGAAGATATACCAGTGGTTAGGGAATTTGTAGATGTGTTTTTCCAGAGGATTTTCCAGGACTACCGCCTGATCGAGAGTTTGAGTTCGTGATCGACTTAGCGCCAGGAACCGCTCTGATATCGAAGTCCCCGTACAGGATGGCTCTGGTAGAAATGAAGGAACTGATGGTACAATTGCAAGAGTTGTTGGACAAGAAATATATTTAGCTGAGTGTGTCACCGTGGGGAGCACCAATGTTATTCGTAAAGAAGAAGGATGGGTCAATACATCTTTGTATTGATTATAAGGAATTAAATAAGGTCACTATTAAGAATAAATATCCATTGCCAAGAATAGATGACTTGTTTGATCAATTGAAGGGTGCTAGATACTTCTCAAAAATAGATTTGAGAAGTGGGTATCACTAATTAAAAGTAAGAAAGGAGGATGTGCCAAAGAAGACATTCAGAACTCGGTATGGACATTATGAGTTTCTGGTGATGTCTTTCGGATTGATAAATGCCCCTGTTGCATTCATGGATTTGATGAACAATGTGTTTAAACAATTCTTTGTGGTGGTATTCATTGATGACATCCTGGTGTACTCTAAATCTCAAGAAGAACACGTGGAACATTTACGTTTGACGTTGGAGACACTAAGAAAGGAAAAGTTGTAGGCAAAATTCTCTAAGTGTGAATTTTGCTAGAACGTGTACAATTTCTTGGGCATGTGATTGACAAAGATGAGATTTCAGTGGATCCATCAAAAGTTGAGGCCGTAATCAATTGGGAACAACCAAGAACACCCTTAGAGGTGAAGAGTTTCTTGGGACTAGCCGACTATTATAGACGGTTTATTCAGGATTTTTCCAAGATTGCCACTCCATTAACAAATTTGACAAGGAAAGCTGTAAAATTTGTTTGGATGGAGAAGTGGGAAGAGAGTTTTCAAGACTAGAAAAAGAAGTTAAGTATGGCACCTGTGTTGTTATTACTAGATAATACAGGAAACTTTGTGGTGTATAGTGATGTATCACATAAAGGATTGGGTTGTGTTCTTATGGAGAATGACAAAGTTATTGCATATGCATCAAGACAATTGAAGGACTATAAGAAAGGATATCTGACTTATGATTTAGAGTTGGTTGCGGTGATATTTGCTTTAAAGATATGGACACACTATCTCTATGGAGAAAAATGTGAGATTTACACAGACCATAAGAGTCTGAAGTATATTTTCACTCAGAAGGACCTGAACATGCATCAAAGGAGATGGATGGAATTAATAAAGATTATGATTATGAGATCTTATATCATCCGGATAAGGTGAATGTGGTTGCATATGCTTTAAGCAAGAAAGGTCGGGAAAAGTACGTTGATGTTGATAACCACTCAGGAAGAGCTTATTTCAGCAATGACAAGGCTAGACTTGGAAATAAAATTTCCAAAAGAATCCAATGAACGACTATTCCAAATAGAAGCTAGTCCAACTTTAGTGGACAAGGTAAAGAATGCTCAACTAAAAGATGAAGAATGTGTAAAAATCAAAGAGAAAGTGGTTGAGGGTAGAAAAATGAAATACAAGATCGATACCGAAGGGATACTAAGATTCGAGGGAAGAATTTGGGTTCCAGCAGTACCGGATATTAAAGACAAAATCTTGATCGAAGCTCATAACTCAAGATATTCGATTCACCCAGGAAGTACGAAGATGTATCAAGATTTACGACGACACTTTTAGTGGCCAAACATGAAAAGAGATGTCACAGAATGTGTTTCGAGATGCTTGACATGTCAAAGAGTATAGGCAGAACACCAGAGTCCAAGCGGGTTACTTCAACCGTTGGAAATACCATTGTGGAAGTGGGAATATATCATAATAGATTTTGTGGTAGGTCTTCCAACTACTCAGAGAGGATACGATGTGATTTGGGTGATATTTGATAGACTAACAAAAGAAGCACACTTTTTACCAATAAAGATTAGATTTAATCTTGATCAGTTGGCAAAGATGTACTTTAAATAAATCATTTTGAGACATGGAGTTCCAGTATCAATTGTGTCGGATAGAGATCCGCGATTCACGTCAAGCTTCTGGAAGAGACTACAAGAATGCATGGGAACACAATTGAGAATGAGTACGGCATATCATCCGCAAACAGATAGCCAAAGCGAACGAACAATCCAGACATTGGAAGATATGCTTAGAGCATGCATCATAGATTTCAAAGGGAGCTGGGATGAACATTTACCATTGGTGGAATTCGCCTACAGCAATACTTACCACGCAAGCATTAGCATGCGACCTTACAAAGCATTATACGGCAGGAAGTACAGAACTCTACTGTGCTGGGATGAAGTCGATGAACGTCAACTATTATGACCAGAACTAGTACAACAAACTGCTAAGATTATTTAACTCGTCAGGACAAGACTGGTAGCTGCTCAAGACAGATAGAAGAAGTATGCTGATCAACACAGATAAGATCGTGAAATCGACGTTGGAAATTTGTGTTCTTAAAAGTTTCTCCTTGGAAGGGAAAAATTCATTTCGATAAAAAGGAAAAGTTAAGCCCAAGGTTTATTGGACCATTTGAAGTGCTGCCAAGAGTAGGAGAAGTGGCTTATGAGGTAGCTCTACCTCCAGAGTAGGAACACGTTCATAATGTTTTTCATGTTTCGGTGTTACGACCGTATAAACCCGATTACAAGCATGTGATCGAGTACGACCCATTACAGTTCGATAAAGACTTGTCTTATGAAGAGGTTCCTATCCAGATAGTTGACAGGAAAGAACAAGTGCTCAGGAATAAAGTGATACCTTTCGTGAAGGTAATATGGAGGAATCACAATGTCGAAGAGGCTATGTGGGAACTCAAAGCTGAAATGATGAAGAATTACCCTGAGTTATTTGTTTAATCTGTGTCTTCGATTCTGAGGACAAAATCTTTGTACGGAGGGAAGAATGTGACAAATGATTTAATTGAGTTATGATTTTGGGGATAAAATCCTTGCAAGAAGGGAAGGATTTAACAATCCAGAAAATTAAATTGTAATTTCAAATATTTATTTAATTATATAAATATTTAATTGATGTGTGTATTGTTGAATACATATTTGTTTAATTATATTTGATTTGGTTAATTATTTGTTAAATAAATAATTAATGAGTGAAGGGAATTAATTATTATGAGATAATATTATAATTTAATAATTAAATTAGAGAGTTGATAGGGAATAAATGGATTATTATAATGTTTTTAATTTAATGTGGTAATAAAAGTGTGACAATAAACTATGCTATAAATGGGATATTAAAATAAATGAAAGGAGTTTAATTTAGTTTTTCCAAACAAGGCTTAAAGATATTAAGTCTTTAATTTTTAATGAGTTTTTGCCAAACAAAGCCTTATGGCTTTTGAATTATAATAAATCAAATAAATCAAATAGAATATAACATATAATTATAACTGATATACGTTATTACTTTGTAACTGCTAAATTAGTAATTAGGCGTATTATGGACCTATCAGTTTTATTTTATGCTTGGTGTTAGTGGCTTAAGCCTAAGGAGAGAAAAGAGAAGGTGTCAGAAAAGGTTACAGAGAATTTGAGAGACTAGAGTGTTTGAGAGGAGAGAAAGGTTCTGTGAATTTCAAGCAAGCACTTTGTCTTCTAACAAGGATTAAGAAAGCAAGAGAAGGTAGTTTACATAACCTTAATATTATATATATATATATATATATATATATATATATATATATATATATATATATATATGTTTTCCGACATAATTCCTAAAGTTTCTGTGTTCTTGAGCTTCACTGTAGTATAAAGTTCTTTACAAAATTTTCTCTAATCAAAATTTTTATGATTGGTTAATAAATTATGTGTAAATGTAATTGTAATGTTATAACTAGCATATATATGTGACTGTATGCTAATTTACGTTCAAAAAGAAAGAAAATGGTTTTGCAATGAATATATGTATGAACATGGCTTATAGGAGTAACAAAATTAAAATTTGGTTGTGAGCTAATAGATAAATTGAACCTTGAATATTTTACTATGTTAAGAAATGAAAAGAACGTTGTTTGAATGAATTAATTTGGTGTATAATTATTGTTACAGTGTTAATTTTGTCAAACAATGTTAAAAATGGAGTTTTGGTTTAAAACATGGCATTCAAGGATTTAATTTTTTTTGAAATTTTGGTTTAGTTGTTTTGAAATCAGTATATATATAATGGGTAACGTTTATGTGTACTTTATATAAGTTATACGTGTTAATTTAGGTGCTAGAAGTTATTAAACAGTCAAAATTAGTTTTGTTTTTGTTCTTTGTGCTCAAACACTATCATTCGGCGCCAAGTCATATTAAGCCTTATAGCTTATCGCTAAACCTCAAGCTCTCTGCGCTTCGCTAAAATCAGCTCCACAACCTTGCGCCACAGCGCCAACCCTCGGACTGTGACTCGTGCCGCAGCGCCATCCATAATGCAATATGTGCCGCCATATCGCCGGTTAGCAGAATGGCCAGAAAATTATTTTCTTTTACACAAAGTCTGTAATTGTTAATACGGTGCAGTATTATGACAGTTAGAATGTGACTTTTGTTAATTGTTGTATCATAGTACTAAGAATAAGCATATAATTAACATTTAACGAGTTTTGATTACTAATGTAACTTGACTATGTGGGTAAAAATTAAACCATACATGAAATAGATACTTATTTATATATAGAGTATTTGTAGTGAGTAAGTATGTTATGATGATATGTGTATAAGATATTGTGAATTGAATTATTACGATTTAGCTTACACGCAAGGTAAGTTTTCTAACTCTAAACTCTCTTTGTGCAAGTTTATTAACTCTACTTATATTGTACAAGCTCCTAAACCTTACCTCTTGATATTGTGCCAATTTTTTTAATCTTTAACTCGTTATTTAGCTTGCAAGTTTCTAAATTCTAATACACTAATGTTGAACAAGTTTTATCGTTCAATTTACTATTTGTTATGCATGCTCAATACTCAATTCTAAACAAGATTCTAACCTTAGCTTAATATTTGTACAAGCAAGGTATGTTATGTTATTCAATGCTTATGCTCTTAGATTATTCCTAAAGCATGACCTTAGTATATAATGTTGATTCATTCCATAGCATAACATTATTACATTTTTATTCAACTAATCCTTAGTTGATGTTCGTTAAACTCTAAATTACCTTAAAACTTATCTAAACCAAACTTACTTTGGTGCGGACTCATATTCTAAATGCTGAGTTGAACAACCCTATTACAGGGGATAATTTACGTATAGCATTTAAATATTTGTGCACAATACATTGTACAAATGGATGAAACCCCTAAGTACGAGGAGTCCCTATAGTCTTATGACTGTTAAAGTTTAAGTTGAAAAAATACTTATAACTATGGACATAGTTCGTGGTGTTTTAACCCTCAGTTATATATTTCAAATTCTATTCCTGATTATTATTAATAAAGTACATTATTCAGTTCTATGAAACCTATTTATTTGGCAGTTGATATGATGTTTATTCATTATCATTTCAAGTGATCATTGTTTGCTCACTCTTGCTTATATAAATATTACAGCTAAAGTTGAGAAGGTTGATGAACCTACAACCAGTAAAGGGAAAGGGAAGATGAACAAGTATTGAAGACTTGTAAACCTGCTGACTTTTATATTGTCAGACTTTATTTTAAATATTGTGATGTAGTTATTTAATTTTCCACGCATGATGTTTGTATTTAAAGGTTAGATGACCTGGGAGATTTTATTGAACTAATTGATATAATCCTTTAATGGGAAGATTTATAATTAAATTTTATTATGTTTAGGTAGTTAGACATGAATGTTTTTATCAAGTGAACACCAAATCTTGTGGGAATGAAGTACCCAGATTTGGGGGTGTCACAGGTGGAATTTGAACAAACAATAAATGAATACAAAGCTCTCATATTTATAGGATTTACCAAGTAAGGGTATAAGGGTCATTTAGGCCCTCCCACCTCCTTACTATTCCTATCTTGGTCACCAAGTAAATCAGTTTACTTGGTCACCATGATGGCTGGCCATGTGCTCCATGGGGCCCACATGGGTTTCCTCATGGGTTTTTCTTACCCGGTAACCCACCAGTTCGATTCACGGGTTCGGTTCTTGGTTTGGGCTTAGGTTTTAATAACTTTAGGCCTAACGTTTGGGCTTGCTTTATCAATCATTGGGCCTTAACAAGTTTGCACTTGGGCTTGCCCAATTCCTACACAAATCCTACAAGTCCATTACATTAGGTTTAAAGCTTATAATTTATAGCTCTCGTATTCTTCTCATACACTAATTTGTATATTCATTCATCATATACGATATACTATCATTCATACATACTCGTATAATACTTCATATCATACTCGTATTCTTTTTTCTTTGTATAATACTTGCGCATCATACGATCATCGTTTATTCAATCTTCACTTTCCCTAACATTCTCGAACTTAGTACACATGCGAAAAACTGTGTTTGTCATACTTTAATTATTATTACATAATCCATCCTTCCTTATTATTCTATCATCACGTATTTCTCAGAAGTTCAAAAATAATTCCCGAGCAGATATTGATGAATAGTGTTTTATAAAAAATTTATTGAAAAGCTTTTATTTTCGTCTTGGAAATTCAAACACTTTAATTCCTTCACGTAGCTAAAATACTACGATATTCCGATACTTTTAGGTTATATAACAATAGTCATCTTGCTTACTCATTATAATAACATATAATATAATTTTATTCATTATATAATCAAATAAAATTATTTTATAATTAATCCAATTTTCTCTGTCGTTATATTTGACCCTGCAATTGCATATATTTTCTTTGATAATGCAGACATCTTAGCATCTAGGGCTATTATCGCGTCTACTTTTAATATCCCTGCTACCTTTCGGTAATTCATCTTGATAGTTAGCCAAAGATAATTGTTGGCTTCCACAGTCTTTCATAACTCAAATGTTTTATCGAAATTCTTGGCCATGAGTTCTCCTCCCACTGCAGCATCAATGCTTATCCTAGTATTACTTCCTAACCCATTGTAAAATGTCAGAACCTGTAGCCACTTGGGAAGTCCATGATGTGGAAACTTTCTCCATAATTCCTTAAACCTCTCCTAAGCTTCGTACAAAGATTCCCCATGTTATTTTTCAAAGGTAGTAATATCATTCCTCATTTTAGCAGTTTTCACTGGCAGAAAGAACTTTCCTAAAAAAAATATGGCAATTCATCCCAAGTAGTTATAAAGTGTTGGGAGCTTGTTTTGTATTTATGACAAATCAATATAAAACACGAAAATACACGTGGTCAACAAGTTATATAGTATCACTCCCACGAGGAATAACAAATGTAATCTAAACTATCAAGCACCGATTTTATAACTATTTCGGTCTCTTGAAACAGATTAAAATCTTGTGATTTATCTACAATTAACTAAATATCAAAAGGCAACTAACTAATAAGTGATTAAATTAGATAAAGGATATATGAGATTATAATTTCACTTAATGCATCACTCAGGTTGATACACTTCCTGTTAAGTCCAATTGATTACTTCAGATTGTTAGTCGGGTACACAAAAGCAAAATATGGCCTCTCGATGTACCATACCCATATCACATTAAATCCATAATTTGATAGAATGAATGTGAACACCCAATTTAATTAACCCACTATATCTCTATGTGACTTAAAATTAAGAAGGGTTTAAGCACAAGTTCTCACCTGACTACGAGCGGTGCTTCGGTATATCTCTATCCTAAGCACGAATTATGAAATCTAACACCATGTAGAATCATAAACACAAGCTAATATGATTAGATTTGAACTCATAATTCATTTCTTAATTTCATATAAGTTATCCTGGTAATTGGTGATCAAGCAATTAAAACAAATCACATAAGACAATCCATATACAATCAATTAAATCTCAATAAAAAAGCATAGCAATCTAAATTACGCACTAAGATCCATTATAATCCAAAAATAGAAATTAGTTCATAGTAGAATCAAGATCCATCATCCACAATTGTTTATACATTGAAAGCCAAAGATGAAAATAAAGAGAAGCTAAGGAATGAGAAATGCAAATCTGATATTTCCTCTTCAAATATGAACCTTCAATGTTGTCCAATTGCTTCAATACTCTAAAATCTAAACCTAATCTATGCTAATATAGAAATTTAAATATCAATCTAAGATAAATTCAAAAGTAGATAGTAGAATATACATAAAGCTCTCTCAATATTTTTATATTCCCAAAAATGGCAATAAAAACATCCTAATATCCATACTCTAACTTGCAATGACCCCCTCTTTAAGTAAGAATCTGATTGGTGACTTTAAGCGAAAAGTCAAACTTTTGCTTCAGTGAATGGCATAGCTGTGCCGCTCTTGTTCTTATTCTGGGCACAACTGCGCTGCAGGGAAATTTGTACTAGGGTTGGGCACAGCTGCGTCATGCCCAAGGCATAAGGGGGCACAACTGTGCTATCTGGCAATTCTGCGATCTGCTATTTTCTGTCTGCTGGTTCATTTCCTTGCACTTATTGTTCACTCTTGCTTCTATTTCCACCATGCTTTAACTCTTTTGCTCCCATACACCAAGTTCCATCCATATAATGCCAACTTGCCATCCTTTTGATAAAAGATGCCACCGAACTAGTTCTCGAACATGATTCCTACAATAGGGAAAAAATAGTATGAAAAATAACTAAACCACGCGGGAAATAGCAACGAATGGATTTAGTTGATATCGGATAAGTGGTTATAAAACCAACTTATCAAATACCCCCAAACTTGAACTGTTACTTTCCCTCAGGCAACAAAACTAGCTAAGCAATATGAAAAATACCTTACATGCCTAAGAATCCACACCAGTAAGTATGAAATCCAAATGAATCGCCTCATAAGAATCACATTGATCATTAATATAACATCCAACTAAGAAATAGTCGATAAGTCATATCATTTTGCAAATCCAAAACCTGCCATTACTGATATAGTGTGTTGTGTGCTTAGCAACCATTAAACTTGCTATGATATAAATATTTCACATATTATGGTTCTTAGAGGGAAAGTTACAGTTCTAACTCAAGAAAGACATCAAATAAGATAAGTTACAGCTGTGACTTTGATATATAGGTTTTATACCTACTTATTGGCTATCAACTTGCTAGAATTGTGGCTTAATCTCAAGTATTTTAGTGTAATTTTATGTTTTTTATCTTTATTTTATAGGTTGTATTAACGAAATTCAAATGGCAAACAATGCATGGCAATGGCATGGACTTGGCAAGATGGTGAACATGTGGTGAACTGAGAATGGATCATGGCATGAGTATGTGGAATGGCCTCTGATCAGTGAGAATTGAAGGCAAATGAAGATGACAGCAACATCTGAGTACTCGAAATGAAGTAGCGATGCACTAGTAGAAGAACTATAACAGATTGCAGAAAAGCATTATCGCGCAACCGCGCCAGCATGAAGAACAAAACCCACGCACCAGTGCCAGGAAGAATCCAGAAGACAGCTTTGCCCGTGCATGCCCCATAATGCTTACGGGGTAGCATGACCGCGCCAGTCAAGACTCAACACATATTGACTTTTCACTTAAAATCTAATGTAGTGTATTTTCCTTAAAAGGGTGTATTTGCTAGTTACAAGAGATTCATTCAGACGTTTTTAATTTCCATTTTAGGGTTTTGAAGAGCTAGAAAGAGTTCTTAGTTATAGTCTACTATTTTGTCTTCTCTCTTTGGTTCTAGTAGATTTTGATTATTAGAATTTCTACTTGTTTTGATTGTGGATTTGAACTGAGCTTGAGGCTTACTTTGGACAGAGATTAATTAGATTTTCAATTTTCTATTCTCTTTACTCTATTTTCTTTCATTGTATTATCTCAATGCTTGGATTAAATCCCATAATGGTTATTGTTTTAGAGATGAACTAATCATCATTATGGGATTTTAATGGAGCTTATTGTGTAGTTCAGATCTATATGCCTCTTTGTTATACTTGATTAATTATGTATGGGTAGCCTAGCATGGTTGTGTGTATTGCTTAGATGCTTGATCACCATATACCTTAATAATTTGTATATAATTAAAAGAGGAAGTAAAAGTTTAGATTTGGCCATGTTAGCATATGTTCATGAAATTTGCATGTGATAGATTTTGTGATTCGTAATCCGGATAGACATATATCGGCCTACCATGTGTAGTCATTAGCGAGAGCTTGCTCTTAAATTAATATTACTTCTAAGTCACGTAGAAATATAGTGAGTTAGGTAATATTGATGATCATATGAAGTCTATCTATTTTGTGGATTTTATGTGATGTGGGCATGGTATATCAAAAGATAGCCATGTTTTACCTTTGTGCTCTTGACTAGCAATCCAAATTAATTAATTAAGGTTAACAACAGGTGTTTAATCTGGATGATGCATTAAGTAAAGTTAGGATCCCATATCTTTCCAATTTGAGTTAATAGTGTGTTAATTAGTTTATTAATTGATAATTGTTATTTTTAGTTAAATCACAATTTATTCACTCATTTAAGCAGCCAGAAATAGCTACAAGGTTGTTACATGATAGATTAAAGATAATTGCTTTTCTCCATGGAAACAATACTTGACTTACTCTATATTACTTTATGACCATGTATACTTGCACATGAGTGTCTATTTTGTTAACACCGAAACAAGCCAACAGACTTCACATTAACTAAGTCAAGGGTCAACTTGGAGTTTATTAAGCTTTTTATTTAATCACGAGGGCACTATTTGCTCTACCCCATGTTTACACCTAGTTGTGAAATGCCTAGCCTTCTTAGGCTTTTTAATGATACCCATTTATCGAGTTTTCGACCAACGACTCCTAAGCCAGACGACTTTAGGGCGTCGGGTGTAGAGACATCCCCTACGGCGTACTGACTCGAGCATCAAATGCCACTGAACTAGAATAGCATAACATTTATTCATCATTTTTTTAATCCCAAAATAGCCTTACTACTCCAATGTTTTCCCCCAAACTTAAGTCTTTGTGTTGTCTTTGCTTACACTACCCATTCTTTGAATTTCTATCATTTAAAATTTAATTTCCCACCAGAAAACAATTATGTGAATATTTAGATTAAGCAAATTATAACCACTACTTGAGAGTGCTATCCAGTTATATCAGCTTCAAACAGATTAGGATTCACATTACAATACGACATTATAACCAAGTCTAAGTTATCCACATTGTTAAATAATCAAGCAAATCCAATTTCATCACAGGCTAATATGGATTTCAAACGAACTAAATGCTACGATTCATGCAATATTGTCTAAATAAACATAATGCAACAATATAAACCTTTCTTTTGTTTTTATTATCATTTTTTTATGTGAGGAAATAACAAAAACATACTAAATTAAACTAAACTATCATGCAATTAAACTAAATAAAACTAAATGAACTAATCTAAAATGCAACTATGCGACACCCCTATATCTGGGTACTTCATTCCCACAAGATTTGGTGTTCATTTTTTACTCATACATTTTTAACTACCCAAAAATAATAAAATTTAAGCAATAAAACTTCCCATTAAAGGGTTACATCATTAAATCCAACAAAATCCCAGGTTATCTAGCCTCAAACATTCATCAAACACAGAAAAGTAAATAATTACATCACAATAGTTAATACAAAGTCTGACAACATAAAATTTAATAATTTACAAGTCTTCAATATGTGTTCATCTTTCCTTTTTCTTTGCTGGTGGTTGGTTCATCAACCTTCTCAATATTAGCTGCAATAGTTAAATATGCAAGAGTGAGCAAAATAAATGCTTACTTGAAACGACAATGGATAATATCAACATAATAACTGCCAATGAATAGGCTCAATAGAACTTAATAATATTCTCTATCAATAATAATCAAGAACTGAAAACAGTATTTGAAATATATCTGACGGTCACAAGACCATGAACTATGTCCAAGGTTATAAGTATTCTTTTAACTTAAACCTAAATAGTCATAAGACAGTAGGGACTCCCCGTACTTAGGGTGATCAGCCCTTTGGACCATGTATTGTGCATGTGACGCCCCCAAATCTGGGTATCTTCCAACCTGACATATGGTGCTACACGGTGCTACAGTTCACACAAATATTCAATTGAAATGCCTCAAAAGAACGAATATGTTTTATATATATTCCAAAACAATATTACCATTCCCCAGGTTCTTTATAACCGTTACATTTGTTCTTTTCATAATATCAAATATTAACATCATTCACCTATACTTTTATAGAAGTAATATACAGGTTCGCCTTAGCCTTCCCTTTATTCTTGTTGGATCCTTCGGTCAGTTCGGTCTTAGCTGAATTCATATGGCTTAAGCAAAAGTGAGAGTAACTAGCTCAGCAAGTACAACAATTACATTTAACAATATGCTTGAATCATACAAATCATATATCTTCAATAACTGAACAATAGTTATGAAGTACTATCGATAATTCAAAATAACACTTCTCTTTTCTTAAAACATTTTAGAATGACAACATTCAGTAAAACATTAATTCCGGTCCAAGACCTTGACCATTTCATACTTTCTTTAAAAAGGACAACCCGACACTAAGTTAGTAAGTTCGGTATTACTTACGAGCACGTCTAGGTGATCAGCCTATAGTACTCTATGTTGATCAACACTACATTCCTTAAATGTATGTACGTTTAAGTGGTGGCAACCTCACATGTCTGTCGTTTGACGACAAAACATTTGTTTAGCATACTCAGTCTTCCTTTGAAAACCATACCAATATAGTTTGGTAAAACATTGACAATACTTAGATAGATTATAGGAAATCCCAAACATCTTAAGTTTAGCCAAAAGAATTGGCTTTTACTTCATTATACATCAATTCATGTGTAAGAATACATGAATCACAAAACATGTCTAGGTTGAACATAGACAAGGGTTATAATACTTGCCTTCAGCGTCTGCTACTGTTATTACATGTTCACTTTAAGTCTTTAAGGTCTCTACAATATATGATCACATAACATACCACATTAGGTCATGAATAAACATACATGGTTCGTAATGAATCTTACCCTTCTTTTCAATCTAATCATGACTTAGATTAGTTATTATTGGTTCCGGCTTATCACATTACATTGCTCTTACGTTCACATTCGATTGATTATCTTCAACCTTTAGTGATCATATTTGAGGTTTAAAATACTTTAAACAATGCTACATTAAGTTAATTAATTTTGTAATTTATCATTAACCAACTACCTTTCTTTTTATCTTCATAACCTTTCTTCACTGTGAAAACCCTAAGGTTGGAGCTGTGACGCCCCCAAATTCGGACCTCCACTTGGTCACTCGAATTCAGTTCATCACGTTCTCATTGCATTATCATAATAACTAAAATAACACATTCACAACGAAAAATCTAATTTAGAATAATATACAATGATTTATTATAATTATTCCCCCAAGTCTCGCAACCTACAGTACTTAATAGATTACACAATAGTATCGAATAAAGACATATTACATAATCGTACTTAAGTTTAAACATAGTTTTAAAATAGTCTTAATACAACATAATGATCTTAATCATAAAAGGGAGAAGCTAGTCGGTAGACTTGCCCTTGCCCTTGTCTATTCCAGAGACACTTCCATGTTCCTCTTTAACTGAAAGGTTTTAAATAAGCAAGGATGAGCACAAATTTCCCAGCAAGTAATATACAACAAGGGTAAAGAGTTCTATAACACGAGTTTGAAATATCGAAGTATCATCTCTAAGATAGTTTAGAGTTTCAGAATAGTATCATGAATAGTGAATATCAACAATTCTTAGAATAAGAACGATAATTCAATATAAATCAACAGAAATATATGAATTCAACGACTATCAATGTATCCAACTGGATAAACAATTTATACTGAGTAGTCACTAAGGACTATTGAACTTCCACTAGAGTTACAAATATTAAACTGATAACCCAAAAATATCAAGTACTATATATGATCAATCTATAATACTTTAAGTTATGCATAACATCACAATAATATCAATTCATGTGTCGGGGTTTCCGACAACATACACTCCCCTTACCAAAAGGGTTGTTCAACTCAATTTTCAAGATTTCTGCACTAATCAATTGGTTTGGATAGTTTTACAAACATGCTTATAGTCTAGCCGAATTAAATGGCATCGACTCTTTCACAATATTCAAGAACAATACTAAGTTCAACATGGATAATAGCTTTCACAAGAGTTTAAACATGCTAGCTCAATTGAACGAGAAAGTAATATAACTTGCAGTCAAAGAGATAGGTTTACAATGTCCATCAAATAAAGTAATGCAAGAGTTAGAATACTTGCACAATGTAAGGTAGGGTTCGAATACTTGCCTTAAGCGTAGTTTATCCACTTTAAAAAATCAACACTTTTGAATCCTATTTATAACGTATTATATGTTCAAGATGTTCATTAGCTAACACAGTCTTTAAACAAGCTTGACACGATTCAAGTATGCACATATGGTACAAAATCAGTTCATACGACATCAAATCCCTAGTTACTTCATAAAATATTTAAGAATGTTTAATTTTAAGATCTCCTTACTCATAGACTTTCCATTATAAGGAAAATACCAACTTATCATCTAAGCATCGCATATATTTATATATCAGTAGGTTTCAAACCACCTCTAGCATTTTAGGTACCATACAAGTTGACTGCTAAAGTTCAGATTTCAAAACTGACCAAATCCTAACTTCAGATCACAAGCAATTATGCTTTATGGTTAAGTTCGGACAGGGCAAGTAGCAATTTCTTGCCATCCTCTGGCTATGCCAAGACTTAGTTGCTGCCTTGTGGTCTCTGTCCAGCTTGGCCAAAACAAACATGCATGATATATTTGTCATGTTAAGGGTCTTTTCATGCTTATCAAGTCAATCTAGGTTCCCTCTTTATGATACATTTCTAATTTAAACATTTCAACAAGTTAAGGTCATTCAATGTCATGAGCCCACAAAGTCTATCATACTTGCCCTTTAAACATACAAGATAGTTATAAAACTCATATTAGGCATACTTATGAGTATTCATAACACATGTGAAACTAACACCGCTTTAGTTGAAAATATGCTTCGTTCATGCTTTACTTGAAATATGATACACAAGCATGGTATATACACATTTATGCTACATGAGTGAGTCTAAGAGTATCATCGAACATGATCAAAATTATCATATTCTAACCCTCAAGATATCTTGACAATATTCACATTCAAAGCTTACTAGTAGGTTCAACATGTTCATATTTCCTTACTAACCACATAAACACAAGAAAATGGTTTATTCATGCATTTCTAAGTCATACTAACATGCTTGCAAATCAGAATATACATCATGTAGTGGTTATGCATATTAGCTCACTATACTAAGCTTTTTCTTGAAAACATCTCTAACACAAGCTTAACAAGTTTGGTCATGATCAAAGGAACTATGTACACTATAACATGCTCATTTATGTGTGAAAATCAATCATGTGTATAGGTTATTAAGCCCATAATTTGCAGAACATGAATTTTGTCAAGTTTATTTTCAAGACTTAGAGCTCTTGTTAAAGATCTCCTACCTATTTTATGTTGAACACTTCATACTATATACGAACACCTTATAATTTATGATATACCTCTTTTTAGGTAATTAATTAAGTCATAATATCAAGTTCTTAACATGTAGCATGAACAAAACCAAAGAATTGGTTATGAGAGGTACTTGCGTGAAGTACACACAAGACCTCAAGATAACTGTATGCTAAATGCCGCCTGCCCAGTCCAAGTTCGGATAAAGATGGTTACTCTATTTTGTAGAGTAACTACCAACTTGGTTTCGATTCAAACATGCTTCAAACCTTTACTAAAGTGTTTATACATGCTAGTAAACTTCATAAGCACCTTATAACATAATTATTCATATCAATTATCAAATGAATTCAAGAAATTTCAAGAATCAAACAAAACCCATCTTAAGAACATAAATAGAATTTATACCTTCCTAAGCTTAAATTGGACTTCTTACTCACTGAATATGCTTCTACAATTCTCACCAACTTACACTCTCTAATTTAGACTATCAAGAACTTCTAGCAATCACAAAAATCTGTATTTGGGCTTGTATTTATAGAAAAATCATGGACTAGGCATTGGGTTTACAGAATTTTGGAGTCCATGGTGTAATAGAAGAACACATAGGTTCATGAAGAGTAGTTTAACAACTCTTACCAGCCACTTAGCTTAGTAATGATCACCTAGTATTTAGCAGCTAGAAAGTTTACATAAAGAGAGTTTTTTACACTGTTCATTGTACTTGGTGACACTTAATTTGGGACAAGAGAGAAAATCCTAGCATTTCATGTTATCTAGGCTTGGTTTGGTCTATTTAATTCCCACAATGAAATCTTAATGTACAATTGTTAAAATACTAGGAATTTAGGGATTAATTATACACTCATATCATATAGTTCATGTACATTAAATATACGCAATAAAATATATAACGCAGTCACATATTATTGTCCGGGTAGTTCCATAATTATCTCTACCACTCATATAACCATATTATAACATTATTATATTAATAACTTATTTATTTAAGTTAAATAAATAATTTATTCCTTCCCTTAATTTATTACCACTTAATATAATATAGTTTCATAAAACTTAATATATAGTCACACAAATGTCACACTACACTATATAATATAGTTGTATTATTGCTCACATGCACATGATAGTTAATCTCATATTAATAAATTAATAACTTATTTATTTATGTCAAATAAATAAAGTATTCACTTCCTTGATTAATTAATACCAATATTAATTAACTCAATCATCATTGGTGAAGGTATTTACGGATTTCCATAATCATCATTTATCTATGTATTCTTATTATATAACAAATAATAGTAATCACACATTATTAGTTAATTACTAAGTAATCAATATTCTACCTCAATTAATTAATATTAATTAATGGTTTAACAATTCCATAGCATACTTTATTTTATGGTTCATCAATGTCACATGCATCACATAATTGTTCTATTTTTATTTCCAAAGTGAAACAAATTAGTTTTCTCCAACTGACCACTAATAAGAATTGCAAGTAAGTTTGTCTTCTTTTGACTACAGTGCAACAAGGCTTGCGTCTCCTCGAAAAGTCTCAAGACTGGTTTAGCTTCAGCCCGTGTCAATTTTCATCTCTCAACTCCCTTTATACGACATGAATTACTGTCCACAAAAGTTTTACTACAAGTCTACGAGCGTATTTGATTACTTATATGATATCACATGATCAATCCGATTAATCTTGCTAATTCTCGTTTTAATTTGCTTAGTGAATTTTTCTCGTTTCACAATATGCCACACGAGGCAATTCACCATTCTCATTATGGAATCACACTCTTTAATACACATTGATCTAATAAAAATTAGTTGAATTAACCAACTCATAAAATAATAACACTTATATTCATAGAAATATTATTTCCATTAATATATTGATTTAATAATACGTGAAAATTCTCAGGTATTACATTCTCCCCCCCTTATAAAAATACCGTCCCAGAATTGCTACAAGGTTACATAAATAGATGGGAATAATCCCTCATCATCCTATCTTCTAACTCCCACGTTGCCTCCTCGACATCGTGGTTACGCCAAAGCACTTTTACAGAGGGAATAACTTTATTCCTTAAGGTTTGCTCTTTCCTATCTACAATTTGGACATGAATTTCTTCGTATGCTAAGTTCTTCTCCACTTGAATAGGTTCATAAGAAATCACGTGTTTGTAGTCAGACTTATACGGACGCAACACGAATATTTGAAACACGTTATGGATGTGCTCCAACTTAGGTGGTACTGCAACTTTGTACGCTACTTCGCCCACTCACTTTAGTATCTCGAACGGTCCTATGAATCTTGGACTCAGTTTTCCTTTCCTGCTGAAACGGATCTTCCCCTTCCACAGAGATACCTTTAAGAATATGAAATTGCCAATTTCAAAATCGCGGTCTTGCCGATGCATGTCTGCGTACTTCTTCTGGCGATCTTGAGCGGCTACTAGTCTTGCTCCTATTACTGCCACCACGTCCGCGGTTTGTTGTACTAACTCTGGTCCGAGTATTCGTCGCTCTCCTACTTCATCCCAACATAATGGCGTTCTGCACTTTCTTCTGTAAAGAGCTTCATATGGTGGCATGCCCATACTCACATGGTAACTATTATTATACTCAAATTCGACTAAGGGTAGGTGGTCGTCCCAATTTCCCTTGAAGTCCATCACCCAAGTCCTAAGCATGTCCTCTAGCATTTGTATTGTTCGCTCACTTTGTCCATCTGTCTGAGGATGATAAGTAGTACTTAACCATAACTGTGTTCCCATCCTCTTTTGCAAGCTTTTCCAAAATTTTAACGTGAAACGCGGGTCTTGGTCAGAAACAATTGACATCGGCACTCCATGTCGTGAAACAATTTCCTTTACGTACAGACTCGCTAATTGATTTAAACTGTAGCGGATTTTGATAGGTAGGAAATGTGCGGTCTTCGTAAGTCAATCCACGATAACCCAAATGCCATCCAAACCTTTCTGCGTGATTGGAAGTCCTACCACGAAGTCCATCGTAATATGCTCCCATTTCCACTCTGGTATTTCCAACAGTTGTAATAAACCACTCGGTCGTTGATGCTCTACTTTTATGCGTTGACACGTAAGACACCTACTAACGTACTCCGTAATTTCTCGTTTCAGATTTGGCCACCAAAAATGTTGCTTCAAGTCCCGGTATATCTTTATGCCTCCCGGATGAACGAAATATGTCAAATTATGTGCCTCGTACAAAATCTCCTCTCTTAACTCGGCCACTGCCGGTACCCACACTCTCCCTTCAAATCTTAAGATACCATCTTTATCTAATTGAAATTTTTCTATCTCATTTTTCGTGATCCTCTTCTTGATTTTCGCACATTCTTCATCTTTCTCCTGTGCTTCCTTTACTCTATCCAACAATGTCAGACAAGCTTCCATTACAAATAACTTCTCCTCAGATCTCTCGGGTGTAACGATCCGAAATTTCAAGTTGTAATATTAAATATTTATTGAATAATATAAATATTTATTTAATGTGTCTATTATTGAATTGATGGAATAAATAATTATTGATGTGGTGGTCGTTAATAAATATTTGTAAACCTAAATTTATTAGATAAATTCTAAATTTAATTAATTTATAATTTAGAGATTTGTATTATAACATGAGATGTTATATTATGACTAGTACTTTAAATGATATGTTAAATTATTAAGTAAAGTTATAATGAAAAGTATAATTTTGTGATATTTGTTAAAATGCTATATTTAATTAAAATATAGTATGTGATTAATGTAATAGGTTAGTGTTGGATATGGAAATTTAAATAAATAATATGTGATTATAATTATAAATTAAAGTGTTTATTAAAATAAATTAAAAATGATTTAAATTAGTTTTTGCCAAACAAGGCTTAAGTATTTTAATTCTTTAAAATTTAAATGGTTTGCCAAACAAGCCTTATGGCTTTTGATATTTCTAATTTTGAAGTTTAATAAAATAAACAAAATAAATAAAATAATAAATATAATATATACATTATTTTGATAACTGATATAGCTATTAAGGCCATATCAGTTTTGTGTTTTGCTATTATGCATACTAATTGGATATTAGCCTAGCTCTTGTTTATACGCATTCTTGTTTGCAAAGCTTGAGAGTTGAGAGAATTTGATAGACAAGGATTTCATAGCAGCAAATTCCAGTGATTCTTTTAGCAAGGATTATTTTAGAAATTAAAGTTATGTTCCATAATCTCTATATTATAAGCATGTATATGAGTTTTACGACAATAATTTTCATACTCTGTGAATTTTATAGAATTGATGTTCTTGAATTAGTTATGATGGTTTCATGTGTCTACGATGGTTAGATATTACGTTTAAATAATAATTGCATGCTAAGTTTGGTTTACAGTAGAAGAAATTTTTTGACATTATATGTATGTTTTCATATATAGCTATGTAAGTATCAATTTTAATGGTCAAATTGCATGCTAAGATGTTAATTGACGTTTGTTTATGCTAGTTTGTTGAGATACGAACATAACGTAATTTGAATGAGATGATTTGGTCATGTATTGAATGCACAGTGATGATTTTTAGGATTAATGTCAAGAAAATTGAGTTTTTCATGAAAACATGAAAATTGAGAAAATTAAAATAGTTTTAGTTGTTGTTAAATTATGCTAAGTGGTTGTTTATGATAGCAATCATGTCTATGATAGTTGTATATTTTTTTATGTGTTATTATCACTGTTTGGTGGGTGAAATTCGTGTTAGTTGGCTTAAGAAAAGTGCCGAAGTCTATTATGCAAAATCGAGTTACGTAAATGTCGCATTTATCAAGCAAGAAATTCTTAAGCGTGGTATTGGCAGCGCGCCGCATCCCGAAGATAAACTGCACGCGGTAGCGCAAATGCCCATTTTCGTATTAATGAAGTCTTCTAATTCTTTAAACTTTGGTCGTTCTTTGTGGCTTAGTTTAAGGTTATGGTAATGTGTCCAACATTTAACAACAAGGCTAGAACAGAGTTATGAATTCAAAGTGGTAAAAATGATTAGTAAATTTTGAACGCATTATGTGGTAACTTAGTATACACATTGAATGTTAGGCAAGTGTTGCGAAGTTTATTTGGTATTTAATTGGTTGGTCAGAGTATAGGGATAATATGTGATATGTCAATTAACCCTTATTTTGTGACAGTGTTTGAAAATGGTATCCGAAAATGTTGAGATCATCAATGAAGCACATGAGACCGTTGAACCACCAATGATCAATACCTAGGATAATGTGCAACATGAAGACAATAATCCTCAGGTAAATAACAACACCGATCAAATGATGAATGATGGGATGTTTAGAGGTTTTATGCAATTCATGCAACATCTGGTAAGAGAGACTCCTGTTCAAAATATAGGTGGAAATAATGGTAACCCACGGCTGGTCACTGCTAAGAAGTTCAAGGAGCTGGGACCACCATTGAGTAGAAGATCGTATGCGTTTACGAGTGCGATGTTGTTAACATAAAAACCCATTTTGTATAATTTATAAATGATGAAGATAAAGTTAAAGACTCTAAGGACCCACGTGGTGATATCAAATATACGAGTAGAATCGACTTTAATCGATAAAGTTAAAGCCGTACAAGCTACATACTTAGAGCTGATGAAGGTGAAGAAGAAGGTTCAAGAGGGCGTTATTCTAGAAGCAAGAATTGATGAAGAGAGGAAATCTCAACCCTCTATTTTATTGGCCCATTTGAAATCCTCGATCGAGTAGAAACTGTGGCCTATAGACTCGTTTTACCACCAAGTATGTCGCGTGTTCATAACGTTTTTCACGTATCGATGTTACGTAAATATGTGGATGACTCGAACCACGTTATTAAATTAGAACTAGACGAGATAGCAAAATATTTAACGTATAAGGAGATACGTGTTAAAATCTTGGTAAGAAGGATCGTATTCAACACTCAAAGGTTATACCTCAAGAGTTAGAATCTGAAATGAAGTCAAAGTATCCTCATCTCTTCGGTATACCAAGTACGTACGTAAATTTCGAGGGCAAAATTTCATAAGGAGGGGAGATTGTGAGACCCCGAATTTTGTGAATAAAGATTTAATTTTCTCAAAATATTTTTTTGAATATTATGGTGTGGATTTGATATAATGTTATAGTTGTGGGTAATATTTATAAATTTTGCAAAGTAAGCAAGTTGTTATATAATATTCGATTGCTCTGGGAATATTCGTTTTAACAGGGAATATTAAATGACACAAAGACAATCATTGGTGGACCCCACAACCAAGTATTGTCGTAGTTAGAAAATGACAAAATTATTATTTTATAAAATAATCTATGAAAGTTTTACCGTTAAAAACTGTTGAACTACCCGGTAGTAAAAAGTACGATGTCTGGCGTGGTTGCATAGTAGCACACAAGTATTGATTATTGATGCTTACGTGAGAAGTCACTCGGTTATAGTCAATTATTACTACTGATAATTGTTGCATCATATCTCGTATATTATTGATTCAATTATTGTCACAAGATTATCATCGCATAATATGTTATATTATTAAATCAATAGTTGAGACGACAAAGATATTAATATTATTGTTTGCAATATTGACAATGTCTAGAAGTTCTGTCAAGGAGAGGTTAAATAATCTAATTGTGCACTAATAGGGAGAAATACATATCAGAAAGCCCCCTCTTTCCTTGGAACGACCTGGTTGTTAAATATTGTGAATTATAATATTAATGATGAATAAGTTCGTGTTGATTAAAGATGAAATTGATAGTTCCATTGTGTGGGAATTATTAGTGTTAGTGAAAATCGGCATTTATTTCGATAATAATAGATGTCTAGAAGTTATCGGGTAATTAATCGGATAAATGAGAAATTAATTGCTATTAATTCACATGATTATAACTATTTGTTCACATGCATGTACTATTGAATCACATTCATTTACTTAGGGGAGTTGGTGCAAGTTTGATAATACTTGTATAACTAAGTTAAAAATAGAGGTATAGATGTAGGTATTATACTGTAATTCGTATTTTCACATGTCTAGAACTATTGATTCACATGATTTACTATTAGGGTAGATGGTGCAAGTTTGATAATACTTGCAAGACTAATTTAAAAATGAAAGAAAAGTTGAAGGTATTGTACTATAATATTTTGAGCCCCAAAACGTGCAATTATCAAAACTATATTTTCCTATAAATAGAAGCTCGTTCTTCCTTCATTTCTCACCAATTCACTAAAGCTATAGAGAAATTATTATAGAGAGAAATTATAGAGAGAAAGAATAAGAGAAGTCTGCTACCTCACTATTCCAGTATCCAGTCTTCTTTTGAGGTAAGGGGTATTATTCTTTCGTATTCATGAAGAGAGTTATTTTCTGTCAATACTTATAAGGGTTGTTATTTCATTCTTTATTATTATGTTGGAATAACATGTCTATGCGAAGTACAGCATACATGGTAAAATTCTTTTATTATTCCATTCTTTATTATTCTGTTGGAATAACCTGTCTGTGCGGTCTATCGCATGCCTGGTGAATTCTGTTGTTATTCCATTCTTTATTATTCTAGTGGAATATCATGTCTATACGGATTATGCATGACCTGGTTCCATTCTTTATTATTGTGTTTGAATATCCTGTCTATGCGGATTACGCATGACCTGGTTCCATTCTTTATTATTCTGTTGGAATATTCTGTCTGTGCGGATTACGCATGACCTGGTTCCATTCTTTATTATTTTGTTGGAATAACCTGTCTTTGCAGTCTATCGCATGCCTGGTAAATTCTTTTGTTATTCCATTATTTATTACTCTGTTGGAATAACCTGTATGTGTGGACTACCACATGCATGTTGAAAGATCTCGCGTATTCATTCTTTATTAAATTGTGGAAATGATCTATCTACGTTGATTACCGCATGGAGGGTGAAAATCCATTTGCAGTTTCGTATATTCTATTATACTGATCTGGGATATCATTTCTTTTGTACTCGTCATGTGTCGACGTCGGGATTTTTATTTGTCCCTTTTCGTGACTTGTTCTTTGGTGTTCTCATGATAATGTGAGATTTGTTTGAAAAAATAAGTGAGAAAGGTCCGACATGTGTAATGTCGACGATTTGACTTTAAGAGTCGCCAGTTGGTGTTTTTAACTGGTTGCACCAACACAATTGAAAAGGTTTGCACATTGACCTAGTGATGTGACACTACTACACGGGTCTGTAAAACCGAGATTCATTTAGGGTTCGGGGGCTTGATTATGTAGAGGGAAGGTGTTAGGCACCCCCCGACATCCGTGTTGCCACGGTGACCACCACTTCTCAAAGAAACTGTTATATGAATGTGTGTGTGTGTGTGGATCAATGTGCAATTATTTGAAAGTAATGCGAGGCTTCGTTCGCACCTATATACACAAGGTTTGAATTTATAGAAAAATTCAGTTTTAACCAAGATATAGCAATGAAGTTTTCTAAAATAGGTTTTTCAAACCCTGTGCTCAATAGTAATTGAGGCCTTTGATACTTCCATTTTATTAAATGTTCTGCTTGTTTGCTTTTATTTTTGAGATGAGAAGCATCTACGAGAAAATAATATACAGCAGTGCCAAACTCCTCATGGGCATGACAGCCATCTAAGGAAACTCGGACACTATAAATAATGTGCAAGCTACTTACAGCTGAAAAATGTCCATCACGGGAACCGAATCTAGATTCAGTAGACTGAATCTGTGATCACATGATTCCTAGGCTCATATACTACTGCAGTTTGTATGGAAAGCAGTAAGCAGTTATATATATATATAAGCGGTAAATATATATATATATATATATATATATATATATATGTGTGTGTGTGTGTGTGTGTGTGTGTGTGTGTGTGTGCATCATCAACCACCACGAAGCAACTCCATAGAGGAACGGAAATGTAAATATATATAAGCAGTAAATATATATATATATAGACATGATCAACCACCACGAAATGAATCCATGGGGGATCAGAAAAGGTAAATAAAGCATTAAATGTGATCAACCGCCACGAAGTAAACTCAAAGTGGATCGAATATAAATAAAGTCAAAGAGATCAATCGCCACGAAGTAAACTCTAAAGCGAGACGAAATGTAAAGAATCTTTGTAAAAGGCCACTTAAGTAAACTCAAGCTCGATGAAATATAAATATAAATATATATATATATATAAGCGATAGAAACGATCGATATAAAATCAAGGCTCATTGGATATAATAAACAACAATTATATATATATATATATATATATATATATAAGCAATTAAACGACGGATATAAAATTCAAGCTCATCGAATGTAGTCGACCACGCTTTATTATATATATATATATATATATATATATATATATATATATATATATATATATATATATATATAAGCAATTAAACGCTGCATCAAGTTCAGGCTCATCGGACAAAGTCGACACAGCTTTATATATATATATATATATATATATATATATATATATATAAAAGCAAATAAACGCTCCAGATTGAAGTCAGGCTCAATCGAGGCATAACTTCGATAATGTTAGTCCGTATAAAAATATATACATATATATATATAAATATATATATATATATATATATATATATATATATATATATGACATAAATGAAAACCACGGACCGAAGTCTGGGCATACACACACAACACGACTCTCAATGTGTAGAATAGTGTGTGCCAATATGAAAAAAAAGGCTTTATAGAGTGTAAGAAGGCTTACAGTGGACTGCCAATGCAGACTTCTATGACTCTATATGGATGAATACTCAGCTCCTGCTGGTAAATGTATAACTGTATGTGGGCTAACAGGTGTTTAAAAAGAGCAAACACTCAATATGGGGTGTGTAGAAAGAAATTTGGACAGGGCTTCCTCTCCTTTTTTCTCTTTTCAAAATGGCTGCCCCAAGCCCTCTATTTATAGAGGGGGGGAGCCGCAGGTGTACCTACGGCTGCTCGGGCTGCCCGGGGTTCTGCTGGTCCCGTCGTCTCGAAGTACGTGCACTATAATGTCTGCTCGAACTTGCAGAACTTCAATCCGAGCATCCGAATGAGGTATATGTGACCTTCTTCGGACTGCTTGTGTCAAGAGTTACGCAATGATAGGGAATACCAGTTGTACAAAGTTAGGAAGAGGGGACCATGCCCATGGTCTTCAAGCTTCAAATTCTATTCAGTGTGCTGCCACGCGTAATAGTCACTCGGGATTGGAAATCCTGGTTCTTGAAGGACATAGTTATATGTATGTATGTATTGAACTATTAAGACGACGCGCAGGTGTTGAGGTGGCAAGATGACATTTGACTCCTCATCGGTTTTATCGCCGACTTGAGTTGAAAGTAGACGTTGCTCAGGGTTATATTTGAGATTGGACTGCTACAAGTGTTGAATGCCGCAATGTCATCTTGTGGATGTCTGTCAGCCCGGTGTTAGCTCCGGGTCTTCAGTATGAGTGCCTCAACAGGAGGTTTGATTGAAGCTTATCGCATTTATTTGGAACAAGCATTTTCAGGGTTATCGCTGGAACTGCAACAACATTCCTTGGGGTTATCGCCAAAGAAGAAACTCGGGGTTATCTCTGAAGTTGGAAATGATGTTCCCGGTGTGTGGTCTGGGGTTGAGACTGATACTCCCGGTGTGTGGTCCGAGGTTGAGACTGAACTTCCGGTAGTATCCAGAATGGAGACCGAACTTCCGGTGGTATCCGGAATGGATGTGAGCTGTCTTCCAGGGTTATCTCCGAAAGACGATTCTTCCCTCCTATAATGTTAGTAACAGTTGTGCAGAAAATTTCGAGTGTTTACAGATGCCCCTCTTTATCATATTCATGCAATGCAAGGCATATATAGGATAAAGAATCATAGACACTTGAAATGCAACAGATAAACATGATGCTATGTGCAGCAACATGATGCAAATGTATGAATGAGATGATTATCTGTTCTTTGTTAATCCTATTGGGATGACAATCAGTGATGTCTTGGACATACGATCCAAGTCTTCAAGGATGTTGACGTTGGGGCTATCACCAAAAGTCGTGAATCCTAGACACAGACTTTTACTCCATAGAGGTACCTCTTGTGTGAAAGAGATCTATGGGGGAGAAAGCTCTGTCTGTTTGAGGATATGTATACCATATCCCATCATCCTGTTGGAGTTACTGCCAATAGTATATATACTTGTCAGGGTTGCCCGACCTTCGCTAATGTGTGTATCACCGGATAGATCTTTGTTGGGTGCATTGTCAAGGCTGCTTGACCTTCATTGATGTGTACATCAACGGTTGAATTACATTGTAACCTTTGTTTGGAAAGGTTGTCATGGACAAGTTGTTTCGATGGGTTTACTTGCCACCGACTGAAGTAACGTTAAGGTTGATTGACCTTCGTTGATTTGGGTATCAATGGTTGCATTGCGTTGTAACCCTCGCCGGGGAAACATAGATGTTTAAAACTTTGGCGTTGTAACCCATGCCAGGGATACGTAGATGTTTGAAACTTCAGCGTTGTAACCCCCACCGGGGATACTTCATTAGTTCATAGCTTTGTAGATTCTATGTTGTAACCCCCGCCGGGGATAGTATCAAGGTTGTTTGACACTGTACTGACGGCATCGGACCTTGTGAGGTATTGTCGAGCATGATTTGTGAAAGTTGAGGCCACTGATATCGTATACCTTGTATGCAGGGGAATACCAATGTGTGACATGTGGAGCCAGAGTTTGACTCATGAAAACCAAGATTCCAGGCTATTCCGCTCAATCGCGTAGCATTTTTATTCCTGATTTGGCCTTTTTAGCTTGCGAGACCTCCTTTCCAACTCTAACTGGAGCGAGCCGGAGGTGTGGGACCCACATAGGGGTGCCGCAGGTACACCTGCAGTAGCAGCAGGTTGACCTGCGACCAACCGTGGTTATACAAAGCCAATGGGTTGTTTTCATAAGTCATTTTCAAGCTGCGCGACGAATGATTTCTGAGAGCTTTTCCTCAGTCTTGTTGAGTTCGAGCAACTTTCTGCATATTCTGCCACCGTACAAGCGTTCTTCAGTGTCCTGGTAACATATGCATGTATTCTTTTCCAGTTTCTATCCGTTGGAAAATGACTTATCACATGAAATGCATTTAGACACATAGTAATGAATATGTATGCTGATATGATTTGATAAAAAATATTCAACATAGTAAATGTTAGTATTAAACTATGCTGAACATAATGATGTGGAAAATTTTGACTTTTGAAATAGTCAAATTGGTACCTTTTACTGTCATTTTTTATCCTATTTGAGGATAAATGAGTAACGGTAGAAAAGTAAAATAACCCTGGTAATTAGATTACACTCATGGATTTTTTTACTGTGATGCATGTAGGATGTATATGATTGTTGGTAGGTGTGTTACTGAATGGCCACCTAGTCATGCCTATGTGCATGTGGATAGTCCCATTTACAAAGGGGGTATAGGAAAAAAATTCAAAATGTAGGAATTGGGTAGTCATGCATCTTTAACTCTACGGTAGACGTATGTTAAAATAATGCAAGCATGCATGTAGTCATAAGATTCATTTTGAAAAGCTTCAGGTAAGAATGTACCACACCCTTTCTAAGGTGATTTGGAGACTTGTTGTCCAGATATTATGGATATGGATCAATCGAGCAGTTCCCACATGACCACTTCTGGTGTACGGAGGAGGGCATCTGAAGTACCTCAACCCCGTTCTGTTAGACAACCTCATCATTTGGTGGAGGCAGTGATTCGTCCTATCCAGGTTGAAGTGTCGGATGTCGAGGACGAGGAGGAGGATGTACCTATTGAGGTTCCTGCTCCTGCTGCACGTGTTCCCCGTAGGGAGTTGCCAGGAATTCAAGTGGCGAACCCAGATCTTCTGGGTAACTTGAGTCGGCATCCTTCAGTATACCTGCACGCAAACGAGGTATGAAGTTAGATCTTAATCTTCCTTGTTTCCTATCTATGAGGAATGAAGGGTTCTGATGTTAATCTGCTTTTGATGTAGGTTCTCGGCTTTACACAGCCTCGAGGGAATTGGTTCAGCATCAACTCTATGTATCAGGCCCTGCATGATGACTATAGAGAGATTATCCATGGTTGGGGATTTGGGACATTCTTTTCCATCCTTCCCCATCGTTGTCCCTGGGGTTACCTCAGGGCATTGTTTAAGCGCTGGTTTCACCAGACTCATTCACTCAATTTGCTAGATTGTGAGGTGATGATGACGCCGATGGATTGGCGGTTTATCATAGGTATGGAGTTTGGAGGGGATCCAGTGCCTTGCACGGCGGATATTACACCTTTTGTCGTCAGATCCTTGTTAGGAGTTCCGGCAGAGGCGCTCAAGGGTAGGACTGTACGTACAGGTCTTTTAAGTGTAGATGTTATGAGCGGGCTATTGAGTGAGCCTATACCCTATGATATTAGAGTCATGGACTGCATTCTTCGGCGATTGTTCCTGATGATCATTAGGGGCTGCTTCATAGAAGATAATTCTTCTACGGTGTCCTTCACTTTGATCAGCGCCACTCGACACATGGACCATATAGGAGACTTATGATTGGGGTTCCTACACCTTTGCCTACTTCCTCAGGAGAATGCGCATGCGATCGCAGGGCTTGACCGTAGCTTGGTTAGGATTCTACCTATTTCTGCTGGTGAGTATTTCTCTTATCTTTTCCCATGTACAGGTTAAGAGCGTTGACTAACAGCAGATGTTTGCCTTTGTGTTGGCAGTTTTGGGCCTATGAGAGGCTTCCATGTTTGCGTCCTGTGAGCATGTTAGGTTTAGATACCTATCCACGAGGATGGAGATGGCATCATTCCATACTTGCGGAGGTCCCTGTTGTTGAGGGTTTCACCCATTGCCGCCTACAGCTGGAGTTGTTGATAACGGATGTCATCACATGGGTTCCCTATTCTGGGTAGCATTTGAGCGTTGGGTTTGAGGACGGATACCCGACTGGTGTTGAGTATGTTATGTCCACCCGCAGGATTCCTCTCTTTACAGATGGAGGAAGCGAACTCTACTTAGGAGAGCGTGCTATCAGGAGCACTACAGGAGAGATTCTCATGCCGATCTTGCCTCCTGTCAGGCATTACTGGCCTGTTTCACAGTCACCCGTCACTGATATCCCGTTGTTGGGGATTGATGGATACACAATATCAGAGGGCCCCTATACTCAGGAGATGTTCCAGCATTGGTGGTTCCCTCGTACCATTGGAGCTCAGACCCACGCCACATAGTTTATGGGGGATATGGTTCTAGGATCCGTGATGATGACGGATTGGCTAGCCTGTGTCAGAGATCCGACTCATGTGACAGAGATTGACAGTTTGACCTGGCAGTTGGACCGGGCACATTTCTTTATCCGGCATTTGGGCAGAGATCCTTCAGAGGTAGATATTTTTGATTCTTCCAGCTCTGGCGCTGGCCCCTCAGGTGACCCATATGGCTTTGTCGGTGCAGATCCTCCCTTGTATAGGCCTGACATCCCTGTAGATAGAGATCCAGTGACTCAGGAGGAGTTACATCAGGTGGACAGGATCGACGATGTGGACATCGATACCATTGACTTTTTCTGATGTATATTTCTAGTTATCTCTTTTGATAGGCCTCTATTAGTTGCTGGGTAGCTTTGCCCCATTCTTACTATATCTTTTGATAGGCTTCTATTGAGATGTTGGGTAGCTTCGCCCCATTTCCCTGTATTTTAGCTGTACAGAGATGTATTAGATGATGATATACTTAGGAATGTATGTACAGTTTTCCATTCCCTATATCATATTTCCATCTATTGTATCATGCATATTTTTATGTTATGCATATGTATATATGTCCAGAGATATTCAGCATTAACCCCTGGATGGTCTTATGACACGGCCCGTACAGATGTCTTCTTCGATAGTTAGCCGTATTGATCATACCCCACTATGTTTGGTGGCATCTGGGTATGATAGTATGTCACCACCAGATAGGGTGACTGTAGATCATTTGCTACAACATACTATGACCTTGTTGATGTTTTAGGTTCCCACAGAGTTCATAGATGGTATGCTAGAGCACTGGGTACCGGACATACATGTTTTTCAGTTTGGCACCCGAGAGTTGACTCCTACTCTGGAGGAGTATGCATGGTTGACGATGTTGCCGCTGGACAGACCTTGCTTGCAGATGGCGATTGGGGACATGAGTAGGCAGTTCATGACCCTCATCGGCTTGAGACGCAGAGTTGTACAGGACAAGATTACATCCAGCCACGTGATATCCCAGCATTTTCTGATTGACAGATTTGGCTCTGAGGATAGTTATTCATGACATTCCGGGGATTTCACCAGACTGGAGGATCAGTGGCGTTTGGCCAGAGTGGATGTACTGTTGTTGTGCGTATTGTCATACGTCTACATTCCACGGTACATAGATGAGTTGGACATCGGGGTTATCATGGCAGTGAGAGCTCTTAGGAAGGGTCATACCATCGTACCGATGATTATCGCAGAGACACTGAGGTCAGCTACATACTACTGCACTTGTCCAGCAGGAGTATTCATAGGTAGCT
Source organism: Panax ginseng (assembly GCA_020205605.1). Classification (NCBI taxonomy): domain Eukaryota; kingdom Viridiplantae; phylum Streptophyta; class Magnoliopsida; order Apiales; family Araliaceae; genus Panax; species Panax ginseng. The sequence continues at coordinate 108,843,095 of CM035139.1, forward strand.
CGGTCATGCTATACGTGTGGTTTATGTCACACATTGGACCGATTGGCACATTCAGACGGCATGGATATTGTTTCACCCCAATATAGCGATGTCGTACTCCTTCCAACCTGCGGAGTGTACAGATGCTGCATCTTGGTCAGCTTTCCTATCAGGGATTGGAGATCCATTCGCTATATTTTCGTGTACAGGGCTTAGTTCACCCTACAACTTCATTACTCATGCTCCGGGCATGGATTATCTACCTCTGGCAAGTTTGAGAGGGATAATCACCTACCACCCACTAGCTATGATGTGTCAGTTTGACCATTTTCAGGATTTCCACCTATATGAGGGGGTGAGGATTCAGCACTTCACTTCTCGGCGTTTATCAGTAGAGGACAGATCTAGGTTGTATGCATGTTGGGATCAGCGAGAGCTAGCTAATTTTTATGTCAGCCATCCGGGCTATTCTGCAGAGTATTCAGCATAGATGGAGACAGAGACTGCATCGACTATGGTAGTATCCACAGTGAAGGATATTGAGTCCGACGAGGAGGAGCCTATGGAGGAGGCTGACACTTTCATCGATGTGGACTTGACTGCTGGGCCGCCAGCATATGTGATGGGTTCTCCCACTCCGAGTGCCACTGTTACCTAGTATTCAACACAGCATCTGGAGCGAAGCTTACATCTGATGACCTATAAGAGAGACCAGGCTAGGGCCGCGATGTTGACATCTCTTGATGGGAGAGACGCCACTCTATTAGAGAGGGATGAGGCTATATCAGCTAGGGATGCATTGATCGTGGAGCGGGATGCCGCCCTATCTGCTAGGGATGTGGCCATTGCAGATAGTACCTCTGTGAGATCCCAAATGACTGACATTTTTGCTGATATGAGGGCATACTTTGAAGAGCATCAGGCCATCTTGCAGTTAGCCTAAGATTTACTAGCTCGTATAGATACCCTTGGGCAAGAGCTTGGAGCTTTACCTCCGTCCTCAGAGAGGGATGATATGTTAAATTTGATAGTCCGCATACACACAGATCTGTAGATAGCTTTGTATTTTCCTGCACAGACTAGCTTAGCTATTTTGTCATGTACAACACAAATGTATATATCAAACAGTATTATATATGGCAGAGAAATATATTTTGATTTACTTCCCTTTCAGTTATGCCATGATATTTGCTTGATATTTGCATGTTTTTTCAAGGCCTTGTGATCTTGATGCATTCTGAAATTGTCCTTGACATATGGACATTGAGCCATCGTAGGATCTCTCAGAACGGATCATTGATCGGTATGAATCCCTACCATCTTTGGTGTCTTGGGACTGGTATCTGTATGGAAATGTGGAGAGGAGTTTGGCTTTTCCTCTCTGAGATTGACCGCACCACAGATGGTCACCAGTACTTCTATTGGTGAGAAGCCTAGTTAATTCCATCTTTTATGGATTGGTATTGCTCTTTGAGGCACAACCGCAGCTTAGATGGTCACTGAATCTCCTATTTGTGAGGAGAGGTTGGGTAATTCCATCCCCTTGGTCTAAAGCCGATGAAATGTGGTGGATTGAAGGTTGATCTCAGTACCATGTGACAAGTATTTTTGTTCTGGTAGGGGTTAGACTGAACCATAAATGGCTGCCTACATACTCCTATTGAAGAGGAGATCAAGTCTGCGTAGTTCGAACCTGGTGTAAGAGGTTCAACACTGAACGTGAAAGGCAGAGAGGTGTAGAAATGTTTTTGTTGTTTTTGTTTTTGTAGAGAAAGGGCAGAAATGTTTTTATTGTTTTTTGTTTATTGCGACTGGGCCATATAGAATATGGTTACCTACGTACTCCTATTTAAGAGGAGATCAGGTCGACGTAGTTCACCCCTCAGGATGAATTGAAGGCAAAGAGAAGTGTGAATCCCGTGCGCAGGCTTTACTGCGGGGAGAAGAAAGTTTGATCCCATAATGGGGACAAACTGCAGATGTGGAACAAGTTTGATCCTATTTTCAGGATAAACTGCAAGCGTAGAAAAGTTTAATCCCGTGTGTAGGGATAAACTGCAGGTGTGAAAGGTTCAATCCCGTGTGTAGGATAACCAAAATTGTATGAAAGGTTTGAAATGAAGTGGAACCAGGCTGCTGGTCCCAAGTGAGATGAAACCAGGCTGCTGGTTTGAAGTGTATGTTTCCTTGAGGGGCAGAAGAGTTTGTGAAAAGAGGGTTAAAAAAATCGGAATGACTGGTGATTGGATGATAAATGCCAGGATGTTTGCTTTATGGTAACTTCAGACATAGTACCATTTCACGGTGTTCGAGTTGATAAGATGTGGAAATTCATCGCCATCCATTTCCTGTAGTCTGAGAGCACCTCCTGTCAATACTTCCTTGACAACAAACGGGCCTTCCCAGTTAGGAGCGAATTTTCCCTTAGACTGATCTTGGTTGTCAATGATATTCTTCAAAACCAAGTCATGTTGCTTGAATTTCCGTAGTCGGACTTTTTTATTGTAGGATCGTGTGATCCTTTATTGATATAATTGACCATGGAAGATTGTCGCAATTCACCTTTCGTCTATCAGAGACAATTGGTGATACCTGTCTTGTACCCATTGGTCTTCATCCAACTGAGCTTCCATCAATACTCTGAGAGATTCCATTTCAACTTCTATGTGGAGCACTGCTTCCATCCAATAGACTAATGAGTAGGGGGTTGCCCCAGTGGAAGTACGCATTGAAGTTTTGTAAGATAATAAAGTCAAAGACAAGAGGTCATGCCATCCTTTGTGATTGGCGGACATTTTCTGCATGATCTTCTTGATATCTTCATTAGCCGCTTCAACAGAACCATTCATCTTTGGACGGTAGATGACGATGTAAGATCCCAACTTATTATAAATAAAATTAAATTTTCCTCTATTCATTATTCTAAATTAATAAGGATTAATTTGATATAATGCTTTGGTTATGGGTGAAATGTGCAAATTTTACAAAATAAACAAGTGGTTATAAAATATTCCTTTTGTCGGGGAATATTCATTTGGTCGTGGAATATTCTTTTTATCGGGAATATCCGTACGACGGCGCAGTTAATTGTGGGCTCCATAACAAAATAACCGTCGGATGAAGAAAATGACAAAGTATGAGTTTTTATAAATAACGACGTAGTTGTTACCAAATTAACAACTTGTTGGAATACCCGGTGGTTAAATTACGATAATATGCGTGATTGCATAAAGAGTACACCAGTATTGCAATTATTCTGATAGTTATTGTTCAATATTTTATTTTATTGATTCAATAATTTCTTTGCGTTGATATTTTATATTATTGTTGTTTCAATAATTGTCCGCACATGATATTTCCCATTATCGGATCAATAATTCATATTATTTGAATAATATTATTAGATAACATTATTGGCAATGTCTAGAAAGTTCATCTAAAACAAGGTTTGGTCACCTAATTGCTTGGCATGATGAAGGAGAAATCCTTATTGAAATCCCCTCTTTCACAGGAACTGCACTGGTTGTCATAATTATAATTCTGTAATATTATTTGTGAAGAATTAATTATTGATTTATATGGTAAGGAAATATTTATTTTATGTGGATATAAATGATGGATTTATTTATTTTATGTGGTTATAAATGAAGGAATTAATGGTGAGGTGTTTTATCAGTATTTTGTCGGAATGGAGGTATTAAAAATCATCAGTTTGTGGATTTCGAATATTTTCTGTTGGAAATTTGGAAAAACTTTCTTCTGCAAAGTTGTAGAGAATTCGATTTCATGTGGAATGGACATAAAATTCTTATTTTTCTGATAAACGGGTTATTTTCTATGAATTATTGAAGTTTTAAAAAATAAAATGATTTTTATTAAATTACGAGTGGGACCCACTTTTGTTTTACACATGTGGGCTGCTAAATTTTGTTCAAAGATGGCTGGTGGCTGATCTTGGTCAAGAAGCATGCATAGAAAAGAAGAAATGAAATAATATTAATTTATTATTTAGTCTCCTATGACGTTCTAGCATTTTCCTATAAATAGACGCTTAGGTTAGAATTGAAAATCACACCAGAAACATAAGCTTTCTCTCTTTCTCTCTCTATATTATTGAGCGTATTTTGTGAGTATTTAGATTGAGGAACCCGAACGAGGTAATCACGGGTAAGCTAATCTTGAATTCTTGCAAAGTTTATACCTTACTAGATACCGGTTCTACCCATTCTTTTATCTCTCCTGCTTGTGCTCAACGTTTAAACTTGACTCCTGAGAAATTGGACTTTGATTTATCTGTTCAAACTCCGTTGGGTGAAACCTTCATTACATCTACAGTTGATAAATCTTGCTTGATCCAAGTTGGCCCTATCACATTACCTGTTGATCTTATCTCTTTAAAGATACTTGCTTTTGATGTGATTTTAGGAATTGATTGGTTAACCACTCATCATGCCAAAATTGATTATTTTCGTAAGGTTGTTAGTTTTCATATTCCTAACCAACATGTCATACGAATTCAAACAACTAACCCACTAAAATCAGGCACTGTCATATCAAGCCACAAAGCTATTCTTTTATTGAAAAATGAAAGTCAAGCTTTCTTAGCCCATGTTATGGATTTGAATAAAGACAAGTCAGATTTGGATAATATTTCTATTGTTAGAGAATTTCCTGATGTATTTCCTGAAGAACTTCCCGGTCTACCCCCAGAATGTGATGTTGAATTCTTTATTGACCTTGAATTGGGTACAAAGCCCATTTCTAAAACCCCATATCGAATGGCTCCTATTGAACTTCAGGAGTTAAAAGTCCAACTACGAGGAATTGTTAGACATCGGTTTCATTCGCCCCTAGTACATCTCCTTGGGGTGCTCTGTTTTATTCATATAGAAGAAAAGGCGGGAGTATACAACTTTGTATTGACTCACCGAGAATTAAACCATGTCACCATCAAGAATAGGTATCCATTACGCGGCATTGATGACTGTTTGACCCGATTCTGAGAGCACAATTCTTTTCAAAGATCGATCTTCGATTCGCATATCATCATTTGAAGATTAAAAGCGAGGATATTCCAAAGACTGCCTTCAGAACTCGTTACGGGCATTATGAATTCTTAGTCATATCTTTTGGATTGACTAATGCTCCTGCTGCTTTCATTGATATGATGAACAGAGTATTCAAGGAATATTTGGATCAGTTCGTATATATATACAAACTGAAATGAAAACCGCGGACCGAAGTCCGCGCAAACACACTCACATGACTCTCAACATGTACAACAGTGTGTGCTAATATGAGAAGAAGGCTTTATAGAATATAAGAAGGCTTACAGTGGGCTACCAAAGTAGACTTCTATGACTTTAAATAGATAAACACTCAGCTCCCGCCGGATAAAAGATAGCTAAATATGAGCTAACTAGTGTTTAGAAGTGAGGAAACTCTCAAAAGATGTGTATGCAGAGTAAAATAGACAGGGCTTCCTCGCCTTTTTCCCTCCCTCTCCTTCTCAAATGGCTGACCCCAAGGCTTGTATATATAGACGGATGGCCGCAGGTACACCTGTGGCAGCCAAAGTTGTACCTGCGGCTGGTCGTGGTGCATCCGAGCCTCGCGGGTCCCATCGTCTCGTAGTACATGTACTCATGCACTGTAATGTCCACTCGAACTTGCAGAACTTCAATCCGAGCATCCGAACGAGGTATACCTGACCTTCTTCGGACCGCTTGTGTCGAGAGTTACGCAATGACATGGATTAGAGGTAGTACGAAGTCAGGAAGAGGGATCTATGCCCATGGTCTTCAAGCTTCAAATTCTATCCAAAGTACTGCCACGCGTAATAGTCACTCGGGATTGTCAATCCTCGGCTCTTGTGGGACATTGTTGGATGTATATATGTATGAAGTGTTGAGACGATGCGCAGGTGTTGAAGGAACAAGATGACGTTTGACTCCTCGCCGGGGTTATCGTCGGTTTAAGCGGAAAGTAGACGTTGCTCAGGGTTACAGCTGAGATTGGACTACTTGTTGGTATGTCATGATATCATCTTGTTGAGATGGTAAGATGACATTGTGACTCCTCACCGGGGTTATCGCCGGTTTAAGCGGAAAGCAGACGTTGCTCAGGGTTACATCTGAGATTGGACTGCTGCATGTTTGTATGTATCACTGTCATATGTGGATGTTCCTATCTGCCCGTTGTCAACTCTGGGTCTGAGGTGTGTGTGCCTCGACAGGATGTTTGAGGTTGAAGTTGATTGCATATGTTTGAAACAAGCATTTCCGGGGTTATCGCCGAAACTGCAATGGCATCTCTTGGGGCTATCACTAAGGATGGGGTTGCTACTCCCAGTGTTTCTCTGGGACTGAAACTGAGCATCTCGGTGTTATCACCGAGACAGAACTGTCATCTCCGGTGTTGTTGCCGGTCTTTTGATCTGTATATCTCGGGGTTATCTCTGAGATTGGAAATGACATTCCCGGTGTGTGTTCCGGGTTTGAGATGATGTTCCCGGTTTGTGTTCCGTGTTGGAACTGAACTTCTGGTAGTATCCGGAATGGATGTAAGTTGTCTTTCATGGTTATCTCCAAAAGACGAATCTACCCTCCTGCAATGTTAGTAATAGGAGTGCAGAAAATTTCGAGTGTCTACATTATGCATAGTGTTTTGCATAGTAAAATCTTTTTATATAAAATAGAATACTTTTATAAAGTTATTTATTTTATTAGGCAATAATTAGAATGTATTATATTTTATTATGCATAGTGTTTGTATAGTGCCTGCATAGTGTTTGCGTAGTAAAATCTTTTTATATAAAACAGAATACTTTTATAAAGTTATTCATTTTATTAGCTTATAAATACAATATATTATATTTTATTTAAAAAGATTTTGTTTTATTAGATTATTTTATTAAATCAATCTGGACCGTCCATTTAAAAGTGAATCAATCTGGACCGTTCATGAATTAGTTACTATTCAATCCATTCTCCTATAAATAGAAGCTCATTCCTTCATTATTTCTTACGAATTCACTGAAACTCTAGAGAGAGAAACTGTAGAGAATTCTTCTTCTATAATCTTGAGCGTATTTTCTGTTTAAGAAAGCTTTGAGCGTAGTGCAAGTTTCTTCAAGTATATCCCCGCCCTACCCGTTGGAGTACTCTTCTTTATAAGGTAAGGGATATTATTTGTTGTACACGTAAGGGATATTTTTTTTTCATATTCATGAAGAGAACTTCTGTTATGTTGGAATAACCTGTATACGCGGTCTACCCTATACTTGGTAAAATTCTTCTGTTATTCCATTATTTATTATTCTGCTAGAATAACTTGTCTATGCGAAGTACCGTATACATGGTGAAATTATGTTGTTATTCCATTCTTTATTATTACATTTGGAATATCTTGTTCATGCGTTTTACTGTGGGACTGGTTCCGTCTTTATTATTACGTTGGAATATCCGTCTATGCATTTTACGTCGGACCGGCCCGTCTTTATTATTACATTGGAATATCCTATTTGTGCGTTTTTCACGCTTGGGACCGAATTCCGTTATTTATTATTCTGTTGGAATAACTTGTCTATCTGGCACCGCATGCATGGTGATTTTGTTGTTATTCCATTCTTTATTATTCGTTGGAATATCCCGCGGTGCGTGTTACGCCTTTGACTGGTTCCGATTATTTATTATTCGTTGGAATAACTCGCCTACATCCAAGCACCGCATGCATGGTGATTTCTTTTGTTATTCCATTCTTTATTATACTCAGTTGGTTAAAGTTTTAACTTATATACTCCATGAAATTAATGGAATATCCTTGATATTTGCTCTTCATCCAGTATCTTTTTGTGGAAATATTCTTCTGAACATTCTTGAATTTTACTCTACAAAGAAGTATCATGTTAACAATTTGGACGTTATTAGTTCCTGAATAAATTAATTCTTGAACTTGTTTTTATTAAATTCTTATATCATTGTCATCATCCTCATATTTATATTTTGTTGTTAGTCATCTGTGGCCTGTAGTGCATAGATGGACTTGGTATGATTATGACCAGGGATTATTCAGTGTAATCATGACCGTAATGTTACAAATGATGTGGTAAAAGTCCTCATTGGCCCGTAGTGCATTGATGGACAGTTGTTGGCATGATCATGACCATTGATGAATACACAAATATCCTTGGCCCGTAGTGCATGGATAATTTGTGGTCGTGATACTAATGAATATCTTTGGTAGAAAGTGTGGGGATGATGTGGATTATTTATTGTCGAGTCTCAAGTGATAAAAGTGATGAAAAACCTTTTAAATCATAAAAGATAGTAGATTTTATTCTCTACTTGACTCTTTTAATAGATTGCTTGTTACTGCTGCAGATTAAACTTGATGTCTATTGTATTTTATCGGTTTAACATTGTTGAAGACTAATGATAATTTATTTCGTATTATCTTAGTCATAATATTTCTTCTTGGGCTAGTTGAGCTCACCCTTTCCTTCACCGTTTCTCGTGAAATGAGAATATAGCTGGGACGAGTTGGGGAACGGATTGACAGTCCAGATGATAGCATTAGTAGTCCTCACTATTCTGTTAAATAGTGTGATAGTAATTGTAATGAGGACTAAATTGAGTGTGGATATTGTCTAGATGACAATATTTGTATTAAAACTCACAGCGTATGTTTTGTCGTATTTTACACGACTGTTGTATAATTAAGTTATATTTGAATTTTGTACCATGTATTTGGCGACTCAAAATGGGTGATGTATACCTATTTTTGGGGGCGTCACACTTCGTCCGACAAAACGAGATTAAAGAAGGAAGGTAATCCGAAACCTAGTCTTCTATAGATTTTCTTTAAGCTCTATATGTTAAAAACATAACTTAATGAGAATAGGAAGAAAAAGACATTAGAAATGATTTCATATGGTTGAAATCGTAAGAAAATGAAGAAATAAGAAATTAGAAATTTAGTTTATAAATTTCTTAAGGAAATGTAAGATTCGTAAGGATTTTGAGCGATCCGAATGGATCTTATGATTGAGTAGGTCAACTAAGTAAGGAATGAATTTTTATAACATCAAATTCCAAGAAAGAGTAAAATCGTAATCAAAATATCGATTAAAAACGAAGAACACACGAAGAACGCGAAGAACGTTGTTGATGGACAAATTTAAAACCATAGTAGGATAATTGTTGTTGATGGACAAGTTTAAAACCATCGCGTATAAGTTAGTTGCATATTGCTTGGTTAGGAACGTTAGAGACGTTCATGAAGAACAGATTAAAACTTAGTTATAACGAAGTTATGGCAAAAATTCATAAAAGATGAACAAGAAATAGAAAGTATGTAAATAAACCCAAACATGTAGGGTTTCATAAGAATGTAAGAGAACATAGAAAATGTGAGTCGTAGACTCAAGAACAAATGAGTTCCAAATTCGAATGACCGAATTACGGACGAACGAATGAAGAACGTTAAAAATGTAAGACAAACAAAAGGTGAAGATTAAGCCAATCGAAAGGCACATTAGCGGATTCAGAATAATGTTCTATCCAAGGATAATCGAAGTACGTAAGATAAGGAAGAAAATGGCTTTAGAACGACCTCGTTCTGAGTTATAACGAAGAAGTTATGAGATTGCGAAGTCAGCGTCTAAAGCTTGTAAAAGACTTAGAAAAAACTTTCTAGGTTTCATGCTTGGCGCCGCAACGCGAGTTGTGCCTTGAGGGTCGGCACCGCAGCGCGAGCTCGAGCCATCAACTACTGCTAAGTGGCACTACGACGTGAGAATTTGTGAAGGGAGTGAAATAGCAGCCAAATTTCAGCGATTTGACAACTGCAGAGAGTGGCATCTGCGATCTTGAGATAAACGAAGGACACAGCACGTAGCGGCCTGATTCGAGGCAATGCCCAACAATGAGATTTTTACTGCTCAATTACTGGGGGATGTGCAAGGAAAAAAAATATGAACATGTAGTTCAAATAATGTAACACTTAATTAAGTGTATTAAACCTTTGATAAAGGTTGAACAAAGAGATTAAACGAGATTAAAAGACAAAGAATGTAGATGCGGGTTACGGAACCAATATCCGGGGACCGTAGTCGCAATAAACGAACGTGAGGGATTGCTATGATGGTGATTCCTTAGACGTTGATTGATGAGGGTAATGAATAACATTTCAATGTTATAACGTGGTAATGAGAGATGAATGTAAAGCGTTTAGACGCTGTGAATGCAACGCTGTTGCGATGAATGATCGATCTTAGCATACAACGAACCGTATGGCTTTGACATTAAGAAAGAATATTGAACATGGGGCTCGTGTGTTAGTAATGAAGGAAAGCGATTAAAACCTTATGTAAAGGTTGAATGAGAGATTAAGCGTTGAATACATTAACGATTCTCATGAATCGTATTCATGTCGGGCGAACGTTCTAAGTATACATTGGTTGTATAACTTAGACGTTGACAAAAGTAGTAAGTAAGATATGAATTATCAAGAAAGCCGTAGTGATCGGTAATAAGATTAATTAAAGTCGAATGTGAGTCAGAGGAGAATGTTAGAATGAAATGTAAGCGTTGAACACTTTAACCGACGTGAAGATTGAGTGTACGCGAATATTAAAAGGGTAAAACCTACACTCCGTGTATGGTTTGACCGTAGGATAATGAAGACCAATGATTAAACCTGTGAACGGTGAAGAAGCTAAATTAAAGACAAGTACGTATAACGTAAAAGAAGCCGAGTTAATGTTTATAACTTGGATGATGTTCCGAGTCGAATGAACCGGACGTTGTAAGATAAGAATAAGATAACGTAAAATAGTTAACGCTATAAATGCGTTGAATGAATATGGAATGATCATCCTGGGTATACAAAAGAATGTATGACTTAGACAATGATGAATAAATCCTGAGATATGACATTTATTTGTCAGAAAGCCATAAGGAATAAGAAATTAACTTAACCAACATTATACTTTAATAGTTCGAATAAGTTAAGATGAATTTAGGTTGTAGTACCATTATAACCTTTGATGGTTGACATATGGGAGTTGGGCTAAACAATTCCTTCAGAGAGCGAAGGTATATACAAAACTGGCAATCGATCTAACTCACTGTTATGGGCAGTGTAAATGAGATGAGAACTTGTTTGTTGGTTGTTTGTGGGAAACCACTCAGAGTACCATATGGACTACTAGTAGAGAGAAGATGTGTGCTGAGTCCTAGGAGAGTTATAAGAAGAAGATAAGAATGTAAATCATCAAAGATGATGAACGTATTAAGTAAGACATCTCAGTATGTCATGAAGTTGTTAACCGATAAAGGAAGTTGGTCGCGTAAACTTAGTTTGTAAGAACGTGAACCCTAAGAAATAAAGTTAAGTATACCAATGTGTAACTCAAGTAAATGACTAATTGGTACATGTGTTATTTCCATATGTGCTACATAGGAATTGTAATGAGCAGTTCAGCGTAAACTATAAGATGTAGCTGTGCATAAGACAAGTTTCCTAACTTCATTCATATTTTAAATGAATGCTAGTTTCTAAAACTTCTCAGATGTTGAACTTGAGAAGTTCTGTCTATGTGCAAATGTGTGATATTGGTACAAGGAGTTAGAATGTATGAGGCCTTATACCACAATTTGAACACTTCGGTGTTTCTATGATATGAACTGTTTTGTGATTGAACTGTTCAATATGAGCATGTTCTGTTTATACATGAATCGTTATTGTTATGTCTGTGCTATTGATTCTAGCCAGACAGAATGTGTATGAAAGAGAGTAGAGAATGAAAGTATTTCAAAGTGAATGTGACTAATGTTTTAAAATGATAGGAATCGAGATTATTCCTATTATTCAAGCTGCTTCATAACCCTTGTTCGATTATTGAAGTCTTAAAAGAATGTTTGAATTCTTAAAGTTGTTTGTTTAACTGTTATGACTTGCTGAGCAATTGAATGCTAACACTTGGTTTAAATAAAAACATTTTCAGCAAACGATGTTAGAAGAACTTAAGGATCCCGTAAAGATCACGTTGATCGGTATCCAGACGAAGTGTCATTCAGTGTATGAATGTGGGTGAAGATCAAGCGAAGACTTGTAATATAGAATGATAGAATTAAACTATAGAATAGTTTAATGAATGATTATGTATCCTTGGTGGCGGATAAAAGTCACTTGTACAAGATTAAAGAATAATGTAATTATCATTATTTGTAATGGAAGAAGTTCTAAGGTTTTGGGAACCTGGGATTTGAGGATGTATGTTGTTAAATTTAGCTATATAATGATGTATGTTTGGAAGAGGATGGGATCATGACGTATGGAATTGGGGCGTTACAGAGAGAGCCATCTCCGTTGATCATTGTTGTTGGTCGGGAGCATGAACCTGAGACTGATCCAGAGGAGGAAGAGGAGTTCCCACCAAACTCTATCGATGCTGAGATGTATGATGCCCTTTATGATTGTAACATAGAGTTGCAAGACATTGTTCGGGAGCTGAAGGAGAGGGCTGTTATTCAGCAGAGTACCATCGAGCAGAAGGATGGGGAAATTGTGACTCTAGACACACGTTTAGGAAACGTGGAGTGGGATTTGGTTCACGAGAAGGGTCAAACTGAGGAGAAGTTCGAAGAAATAGAAAAGTTGCAGAAAGGTCTGAAAGAGAGCTTAGAAAGACTAGCCATAGCAGAGGAGGGTTGGGTAAGAGAGTCACGTCGTGCTGATCTTGCAGAAGAGGATTGTCGTGCGAAGAAGGCTAAGCTTGGGGAGACGTACTCTACACTTCAAAATGCAATGGATGTGGCCAAGGATCGAGTTATGAAGTATCCAATCCAGTTTGAAGGTCTACCATCATATATGCTAGATCGCAGGACGATGTCCCGCATCATGGAAGAAGAATGTGGCAAGGCTATTCAGCGCCTTAATAGGTAGTGATACGATTAGTTTATTTATATGAAACCTATCTGGTAGTTAAAGATGTAAATTTTGATGTGTTTATAAACAAAGGAATATTTTAATGTTTTTAATCCTGTAGATTCTTTATCTCGGGATAGTTGATGTAAATATCAGTGATGCTATCGTATGATGTTAAAACTTTTGAATTGAATAAAATGTCAGAGTTTATTTGAAATAATTTGTTAAGTGAATTATGATTAAATGTTTTGATTAAGCCTTAAAATGTTTAAGGGATTGAATAAAGACCTAATAAGCGTATATTCTTAACAGAAATATGCCGCCTAGAAGAAGATAAAACCATCAACAAGCTTAAGGAGAACTGATGAATAACAACAACGACGCCAATGTTAACCCTATCGCTAGTTGGTGAACCTATTAGTCGAGAGCAATTAAAATCAACCACAAGCTCCACCAAACACATCGTTTAAGGATTTCAAGGAAGTTGGACCGCCAGAGTTTAGGGTTCCATAAACCCAATCGAGGCTCAAACACAGGTTATGGAGATGGAGAAGGTGTTTGATGTCGCTAGAGTAAGAGAAGACCGAAAAAACATCGTGACACGCAACATTCATGAAATCAAGCCGATTATTGGTGGAAGGCAAATAATAAAATACAGGAGGAGAAGGTGTAATAACTTGGAAGAGATTCAAGGAGATGTTTTTGAGATGTATTTTCCAACGATTCAGCAAAACCAAATGGAAGTTCGGGGCTCGAGTTGAAACAGGGAATATGTCTGAAAGTGCATTATGCGACAAGGTTCAACGAGTTGGCTAGGTTCGCCACATACCAAGTGCATACTGATGAGAGGAAGGTAAGACGTTTCGAGCAGGGACTGAAGCCCTGGTTGTATAGCAAGGTGTCAATGTTCCAATTGAACACTTTTGCTGGAGTGTTAGAGAAGGCCATACTCGCTGAAGGTGGAAGCGATGCAGTAACTAAATATAATCAGGATCAGAAGAAGAAAAAGAGTGAGAATGAAAGAATTAACAAGACTAGTGGGAGTAGCATGGGGGGTAGTCATAATCAGAAGAGAAAGTGGCCTGATAACTCGTCAGCTGGAAGTCAACAAGGAGGGCAGAAGAAGAAGATCGAAGTGTGCCAAACCTGCGAAAAAGCTCATCTAGGAGTTTGCATAAAGGGAAAATAAGTGTGCTACAATTGTAGTCAGGAAGGCCACATAGCACCTAACTGTCCTAACCCAAAGAAGGGTTCCTGCTTCACATGTGGCTCAAAGGATCATCTTGCAATTGATTGTCCTAAGAAGGAATCTGGAGGGACGGGATCAGGAGGGAATAGAGGAAACAGCGGTGGAAGCACTTTAACTATCGTAGGACCAACTGCAACCAACTGGACCAATTCGTCGTAACATTCAACATGACAAAGTCACGAGGATGCAAAGGATCTCGCGATGTGGTGTCAGGTATCATTTTGATCAATAAAGGTAATGCTTATGTATTATTTGATTCGGGTTCTACTTGTTCATTTATATCCGATGACTTTGCTAAGAACTTAGAATTCCTTAAGGACGAGTTAGAATACCCCATGAACATAGAAATTGTGAATAGAGAAATAATCCATGTAAAGTACATGCATAAGAACTGTAGAGTGGATATTAAGGGTAATATCATGAACATAGATCTTATCCCTATTCGACTTGGAGAATTGATGTTATTTTGGGTATGGGTGGTTATCCAATTATGGGATGGTAATTGATCGCCGGAAGAAGCGATTAACCTTATGACTCCGTCAAAGGTTATGTTTTATATAAAGAAGTCGCCTAGACAAGCGAAGTTGTCGGACGATGATGTAGGCTAGAGGTTGTTAAGGCAACGCGTGTAGGATATCTAGCTTACATAGTCGATTGTCGAAAGAGAATCCAAAAATAGATGAGATACGAAAGATCGAGAGATTTCGCAGACGTATTTTCGGATGATTTTCCAGGACTTCCTCCAGATAGAGCAGTTGAATTCATGATCGATTTGGCTCCAGGAACGACTCCAATATCGAAGGCACCGCATCTAGAATGGCACCCTAGAGAGACGAAAGAACCCGATGGTTCAACTACAAGAATTACGGACAAGAAGTATATCCAACCAAGCGATCGTCGTGGGGAGCACCGGTTTTATTCGTGAAGAAGGATGGGACAATGCGGCTCAGATCGACTATATAGAACCCGAATAAGGCCACGATTAAGAATAGATATACATTATCGAGAATCAACGACATTGCTCGATCGCTTAAAGGGAGCAAGATACTTTTCAAAGATAGACTTGAGGAGTGGTTATCATCACTGAAGGTGAGACCGGAGGATGTATCGAGGACAACGCTCAAAGACATGATACTGGCCACTACTGAATTTTGGTAATGTCATTTGGTCTAACGAATGCTCCTGCAAAGATTTATGGGCTTAATGAATGGAGTGTTCAAGCCGCTTTTTGGACAAATTCGTAGTGGTACTTATAGATGATATTTTGGTATATTCAAAAACCAAGGAAGAACGTGAAGAGCATTTGAGGGTGACATTAGAGACATTGAGAAGGGAGAAGTTGTATGCCAAGTTTTTGAAATGTGAATTCTGGATTGAAAGAGTACAATTTCTTGGACATATGATAGATAGGGATGGAATTTTGGTGGATCCCTCCAAAGTCGGGTTTGTGATTAATCGGGACCAGCCAAGAGCGCAGCGTAAGTAAGAAGTTTTCTTGGATTGGCGGGTTATTACGTAAAATTCATTAAGGATTTTTCAAGATCGCAACTCCGCCGATTTAATTTGACTAGAAAATCGGTGAAATTTGTTTGGATGGAGAAGTGTGAGGAAAGCTTTCAAGAATTAAAGAAGAGGTTGAGTTTAGCACATGTGTTATCTCTTCCAGATGATACAGGAAATTTTATGGTATATAGTGATGTGTCACATAAAGGACTTGGCTATGTGCTTATGCAAAATGGTAGAGTCATTGCGTACGCATCATGACAACTGAAAGATTATGAGAAGGGGTATCCGACCCATGACTTGGAGTTAGCTGTAGTGATTTTTACTTTGAAAATCTGGAGGCACTATCTCTATGGGTTGAAGTGTGAAATATATGCAGACCACAAGAGTCTGAAATATATTTTTACACAAAAAGATTTGAACATACACCAAAAAAGGTGGTTGGAGTTAATTAAGGACTACGATTGTGAGATTCTATACCATCCGGGTAAGGCAAATGTGGTTACCGATGCCTTAAGTAGAAATGGTTGGGAGAAACTGATGATCTTGACCGATCAGGAGGAGTTAATTTCAGCAATGGAAAAGCTGGAATTAGAAGTGAAGTGTCCTATGGAGATTGATGAGAAGTTATTTCAGATGTAATCTGGTACAACTCTACTAGACAAGGTTAAGGAGGCTCAACTTTAGGATGACAAATGTAAAATGGTGAAAAAGAAAATATCCGAAGGAATCGAATCAAGATTCAAGATGGATAAAGAAGGAATACTGAGATTTGAAAGTAGAATTTGGGTACCGCCAGTACCAGAGATTAAGGAAGAAATTTTGAGCGAGGCTCATAACTCTCGATATTCAATTCACCATGGTAGTACCAAGATGTACCAAGATCTTCGACAATATTCTGGAGGCCAAATTTGAAACAAGAGGTTGCAAAATGTGTTGCCAAGTGCCTGACATGTCAAAAAGTGAAAGCAGAACATCAGAGGTCGATTTGGTTACTACAACCTTTAGAGATTCCAGAATTGAAATGGGAAAATATTAAGATGGATTTCGTGGTTGGCCTACCAACAACTCAGAAAGGCTACGACGCAGTATGGGTTATTGTTGACCGATTGACGAAATTCGCACACTTCTTTCCGATCAAAATCAGATTCAACTTAGATCAGTTGGCAATGTTATATGTGAAAGAGATTATTTCAAGGCACGGAGTTCCGGTGTCAATTGTTTCAAATAGAGATCCGCGCTTTACGTCGAACTTCTGGAAACGTCTACAAGAATGCATGGGTACACAGTTACGAATGAGCATGGCATATCACCCTCAAACAGATGGACAGAGTGAAAGAACAATTCAGACATTAGAAGACATGTTAAGAGCCTGTATAATGGACTTTAAAGGAAATTGGGATGATCATCTACCGCTCGTAGAGTTCAGCTACAACAATAATTACCACGCTAGTATTGGCATGCTGCCTTATGAAGCGTTATACAGCAGAAAGTGCAGAACTCCACTATACTGGGATGAAGTTGGCGAAAGACAATTACTAGTCCCATAATTGGTACAACAAACAGCAGAAATAGTCAAATTGATCCGAACAAGATTGATAGCAGCTCAATATAGACAGAAGAAATACGCCGATCCACACCGTAAGAATGTTGAGGTTGAATCGGGTAGTTATGTGTTCTTAAAGGTCTCTCCCTGGAAGGGAAAGATTAAGTTCGGAAAGAAAGGGAAATTAAGCCCAAGATTCATTGGACCCTTTGAAGTTTTGAGAAGGGTCGGAGAAGTTGCGTATGACGTAGCCTTACCTCCAGCTCTAGAGAATGTCCACAACGTTTTCCATGTTTCAGTTCTACGACCCTACAAACCCGATTACAAGCACGTGATTGAATATGAACCCCTACATTTTGAAAAAGACTCATCTTACAAAGAAAATCCTATTCAGATTGTCAACCGAAAAGAGCAAGTTCTAAGAAATAAAGTAATACCTTCTGTTAAGGTAATTTGGAGGAACCACACGCGTCAAGAAGCTACGTGGGGAACTCAAGAGAATATGATGAAGAATTATCCTCATTTATTTACTTAGATTATTATAAGTGATTCTACGGACAGAATCTTTGTAGGGGGGGGGGAGAATGTAACGGGACGAATTGTTTGAGTTGTGATTTTGAGGACAGAATCCTTTTAAGGGGGAAAAGATGTGACAACCGAGATTTTGTAATTTAATTTTAATATTTATTGGATTGAATAAATATTTTTTGATGAATTAATTATTAGATTAAATAATTAATTGATGAAGTTGTGGTAGATTAATTTAATTATATGTGTTATATTTATTAAATTAATGTGGAGAATTTTTATTATTCGAAGTATGTATTTATGTGATCCTATTGATTTAAAAGAAATATTTAATAAGCCTAATAGTATTTTAATTAATTTAATAATTAATTAGAGATTTAATAATTTGACATAATTAATAAATGAGAAATTTAATTATGTGACTATGTGAATTAATGAGAAATTATTATATGTTATTTGAATTAAATTAAACTAGATGTTTGATTTATTATCTAATTGGACATGACATTATTAAACTATATTATAAAAGATTAATTAATTAAATGGGTATAAGCATTTTAAAGCTAGCCAAACAAGGCCTTAGTGGAGGTTGAGGAAGTTAACCCATTTATTGGTTAATCGACCACAATCAAGGCGTCGATTTATAAATTATATGCGTATTCTCTATTTCATTTTCTTAAGTCTAATAAAACTAGTCATAGAGAATTGATAATTGTTGAGGGGATTGTGAGTGTGTGATTGAAGAAGAGTTGAGTAGGAATTCATCTCATACTAATCTACACTCTGCGCTTTGGGTAATTTCTTCAACCCGGTTTATTTACGCCATTTAAAGTTTTCATGAATATGGCTCTCAAGTATTCTCAGAAAGTCTCTCGTAAATTAGAAATTGTATTGTTTATGTGGATATAGGTGGTAATATGTTAGCATAACATGTTTTACTATGTATTATAGATTTACATATCATCAGTTTCATAAAAATTATACAAAGATATGGTTACAAAGTATAGAATATGGCCATATACGGGCCCTTATAAGTAAATTTAATATGTCAAACATACATTGTTTCATAAAATTCACACTTGTATATAATTATGCATGTTAAAATGAAGAAAACAAACCTTGAATGGATGGATTTGGTGTTATAACGAATCTGTAGTGTTAATTTTATGTTTTATGTTCAAAACCTTCAAGAACATCAAGAACAATGAAATTTCATGTGTTGATTTCGTAAATTATGTGTTTTAACTTGTTAAAATCATGTTAGAAGGGTTGAGTATTAGTTATTTGTGTATTACTATGACAACACTAAAATTTAGACAATTTATTAAAATCTTTAATGATTGATTTAAGGTCAAATAATAGACCTAGACAGAAAATAAGTGTATGCGTTTGATGTTTTGGGAAGGAATTTTGAGGATTTCAAAATTCTGTGAAGGCTTTTGGTGAATTATTTAAGATTAAGTGTATGTGGGTATATGTTCTGTGTATATGGTTATGTATGTGCTCAGAATGTGGTTAAGGGTCAAGGGTTGACCAGATAAATTTTATCAGTGTCAAACCCTAAGTAAATATTAAGAACGTCAACGTTCTGTTAGAAAACCCTAACGTCTGATAAGAAACCCTGGAAACTTGTTTTAAAACCCTAATTTCAGTTCCGGGAGTCCGAAACCCTAATTCGGAAACTTAAACCCCTAGATTGGGAATGCAAAAACTGGTATAGGTTTAAACGTTATTTAATTATAACTTATTTAGGAAAAACCCTAATGATTCACTTAAAACCGAATTGATTTTCTTAGAAAACCCTAATTCCAGATCTGGAGCTCTAATTTTAGATTTTGGGAATTTGAAACCCTAATTTGGGAACTTAAAGGATATTTATAAATTCTTAAGTGCTATTAATTATAATATTAATTAGGGTAAAGCTTAATTAATTAGCAAATCCTAATTTCAGATTTTTAAACCCTAATTATTCCGTTAGAAACCCTAATGCAAAATTGTGGACTTAATTGCTAAATTAGCAATTTTTATTGGGATAAAGTAATCCTAATTAACAAGATTGATTTATGAATGGGAAAGTTTAATTTAATTAGAGAATTCTAATAACAATCTAGAAATATTAATTTTCTATTTTGAAAACCCTAAGTTGAAAATCCTAGAAATTGTATTTTTGGAAACCTTAGGTTTTAACCCTACGGGTCAAACCCTAAGGATCAAAACCTTAGGGTTAAACCCTAAGGGTTACATCAAATGACATTTTTGGCATTAAATTGGGAAACAAAAAGACCAAAGTGCTCTTTTGAATATTTTAGTATGTTAACTTGTAATTTTGCTAGCAACTTTAGTTGGTGAACCACTATATTAACTTTGTGACTCCAAGACTTCAGCCAAATCAGTTCATTGCATCAGATCTATACATATATCATATTATATATTGATTAAAGAGAGAGAAATTCACTAAAAGTGGCCCAATTATGTACCAACTCTCAAACAACTCTCTCTCTAAAAATCCGAGGTATACAAGTGAATCAGTCCCAAATACAGCCTTTTGATCACCTAATATCATATTGGAGATCAAAGATCAAGATTTAGAACAAAAAGGTATAAAACCCTACTTCAATTTGATCTTGTATGCTTTGTAAAATTTTGTGTTTAGGTGTTTAGATCTTTGCTAGATGATGTTTTATGATGATCTGTGTTGATATAACATAGATCCATAACATCAAAATGCTTTAAAAGTGATGATTTTCAAAACTGCCAAGAACTTGGGTTGTGGTCTGACAAGCCAATGTCAGGAGCCACAAATTCTTGTTCCTTTAAGATTTTTGTTATTTGATGTGTTGGATCTATAGCCTGGTATGAGTTCTTTCATCTTCAAGTGCTTTTATAGCCATACGATGTCTAGATTTGTTGTTATTTATGGTCAAATAGGGTTGACCGAGCTTGACCATTCACTTTTTGGGTAACCAAAAAAGTAAAAAATGGTGGTCGATATGATATTCAAACTCTTAGATCTGTCAAGTTGTATGTTTTTTGATGATGTTGTTTATTAAATGTTGTAGCCTGTTGTCTGGACTATAGATTAATTTTTTAAGATACCTTATATCACAAACAGAATCGAAGTAATGTGTGGTCAAACGAGGCCACTCGACTCTGACTTGCAGTTTTCTTGAATTTCCAGAAAACTTAAGAGCAATGATTCTGACATACTTTGACTGGACTGATCCTGGAGATTGAGGTGTTTTTGAACTACTATGTTAGTATATAAATGTTCCTTGTCATGTGGACCATTAAACAACATTAAGCATAACCAGAACCTAGTTTAAAAGGATCTAGAAAATGACCAGTTGAATTACCTGGGTTTCTGGAAAACCTAGGATGGATCTAACAGAGACTTTGGATGGCTAGATCTTTTTGTTGTGATGTGTTATGACCTAGATGATAATTGATTAGTGTAGTGTTACATAAACACTACATGGTTGAGGTTTAAGTTCGCCAAGAAAATTCATTGATTTAAATCTAAGGCTGCTCAAACAAGGCAGATTGATCACGAAGCTGTCAGTGTTCTTGAGCTCAAGAACACCAACAACGACGCTTTGTGTCGCTAAAGGGATATAGCGACAAGTTATTTATTTTTATTTTCTGATATTTCCAGAAATTAATAAAAAAAAATAGAAAAAAAAGGTTTTTAATTATTAAAAATACATAATAAATTATGAAAAATTATTTTAAAGCCTAAAAAATAGTTTTTTATTATTTTGAGTATATTTCAAAAATATTTAATATTTTTGAAATATAAAAGGTATTTATTTATTTAATTATAATATTAAATAAATTACTTAAAAATGATTTTAATTCATGAAAAATTATATTACTAAAGATTAGAAAATATTTTAAGTTATTTGTGATGACTTTTAATATTTTGTGATGAATTTCATTAATAAATTATTATTAATGGTAAATAATTTATTTAATAAATATATTAAATAAATTATGGAAAAATAGAATTAATGTTTTAAAAATCATATAAAGATGATTTAAGTGTTATAAAAATATTTTATGTTATAAAATATAACTTTTGATATTTAGTCATGAAAATATTAATATTTTAATATTAATAGTAATTATCGGATAATAAATTTAGTGTTTAAAAGTCATATAAATATGATTTTAAAGTATTAAAAATACTTTGTTATATTATAAATATATTATAATATTATGTTATGATTTTCATTAATATTTAATATTAAATAAATATTAATGATTAAGGAATTATGTGGTATTTAATTCATTTCAATACGATATAAATGATTGAAAAATCATGATAAATGGTAATAATTATCTGGAAATTATTACGAGCCTATGAAAAAAAATTTGACTGATAATTAAATTATTTGTGATGGTAGTTAAGTGTTTAGGCAGATTTTTATTGAACTTAAACTCGATATTTGTCCGACTAGACCGTCGGGACGATAGAATTGTGTTAGTTTCAACTCAGACTTAAATTGTTTGACTTGATACCGAGTCTTATGTGTGTTATAGACTTATAGTGTTATGTGTTATGTGCTTAGGTTATTCTATGTATATATATATATATAATAGTATTATATTGTGATGCTATTATTCTAATATTGAGATCTATATTACTAAAATTAGGTCTTTGGATAAAGCGATATAAATTATGTAGCTAAAGAATCAAATTGCTCAGCAAGTTTTTTCTTAACTCTACTAAGAGTTGTTTCATTCGGATAAGCTTATGGTTAATCATTTTTGGTTGCCATGAATTGTACTATGTACATATTGCATGTGTAAGTTAGGTATGAAAGGTCGATCACCTTCATTACCAGTTGGTCCAGATAAATTTGTTCATGTTTAATACTTGTTCAGGCAAAAGTTTGTTCGTGCTAGTTCTCAATTATATTGATGAATTATAGCCACTTTATTATTGAGACTCTTCAATCATGATATATCTTTAAATTGTATTTAAACTTCAGAGGGCAACTTTCATGCTCACCCTTGTTATATCATGATAAACATTGCAGACATAAGGTGAGACGCCCCAAATTTGGGTATCTTCCAACCCCATATATGGTGCTCCAACAGATTAACATCCATACAATCATTCCATTGAAATACAAAAAAATGAATGTAATTACTATCTTCTTATTACAATCAAAGTATAATCCTTCCCAAGTTCATAAACCGGTTACATCGTTCATTGTTCATAATGTATAATACATACAAACTTACTAAATTATTACACAATGCCTAAGCATCCATCTTAGCTTTTCCCTTATCTCTTTTGGCATTCACAGTACGTTCATCTTTAACTGCAGTTATATAATTCATGCAAGAAGTGAGCATGACAGCTCAGCAAGTTTAATCAAGGATAACAGTAATACCACATTCGTGAATTATATAACAATTCTGACATAACTGAACAATAATTATGAAGTATTATGAAACAAAAATACTTTAACAGTTCATAACATCAATTCCAAAAGTATAGAATAGATTAGGAATTCTGAACCGGTCGATAGACAATGAACAGTAACTTTCAGTTTTTATACTTGAAAAGGAGTCCACAGCACTAAGGTCGTTCATCCGCATAACTTACGAGCACTTCTAGGTGATCAACTTATAGTACTCTATGTTGATCAACACTCATTCATTAAACGTATTTACGTTTAATATTTTTAGCAAACTCGCGTGCCCATCGAATAATCGATGAAAAATACTTTTGTTTGTTCATAGACAAACCTTACCTTCACGTCCGCATTCAATTACTTGGCATAGGATAGCGTTAACATTTCTATATAGAATGATATGAATAATAATCAATCTATATATTACTTAATAGTCTAGCCGAAAGTTAAAATCTAGCATCGACCCTTTCTTTAAAACAAGTCTTGCAATTTAGTTCAACGAATCACATAAAACTTGGCTAACATGGAAGTTAGACAAGCATTAAGAAAACTTGCCTTTCAAATAAGTCTTCAAATAATTTAATCGATCGACCATAGCCTTTACAGTAATCTACATGATATATTCACATAACAAGATCAGTAATTAGATATCAAACAAATGTTCACATTGTTTCTACAAGCTTCTTTTCTCTTCTATATCTTAGTTAACTTAATATCAATAATAAAGTCAACTCAACTTTTTACCCTTCGCCCGGCTTATTAACCAACTTACTTTATTAATCTGGACTCTAACATTGCTCACAAGTACCAATGTTGTTCATCACTCACAACTCATTAACATGCGCTCAATTCCTAAGTTCAATACCATATACCTTAGTATAGGTAGTATAGAATAGCTTTAAGGCACTTATGAAGTGTACAAACATTACCCCTAAAGGTCCCCGAACAATTGAAGTTCAAAACCTAAGACAATATCCAAAGCCTAACACTCTCGCGTTCTTATGCTAGCCATCCTAGTACTAGACTTGCGCATGCAAGTGCCGATTAGCATTGTTTGGCTTTGGTTTTGATGCTTTGTGATCGCACAAAAAGTGGCGCTGCGGTGCCATTTTAAAGATACTCAACTTTATTGTGCGGCCACACGACACGACATTTAATTATTTAACACTACTTCGCGCGGCATCGCTGCACCTCAAGCATCGTAATCCAATAATTTTTGAAATTTTTTGTGAAATTCCCAGGGCCGTAACTTCTTTGTTATAAGCCCGATTTGGTCCATTCAAAAGCCTACACGTCATAAATTACATACTCTAAGCGTTCATATAAGAATTCGACACTTTCGAATCCAATAATTCAAAATTCACTATTGAGTTCATTTTCTAGACGTTTGTAAACGTTAATGAGCGTTCAATGCTCATTTTCTTCGTTTTAAGTCAGAATCCGACGATTCTCGAACACACAACTTTTAATTACCCAATCTTACGTGTTGACATTGAAAAACAACATTTTCAAGTCTCACGTCAACTTTCGACCTCCAATCCAAAATTTTAACGTTTTAAACATTTAACGCCTATTTACGTTAAAATTCGCCATAACTTCTAAGACTAACGTTCTTCTAAGCCAAATCTCATGGAATACTCCATGGATATCATATCTACATCCTAACCAAGCAAGATGCATATATAACGATTGATGGAGTTCAATCGTTTATAAACAATTGATCTCAACAAACAATATTTTCATTGTTTGAAACTATATCGAACCTTATGATTCCTATGATCCCATAACTTATAGAGATTGAATCTATGGTAAGTCATCTTTAATCCACTATACAAGACATATACACCCATTTTATGATTCTCCAAAGTAAAAGAAAATCAAAAGAGATGGAAATGAAAGATAAGGATTATTACCTCAAGAACTTCTTATGAACTCTCTTAAAAACTCGAAGTCAAAGCTTCCAAAATACATGATTTGTGTATTCTAGCTTTGTTTCTCTCTCAAATAATCTAAGTTGGAAATTGAAAACTCACAAATGGCCCAACCTAGCTTCTTATTTATTTATAGGAAAATAGAATGGAGGGTAATTTGGACTTAACACACCCAACCTCCTTACTATTCATGTGTGGTCACCAAGTAAAATACTTGGTGACCAAGCCTCAAACTTGGCTTGCACACCAAGTGGTCGGCCCACCCCTTTCCATGTGACATCCCATGGGTTACCCCATGGGTTTTACCCATTCGGTGACCCACCGGTTCGATCCACGGTTCAGTTTTAACGAATTGGGCTTAACTAACTTATCATTGGGCCTTGATTTGGGCTTAACCAATTAATCCCTTGGGCTTGCTCCTTCAATTGATTGGACTAAATATAATCCAACCCAAATGAATTAACATTAAGTCTTAACTTAATTCTATAATACGAAACGTATCCTATAACGCATAATTCACGTATTTTCTCCGTATATTACTCAGATAATAATCGATTGTATCAGATTTACTCAACGATTATACATAGATACTATATAGTATCATAAATGTATAACACTCGCCTTAACCCTAACGCCACTCCTTCTACGTATATTATTTCCTTCTAGGAAATCAATATACTCAACCCTTAGGTTTTAAGTCCGCAGGCAAAAACAACGTTTGCCATAAATAAAATATTATCAGATATTCCATCTAATCTCAATATTCTATCATCACGCGTTTCTCGGAAGTTCAAAATAATTCCCCGAACAGAAACGGATGAATAGTATTTTTATGGAAATTTCTTGGAAAACAATTATTTTCGTCTTGGAAATTCCAAATAAATAATTCTAGCACTTAGCCAGAATACTAACCATGTTAGCACATTCTAGGTCATAGAACGACCTTCACATAGCTTACTCACATCATAATAAATTAAATTCATTTAATTCACATAATCAAATAAAAATTTAATTGTCATAAAAATCCGATTTTCTCGAGCGTTACACAAGACGAATGCTTCGGATTCAAGGAAAGGTTAAAGATAAATCCAACTTAAAGTTAATGTGCGATTAGATTTGTAATAGTGTTGTATGATAATAATGTTATGTGTTAGATAAGTTATAATTTGTGTATAAGTTAAGGTTACTCGACCTTGGGGTAATGTGTAAAGTGTATTATATAAACAATTTATGTTTATATCTTACGCAATAGTTGTAGAATGATTGAACCAGATCCGTGGTGATTCGGGACCCGGATTTGGGGCTGTCACAATTACAATGTTTGGGTATGTCTAAATTAAGTGTAAAAATAAGTTAATTGGAGGTTTTTGGCCATGTTTCGCAATTTTGCGAATCAGAGAATCAAATCGAGTCTCAAATGCTGGGCGCCTCAACTCCATGCCTAAGACCCAAGACCACAATGCCACCGCACAGCAGAGCTAAAGCCTTAAGCCGCAGTAGCCAAGAACAGTATAATGATAGCCAATAGCCACCACTTAGCGTATCGGTGTCCAAAATGAATTTTTTTAAAATGCTCAAGTCTAGCATTGTGATAGTAACTTAATCTAATGAACATAAAAACATGTTAGACGTAAAATGAGATGTTGAAATAAATTCTTAACATCTCAATAACACATTTATGTGTAAATTGAATGATTGAACGCATAGTAGCTTATTGTTCATGAAGTGTAAATTATGTGACAATGTGTATAGTAGTTTGACTAAGTATAGTCATAATTCGAGTTAGACGAAAAGAATGAACTTGTAATGACTAGTACTTTATAATTGACTGGTATTGTGAATGTAAACGATATGTAGGATTTAAATCAAGGAACGAGTATAATTAACGTGTAATCTATGCACAAGGCAAGTTTCCTAACTCTACTCGTTATCATTATATGAGTTTATAAGTTGTCTCTTTACATCGAGCAAATTCTCATTATTATTGATCAAGTCCATTGTGTTATATTAAAAGTATATTAATCTTTCAAAGTATGATTCTGTTATACAATAATTACTCTATTGTATATCTCTTGAGATTGTTATTCGATTTAAATTATCAGTTACTGTTGAACCTTGTTAGACTAGTGTTCCTTAATGATTCGACTAGTCCATAGTTGATGAGTGTTCTAAATTTCAGAACCCTTGATGAATTATCCAAACCAAACTTCCTTTGGTATGCACTCTAATGTCAAATCGAGATGAAAAACCTCAGATAGGGGATTACTTATGCGTTAGCATTAAGATATTGTGCATAATATGGTACTAAGGGGCTGATCCCCTAAGCACGAGAAGAAGAGTCCATAGTCTTATGACTGTTAAAGGTTTCAAGTATAAACACTTGACAACCTAGGACATAGTTCAAGGTCTTATGACCCTCAGAAGTTCTTTTGTTTCTTGTTATTCATTCTTGATTCAAAAGCTGAGTTTTCCTACTTTCAGAAGCCTTGATTTATTCATTTGTTATATTGTTATACTTGTGGGCAATCATGCTCACTCTTGCGTAATAATAACATTGCAGTTAAGAATGAAAGATCTGACGAGCCTTCCACTAGTAAAGGCAAGGGCAAGGTTAACAAATGAAGAAGACTTGTTGGTATTGTGTAATGATATTTAGACTTGATGTTGTTTAAGACTTGTTATTTGTCTATGATTCCACATACGGATGTTTAAGGTTAGGGTAACCGGGATTGTATTTTATGAAGATGATGTAACCCCATAATGGGAGATTTATTTCTTTCTTTCTATCTATTGCATGGTTTGCAGCATTTATTTATGGGTAGATAGACAAATGATATTTGTATAAATGAACACCAAATCCTCGTGGAAACGGAAGTACCCAGATTTGAGGGTGTCACAATAGAAGTCTCTGCATCGCGCCCCTACTATAACCCTTCTTACACTCTATAAAGCCTTTCTCTTCATATTTGTACACATTATTCTACACATTGAGAGTCGTGGTGTGTGCGTATGCCTGCACTTGATCCGTGGTTTTCATTTCGTATGTATATATATACTTATATATATATATATATATATATATATATATATATATATATATCAAAAAATAAACGCATATAGGATATAAACTCGCCCGATGAGCCCGGATTTTATGTCTATATGCTTATTTTGATATATATATATATATATATATATATATATATATATATATATATATATATATATATATATAAACTGCTGTCGAGACTACATGCCTGTGAGCCCGGATTTTATATCTGTACGTTTAATTGCTTTTATATATATATATTTATATATATAATTGTTGTCGGACATATCCGATGAGCCTGAATTTTATATCATGATTTCTTTAGTTATATATATATATATATATATATATATATATATATATATATATGTTAGACCTGGAGTTTACTTCGTGGCCTTTTTTTGCCTTTCTTTACATTTCGTCCTGCCTGGAGCTCACTTGTGGCGCTTGATAGCTTTTACAACTTTATTTTCATTCAAGTCCCACCTGGAGTTTACTTCATGGTGGTTGATAGCATTTACTTCTTTATTTACATTTCTGATCCCCCATGGAGTTGCTTCGTGGTGGCTGATCATGCACATATATATATATATATATATATATATATATTTACCGCTTTTAAATATATATAAGCCATCGCTTTCCATACAAATTGCAGTATCATGTGAGCCTAGAAATCATGTGATCACATATTCAGTCTACTGAATCTAGATTCGGTTCCTGTGATGGACTTTTTTCTAGCTGTAAGCAGCTTGTACAATATTTTAAAGGTCTGAATTTCCTTGGATGGCTTTTATGCTCATAAGGGGTTCGACATCGCTATATATTATTTTCTCAAGATGCCTCGCGATCTCAAAAAATAAAAGCAAACAAGTTTAACATTTAACAATAAAATGGAAGTATGAAAAGGTCTCAATTCCTATTGAGCATGTGGTTTGAAAATCATCTTTACAAAACTTCATTGCTATATCTTCGTTAAAACTAAATTTTTCTATAAATTCAAACCTGTGTATATAGGTGCTAACGAGGCCTCACACTACTTTCAAATAATTGAACATTGATCCACACACACACACACACACACACACACACACACATTCATATAATGTTTTTTGAGAAGAAGCGGTTCGTGGTGGCAACACAGATGTCGGGGGTGCCTAACACCTTCCCTCCGCATAATCAAGCCCCGAACCTTAATGAATCTCTCGGTTTCACAGCATCGCTTAGCGTTGTCACATTCTCGGGTCAATATGCAAACTTTTTTGGTTGCGTTGGTGCAACCAGTTAAAAACACCAACTGGTGAATCTTAAAGTCAAAA
This sequence comes from Panax ginseng, assembly GCA_020205605.1. NCBI lineage: Eukaryota > Viridiplantae > Streptophyta > Magnoliopsida > Apiales > Araliaceae > Panax > Panax ginseng. The sequence continues at coordinate 108,872,549 of CM035139.1, forward strand.
CATCGACATTACACATGTCGGACCTTTTTCACTTGTTTTTTCAAACAAATCTCACATTAGCATGAGAACACCAAAGAACAAGTAACGAAAAGGGACAAATAAAAATCCCGACATCGACAATGTTAATTGTGACACCCCCCAAATCTGGGTACTCCATTCTCACAGGATTTGGTGCTCACTATTCAAAATAATTACATCTAACTAACCATGATAGAGGATAAAAACATAACTTAAATAACTTAAACAATAAACTTCCCATTAAAGGGTTACATCAACTAAAATCATTCCTAGGTAATCTAACCTTAAACTATTACATAAGTCTGTGGAATACATCACATAATAAAATGAATCTTATAACATAAATCATTTAAATAAATTTAAATAAGTCTTCATCACTTGGACATCTTTCCCTTTTCTTTACTAGAAGATGGCTCATCGACTTTCTCAACTTTAGCTGTAGTGTTAATTGCAAGAGTGAGAAATCAATTGCCCACTATTATAAAGAATAATAGTAGCAATAACATGAGATTAGACAACGAATCCTAAATAATGGAGAACTTGTTCTACGAATCAAAAATAGAAAACAAGTTTAGAATTTATATCTGAGGGTCTTAAGACCATGACTATGTCCCTGGTAATTAGGTATTATTACCTCAACCTTAACAGTCGTTTAGACTATACAGACCCTTCCTTACGTATTTAGGGGGATCAGCCCTTTTATATCATGTATTGCGCACAAACATCTAAACGTTAACACATACAAAATCCCCTATATTAGGGTTGTTCGTCTTAGTTTGACTTTAGGATTTCCGCACTAAAGGAAGTGTAGTTTGGAACTAGCTTATCAGTGGTCCTAGAATTTTAGAACACTTATCAAGTATAGATTAGTCCAATCAATAAGAGTTTGTTGCTATTTGAAGGTTAAACACAATAATACAGGATTGATGTGAAGCCCCCAAATCCGGGTATCTTCCAACCCGACATATGGTGCAACACGGTGCTACAGTTCACACAAACATTCAATTGAATTGCCTCAAAAGAACGAATATATCTTATATATATTCCAAAACAATAATACCATTCCCTAGTTCTTTATAACCATTACATTTGTTCTTGTCATAATGTCAAATTTTAATATCATTCACCTATACTATTACATCAGTACTACAAGTTCGCCTTAGACTTCCCTTTATCCTTGCCGGATCCTTCGGTTCGTTCGGTCTTAGCTGCATTCATATAGTTCAAGCAAGAGTGAGCATAACTAGCTCAGCAAGTACAATAATTACATTTAACAATATTCTTGAATCATACAAATCATATATCTTCCATAACTAAATAATAGTTATGAAGTATTATCGATAATTCAAAATAGCACTTCTCTTTTCTTTAAAACATTTTACAATGACAACATTTAGTAAAACATCAATTCTGGTCCAAGACCTTGAGCATTTCATACTTTTTTTGAAAAGGACAACCCGACACTAAGTCCGTAAGTCCGACATTACTTACGAGCACGTCTAGGTGATCAGCATATAGTACTTTATGTTGATCAACACTACATTCTTTAAACGTATGTATGTTTAAGTTGTGGAAACCTCACGTGCCTGTCGTTTGACGACAAAACATTTGTTTAGCATACTCAGTCTTCATTCGAAAACCACACCAAAATAGTTTGGTAAAACATTGACCATACTTTGACCACAAAACCTGTCTAGACTGAACATAGACACGGGTTAGAATACTCGCCTTCAGTGTCTGCTACTGATATTACACGTTCACTTTAAGTCTTTAAGGTCTCTACAATAGATGATCACATAACGTAACACATTAGGTCATGAATAAACATACATGGTTCCTAATGAATCTTACCCTTCTTCTCAATCTAATCATGTATTAGATTTGTTACTATTGGTTCCGGCTTGCCGTTTATAGATTACATCATAATTACTTTCATGTTTGATTGATTATCTTCAATCTTTAGTTATCATACATAAGGTTTAAAATACTTTAAACAATGTTACATTGAGTTAATTAATGTTGTACTTCATCATTAATCAACTACATTTCTTTTTATCTTCATAACCTTTCTTCACTATAAAACCCTAAGGTCAAGGCTAGGAGCCAAATTTATTGTTTCTATAACTCACGCGGCTGCGGCGTGGGTTTCCATTAGGGTTCCTCACCTTGGCATTGCGGCACCATTCCTTCCTCTCTATGTCATGATGCGCCACCTCTCAAAGGTGTGTAAGGTCCGAACTCCTCGGTCTTTGTGATGCGAGTCCTAGTTCAATCGCCCACGATGTGGCGCCACTTTCTGAAGGTGCTAGTCAAGCTCGGTGTCATGCGCCAAGGACAATGCCTTGAGTGGAGCAAATGATGTCGGCTCGAGGCATAAAAAAATTTAACAGAAAATTTTCTTAAATGAGATTCCCAAGCTCATAACTTCTTCGTTATAAGTCCGAATTGGCTTGTTCAAAAGCCATAAGCTCAAAAATCGCATAATCTACGTGTTCGTGCAAGAATTTTATATTTTTGACTTTGTTAACTCAAAATTCACCTATTGGTTCATTTTTAACGAAAATAATAAACGTGCGTGAACGTTCAACGCTCCTTTCTTCGTTCTAAGTCAGAATGTTGTCATTTTCGAGCCTGCAACTCTATAATGCCAAATAAGACTTGCCTCCATCAAAAACCAACATTTCTGAGCTCAACATCAAAATTTGACTTCTAATCCGAGAATTTCACAAATTCGACGATTATCGTTCGATCGTGTGAATTCCGGCATAACATCGTTACTTATGATTTGTTCATCGTTTCATATGGATTATTTCCATCATATTAACATCTTAACATACATATTACATCAACTTATTTACATGATAAGTTATTACTTATTTCCCATGAGTTTATAACTTATCAAAGTATAAACTACATATAATTTCATTTCTCACGACTTATGATGGTTTAAGTTTTCTAACCAACATCCTTACATCTTCTTCTCATACAAACTTCATTTATGTAAACATGTTACAAGTTCTTCCTTAGTTCATAACTTATCTATGAACAAAGTGCTTATTCATGACTTTTATTAAGACTTAAGTCCTTAGATTATTCATTCTTATCATTTCTTAAGCATATATCTCATCAATCAACACTTCTCTTATCACCCTACAATTGTAGAGATGGAGGATTAGTGACATAGGATTATTACCTTTGATGATCAAGCTTTTTCTTCTTCTTTTCTAATAATGGAAGTCTAGCTTATTCTTACTTATTCTCTCTAACAATTAAGTTGAAAGTTGTTGGTTGAAAGTTAACAAACAAGAAATGAAATCCAAGCTCTCTTATTTATAGGAAAACCAAGGTTAGGGCATATTGGTTAAGAAACCAATCCCACCTCCTTAATCACCTCCTTACTATTCATTACCTAGCTATTAAGTTAACTTGCTCATTACACTAATTACTTGGTCATCACATTATTTTTTTGGCCACCAAGATCACCCATGTAATCATGGCCCTACATGGGTTGCCCCGTGGATCTTATTCACTCATTGGATCTTAATTTGGGCTTTAATTCAATTAGCTTAGCTTATTCTTTTGGGCTTTCATTAATTCACTTTGGACTTTACTTTAACAACCACTTGGGCTTTTAACATTACCTATACTTGGGCTTGCACATTAACTTCTATTAGACTTTACCAATTGCTACACAATCCTACAAGTCCATTTCATTTGGCTTAAAGCCATAAAACGTATACTCTACGTATTATTCTCGTATACTTATTCAACATATACGACATACCATCATTCATACATACTCGTATAATACTTTGTATCATACTCGTATTCATTTCCTCGTACAATACCTATGTATTATACGATCATTACTTTATCTCCTTAACGCTTTATTTTCCCTAACATTCTCGAATTAAGTCTGCATGCGAAAAACTACATTTTCCATACTTGAGGTATTATTACATAATCCATCTCACCTCGATATTCTATCTTTACGTATTTCTCGGAAGTTTAAAAATAATTCTGAAAGCGTAAATCGATGAATAATATTTTTCGGAAAATTTCTCGAAATTTTTTTATTTTCGTCTTGGAAATTCAAAAACTTTAATTTCGCCACATAGTCGAAATATTACGACGTTCTAACGTTTCTAGGTTATAGAACGACATTCATCTTACTAACACATAATAATAACAAATAATATAATTTTATTCATTATTTAATTAAATAAAATTATTTTACAATAGATCCGAATTTCTCGGACGTTACAATTGAACAATGATATTTAAGTCAAAGATTGAATAATAACAATATACAATTGAATAGACATGATACATATGCAAAGTACTACATCCAAAAGAGTTAGGAAAATCTCACTTGAAACAATAAATTTAAACAGTATATGCTTTGAATATCAATAACAAGAGTCATGAATGTGAAACTCGTCGATGTAAGGAATTAGATTATAAGAGCTCATGTGATCATGAACAAGATGGAATCAATAAGCTTGCTCAACTTTAATATAAGATTTAGGAACATGCATAATGATAAATTAGGGTTAGAAAGCTTGCTTGACAACAAAGGGAAAACATAATTATGAAACTTGCATTCATTATAAAGAGAATGAATTTAGAGAACTTGCCTTGTGCGTAAGCTACAAAAGTATAATAATATTCTCCAATTATCGTACATAGACCATTGAAATCGCAATACCAATTAGTTATACTATCATTAGCTTTATAGGTTCAATCCACCATCTAAGTTATAACCTTTAACTTAATGTCTAACCATGTTGGTTAACCACTCACACGAATCTGAAAACTCACTATCACCTAATATAAAGCTTTATCATTCACCTCTAACTCTTACAACATCAAATTCCATTCATTATATGACTTTTTAAGTGATTATTTAAAATCTTCACTTTTTAGTATTACCATACATAACAATCTGTTATTATATCTTTTGACATGGTTTAACATCTTTATCATGCCTACTAAGTTAGGTTAAGTCTTCATATTATAGTCTATAATTAGTCAAAACTCACCGCTTTTTCAGGTTTCTGGTAGCAATTGCTTACGCTTTCAAGCCTTGGCAACCGACGCCTTGAGCATACGTTGGTGCTCGACTTCAGAAACCCAACAGTGTAAAATGCCATTGCTTACTTTTGAAATGCCAAGAAATTGCAAGTAAGTACCTGCATGTAAATTGCAACAACTTTCCCCTATTACGATACCAAACCATAATTTTTCTTAATTACTACAAAAATTCACAAATCTCAACAACTAGAATTTGGTAAAAACATCACCAAGCACGTACTGCATAATTCTACCAACCTAAACATTATATATAATTAACTTTTAAGGATCAAAAATCATATTTTACCAATTTCTTCATATTTCAATACTTTTAGCAAATTCAATTGCCAAACCTTTGTTTTTTAACCAATTGACACCATTCCAATCGCGTTGTTTTTGCTTCTTGATATACTAACACAATCTACAATCAATTTATAGATTATATCAAGGATTAAACATAAAATTTTGGACTCAATTAAGCCATTTCAAATATTTTTAACACTATTATTGAAGTTTTCTTCTTCAAACCCAATTTTCATGAATTCGATCACTAGCATAGGATTATAGATGACAACTAACAAGTAACAACAAGGTTATACATACATAAAATCAATATCTTAAACAACAATTCAACAAAATCCCAATTTCAGAGAATGAAAATTACAAAACTATAAATTAGAATTAGGGGTAGATTATACCTTAATCCTTTGTTTTGCAAGATGATGTTAACAAAGTTCTAGCAATCCTTCCTCCGATTCTCTCTTGTTCCTCTTCTCTCTCAATTCCTCTAACACTGTGTTTTCTTAGTTAGCCTTTAGAAAAAATAATACGCGTAAGGTAACACCGATATAGGTCTCTCTCTCCCCACGCACTTTCTTGTGTAAGAACCCAAAAGCTACGCTCGGTTAGATTAAGCCAAAGGCCACAAGGTCTTGTTTTTGCTACACTTAGGTTAGGTTTCTAATTTATTTTAATAACATTTATATTATATAGTTCCATTTGTCACATTTTAATTTAGTTAATTTTAATAACTTACAATTATAATTATAGTAATTATAATTTTCATTATAATTATACTTATGCTTAATAAATTATTACATATCTAATTTAATTATTAAATTAAAATAGAACATCATTTTATTTAATTTAGTTATTTTTCTTAAATATCAAATAGTTCATTTAATTTAATTATTTCATTAAATTAAATCTTCAAATAATAAAATTACCATTCATTAATTTAGTTAACATACACACTTAACTAAATTATTTCACCACAATTTCATCAATTATTTATTTATCTCAATAAATAAATTAATTAAAAATTTTATTTAATTTAATATATATTTAAATTTAATTACAAAATTTCTCAATCGTTATATCCTTCCCTCCTTAAAAGGATTATGTCCCCAGAATCACAACTCGATAAATTCATTCGTTACATTCTTCCCTCCTTAACAGGATTCTGTCCCCAGAATCGCTATATAAGATTAAGTAAATAACTGAGGATAATTCTTCATCATAACATCTTCAAGTTCCCACGTAGCTTCTTCAGCATTGTGGTTTCTCCAAATTACCTTAACATAAGGTATCACTTTATTTCTTAGTACTTGCTCTTTCCTGTCAATAATTTGAACAGGGACTTCTTCATATGACAAGTCTTTTTCAAACTGTAATGGTTCATATTCTATAACATGCTTATAATCAGGCTTATATGGCCTTAATACTGACACATGGAAAATGTTATGAATATGCTAATTCCAGAGGTAGAGCTACCTCATACACCACTTCACCCACTCGTCGTAGCACTTGAAAAAGTCATATACACCTATGGCTTAGTTTCCCATTTTTGCTAAATCAATTTTTCCTTTCAGGGGAGACACTTTCAAGAAAACAAAACTGTACATCGAATTCCCAATTTTGCTCGGTGTTGATCGGCATATTTCTTCATCTATCCTATGCAGCTATCAATCTTGTCTGAATCACCTTGATGATCTCGACAGTTTGTTGTACCAATTCTGGACCTAGCAGCTGACGTTCACCTACCTTGTCCCAAAGATAATGAGTTTCAGATTTTCTTCCATATAACGCTTCGTAAGGCGGCATGCCAATACTCGCGTGATAACTATTATTATAAGAAAATTTAACCAATGTTAAATGGTCATCCTAATTCCCTTTGAAATTCATAATACATGCTTTGAGCATATCCTCTAGTTTCTAGGCGGTCCTTTCAGTTTGTTCATCGGTTTGAGGATGATACGTTGTGCTCATTCTCAACTGCGTTCCCAAGCATTCTTGTAGTTTTTCCGGAAAGTCGATGTAAAATGTGGATCTCTGTCTGATACAATGGACACTTGGACACCGTGTCTTGAAACAATTTCCTCACGTACAGTTTTGCCAACCGATCTAGGTTAAATCAAATCTTGATTAGCAAAAAGTGTGCCGACTTCGTTAATCGATCGATAATCACCCAGATTGCATCGTAACCTTGCTGAGTCATTGGAAGACCTACCACAAAATCCATTGTGATATGCTCCCATTTCCATTCAGGTATTTCCAACGGTTGCAACAATTTGCTTGGCCTTTGATGTTTAGCTTTAACTTTCTTACACGTTAAACATTTCACCACACATTCAGCCACGTCTTTCTTCATATTCGTCCACCAGAAATGATGTCTGAGATCCTAGTACATTTTCTTACTTCCATGGTGAATTAAATATCGTGAGTTATGAGCCTCGCTTAAAATTTCTTCTTTAATTTCCGGTACTGGCAGAACCCAAATTCTCCCCTCGAATTGAAGTAACCCTTCCGAATACACTTTAAATTTGTCTTCCTCACCTTTAAATGTTTTTCTTCTTATCTCTTTATAGTTTTCATCCTGGAGTTGCGCATTCTTTACCTTATCTACCAACGTTGAACTGTTTCCTATCTGGAATAATTTTTCGTCTGATTCTGTTGGATATTTGACTACATCCTAACCAAGCAAGATGCATATATAACGTATTGATGGAGTTCAATCGTTTATAAACAATTGATCTCAACAAATAATATTTTCATGGTTTGAAACTATATCGAACCTTATGATTCCTACGATCTCATAACTTATAGAGATTGAATCTATGGTAAGTCATCTTTAATCCACTATACAAGACATATACCACCCAATTTATGATTCTCCAAAGTAAAAGAAAATCAAAAGAGATGGAAATGAAAGATAAGGATTATTACCTCAAGAACTTCTTATGAACTCTCTTAAAAACTCGAAGTCAAAATATATGATTTGTGTATTCTAGCTTTCTTTCTCTCTCAAATAATCTAAGTTGGCAATTGAAAAACTCACAAATGGCCCAACCTAGCTTCTTATTTATAGGAAAATAGAATGGAGGGTAATTTGGACTTAACACACCCAACCTCCTTACTATTCATGTGTGGTCACCAAGTAAAATACTTGGTGACCAAGCCTCAAACTTGGCTTGCACACCAAGTGGTCGGCCCACCCCTTTCCATGTGACATCCCATGGGTTACCCCATGGGTTTTACCCATTCGGTGACCCACCGGTTTGATCCACGGTTCAGTTTTAATGAATTGGGCTAAACTAACTTATCATTGGGCCTTGATTTGGGCTTAACGCATTAATCCCTTGGGCTTGCTCCTTCAATTGATTGGACTAAATATAATCCAACCCAACTGAATTAACATTAACTCTTAACTTAATTCTATAATACGAATCGTATCCCATAACGCATAATTCAACGATTCTCTCAGTATATTACTCAGATAATAATCGTAGACAGCTTCAGATTTACTCAACGTATTATACATAGATACTAAATAGTATCATAAATGTATAACACTCGCCTTTAACCCTAACGTCACTCCTTCTACGTATATTATTTCCTTCTAGAAATCAATATACTCAACCCTTAGGTTTTAAGTCTGCAGGAAAAAACATCGTTTGCCATAAATGAAATATTATCAGATATTCCATCTAATCTCAATATTCTATCATCACGTGTTTCTCGGAAGTTCAAAATAATTTCCTGAACAGAAACGGATGAATAGTGTTTTTACGGAAATTTCTCGGAAAATAATTATTTTCGTCTTGGAAATTCCAAACAAATAATTCTAGCACTTAGCCAGAATACTAACCACGTTAGGACATTCTAGGTCATAGAACGACCTTCACATAGCTTACTCACATCATAATAAATTAAATTCATTTAATTCACATAATCAAATAAAAATTTAATTGTCATAAAAATTCGATTTTCTCGGGCGTTACACAAGACGAATGCTTCGGATTCAAGGAAAGGTTAAAGACAGATCCAACTTAAAGTTAATGTGTACGATTAGATTTGTCATAGTGTTGTATGATAATAATGTTATGTGATAGATAAGTTATGATTTGTGTATAAGTTAAGGTTACTCGAACTTGGGGTAATGTGTAAAGTGTATTATATAAACAATTTATGTTTATATCTTCCGCAATAGTTGTAGAATGATTAAACCAGATCCGTGGTGATTCGGGACCCGGATTTGGGGCTGTCACAATTACAATGTTTGGGTATGTCTAAATTCGTGTAAAAATAAGTTAATTGGAGGTTTTTGGCCATGTTCTGCAATTTTTGCGAATTGTAGAACTGAAACTGGAGTCTCATGCCGCGGCGCCAGCTCCATGCCTAAGACCTTTAGACACTTTTCTTCTTATCTCTTTACAGTTTTATCCTGGAGTTGTGCATTCTTTACCTTATCTACCAACGTTGAACTGTTTCCCATCTGGAATAATTTTTCATCTGATTCTGTCGGATATTTGATTTCCAACTCCATCTTTAACATTTCTAATATTAGCTTCTCCTTAACAGTCAACATCATTAATTTCTCCCCTCCCTTTCTAATTAAGGCATCAACAAAAACATTTGCCTTTTCGGGATGATAGAAAATATCGCGATCATACTATTTAATCAATTCCAACCATCTCCTCTCGTCGCATATTCAAATCTTTCGTGTAAAGATATACTTTAGACTTTAATGGGTCAGATATATCTCACACCTCTCTCCATAAAGATAATATCTCTAAATTTTCAAGGAAAACACCATTGTAGCCAACTCTAAGTCATGAGTCGATACCCTTTCTCGTAATCTTTTAATCGACGTGATGTATATGCAATAACTTTGTCGTTCTGCATAAGTACACAACCTAGTCCTTTATCTGATGCGTCACTATATACCACAAAATTCCCTGTATCATCAGGCAATGACAACACATGTGCTGAACTCAATCTCTTCTTTAATTCTTGAAAACTTTCCTCACACTTCTCCGTCCAAACAAACTTAACTACCTTCCTAGTTAAATTCATCAATGGAGTTGTGATCTTGGAAAAGTCTTGAATAAAACACCTATAGTAAGCTGCCAATTCCAAGAAAGTCCTTACTTCAGACGGTGTCTTCGGCTGATCCCAATTTATTACAGCTTTAACTTTTAATGGATCCACCAAAATTTCGTCCTCGTCAATGACATGCCCAAGAAACTGTACACGTTCTAACCAAAACTCACATTTTGAGAATTTACCGTACAACTTCTCTCTTCTTAATGTCTCCAACGTCACCCTTAAGTGTTCAATATGTTCCTCCTTGGCCTTGGAATACACCAAAATATCATCAATAAACACCACCACAAATTTATCTAAGAATGGTTTAAACACCCTGTTCATCAAATCCATGAACGTTGCAGGTGCATTGGTTAACCCAAATTACATAACAAGAATGTGGGTGAAGATCAAGCGAAGACTTGTAATATAGAATGATAGAATTAAACTATAGAATAGTTTAATGAATGATTATGTATCCTTGGTGGCGGATAAAAGTCACTTGTACAAGATTAAAGAATAATGTAATTATCATTATTTGTAATGGAAGAAGTTCTAAGGTTTTGGGAACCTGGGATTTGAGGATGTATGTTGTTAAATTTAGCTATATAATGATGTATGTTTGGAAGAGGATGGGATCATGACGTATGGAATTGGGGCGTTACAGAGAGAGCCATCTCCGTTGATCATTGTTGTTGGTCGGGAGCATGAACCTGAGACTGATCCAGAGGAGGAAGAGGAGTTCCCACCAAACTCTATCGATCTTTGAGATGTATGATGCCCTTTATGATTGTAACATAGAGTTGCAAGACATTGTTGTTAGGGGAGTCAAGGAGAGGACATTATTCAAACAGAGTACCATCGAGCAGAAGGATGGGGAAATTGTGACTCTAGACACACGTTTAGGAAACGTGGAGTGGGATTTGGTTCACGAGAAGGGTCAAACTGAGGAGAAGTTCGAAGAAATAGAAAAGTTGCAGAAAGGTCTGAAAGAGAGCTTAGAAAGACTAGCCATAGCAGAGGAGGGTTGGGTAAGAGAGTCACGTCGTGCTGATCTTGCAGAAGAGGATTGTCGTGCGAAGAAGGCTAAGCTTGGGGAGACGTACTCTACACTTCAAAATGCAATGGATGTGGCCAAGGATCGAGTTATGAAGTATCCAATCCAGTTTGAAGGTCTACCATCATATATGCTAGATCGCAGGACGATGTCCCGCATCATGGAAGAAGAACGTGGCAAGGCTATGGTAGCATTTTTAATAAGTAGTAATCGATTAGTTTATTTATATGAAACCTATCTGGTAGTTAAAGATGTAAATTTTGATGTGTTTATAAACAAAGGAATATTTTAATGTTTTTAATCCTGTAGATTCTTTATCTCGGGATAGTTGATGTAAATATCAGTGATGCTATCGTATGATGTTAAAACTTTTGAATTGAATAAAATGTCAGAGTTTATTTGAAATAATTTGTTAAGTGGATTATGATTAAATGTTTTGATTAAGCCTTAAAATGTTTAAGGGATTGAATAAAGACCTAATAAGCGTATATTCTTAACAGAAATATGCCGCCTAGAAGAAGATAAAACCATCAACAAGCTTAAGGAGAACTGATGAATAACAACAACGACGTCAATGTTAACCCTATCAGCAGTTGGTGAACCTATTAGTCAGAGCAATTAAAAATCAACCACAAGCTCCACCAAACACATCGTTTAAGGATTTCAAGGAAGTTGGACTGCCAGAGTTTAAGGGTTCCATAAACCCAATCGAGGCTCAAACCTGGGTTATGGAGATGGAGAAGGTGTTTGATGTCGCTAGAGTAAGAGAAGACCAGAAAACCGCATACGCAACATTCATGCTGAAATCTGAAGCCAGTTATTGGTGGAAGGCAAATAAAGTACGGGGAGGAGAAGGTGTAATAACTTGGAAGAGATTCAAGGAGATGTTTTTTGAGATGTATTTTCCAACCAGTTCGCAAAACCAAATGGAAGTTCAGTTTCTGGAGTTGAAACAGGGGAATATGTCTGTAGCAGATTATGCGACAAGGTTCAACGAGTTGGCTAGGTTCGCCACATACCAAGTGCATACTGATGAGAGGAAGGTAAGACGTTTGACGTGGGATGAAGCCACGGTTGTATAGCAAGGTGTCAATGTTCCAATTGAACACTTTTCTTTGGAGTGTTAGAGAAGGCCATACTCATTTGAAGGTGGAAGCGATCACGATAGAACTAAATATAATCGAGGATCAGAAGAAGAAAAAGAGTGAGAATGAAAGAATTAACAAGACTAGTGGGAGTAGCATGGGGGGTAGTCATAATCAGAAGAGAAAGTGGCCTGATAACTCGTCAGCTGGAAGTCAACAAGGAGGGCAGAAGAAGAAGATCGAAGTGTGCCAAACCTGCGAAAAAGCTCATCTAGGAGTTTGCATAAAGGGAAAATAAGTGTGCTACAATTGTAGTCAGGAAGGCCACATAGCACCTAACTGTCCTAACCCAAAGAAGGGTTCCTGCTTCACATGTGGCTCAAAGGATCATCTTGCAATTGATTGTCCTAAGAAGGAATCTGGAGGGACGGGATCAGGAGGGAATAGAGGAAACAGCGGTGGAAGCACTTTAACTATCGTAGGACCAACTGCAACCAACTGACCGACCGTCAGAACATTCAACATGACAGTGCAGGATGCAGTGCAGTCTCGCGATGTGGTGTCAGGTATCATTTTGATCAATAAAGGTAATGCTTATGTATTATTTGATTCGGGTTCTACTTGTTCATTTATATCCGATGACTTTGCTAAGAACTTAGAATTCCTTAAGGACGAGTTAGAATACCCCATGAACATAGAAATTGTGAATAGAGAAATAATCCATGTAAAGTACATGCATAAGAACTGTAGAGTGGATATTAAGGGTAATATCATGAACATAGATCTTATCCCTATTCGACTTGGAGAATTCGATGTTATTTTGGGTATGGACTGGTTATCCAATTATGGGACGGTAATTGACTGCCAGAAGAAGCGTATTAACCTTATGACTCCGTCAAAGGTTATGTTTTATGGCAGCAAGTCGCCTAGACAAGCGAGTTGTCTGACGATGATGTAGGCTAGGAGGTTGTTAAGGCAACGCTGTGTAGGATATCTAGCTTACATAGTCGATTGTCGTAAAGAGAATCCAAAAATAGATGAGATACCAGTACTGAGAGATTTCGCAGACGTATTTTCGGATGATTTTCCAGGACTTCCTCCAGATAGAGCAGTTGAATTCATGATCGATTTGGCTCCAGGAACGACTCCAATATCGAAGGCACCGTACCGAATGGCACCGGTAGAGACGAAAGAACTGATGGTTCAACTACAAGAATTACTGGACAAGAAGTATATCCAACCAAGCGTATCGTCGTGGGGAGCACCGGTTTTATTCGTGAAGAAGGATGGGACAATGCGGCTCTGCATCGACTATAGAGAACTGAATAAGGCCACGATTAAGAATAGATATACATTACTGAGAATCAACGACCTGTTCGATCAGTTAAAGGGAGCAAGATACTTTTCAAAGATAGACTTGAGGAGTGGTTATCATCAACTGAAGGTGAGACCAGAGGATGTATCGAGGACAACGTTCAGTACATGATACGGTCACTACGAATTTTTGGTAATGTCATTTGGTCTAACGAATGCTCCTGCAGCATTTATGGGCTTAATGAATGGAGTGTTCAAGCCGTTTTTGGACAAATTCGTAGTGGTACTTATAGATGATATTTTGGTATATTCAAAAACCAAGGAAGAACGTGAAGAGCATTTGAGGGTGACATTAGAGACATTGAGAAGGGAGAAGTTGTATGCCAAGTTTTTGAAATGTGAATTCTGGATTGAAAGAGTACAATTTCTTGGACATATGATAGATAGGGATGGAATTTTGGTGGATCCCTCCAAAGTCGAAGCTGTGATTAACTGGGACCAGCCGAAGACGCCGTCGGAAGTAAGAAGTTTTCTTGGATTGGCAGGTTATTACAGAAAATTCATTAAGGATTTTTCGAAGATCGCAACTCCGTTGACGAATTTGACTAGAAAATCGGTGAAATTTGTTTGGATGGAGAAGTGTGAGGAAAGCTTTCAAGAATTAAAGAAGAGGTTGAGTTTAGCACATGTGTTATCTCTTCCAGATGATACAGGAAATTTTATGGTATATAGTGATGTGTCACATAAAGGACTTGGCTATGTGCTTATGCAAAATGGTAGAGTCATTGCGTACGCATCATGACAACTGAAAGATTATGAGAAGGGGTATCCGACCCATGACTTGGAGTTAGCTGTAGTGATTTTTACTTTGAAAATCTGGAGGCACTATCTCTATGGGTTGAAGTGTGAAATATATGCAGACCACAAGAGTCTGAAATATATTTTTACACAAAAAGATTTGAACATACACCAAAAAAGGTGGTTGGAGTTAATTAAGGACTACGATTGTGAGATTCTATACCATCCCAAGGCAAATGTGGTTCTGGATGCCTTAAGTAGAAATGGTTGGGAGAAACCGATGATCTTGACCGATCGGGAGGAGTTAATTCAAAGAATGGAAAATTTGGAATTAGAAGTGAAGTGTCCTATGGAGATTGATGAGAAGTTATTTGGATGTAATCTGGTACAACTCTCTAGAGACAAGGTTAAGGAGGCTCAACTTTAGGATGACAAATGTAAAATGGTGAAAAGAAAATATCGAAGGAATCGAATCAAGATTCAAGATGGATAAAGAAGAATCTTGAGATTTGAAAGTAGAATTTGGGTACCGCCTTGATTGCGAGAGATTAAGGAAGAAATTTTGAAGCGAGGCTCATAACTCTCGATATTCAATTCACCATGGTAGTACCAAGATGTACCAAGATCTTCGACAATATTCGGAGGCCAAATTTGAAACAAGAGGTTGCAAAATGTGTTGCCAAGTGCACGACATGTCAAAAAGTGAAAGCGAGAACATCGGAGGTCGATTTGGTTACTACAACCTTTTAGATTCGAGGAATTGAAATGGGAAAATATTAAGATGGATTTCGTGGTTGGCCTACCAACAACTCAGAAAGGCTACGACGCAGTATGGGTTATTGTTGACCGATTGACGAAATTCGCACACTTCTTTCCGATCAAAATCAGATTCAACTTAGATCGGTTGGCAATGTTATATGTGAAAGAGATTATTTCAAAGGCACGGAGTTAGGTGTCAATTGTTTCAAATAGAGATCCGCGCTTTACGTCGAACTTACGGAAGCGTCTACAAGAATGCATGGGTACACGATTCACGAATGAGCATGGCATATCACCCTCAAGCAGATGGGACAGTGAAAGAACAATTCGGACATTAGAAGACATGTTAAGAGCACGTATAATGGACTTTAAAGGAAATTGGGATGATCATCTCTGGCTCGTAGAGTTCAAATACAACAATAATTACCACGCTTAGTATTGGCATGCTGCCTTATGAAGCGTTATCTGATGAGAAAGTGCAGAACTCCACTATACTGGGATGAAGTTGGCGAAAGACAATTACTAGTCCCATAATTGGTACAACAAACAGCAGAAATAGTCAAATTGATCCGAACAAGATTGATAGCAGCTCAATATAGAGCGGAAGAAATACGCCGATCCACCGTAGTAAGAATGTTGAGGTTGAATCGGGTAGTTATGTGTTCTTAAAGGTCTCTCCCTGGAAGGGAAAGATTAAGTTCGGAAAGAAAGGGAAATTAAGCCCAAGATTCATTGGACCCTTTGAAGTTTTGAGAAGGGTCGGAGAAGTTGCGTATGACGTAGCCTTACCTCCAGCTCTAGAGAATGTCCACAACGTTTTCCATGTTTCAGTTCTACGACCCTACAAACCCGATTACAAGCACGTGATTGAATATGAACCCCTACATTTTGAAAAAGACTCATCTTACAAAGAAAATCCTATTCAGATTGTCAACCGAAAAGAGCAAGTTCTAAGAAATAAAGTAATACCTTCTGTTAAGGTAATTTGGAGGAACCACAACGCTGAAGAAGCTACGTGGGAACTCGAAGAGAATATGATGAAGAATTATCCTCATTTATTTACTTAGATTATTATAAGTGATTCTACGGACAGAATCTTTGTAGGGGGGGGGGAGAATGTAAGCAGGATTAATTGTTTGAGTTGTGATTTTGAGGACAGAATCCTTTTAAGGGGGAAAAGATGTGACAACCGAGATTTTGTAATTTAATTTTAATATTTATTGGATTGAATAAATATTTTTTGATGAATTAATTATTAGATTAAATAATTAATTGATGAAGTTATGGTAGATTAATTTAATTATATGTGTTATATTTATTAAATTAATGTGGAGAATTTTATTATTCAAGTATGTATTTATGTGATCCTATTGATTTAAAAGAAATATTTAATAAGCCTAATAGTATTTTAATTAATTTAATAATTAATTAGAGATTTAATAATTTGACATAATTAATAAATGAGAAATTTAATTATGTGACTATGTGAATTAATGAGAAATTATTATATGTTATTTGAATTAAATTAAACTAGATGTTTGATTTATTATCTAATTGGACATGACATTATTAAACTATATTATAAAAGATTAATTAATTAAATGGGTATAAGCATTTTAAAGCTAGCCAAACAAGGCCTTAGTGGAGGTTGAGGGAAGTTAACCCACGATTGGTTAACTGACCACAACTGCGTCAGTTTATAAATTATATGCGTATTCTCTATTTCATTTTCTTAAGTCTAATAAAACTAGTCATAGAGAATTGATAATTGTTGAGGGGATTGTGAGTGTGTGATTGAAGAAGAGTTGAGTAGGAATTCATCTCATACTAATCTACACTCTGCGCTTTGGGTAATTTCTTCAACCCAGTTTATTTACGTCATTTAAAGTTTTCATGAATATGGCTCTCAAGTATTCTGTAAAGTCTCTGTAAATTAGAAATTGTATTGTTTATGTGGATATAGGTGGTAATATGTTAGCATAACATGTTTTACTATGTATTATAGATTTACATATCATCAGTTTCATAAAAATTATACAGTATATGGTTACAAAGTATAGAATATGGCCATATGGCCCTTATAAGTAAATTTAATATGTCAAACATACATTGTTTCATAAAATTCACACTTGTATATAATTATGCATGTTAAAATGAAGAAAACAAACCTTGAATGGATGGATTTGGTGTTATAACGAATCTGTAGTGTTAATTTTATGTTTTATGTTCAAAACCTTCAAGAACATCAAGAACAATGAAATTTCATGTGTTGATTTCGTAAATTATGTGTTTTAACTTGTTAAAATCATGTTAGAAGGGTTGAGTATTAGTTATTTGTGTATTACTATGACAACACTAAAATTTAGACAATTTATTAAAATCTTTAATGATTGATTTAAGGTCAAATAATAGACCTGAGCGGAAAATAAGTGTATCGTTTGATGTTTTTGGGAAGGAATTTTGAGGATTTCAAAATTACATGAAGAAGGCTTTGGTGAATTATTTAAGATTAAGTGTATGTGGGTATATGTTACGTGTATATGGTTATGTATGTGCTCGAATGTGGTTAAGGGTCGAGGTTGACCAGATAAATTTTATCGTTGTCAAACCCTAAGTAAATATTAAAACGTCAACGTTACTGTAGAAAACCCTAACGTCGATAAGAAACCACGGAAACTTGTTTTAAAACCCTAATTTCGGGATTAAGAGTTAGAAACCCTAATTGGAAACTTAAACCCCTAGATTGGGAATGCAAAAACTGGTATAGGTTTAAACGTTATTTAATTATAACTTATTTAGGAAAAACCCTAATGATTCACTTAAAACCGAATTGATTTTCTTAGAAAACCCTAATTCCAGATCTGGAGCTCTAATTTTAGATTTTGGGAATTTGAAACCCTAATTTGGGAACTTAAAGGATATTTATAAATTCTTAAGTGCTATTAATTATAATATTAATTAGGGTAAAGCTTAATTAATTAGCAAATCCTAATTTGATTTTTAAACCCTAATTATTCCGTTAGAAACCCTAATGCAAAATTGTGGACTTAATTGCTAAATTAGCAATTTTATTGGGATAAAGTAATCCTAATTAACAAGATTGATTTATGAATGGGAAAGTTTAATTTAATTAGAGAATTCTAATAACAATCTAGAAATATTAATTTTCTATTTTGAAAACCCTAAGTTGAAAATCCTAGAAATTGTATTTTTGAAACCTTAGGTTTTAACCTACGGGTCAAACCCTAAGGATCAAAACCTTAGGGTTAAACCCCAAGGGTTACATCAAATGACATTTTGGCATTAAATTGGGAAACAAAAAGACCAAAGTGCTCTTTTGAATATTTTAGTATGTTAACTTGTAATTTTGCTAGCAACTTTAGTTGGTGAACCACTATATTAACTTTGTGACTCAAGACTTGACCAAATCGATTCATTGCATCGGATCTATACATATATCATATTATATATTGATTAAAAGAGAGAAATCTAAAAGTGGCCCAATTATGTACCAACTCTCAAACAACTCTCTCTCTAAAAATCCGAGGTATACAAGTGAATGGAGTCCCAAATCTGACCTTTTGATCACCTAATATCATATTGGAGATCAAAGATCAAGATTTAGAACAAAAGGTATAAAACCCTACTTCAATTTGATCTTGTATGCTTTGTAAAATTTTGTGTTTAGGTGTTTAGATCTTTGCTAGATGATGTTTTATGATGATCTGTGTTGATATAACATAGATCCATAACATCAAAATGCTTTAAAAGTGATGATTTTCAAAACTGCCAAGAACTTGGGTTGTGGTCTGACAAGCCAATGTCAGGAGCCACAAATTCTTGTTCCTTTAAGATTTTTGTTATTTGATGTGTTGGATCTATAGCCTGGTATGAGTTCTTTCATCTTCAAGTGCTTTTATAGCCATACGATGTCTAGATTTGTTGTTATTTATGGTCAAATAGGGTTGACCGAGCTTGACCATTCACTTTTTGGGTAACCAAAAAAGTGTAAAACATGGTCTGACATGATATTCAAACTCTTAGATCTGTCAAGTTGTATGTTTTTTGATGATGTTGTTTATTAAATGTTGTAGCCTGTTGTCTGGACTATAGATTAATTTTTTAAGATACCTTATATCACAAACAGAATCGAAGTAATGTGTGGTCAAACGAGGCCACTCGACTCTGACTTGCAGTTTTCTTGAATTTCCAGAAAACTTAAGAGCAATGATTCTGACATACTTTGACTGGACTGATCCTGGAGATTGAGGTGTTTTTGAACTACTATGTTAGTATATAAATGTTCCTTGTCATGTGGACCATTAAACAACATTAAGCATAACCGAGAACCTAGTTTAAAAGGATCTAGAAAATGACCGGTTGAATTACAGGTTTTCGGAAAACCTAGGATGGATCTAATGAGAGACTTTGGATGGCTAGATCTTTTTGTTGTGATGTGTTATGACCTAGATGATAATTGATTAGTGTAGTGTTACATAAACACTACATGGTTGAGGATTTAAGTTCGCCAAGAAAATTCATTGATTTAAATCTAAAATTTTGCTTTCAAACAAATGATTGATCACGAAAGTCATCGGTGTTCTTGAGCTCAAGAACACCAACAACGACGCTTTTGTGTCGCTAAAGGATATAGCGACAAGTTATTTATTTTATTTTACGATATTTCCGAAATTAATAAAAAAAATAGAAAAAAAGGTTTTAATTATTAAAAATACATAATAAATTATGAAAAATTATTTTAAAGCCTAAAAATAGTTTTTATTATTTTTGAGTATATTTCAAAAATATTTAATATTTTTGAAATATAAAAGGTATTATTTATTTAATTATAATATTAAATAAATTACTTAAAAATGATTTTAATTCATGAAAAATTATATTACGGTATTAGAAAATATTTTAAGTTATTTGTGATGACTTTTAATATTTTGTGATGAATTTCATTAATAAATTATTATTAATGGTAAATAATTTATTTAATAAATATATTAAATAAATTATGGAAAAAATATAAATTAATGTTTTAAAAATCATATAAAGATGATTTAAGTGTTATAAAATATTTTATGTTATAAAATATAACTTTTGATATTTAGTCATGAAAATATTAATATTTTAATATTAATAGTAATTATCGGATAATAAATTTAGTTATTTAAAAGTCATATAAATATGATTTTAAAGTATTAAAAATACTTTGTTATATTATAAATATATTATAATATTATGTTATGATTTTCATTAATATTTAATATTAAATAAATATTAATGATTAAGGAATTATGTGGTATTTAATTCATTTCAATACGATATAAATGATTGAAAAATCATGATAAATGGTAATAATTATCTGGAAATTATTACGAGCCTATGAAAAAAAATTTGATTGATAATTAAATTATTTGTGATGGTAGTTAAGTGTTTAGGCAGATTTTTATTGAACTTAAACTCGATATTTGTCCGACTAGACCGTCGGGACGATAGAATTGTGTTAGTTTCAACTCAGACTTAAATTGTTTGACTTGATACCGAGTCTTATGTGTGTTATAGACTTATAGTGTTATGTGTTATGTGCTTAGGTTATTCTATGTATATATATATATATAATAGTATTATATTGTGATGCTATTATTCTAATATTGGAGATCTATATTACTAAAATTAGGTCTTTGGATAAAGCGATATAAATTGCGTAGCAGTAATCAACGGTTCAGGCAAGTTTTTTCTTAACTCTACTAAGAGTTGTTTCATTCGGATAAGCTTATGGTTAATCATTTTTGGTTGCCATGAATTGTACTATGTACATATTGCATGTGTAAGTTAGGTATGAAAGGCTGATCACCTTCATTACCAGTTGGTCCAGATAAATTTGTTCATGTTTAATACTTGTTCAGGCAAAAGTTTGTTCGTGCTAGTTCTCAATTATATTGATGAATTATAGCCAGCTTATTATTCAGACTCTTCAATCATGATATATCTTTAAATTGTATTTAAACTTGTAGGGCAACTTTCATGCTCACCCTTGTTATATCATGATAAACATTGCAGACAAGGTGAGACGCCCCCAAATTTGGGTATCTTCCAACCCGACATATGGTGCTCCACTGTACTAACATCCATACAATCATTCCATTGAAATACAAAAAAATGAATGTAATTACTATCTTCTTATTACAATCAAAGTATAATCCTTCCCAAGTTCATAAACCGGTTACATCGTTCATTGTTCATAATGTATAATACATACAAACTTACTAAATTATTACACAATGCCTAAGCATCCATCTTAGCTTTTCCCTTATCTCTTTTGGCATTCACGAGACGTTCATCTTTAAGCTGCAGGTTATATAATTCATGCAAGAAGTGAGCATGGATTCATTTCAGAAGTTTAATCAAGGATAATGATAATACCACATTCGTGAATTATATAACAATTCTGACATAACTGAACAATAATTATGAAGTATTATGAAACAAAAATACTTTAACAGTTCATAACATCAATTCCAAAAGTATAGAATAGATTAGGAATTACGAACCAAATTCGATGAGACAATGAGCGATAACTTTCGGTTTTATACTTGAAAAGGAGTCCACAGCACTAAGGTCGTTCATCCGCATAACTTACGAGCACTTCTAGGTGATCAACTTATAGTACTCTATTTTGATCAACACTCATTCATTAAACGTATTTACGTTTAATATTTTTAGCAAACTCGCGTGCCCATCGAATAATCGATGAAAAATACTTTTGTTTGTTCATAGACAAACCTTACCTTCACGTCCGTACCAATTACTTGGCATAGGATAGCGTTAACATTTCTATATAGAATGATATGAATAATAATCAATCTATATATTACGAATAGTCTAGCCGAGTTAAAATCTAGCATCGACCCTTTCTTTAAAACAAGTCTTGCAATTTAGTTCAACGAATCACATAAAACTTGGCTAACATGGAAGTTAGACAAGCATTAAGAAAACTTGCCTTTCAGCGTCTTCAAATAATTTAATCGACTGACCATAGCCTTTACAGAATCTACATGATATATTCACATAGCGCACTGTAATTAGATATCAAACAAATGTTCACATTGTTTCTACAAGCTTCTTTCTCTTCTATATCTTAGTTAACTTAATATCAATAATAAAGTCAACTCAACTTTTTACCCTTCGCCCCGGCTTATTAACCAACTTACTTTATTAATCGGACTCTAACATTGTCGGCGAAGTACCAATGTTGTTCATCACTCACAACTCATTAACATGCGTTCAATTCCTAAGTTCAATACCATATACCTTAGTATAGGTAGTATAGGAATAGCTTTAAGGCACTTATGAAGTGTACAAACATTACCCCTAAAGGTCCCTGAACAATTGAAGTTCAAAACCTAAGACAATATCCAAAGCCTAACACTCGCGTTGCGGCGCGGCCATCCTAGTACTAGACTTGCGCTGCGGTGCCAGTTAGCAGTGTTTGGGCTTCGGTTTCGGTACTGCGGCGCAAAACAGTGGCGTTGCGGTGCCATTTAGCAGTACTCAACTTTATTGTGCCAGCGCTACGACACGACATTTAACACTACTTCTGGCGCGGCATCGCCAGACCTCAGTACCAGAATCCAATAATTTTTGAAATTTTTTGTGAAATTCCCAGGGCCGTAACTTCTTTGTTATAAGCCCGATTTGGTCCATTCAAAAGCCTACACGTCATAAATTACATACTCTAAGCGTTCATATAAGAATTCGACACTTTCGAATCCAATAATTCAAAATTCACTATTGAGTTCATTTTCAGAGCGTTTATAGCGTTAATGAGCGTTCAATGCTCATTTTCTTCGTTTTAAGTCAGAATCCGACGATTCTCGAACACACAACTTTTAATTACCCAATCTTACGTGTTGACATTGAAAAACAACATTTTCAAGTCTCACGTCAACTTTCGACCTCCAATCCAAAATTTTAACGTTTTAAACATTTAACGTCTATTTACGCAAAATTCGCCATAACTTCGGTACTAACGTTCTCTAAGCCAAATCTCATGGAATACTCCATGGATATCATATCTACATCCTAACCAAGCAAGATGCATATATAACGTATTGATGGAGTTCAATCGTTTATAAACAATTGATCTCAACAAACAATATTTTCATTGTTTGAAACTATATCGAACCTTATGATTCCTATGATCCCATAACTTATAGAGATTGAATCTATGGTAAGTCATCTTTAATCCACTATACAAGACATATACACCCATTTTATGATTCTCCAAAGTAAAAGAAAATCAAAAGAGATGGAAATGAAAGATAAGGATTATTACCTCAAGAACTTCTTATGAACTCTCTTAAAAACTCGAAGTCAAAGCTTCCAAAATACATGATTTGTGTATTCTAGCTTTGTTTCTCTCTCAAATAATCTAAGTTGGAAATTGAAAAACTCACAAATGGCCCAACCTAGCTTCTTATTTATAGGAAAATAGAATGGAGGGTAATTTGGACTTAACACACCCAACCTCCTTACTATTCATGTGTGGTCACCAAGTAAAATACTTGGTGACCAAGCCTCAAACTTGGCTTGCACACCAAGTGGTCGGCCCACCCCTTTCCATGTGACATCCCATGGGTTACCCCATGGGTTTTACCCATTCGGTGACCCACCGGTTCGATCCACGGTTCAGTTTTAACGAATTGGGCTTAACTAACTTATCATTGGGCCTTGATTTGGGCTTAACCAATTAATCCCTTGGGCTTGCTCCTTCAATTGATTGGACTAAATATAATCCAACCCAAATGAATTAACATTAAGTCTTAACTTAATTCTATAATACAAAACGTATCCTATACGTACAATTCACGTATTTTCTCCGTATATTACTCGTATAATAATCGTATTGTACTTCGTATTTACTCAACGTATTATACATAGATACTATATAGTATCATAAATGTATAACACTCGCCTTAACCCTAACGCCACTCCTTCTACGTATATTATTTCCTTCTAGGAAATCAATATACTCAACCCTTAGGTTTTAAGTCCGCAGGCAAAAATAACGTTTGCCATAAATAAAATATTATCAGATATTCCATCTAATCTCAATATTCTATCATCACGCGTTTCTCGGAAGTTCAAAATAATTCCCCGAACAGAAACGGATGAATAGTATTTTTATGGAAATTTCTTGGAAAACAATTATTTTCGTCTTGGAAATTCCAAATAAATAATTCTAGCACTTAGCCAGAATACTAACCATGTTAGCACATTCTAGGTCATAGAACGACCTTCACATAGCTTACTCACATCATAATAAATTAAATTCATTTAATTCACATAATCAAATAAAAATTTAATTGTCATAAAAATCCGATTTTCTCGAGCGTTACACAAGACGAATGCTTCGGATTCAAGGAAAGGTTAAAGATAAATCCAACTTAAAGTTAATGTGCGCGATTAGATTTGTAATAGTGTTGTATGATAATAATGTTATGTGTTAGATAAGTTATAATTTGTGTATAAGTTAAGGTTACTCGACCTTGGGGTAATGTGTAAAGTGTATTATATAAACAATTTATGTTTATATCTTACGCAATAGTTGTAGAATGATTGAACCAGATCCGTGGTGATTCGGGACCCGGATTTGGGGCTGTCACAATTACAATGTTTGGGTATGTCTAAATTCGTGTAAAAATAAGTTAATTGGAGGTTTTTGGCCATGTTCTGCAATTTTTGCGAATTGCAGAACTGAAAGCTGAGTCTGGCATGTGCATGGCCAACTCCATGCCTAAGACCCCACCACCACAGGCGCCATGCGCCATGCAGAGCTAAAGCCTTAAGTCAGCCAGCCAAGAACAAGTATAATATGGTAGTAAATAAAATATTTACTTAGCAGATTGTCCAAAAATGAATTTTTTTAAAATGCTCAAGTCTAGCATTGTGATAGTAACTTAATCTAATGAACATAAAAACATGTTAGACGTAAAATGAGATGTTGAAATAAATTCTTAACATCTCAATAACACATTTATGTGTAAATTGAATGATTGAACGCATAGTAGCTTATTGTTCATGAAGTGTAAATTATGTGACAATGTGTATAGTAGTTTGACTAAGTATAGTCATAATTCGAGTTAGACGAAAAGAATGAACTTGTAATGACTAGTACTTTATAATTGACTGGTATTGTGAATGTAAACGATATGTAGGATTTAAATCAAGGAACGAGTATAATTAACGTGTAATCTATGCACAAGGCAAGTTTCCTAACTCTACTCGTTATCATTATATGAGTTTATAAGTTGTCTCTTTACATCGAGCAAATTCTCATTATTATTGATCAAGTCCATTGTGTTATATTAAAAGTATATTAATCTTTCAAAGTATGATTCTGTTATACAATAATTACTCTATTGTATATCTCTTGAGATTGTTATTCGATTTAAATTATCAGTTACTGTTGAACCTTGTTAGACTAGTGTTCCTTAATGATTCGACTAGTCCATAGTTGATGAGTGTTCTAAATTTCAGAACCCTTGATGAATTATCCAAACCAAACTTCCTTTGGTACAGACTCTAATGTCAAACTGAGATGAAAAACCCTGTATAGGGGATTACTTATGCGTTAGCATTAAGATATTGTGCACAATATGGTACTAAGGGCTGATCCCCCTAAGTACGAGAAGAAGAGTCCATAGTCTTATGACTGTTAAAGGTTTCAAGTATAAACACTTGACAACCTAGGACATAGTTCAAGGTCTTATGACCCTCAGAAGTTCTTTTGTTTCTTGTTATTCATTCTTGATTCAAAAGCTGAGTTTTCCTACTTTCAGAAGCCTTGATTTATTCATTTGTTATATTGTTATACTTGTGGGCAATCATGCTCACTCTTGCGTAATAATAACATTGCAGTTAAGAATGAAAGATCTGACGAGCCTTCCACTAGTAAAGGCAAGGGCAAGGTTAACAAATGAAGAAGACTTGTTGGTATTGTGTAATGATATTTAGACTTGATGTTGTTTAAGACTTGTTATTTGTCTATGATTCCACACAGATGTTTAAGGTTAGGGTAACCTGGGATTGTATTTTTATGAAGATGATGTAACCCCATAATGGGAGATTTATTTCTTTCTTTCTATCTATTGCATGGTTTGCATTTATTTATGGGTAGATAGACAAATGATATTTGTACAGTGAACACCAAATCCTGTGGAAACGGAAGTACCCAGATTTGAGGGTGTCACAATAGAAGTCTGCATTGGCAGCCCACTATAACCCTTCTTACACTCTATAAAGCATTTCTCTTCATATTTGTACACATTATTCTACACATTGAGAGTCGTGTTGTGTGCGTATGCTGGACTTGATCAAGTGGTTTTCATTTACGTATGTATATATATATATATATATATATATATATATATATATATATATATATATATATATATATCAAAGCAAATAAGCATAGGATATAAACTCTCGCTCCCGATGAGCCACGGATTTTATGTCCTAGTGCGTTTATTTGCTTTGATATATATATATATATATATATATATATATATATATATATATATATATATCGCATTGTCGACTACATGCATGAGCTTTGGATTTTATATCTACGTTTAATTGCTTTTATATATATATATTTATATATATAATTGTTGTCGGACATATCCGATGAGCCTGAATTTTATATCTGGCGCATTTACTTGATGATATATATATATATATATATATATATATATATATATATATATGTTAGACCTGGAGTTTACTTCGTGGCCTTTTACAGCTTTCTTTACATTTCGTCCTGCCTGGAGCTCACTTCGTGGCAGTTGATAGCTTTTACAACTTTATTTTCATTCAAGTCCCACCTGGAGTTTACTTCATGGTGGTTGATAGCATTTACTTCTTTATTTACATTTCTGATCCCCCATGGAGTTGCTTCGTGGTGGCTGATCATGCATATATATATATATATATATATATATATATATATTTACCGCTTTTAAATATATATAACTCCTTACTGCTTTCCATACAAATTGCAGTATCATGTGAGCCTAGAAATCATGTGATCACATATTCAGTCTACTGAATCTAGATTCGGTTCCTGTGATGGACTTTTTTCTAGCTGTAAGCAGCTTGTACAATATTTACAGTGTACGAATTTCCTTGGATGGCTTTTATGCCCATAAGGGGTTCGACACTGCTATATATTATTTTCTCGAAGATGCCTCGCATCTCAAAAATAAAAGCAAACAAGCCGAACATTTAACAATAAAATGGAAGTATGAAAAGGTCTCAATTCCTATTGAGCACAGGGTTTGAAAATCATCTTTTACAAAACTTCATTGCTATATCTTGGTTAAAACTAAATTTTTCTATAAATTCAAACCTTGTGTATATAGGTGCGAACGAGGCCTCACACTACTTTCAAATAATTGAACATTGATCCACACACACACACACACACACACACACACACACATTCATATAACAGTTTTTTTGAGAAGTGGCGGTTACCGTGGCAACACAGATGTCAGGGGGTGCCTAACACCTTCCCTCCGCATAATCAAGCCCCCGAACCTTAATGAATCTCGGTTTCACAGACCCGTTTAGCAGTGTCACATTGCTGGGTCAATATGCAAACTTTTTTGGTTGCGTTGGTGCAACCAGTTAAAAACACCAACTGGTGAATCTTAAAGTCAAAACATCGACATTACACATGTCGGACCTTTTTCACTTGTTTTTTCAAACAAATCTCACATTAGCATGAGAACACCAAAGAACAAGTAACGAAAAGGGACAAATAAAAATCCCGACATCGACAATGTTAATTGTGACACCCCCCAAATCTGGGTACTCCATTCTCACAGGATTTGGTGCTCACTATTCAAAATAATTACATCTAACTAACCATGATAGAGGATAAAAACATAACTTAAATAACTTAAACAATAAACTTCCCATTAAAGGGTTACATCAACTAAAATCATTCCTAGGTAATCTAACCTTAAACTATTACATAAGTCTGTGGAATACATCACATAATAAAATGAATCTTATAACATAAATCATTTAAATAAATTTAAATAAGTCTTCATCACTTGGACATCTTTCCCTTTTCTTTACCAGAAGATGGCTCATCGACTTTCTCAACTTTAGCTGTAGTGTAAATTGCAAGAGTGAGAAATCAATTGCCCACTATTATAAAGAATAATAGTAGCAATAACATGAGATTAGACAACGAATCCTAAATAATGGAGAACTTGTTCTATGAATCAAAATAGAAAACAAGTTTAGAATTTATATCTCGAGGGTCTTAAGACCATGACTATGTCCCTGGTAATTAGGTATTATTACCTCAACCTTAACAGTCGTTTAGACTATACAGACCCTTCCTTACGTATTTAGGGGGATCAGCCCTTTTATATCATGTATTGCGCACAAACATCTAAACGTTAACACATACAAAATCCCCTATATTAGGGTTGTTCGTCTTAGTTTGACTTTAGGATTTCCGCACTAAAGGAAGTGTAGTTTGGAACTAGCTTATCAGTGGTCCTAGAATTTTAGAACACTTATCAAGTATAGATTAGTCCAATCAATAAGAGTTTGTTGCTATTTGAAGGTTAAACACAATAATACAGGATTGATGTGAAGCCCCCAAATCCGGGTATCTTCCAACCCGACATATGGTGCAACACGGTGCTACAGTTCACACAAACATTCAATTGAATTGCCTCAAAAGAACGAATATATCTTATATATATTCCAAAACAATAATACCATTCCCTAGTTCTTTATAACCATTACATTTGTTCTTGTCATAATGTCAAATTTTAATATCATTCACCTATACTATTACATCAGTACTACAAGTTCGCCTTAGCCTTTCCTTTATCCTTGCCGGATCCTTCGGTACGTTCGGTCTTAGCTGCATTCATATAGTTCAAGCAAGAGTGAGCATAACTAGCTCAGCACATACAATAATTCCATTTAACAATATGTTTGAATCATACAAATCATATATCTTCCATAACTAAATAATAGTTATGAAGTATTATCGATAATTCAAAATAGCACTTCTCTTTTCTTTAAAACATTTTACAATGACAACATTTAGTAAAACATCAATTCTGGTCCAAGACCTTGAGCATTTCATACTTTTTTGAAAAGGACAACCCGACACTAAGTCAAGTAAGTCAGAGCATTACTTACGAAACACGTCTAGGTGATCAGCATATAGTACTTTATGTTGATCAACACTACATTCTTTAAACGTATGTATGTTTAAGTTGTGGAAACCTCACGTGCCTGTCGTTTGACGACAAAACATTTGTTTAGCATACTCAGTCTTCATTCGAAAACCACACCAAAATAGTTTGGTAAAACATTGACCATACTTTGACCACAAAACCTGTCTAGACTGAACATAGACACGGGTTAGAATACTCGCCTTCAGTGTCTGCTACTGATATTACACGTTCACTTTAAGTCTTTAAGGTCTCTACAATAGATGATCACATAACGTAACACATTAGGTCATGAATAAACATACATGGTTCCTAATGAATCTTACCCTTCTTCTCAATCTAATCATGTATTAGATTTGTTACTATTGGTTCCGGCTTGCCGTTTATAGATTACATCATAATTACTTTCATGTTTGATTGATTATCTTCAATCTTTAGTTATCATACATAAGGTTTAAAATACTTTAAACAATGTTACATTGAGTTAATTAATGTTGTACTTCATCATTAATCAACTACATTTCTTTTTATCTTCATAACCTTTCTTCACTATAAAAACCCTAAGGCTGGCGTTGTGGAGCCAGCTATTGCTCTATAACTCACGCTGCGGCGTGGGTTTCCATTAGGGTTCCCTCACCCTTGGCATTGCGGCACCATTCCTTCCTCTCTATGTCATGATGCAGCGCCACTCTCCAGTGTGTAAGGTCCGAACTCGGTGCTGTGATGCGAGTCCTAGTTCAATCTGCCACGATGTGGCGCCACTTTACAGTGGGTGCTAGTCAAGCCTGGTGCTGCGGCGCCAAGGACAATGCCTTGAGTGGAGCAGCGATGTCGGCTCTGAGGCATAAAAAAATTTAACAGAAAATTTTCTTAAATGAGATTCCCAAGCTCATAACTTCTTCGTTATAAGTCCGAATTGGCTTGTTCAAAAGCCATAAGCTCAAAAATCGCATAATCTACGTGTTCGTGCAAGAATTTTATATTTTTGACTTTGTTAACTCAAAATTCACCTATTGGTTCATTTTTAACGAAAATAATAAACGTGCGTGAACGTTCAACGCTCCTTTCTTCGTTCTAAGTCAGAATGTTGTCATTTTCGAGCCTGCAACTCTATAATGCCAAATAAGACTTGCCTCCATCAAAAACCAACATTTCTGAGCTCAACATCAAAATTTGACTTCTAATCCGAGAATTTCACAAATTCGACGATTATCGTTCGATCGTGTGAATTCAGGCATAACATCGTTACTTATGATTTGTTCATCGTTTCATATGGATTATTTCCATCATATTAACATCTTAACATACATATTACATCAACTTATTTACATGATAAGTTATTACTTATTTCCCATGAGTTTATAACTTATCAAAGTATAAACTACATATAATTTCATTTCTCACGACTTATGATGGTTTAAGTTTTCTAACCAACATCCTTACATCTTCTTCTCATACAAACTTCATTTATGTAAACATGTTACAAGTTCTTCCTTAGTTCATAACTTATCTATGAACAAAGTGCTTATTCACAGCTTATTAAGACTTAAGTCCTTAGATTATTCATTCTTATCATTTCTTAGCATATATGTCTATCAATCAACACTTCTCTTATCACCCTACAATTGTAGAGATGGAGGATTAGTGACATAGGATTATTACCTTTGATGATCAAGCTTTTTCTTCTTCTTTTCTAATAATGGAAGTCTAGCTTATTCTTACTTATTCTCTCTAACAATTAAGTTGAAAGTTGTTGGTTGAAAGTTAACAAACAAGAAATGAAATCCAAGCTCTCTTATTTATAGGAAAACCAAGGTTAGGGCATATTGGTTAAGAAACCAATCCCACCTCCTTAATCACCTCCTTACTATTCATTACCTAGCTATTAAGTTAACTTGCTCATTACACTAATTACTTGGTCATCACATTATTTTTTTGGCTACCAAGATCACCCATGTAATCATGGCCCTACATGGGTTGCCCCGTGGATCTTATTCACTCATTGGATCTTAATTTGGGCTTTAATTCAATTAGCTTAGCTTATTCTTTTGGGCTTTCATTAATTCACTTTGGACTTTACTTTAACAACCACTTGGGCTTTTAACATTACCTATACTTGGGCTTGCACATTAACTTCTATTAGACTTTACCAATTGCTACACAATCCTACAAGTCCATTTCATTTGGCTTAAAGCCATAAAACGTATACTCTACGTATTATTCTCGTATACTTATTCAACATATACGACATACCATCATTCATACATACTCGTATAATACTTTGTATCATACTCGTATTCATTTCCTCGTACAATACCTATGTATTATACGATCATTACTTTATCTCCTTAACGCTTTATTTTCCCTAACATTCTCGAATTAAGTCTGCATGCGAAAAACTACATTTTCCATACTTGAGGTATTATTACATAATCCATCTCACCTCGATATTCTATCTTTACGTATTTCTCGGAAGTTTAAAAATAATTCCTGAGCAGAAATCGATGAATAATATTTTTCGGAAAATTTCTCGAAATTTTTTTATTTTCGTCTTGGAAATTCAAACACTTTAATTTCGCCACATAGTCGAAATATTACGACGTTCTAACGTTTCTAGGTTATAGAACGACATTCATCTTACTAACACATAATAATAACAAATAATATAATTTTATTCATTATTTAATTAAATAAAATTATTTTACAATAGATCCGAATTTCTCGGTCGTTACAATTGAACAATGATATTTAAGTCAAAGATTGAATAATAACAATATACAATTGAATAGACATGATACATATGCAAAGTACTACATCCAAAAGAGTTAGGAAAATCTCACTTGAAACAATAAATTTAAACAGTATATGCTTTGAATATCAATAACAAGAGTCATGAATGTGAAACTCGCTCGATGTAAGGAATTAGATTATAAGAGCTTGCGTGATCATGAACAAGATGGAATCAATAAGCTTGCTCAACTTTAATATAAGATTTAGGAACATGCATAATGATAAATTAGGGTTAGAAAGCTTGCTTGACAACAAAGGGAAAACATAATTATGAAACTTGCATTCATTATAAAGAGAATGAATTTAGAGAACTTGCCTTGTGCGTAAGCTACAAAAGTATAATAATATTCTCCAATTATCGTACATAGACCATTGAAATCGCAATACCAATTAGTTATACTATCATTAGCTTTATAGGTTCAATCCACCATCTAAGTTATAACCTTTAACTTAATGTCTAACCATGTTGGTTAACCACTCACACGAATCTGAAAACTCACTATCACCTAATATAAAGCTTTATCATTCACCTCTAACTCTTACAACATCAAATTCCATTCATTATATGACTTTTTAAGTGATTATTTAAAATCTTCACTTTTTAGTATTACCATACATAACAATCTGTTATTATATCTTTTGACATGGTTTAACATCTTTATCATGCCTACTAAGTTAGGTTAAGTCTTCATATTATAGTCTATAATTAGTCAAAACTCACTGCCTTTTCTAAGTTACTACAATTGCAATTTTATTGCTTAAGCCTTAACACGAAGCAAACTACGTTGGTGCTCGACTTCGAAAACCAACAGTAAATTGCATTGTAGTTTCTACCTTTAATACCCGTGGCAATTGCTGCAAGTACCAGACACGTAAATTGCAACAACTTTCCCCTATTACGATACCAAACCATAATTTTTCTTAATTACTACAAAATTCACAAATCTCAACAACTAGAATTTGGTAAAACATCACCAAGCACGTCATCGCATAATTCTACCAACCTAAACATTATATATAATTAACTTTTAAGGATCAAAAATCATATTTTACCAATTTCTTCATATTTCAATACTTTTAGCAAATTCAATTGCCAAACCTTTGTTTTTTAACCAATTGACACCATTCCAATCGCGTTGTTTTTGCTTCTTGATATACTAACACAATCTACAATCAATTTATAGATTATATCAAGGATTAAACATAAAATTTTGGACTCAATTAAGCCATTTCAAATATTTTTAACACTATTATTGAAGTTTTCTTCTTCAAACCCAATTTTCATGAATTCGATCACTAGCATAGGATTATAGATGACAACTAACAAGTAACAACAAGGTTATACATACATAAAATCAATATCTTAAACAACAATTCAACAAAATCCCAATTTCAGAGAATGAAAATTACAAAACTATAAATTAGAATTAGGGGTAGATTATACCTTAATCCTTTGTTTTGCAAGATGATGTTAACAAAGTTCTAGCAATCCTTCCTCTGATTCTCTCTTGTTCCTCTTCTCTCTCAATTCCTCTAACACTCTGTGTTTTCTTAGTTAGCCTTTAGAAAAATAATACGCGTA
The DNA here is from genome assembly GCA_020205605.1 of Panax ginseng. Classification (NCBI taxonomy): domain Eukaryota; kingdom Viridiplantae; phylum Streptophyta; class Magnoliopsida; order Apiales; family Araliaceae; genus Panax; species Panax ginseng. Next base: position 108,906,668 of record CM035139.1, read on the forward strand.
AGGTAACACTGATATAGGTCTCTCTCTCCCCCACGTACTCTTCAGGTAAGAACCCAAAAGCTACGTCAGTTAGATTAAGCCAAAGGCCACAAGGTCTTGTTTTGCTACACTTAGGTTAGGTTTCTAATTTATTTTAATAACATTTATATTATATAGTTCCATTTGTCACATTTTAATTTAGTTAATTTTAATAACTTACAATTATAATTATAGTAATTATAATTTTCATTATAATTATACTTATGCTTAATAAATTATTACATATCTAATTTAATTATTAAATTAAAATAGAACATCATTTTATTTAATTTAGTTATTTTTCTTAAATATCAAGCAGTTCATTTAATTTAATTATTTCATTAAATTAAATCTTCAAATAATAAAATTACCATTCATTAATTTAGTTAACATATACACTTAACTAAATTATTTCACCTAATTTCATCAATTATTTATTTATCTCAATAAATAAATTAATTAAAAATTTTATTTAATTTAATATATATTTAAATTTAATTACAAAATTTCTCAATCGTTATATCCTTCCCTCCTTAAAAGGATTATGTCCCCAGAATCACAACTCGATAAATTCATTCGTTACATTCTTCCCTCCTTAACAGGATTCTGTCCCCAGAATCGCTATATAAGATTAAGTAAATAACTGAGGATAATTCTTCATCATAACATCTTCAAGTTCCCACGTAGCTTCTTCAGCATTGTGGTTTCTCCAAATTACCTTAACATAAGGTATCACTTTATTTCTTAGTACTTGCTCTTTCCTGTCAATAATTTGAACAGGGACTTCTTCATATGACAAGTCTTTTTCAAACTGTAATGGTTCATATTCTATAACATGCTTATAATCAGGCTTATATGGCCTTAATACTGACACATGGAAAATGTTATGAATATGCTAATTCCAGAGGTAGAGCTACCTCATACACCACTTCACCCACTCGTCGTAGCACTTGAAAAAGTCATATACACCTATGGCTTAGTTTCCCATTTTTGCCAAACTGAATTTTCCCTTTCCAGGGAGACACTTTCAAGAAAACAAAACTACAGACATCGAATTCCCAATTTTGTCGGTGTTGATCGGCATATTTCTTCTGTCTATCCTATGCAGCTATCAATCTTGTCTGAATCACCTTGATGATCTCGACAGTTTGTTGTACCAATTCTGGACCTAGCAGCTGACGTTCACCTACCTTGTCCCAGCATAACAGAGTTCTGTATTTCCTTCCATATAACGCTTCGTAAGGCGGCATGCCAATACTCGCGTGATAACTATTATTATAAGAAAATTTAACCAATGTTAAATGGTCATCCTAATTCCCTTTGAAATTCATAATACATGCTTTGAGCATATCCTCTAGTTTCTAGGCGGTCCTTTCAGTTTGTTCATCGGTTTGAGGATGATACGTTGTGCTCATTCTCAACTGCGTTCCCAAGCATTCATGTAGTTTTTTCCAGAAAGTCGATGTAAAATGTGGATCTCTGTCTGATACAATGGACACTTGGACACCGTGTCTTGAAACAATTTCCTCACGTACAGTTTTGCCAACCGATCTAGGTTAAATCAAATCTTGATTAGCAAAAAGTGTGCCGACTTCGTTAATCGATCGATAATCACCCAGATTGCATCGTAACCTTGCTGAGTCATTGGAAGACCTACCACAAAATCCATTGTGATATGCTCCCATTTCCATTCAGGTATTTCCAATTGGTTGCAACAATTTGCTTGGCCTTTGATGTTTAGCTTTAACTTTCTTACACGTTAAACATTTCACCACACATTCAAATACGTCTTTCTTCATATTCGTCCACCAGAAATGATGTCTGAGATCCTAGTACATTTTCTTACTTCCATGGTGAATTAAATATCGTGAGTTATGAGCCTCGCTTAAAATTTCTTCTTTAATTTCCCAGATTGGCGTAACCTAAATTCTCCCTCGAATTGAAGTAACCCTTAGAATACACTTTAAATTTGTCTTCCTCACCTTTAAATGTTTTTCTTCTTATCTCTTTATAGTTTTCATCCTGGAGTTGCGCATTCTTTACCTTATCTACCAACGTTGAACTGTTTCCTATCTGGAATAATTTTTCGTCTGATTCTATTGGATATTTGACTACATCCTAACCAAGCAAGATGCATATATAACGTATTGATGGAGTTCAATCGTTTATAAACAATTGATCTCAACAAATAATATTTTCATGGTTTGAAACTATATCGAACCTTATGATTCCTACGATCTCATAACTTATAGAGATTGAATCTATGGTAAGTCATCTTTAATCCACTATACAAGACATATACCACCCAATTTATGATTCTCCAAAGTAAAAGAAAATCAAAAGAGATGGAAATGAAAGATAAGGATTATTACCTCAAGAACTTCTTATGAACTCTCTTAAAAACTCGAAGTCAAAATATATGATTTGTGTATTCTAGCTTTCTTTCTCTCTCAAATAATCTAAGTTGGCAATTGAAAAACTCACAAATGGCCCAACCTAGCTTCTTATTTATAGGAAAATAGAATGGAGGGTAATTTGGACTTAACACACCCAACCAACCTCCTTATTATTCATGTGTGGTCACCAAGTAAAATACTTGGTGACCAAGCCTCAAACTTGGCTTCACACACCAAGTGGTGGCCCACCCCTTTCCATGTGACATCCCATGGGTTACCCCATGGGTTTTACCCATTCGGTGACCCACCGGTTTGATCCACGGTTCAGTTTTAATGAATTGGGCTAAACTAACTTATCATTGGGCCTTGATTTGGGCTTAACGCATTAATCCCTTGGGCTTGCTCCTTCAATTGATTGGACTAAATATAATCCAACCCAACTGAATTAACATTAACTCTTAACTTAATTCTATAATACGAATCGTATCCCATACGTACAATTCACGTATTCTCTCCGTATATTACTCGTATAATAATCGTATTGCACTTCGTATTTACTCAACGTATTATACATAGATACTAAATAGTATCATAAATGTATAACACTCGCCTTAACCCTAACGTCACTCCTTCTACGTATATTATTTCCTTCTAGGAAATCAATATACTCAACCCTTAGGTTTTAAGTCTGCAGGAAAAAACATCGTTTGCCATAAATGAAATATTATCAGATATTCCATCTAATCTCAATATTCTATCATCACGTGTTTCTCGGAAGTTCAAAATAATTTCTAATGTAAACGGATGAATAGTGTTTTTACTGAAATTTCTCGGGAAAATAATTATTTTCGTCTTGGAAATTCCAAACAAATAATTCTAGCACTTAGCCGAATACTAACCACGTTAGGACATTCTAGGTCATGAAACGACCTTCACATAGCTTACTCACATCATAATAAATTAAATTCATTTAATTCACATAATCAAATAAAAATTTAATTGTCATAAAAATTCGATTTTCTCGGGCGTTACACAAGACGAATGCTTCGGATTCAAGGAAAGGTTAAAGACAGATCCAACTTAAAGTTAATGTGTACGATTAGATTTGTCATAGTGTTGTATGATAATAATGTTATGTGATAGATAAGTTATGATTTGTGTATAAGTTAAGGTTACTCGAACTTGGGGTAATGTGTAAAGTGTATTATATAAACAATTTATGTTTATATCTTCCATAATAGTTGTAGAATGATTAAACCAGATCCGTGGTGATTCGGGACCGGATTTGGGGTCATCACAATTACAATGTTTGGGTATGTCTAAATTGTGTAAAAATAAGTTAATTGGAGGTTTTTGGCCATGTTCGCAATTTTTGCGAATTGTAGAACTCAGCTCGAGTCTCATGTCATGGCGCTTGACTCCATGCCTAAGACCTTTAGACACTTTTCTTCTTATCTCTTTCTGATTTTATCCACGAGTTGTGCATTCTTTACCTTATCTACCAACGTTGAACTGTTTCCCATCTGGAATAATTTTTCATCTGATTCTGTCGGATATTTGATTTCCAACTCCATCTTTAACATTTCTAATATTAGCTTCTCCTTAACAGTCAACATCATTAATTTCTCCCCTCCCTTTCTAATTAAGGCATCAACAAAAACATTTGCCTTTTCGGGATGATAGAAAATATCGCAGTCATACTATTTAATCAATTCCAACCATCTCCTCTGTCGCATATTCAAATCTTTCTGTGTAAAGATATACTTTAGACTTTAATGGTCGGTATATATCTCACACCTCTCTCCATAAAGATAATATCTCTAAATTTTCAAGGAAAACACCATTGTAGCCAACTCTAAGTCATGAGTCAGATACCCTTTCTCGTAATCTTTTAATTGACGTGATGTATATGCAATAACTTTGTCGTTCTGCATAAGTACACAACCTAGTCCTTTATCTGATGCGTCACTATATACCACAAAATTCCCTGTATCATCAGGCAATGACAACACATGTGCTGAACTCAATCTCTTCTTTAATTCTTGAAAACTTTCCTCACACTTCTCCGTCCAAACAAACTTAACTACCTTCCTAGTTAAATTCATCAATGGAGTTGTGATCTTGGAAAAGTCTTGAATAAAACACCTATAGTAAGCTGCCAATTCCAAGAAAGTCCTTACTTGCATGCGATTGTCTTACTGATCCCAATTTATTCTGACTTTAACTTTTAATGGATCCACCAAAATTTCGTCCTCGTCAATGACATGCCCAAGAAACTGTACACGTTCTAACCAAAACTCACATTTTGAGAATTTACCGTACAACTTCTCTCTTCTTAATGTCTCCAACGTCACCCTTAAGTGTTCAATATGTTCCTCCTTGGCCTTGGAATACACCAAAATATCATCAATAAACACCACCACAAATTTATCTAAGAATGGTTTAAACACCCTGTTCATCAAATCCATGAACGTTGCAGGTGCATTGGTTAACCCAAATTACATAACAAGAAACTTGTAATGACCATACCAACTTCTGAACACTATGTTCAGTACATCCTCCGGCCTCACCTTCAACTGATGATAACCACTCCTCAAGTCTATCTTTAAGAAATATCTCGCTCACTTCAGTTGATCAAATAAGTCATCGATTCTCGATAACGGATACTTATTTTTAATCGTGACCTTATTCAATTCTCGATAATCAATGTAGACTCGCATCGATCCATCTTTCTTCTTAACAAACAACATCAATGCTGCCCATGGCGATACACTCGACTGGATATACTTCTTATCGAGTAGTTCTTGCAACTGTACCATCAACTCTTTCATCTCAATTGGGGCCATTCTGTATGGAGATTTAGATATAGGGGCCATTCCTGGTACTAAATCAATCACGAACTCGATTTCTCGATCTTGCAGAAGTCTAGGCAAATCGTCTAGAAATATTTCTGCAAAATCTCTAATGACCGGTATCTCTTCCAACTTCACACTTTTCTTTTGTGTATCGACTATGTAAGCTAAGTATCCTACACATACTTGTCTCAGTAACTTCTTGTCTTGCATCACCGTCAGAAAACTACCTTGTCAAGGCGACTTGTTGCCATAAAACACCACCTTTGACGAATTCATATGGTTAACACATTTCATTTGGCAATCAATTACTGCCCTGTAATTGAATAACCAATCCATTCCCAGTATAACATCAAATTCCCCAAGTTTAATTGGTATCAGATCTACCATCATCTCGTGACCCTTTATAACCACTCTACAATTCTTATATATGAATCTAACTAGAATCACTTCTCTATTCGCAATCTCTATGCATAAAGGAAATTCTAATTCTTCTTGAGGAAAATCTAAGTTATGAGCAAAATCATCGGATATAAATGAACAAGTAGCATACGAATCAATTAGTACATAAGCATTAATACCATTAATCAGAATGATACCTAACACCATATCCTTTGACAACATAGCATCCTGCGCGTTCATATTGAAAGTTCTCGCAGTAGGTCGGCTTGATTGCACTGGTCCTGTGATAGTTAAAGTACCTCTACTATTGTTTCCTTTTCCTCCACTTCCACTTCCCGCTGTCTTCTTAGGGCAATCACGAGCCATATGATCCTTCGACCCGCAAGTGAAACATGCTCCCTTCTTTGGAATAAAATAGTTTGGTGCAATGTGACCCGCCTAGCCATAATTGAAACACACCCTCTTACCCTTCAAACACACCCTAGTGTGATAACAATGGTATTTAAGTCAAAGATTGAATAATAACAATATACAATTGAATAGACATGATACATATGCAAAGTACTACATCCAAAAGAGTTGGAAAATCTCACTTGAAATAATGAATTTAAATAGTATATGCTTTGAATAGCAATAACAAGAGTCGAGAATGTGAAACTCGCTCGATGTAAGGAATTAGATTACAAGATCGAGCTTGCATGATCATGAACAAATGGAATCAATAAGCTTGCTCAACTTTAATATAAGATTTATGAACTTGCATAATGATAAATTAGGGTTAGAAAGCTTGCTTGAAAAAAAAGGGTAAACATAATTATGAAACTTGCGTTCATTATAAAGAGAATGAAATTAGGGAACTTGCTTCGTGCATAAACTACAAAAGTATAATAACGTTCGCCAATATACCATTGAAATCGCAATACGAATTAGTTATACTATCGTTAGCTTTATATGTTCAATCCATTATCTAAGTCATAACCTTTAACTTAATGTCTAACCATGTTGGTTAATCACTCACACGAATCTGAAAACTCACTATCACCTTGTAATAACCTGATATTTTCTATATAATTAAATAAGAAATTTTGCATATAAATTTTTTCTTATTATTATTTATTTTAAAGGTGGGAATATGTATAAGGTATAGCGTATGTATTTATGTGATAAATAAAAATTGATTTATTACATGAATAATTTTAAATAAATTTTTTAGAATTATTGATCATTATATATTATATTTTTATAATTAATTTTGTAGTAAAAAAATTTATTATTAATTTTCCATGAAAATATGATTATATATTATATAAATAATATATGAAATGATTATTAGAATTATTATAATAACTATTTTATTATATGAATTTATTTCAGATTAATTATGTTAATTTTTTTAACTTAATTAATAAAGATATATATGAAAGTTATGTCGATTCAAAACCATAATTCTGGATTTTGACTAAAGAATGAGAATAATAATATTATATTGATTATATTTTAGTGTTATAAATATGTACTGTATGCGTAGACTGATAATGGTTGGTCAATTATGGTATACTAGTAGAAAACCCTAGCAATATTGTGTTATGTGGTATATGATATGTATTGTAGATTTTAACGCTAATTATGGAAAACCCTAATTAGTAATTAAAATCCCTAATTATTAGAAATCCTAATTTCTAATTTGAAACCCTAATTGTTAATTATAAACCCTAATTGATAAATTTGACACCCTAATCGCTAAATTAGAAAGCTTAATGATAATTAGTAAATTTTAAATCCTAATATTCAAGACTTGTTGTTTTAGCCCTAATTAGAATTTCTACAAAAATCAATGTACAAAACCTTAGGGTCAAACCCTAAGGGTTAGCCAAGTTACCAAATAGCAATTAAATTTAAAAGCCAAATGTCAAAAAAGCCCTTTTTCAATTCTTTATTATGTTGCTTGCAAATCTTGCTAAAATTTGAGTTGTTCACCAACTCTAGATCAGCCATGGGACATAAAATAACACAAATCAGCAACAATATCTCAGCCATATTCATTATATCAAGTAATATATAATGATCAGGAGAGAGAAAGTTCATCATTTAGCTCATTTTGTAAGACCCCAACTTTTATGAATAAAGATGAATTTTCTATAAATATCATTTTTGAATATTAAGGAGTGAATTTGATATAATATTTTAGTTCTGGGTAATATTTATAAATTTTGCAAAGTATGCAAGTTATTATATAATATTCGATTTGTCGGGGAATATTCATTTTAACAAGGAATATTCGTACGACGGCACAATCATTGGTGGACCCCACAACGGAATTATTGTCGGATTGAGAAAATGACAAAAATATCTTTTTATAAAAATAACGGCAAAAGTTTTACCATTAACTATTGAAATACTCGATGGTAAAAGTACAGTAATTCACATGGTTGCATAGTAGCACACGGTATTGATTATTGATGCTTACGTGAGAAGTCACTCAGTTTTGTTCAATTATTGCTACAGTAATTTCTGCATAGTATCTCACGTTATTTGATTCAATTATTGTCGATATTTTATATATTATTAAATCAATAATTGAGATGGTACAGTTATTCATATTATTATTTGTAATATTGACAATGTTTAGAAAGTTCTGTCGAGGAGAGATTTGGTCACCTAATTGCGCGCCAATAGGGAGAAATCCTTATTGGAAATCCCCCACTTTCCTAAGAATGATCTGGTTGTTAAATATTGCGAATAATAATAATAATGAATAAATGTTGATAAAAATATTGAGGGGATTTTTATGAAGTATTTGTTTTAAATTTTGCTTATTATTTGGACCCCCATTTACCCATTTTTTAAAATAATCGGTAGAAAGTTATTCAGTGTATATTTATATATATAATAAATGGTGGGGCCCAAATGTGATGATGACATATGGTGGGGCCCACATGTGGAGGACTTTTGAGGGGAGGAATCTAAAAAAATGTTCACGGGTGGGGAGTAAATTTCAATAAACATGTGTTTTATATATATATATATATATATATATATATATATATTAGTTTTTGTTTGTACTTAATAATTTCATTGAAATTTAATCACCTATAATGTTTCATAAGCCATCCGTGAATTATTTCTGTTGCGTCCGTGATTTATTTTTTGATTAGTATCACTTTCATTCTCCTATAAATAGGATGCTTAGTTGGAATTAAAAATCACACCAGAATCATAGAATTCTTCTTATATAATATTGAGCGTATTTCTTTAGAGTTTAAGGAAGCTTTGAGCGTAGAAAACAGTTCAAGATTTCTTCAAGAATATCCCTGTTATACCAGTTGGAATACTCTTCTTTTCAAGGTAAGGGATGTTACTTTTGTTCAATATTCATATGAAATAATATTTTATTCCATACTCTGTAGTATGTAAGTACTTTTCAGATTCCGAATTCTATACTCATTTTGTTATAGTTTTGGCTTCTGTACTCCATGAAATTAGTAGAATATCCTTGATATTTGCGCTTCATCCAGTATCTTTTCATGGAAATTTTATTCTGAGCATTTTTGATAAGTTTTAACTTTTTCATGCTGGAGCACTATTCATGGGGTTACTATTCGTGAAGTACTATTCACGGGATACTATTCACTCAGTTATTATTCACCTGGGGTACTATTTATGACAAAAATTGATTTCTTTTCGATCCAAATCATTTTTGATACAAGTCCTCATTGGCCCATAATGCAATAATGGACAGTTGTTGGCATGATCATGACCATTGATGAAAACACGAATATCCTTGGCCCGTAGTGCATGGATAATTTGTGGTCGTGATACTAATGAATACCCTTGGCTATAGTGCATGGGTCATTCGATGATGTGGATTAATTATTAAGCTGAGTCTCAACGATAAAATTGATGATAAATTCTTTTAAATCATAGAAAATAGTAGATATCATGCTCTACTTGACTCTTCTAATAGATTGCTTGTTCCATTGTAGTTAAACTTGATGTTTATTGTATTTTATCATTTTAACACTGTTGAAGGCTAACGGTAATTTATTCTGCATTATCTTAGTCATAATATTTCTTACTGGGCTAGTTAAGCTCACCCTTTGTTTTCATTGTTCTATTCAGGAAATGAGAATATAGCTGGGACTAGTCAGGGAACAGAGTGACGATCCAGATGTTTGCATTAGTAGTCCTCACTATTCTGTGAAATAGTGTGATAATAAATGTATTGAGGACTTATCTTGAGTTTTAATACTATCTAGAAGACAATATTTGTATTAAAACTCGCAGCTCATGTTGTATATTTAAAGTTTGTATTTGTATTATGTACCATGTATTTGGCGACTCAGAATGAGTGATGTATACCTATTTTGGGGGCATCATAGTTGGTATCAAAGCTTAGGGATATGATCCCTGGCTAAGATGTGAGACTAGAACTAGGGGGAGAGACGGGTAATTCCTTCGTTAGTATGACCTACCTATGTTTATTTGTTATTTAATTGGTCGGTCAGAATATAGGGATAATATGTGGTGTATCAATTAACCCTTATTTTGTGGCAGTATTTGAAAATGACATCCGAGAATGTTGAAAATAATAATGGAGCACAGGAGACCATTGAGTCACCACAGATCAATACCCAAGATAATGTGCAACAGGAAGACAATAATCCTCAGGCAAACAACAACACCGATCAAATGATGAACGATGGGATGTTCAGAGGCTTTATGTAATTCATGCAACTCTCGGACGGTCACCATTAAGCAGTTCAAGGATTTGGGACCACCAGAGTTTTTGGGAGAGTAAAAACCACTTAAGGCAGATATATGGATAAAGCAAATCACCAAGATATTTGATGTCTTGGGATGCTCCGAGGAGAAAAAGGTTCCCTTTGCCACCTTCATGTTGCGAGGAGAGGCAAATTACTGGTGGGAATCTGTAAAGCGTACCCAGCCTGCTACACTCAAAATGTCTTGGGAGAAGTTCCAAGAACTGTTCAACGACAAGTACTTTCCCAAAAGTATTCGCCAAGTTTTCCGAGTTGTCCCGGTTTACGTCCCACTTAGTTGACAATGAAGAGAGAATTACGCGGATGTTTCTAAGAGGTTTGAAACCCGAGATATGTTAATACCTTATCTATCACAAATTATGTTTGTATTCAGATGTTGTAAATAGGGCTCAGTTATTAGAGCGCGATAATGAGACAACCCAACCAAGGGAGAGCAGCCGGAAAAATGATAATATCAGTGGTAGCAGTCATCGAAGTGGTGACAATAAACATAGAGGGAATTAACATGCCAGAAATGGTGACCACTTCGGTGGTAATCATGGCCAAGACAATAAAAGTGGACATTTCAAGAAGTGGAGATTCAACAATGATGGAAAGACTTTAGCACCAGCACCCGTTGTTAAGGAAGAAGAACGACCACCTATCATATGCTTCAAATGCGAAGGGGAGGGACACATCAGTCCAAACTGTGCACAGTAGTCCAAAATGTGTTACAATTATGGAAGAGAAGGTCACCTAGCTAGATTTTGTCATGCAGGGAAGCCAAGTCCAGCTGGGATGGAGACACCAAAGGTCATTCTAGAAAAGTCAAAACCAGTAGTTCAAGGGAGAGCGTTTCTCGTAACCTACCAGAAAGCAAGGAACCCGAACGAGGTCATCAAGGGTAAGCTAATCATAAACTCTAGCAAAGTCTATACCTTATTTGATACCGGTTCTACCCATTCTTTTATTTCTCCTACTTGTGCTCAACGTTTAAATTTGACTCTGAAGAAATTAGACTTTGACTTATCTGTTGAAACTCCATTGGGAGAAACCTTCATTACATCCACTATTTATAAGTCTTGTTTGGTTGAAATCGGTACCCTCACATTACCTGTCGATCTTATTTCCTTAAAAATACATGCGTTTGACGTAATTCTAGGGGTTGATTGGTTAACTACTCATCATGTAAAAGTTGATTATTTTCATAAGGTTGTTAGCTTTCATATTCCTAACCAACCTATTATGCGAATTCAAGCTACCAAACCACTAAAATCAATCACTGTCATATCAAGCAATAAAGCTATTCGTTTATTGAAAAACGGATGTTAAGCTTTCTTAGCCCATATCATAGATTTAAACAAAAATACGTCAGATTTGAATGATATTTCTATTCTTAATAAATTTCCTGATGTATTCCCTGAAGAACTTCATGGCCTACCCCCAGAGCGTGAAATTGAATTTTGTATCGACCTTGAACCCGGTACAAAACCCATTTCCAAAACCCATATCGAATGGCTCCTATTGAACTTCAGGAGTTAAAGACCCAACTGCAGGAATTGTTAGACATTGGTTTCATTCGTCCTAGTACGTCTCCTTACGGTGCTCATGTTCTATTCGTGAAGAAGAAAGATGGGAGTATGCGACTTTGTATTGATTATCGAGAGTTGAATCATGTCACTGTCAAAAATAGATTCCCGTTGCCTCGCATTGATGACCTGTTTGACCAGTTTCAAGGTGCCAAATTCTTTTCAAAGACTAATCTTCGTTACGGATATCACCCATTGAAGATTAAAACCGATGACATTCCAAAGATGGCTTTCAGAACTCGGTACGGGCATTATGAATTTCTAGTCATGTCTTTTGGATTGACTAATGCTCTTGCTGCCTTCATAGATATGATGAACTGAGTATTCAAGGAATATTTGGATCACTTAGTGGTCATCTTTATTGATGACATCCTCATTTACTCCAAAAGCCGTGAAGATCATGAGCAAACAATTGAGGCTGATACTCCAAAAGCTTCGTGAAAACAAGCTTTATGCTAAGTTGAAGAAATGCGAATTCTTGCTTGAGGAAGTAGCATTCCTTGGGCGCGTGATATCAAATCATGGAATATCTATTCACCCGACAAACATTGAAGTAATTTAAAGTTGGGAGCAACCTAAATCAGCGACCGAAGTACACAGCTTTCTTGGTTTAGCTGGTTATTATCGGAGATTCGTGGAAGGATTTTCTCGAATCGGTACTCCATTAACTCAGCTAACTCAAAAAGATACAAAATTCGGTTGGAACGAGAAATGTGAGAAGAGTTTTCAAGAACTCAAGAGGAGACTTATTTTTGCACCTGTTCTGACAATACCATCTGGCTCGGAGGGATTTGTCATCTACAGTGATGCTTCAAGAAAAGGGTTAGGATGTGTTCTTATGCAACATGGGAAAGTCGTAGCCTATGCCTCTCAAAAACTCAAAGAATATGAGACAAATTATCCTACTCATGATCTAGAGTTGGCAGTTGTTGTCTTCACACTTAAAATTTGGAGGCATTACCTGTATAGGGAGAAAATGGAGATCTATACGAATCATAAAAGCCTCAAATATTTCTTCACCCAAAAGGAACTCAACGTACGACAATGACGTTGGCTCGAACTGTTGAAAGATTATGATCATACCATTCAATACCACCCTGGAAAAGTGAACGGGCTAGCTAACGCATTGAGTAGAAGATCATATGCAGGTACGAATGTGTTATTGGAAACGCAAAGGTCCCCCATTTTGTATGACTTGCAAAGGATGGAGATAGAGTTAAAGACTCCAGGGACCCATGTGATGATAGCAAACATACGAGTAGAACCGACTTTAATTGATAAAGTTAAAGCTGTTTAAGTTAAAGACCTGGAGCTGATGCGTATGAGGAAGAAAGTGCAAGAAGGTGTTATTCTGGAAGCAAGAATCGATGAAGAAGGAATACTATGAGTCAAGTCTAGCCTTTGTGTTCCAAACGACCATGATTTAAAGTATAAAATCATGATGGAGGCACACAACACACTGTTTACAATCCATCTTGGGAGTACCAAAATGTATCGTGATATTCGACATATATTTTGGTGGAGCAATGTGAAGAGAGAGATCACGGAGTTTATCTCAAGGTGTTTAACTTGTCAACGTGTCAAGACGGAGCATCAAGTGCAAAAAGGACCATTGCAACCACTTGAAATTCTAGAATGGAAGTGGGAGCACATTACCATGAATTTCGTTACTGGTCCTCCCAAGGTTTCTCAAGGCATAGATGCAATTTGGGTCATTATTGATAGATTGACCAAGTCAACTCATTTTTTACCTATACGAGAAACTTATACACTTGAACGTCTTGCTCGTATATATATAAATGAAATTGTAAGACTGCATGGTATGCTAGTATCCATAGTTTCTGATCGAGACCCAAGATTCACTTCTCGGTTTTGGGTCAGTTTGCAAAAATCTGTGGGCACAGATTTATGATTTTGTTCGGCATATCAACCTCAAACGAACGGATAGTCAGAGAGGACTATGCAAACTCTTAAGGATCTATTAAGACTCTATGTCCTTGACTTCAAAGGAAGTTGGGACAAGTTCTTGCCATTGGTGGAATTTTCCTACAACAACAGTTATCAAGCAAGTATCGGCATGGCTCCATTTGAGGCGTTGTATGGAAGAAAGTGTCATTCTCCAGTATGTTGGGACGAGGTGGGTGAAGCAACGTTGTTGGGACCAGAATTGGTACGCATGACTACGAAAAAGATTCAATGTTGGAGAGCATGTGTTGTTACGTGTTGCTCCATGGAAGGGAGTTACGAGATTTGGAAATAGAGGAAAGCTCAATCCTCGATTCATTGGCCCATTTGAAATCCTTGACCGAGTAGTAACTGTGGCCTATAGACTCGTGTTACCTCCAAGTATGTTTTATGTTCATAACGTTTTTTACATATCCATGTTACGTAAATATGTGGAAGACCCGAACCACATTATTAAGTTAAAACTGGACAAAATAGAGGAAGATTTAACGTATGAAGAGGTACCTATTATATTCTACGCTCCAAGGTTATACCTCAAGTCAAAGTGTTGTGGAGAAACCACGATGTTGAGGAAATGACCTGGGAGTTAGAATCTGAAATGAGATCAAGGTATCCTCACCTCTACGTCATACCAGGTATGTACCCTAATTTCGAGGGCGACATTTCATAAGAAGGGGATGTTGTAAGACCCCAACTTTTATGAATAAAGATGAATTTTCTATAAATATTATTTTTGAATATTAAGGATTGAATTTGATATAATGTTATAGTTGTTGGTAATATTTATAAATTTTGTAAAGTACGCAAGTTGTTATATTATATTCGATTGGTCGGGGAATATTCGTTTTAACAGGGAATATTCGTACGATGGCACAATCATTGGTGGACCCCACAACAGAATTATTGTCGGATTAAGAAAATGACAAAAATATCTTTTTATAAAAGTAACGGCAAAAGTTTTACCGTTAACTGTTGAAATACCCGGTGGTAAAGTACGATGAATGGCGTGGTTGCATAGTAGCACACGGTATTGATTATTGATGCTTACGTGAGAAGTCACTCGGTTTTGTTCAATTATTGCTACGATGAATTTGTCGTATAGTATCTCACGTTATTTGATTCAATTATTGTCGATATTTTATATATTATTAAATCAATAATTGAGACGATACAGTTATTCATATTATTATTTGTAATATTGACAATGTCTAGAAAGTTTTGTCGAGGAGAGGTTTGGTCACCTAATTACACGCCAATAGGGAGAAATCTTTATTAGAAAGCCCCCTCTTTCCTGGGAATGATCTGATTGTTAAATATTGTGAATAATAATAATAATGAATAAATGTTGTTAAAAATATTGAGAGAATTTTTATGAAGTATTTATTGTAAATTTTGCTTATTATTTGGACCCCCATTTACCCATTTTTTAAAATAATCAATTGAAAGTTATTCAGTGTATATTTATATATATAATATACGGTGGGGCCCATATGTGATGATGACATATGGTGGGGCCCATGGGTGGAGGACTTTTGAGGGGAGGAATCTAAAAAATGTTCACGGGTGGGGAGTAAATTTCAATAAACATGTGTTTATATATATATATATATATATTATATTTTAGTTTTTGTTTGTACTTGATAATTTAATTAAAATTCAATCACCCGTAATGTTGCATAAGGCATCCGTGAATTGTTTATGTTGCGTCCGTGATTTCTTTTTCAAATAGTATCCCTTTCATTCTCCTATAAATAGGATGCGTAGTTGGAATTGAAAATCACACTAGAATCAGAGAATTCTTCTTATATAATATTGAGTGTATTTCTTTAGAGTTTAAGGAAGCTTTGAGTAGAAAACAGTTCAAGTTTTCTTCAAGAATTTCCTTGTTATACCAGTTGGAATACTTTTCTTTTCAAGGTAAGGGATGTTATTTTTGTTCAATATTCATATGAAATAATATTTTCTTCCATACTCTGTAGTATATAAGTAATATTATTTCATTTCAGATTCCGAATTCTATACTCATTTTGTTAAAGTTTTGGCTTCTATACTCCATAAAATTAGTAGAATATCTTTGATATTTGCGCTTCATCAAGTATCTTTTCATCGAAATATTATTCTGATCATTCTTGATAAGTTTTAAATTTTTCATGCCGGAGTACTATTCACGGGGTTACTATTCCTGAAGAACTATTCACAGAGTACTATTTATGTCAAAAATTGATTTCTTTTCGATCCAAATAATTTTTGATGCAATATTATTCTTGAATTTTACTCCGCAAAGCAGTATCATGTTGACAATTTGGACATTATTAAGTTCCTGATAAATTAAATTATAAATCTTTAAAAATTTATCATTTGCTTTCTTTTAATTGAATTCTTATATCATTGTCATCTTCCTCGTGCTTATTTTGTTATGAAAGTCATATTTGGCCCGTAGTGCATAGATGGACTTGGTATGATTATGACCAGGGATTATTCGGTATAATCATGACCGTAATGTTACAATTGATGTGGTAAAAGTCCTCATTGGCCCGTAGTGCATTGATGGACAGTTGTTGGCATGATCATGACCATTGATGAAAACACGAATATCCTTGGCCCGTAGTGCATGGATAATTTGTGGTCGTGATACTAATGAATATCATTGGCCGTAGTGCAGGGGTGATTCGATGATGTGGATTATTTATTAAGCTGAGTATCAGCGATAAAATTGATGATAAATTCTTTTAAATCATAGATGATAGTAGATATAATACTCTACTTGATTCTTCTAATAGATTGCTTGTTCCGCTGCAGTTAAACTTGATGTTTATTATATTTTATCAGTTTAACACTGTTGAAGGCTAACGATAATTTATTCTGCATTATCTTAGTCATAATATTTCTTATTGGGCTAGTTGAGCTCACCCTTTGCTTTCATTGTTCTCTTCAAGAAATGAGAATATAGCTGGGACTAGTCGGGAAGCAGAGTGGTGATTCGAGATGTTTGCATTAATAGTCCTCACTATTCTGTGAAATAGTGTGATAATAAATGTATTGAGGACTTATTTTGAGTTTGAATACTGTCTAGAAGATAATATTTGTATTAAAACTCACAGCTCATGTTGTATATTTAAAGTTTGTATTTGTATTTTGTACCATGTATTTGACGACTCAGAATGGGTGATGTATATCTATTTTGGGGGCGTCACACATTTGATCAACATACACTCCATCAAGACCCTCTCTCTTTAACCCACGAAAATCTTAAACACTTTCAGTCCCTAAATCAAGTGCCTAGTTCATCTAGATCAAATCAGAAAGCCAGATTCAAGCATAACTTAACAAAGGTATAAACCCAATTTAAGAATCTGATCCTTAATGATGTGATAGATGTTAAGTTTTTTATGTTAAACATGTTGTATATAGTGTAAATAGATGATCTGGGTTGCTAGATAGTACATCCACAATTATATGCTCGAAATAGAAGTTTTCAAAAATCTGGAAAAGTTTGAAAATGTTGTTTCACAACGAATGTCTGACCTCATAGATTTCTGTATGTTTATGTTTTTGTTTGTTTAAGGGTTGATATTTGTAGTATGCTATGAGATCTGTGTTTTGGAACTGGAATTAGGGTCAGATGATTTGTAGATTTCATGTTATTGTTGGTCAAACTCGGTTGACCAAGAATGACTGGGCAATTCTGGGTAACCCAAAAACTGCCCAGAAGCGTCTGACAACATATTTGTAGTCTCTGATCTTGCAAGTGTTTTGTGATATGCGTTTTTTGTTGCAACCATGTTGTAGTATGTTAGGTTAACTTTAGATCCATGCTTTTAGAATCTATAAACATCAAATAGGCTGAATGTAATGGTTGGTTAAACCAGGCAGAGCGATAAATCTCTTCATCTACATGTTGGTTACACACTGGAACCTTTAGATCACAAAATGGATACCAGGATTACAAGTTATGGAAGCCCAATTAAGTTTAATGAATTGTTCTTCATTTCAGGTAACCTAAAAATGAAGAAACGACTCCGGCTAAACTTGTTCAAGGCTTCAGATCTTGCTCAAGTGTTATGCCTTGGTCCAGAACTTGTTTGATAATTGTAATATTACATTAGTACTATAAGATCTGATTAATAGATTGTCTAGAAACATCATAGATTAAGATTTATCAAAGTTGGCTACTTGATCACTGACATTGAATGTGCTTGATGTTCAAGAACACCTGAGGCGAACCTTACTGTCGCTAAAGGCTTTAGCGACAGACTTATTAATTTTATTTATATTAATTTCCAAAAATCAATTAAAAATAGAAATTGATTTCTGAAAATTAAAAAAAATATTTGAAGTTATAAAAATTAACTTTTAATAATTTGACATATTTTTCATAAATATTAGTCTTTATTTGAATATTATTGCTATTTAATTTATTTAATAAATGCATTAAATAAATTAATTAAAATCATTTAATTATATTAAAAATCATTTTAAATGGTAATAAGGTATTTAAAAATATTTGAAGTTATAAAATATAACTTTTAATATTTTAAAGCAAATTTCATTAATTATCTAATATTAATGATATTAGATTTATTTAATAATTATATTAAATAAATTAGTTTAAAAAAATATTTAATATTATAAAAATCATTTTAAAAAAAAATAAAAGTTTAAAATATTTGAAGTTATAAAATATAACTTTTAGTATTTAAAGGTAGATTTCATTAATTATTTAATATTAATGATATTAAATTTATTTAATAATTATATTAAATAAATAGTTTGAAAATATTTTTATTAATTTAAAAATGATATAAATGAATTAAAATATTTTAAGGTATAATAAATGACTTTTAATATTTTGATAAGTAATACAATAATATTTAAATATTAATGGTAATTATTTTGAAAATGATTTTTAATGTTTTAAAATTCATTTAAGGTAATATTAAAACTTTAAAATATTTTGAGTTATTATAAATAACTTTAATATTTTGGCAATGGTTTCATTAATATTCTAATATTGTTGAAATACTAATGATAATAGAATTATTTAATATTTAAATCATTTAATAATGATTCCAGTGTTTAAAAAATCATGATAAATTATAATAATTATTTAAAAATTATTATAAGTTACTTAAAAATAATATGAGTGATATTTAAGTTATCTAAATGAATATTGAACTACAGGATAGAGTTTAAGACTCGATAATTACCCGATAAAGCCGTCGGTACACCGAAATGCTTCAAAAATTGATTTGGAATTAGATAGTTTGACTAGATACATGTTTGTTTGTGATCCAATGACTGCTAAACATATGTGACAATGTGATTAAGTTATGTGTTGACTGCAAATAGCAGTACTATGTGATATGATATACTATTCTAATCGAAAAAACAATCTTATGTATGATAGGTCTTGATATAAAAGATAAAACTAAGTTGCGTAACTGTAAGCAGCAGACTAGGTAAGTATCCTACCTTAACATTTACTTTATGCAATGGACATGAGTAATAAAGTTTTAGAATTATATTATCGTTATGCCAGATTATTAACTCTATTGTTATTGATTATGCATCCAAACATTTGTATTCATACAAGTTCTTAAATTATCTGATCATTGTTTATCAATGTAGTATTATTGTACAATCTTGATAATTATTATGTTCGTTAATTTCTAAGCATGGTTATACAAGTGACCTCACTTGGATAATTATTGTATTTAATCACATGTTCATACATACTTATTGGTTTTTAGTATGTATAGGTTAATTAAAAAGTCGTCTAAGCTATTTGACTCAGCTAGACACAGATTTAAAAATATCGTTGAACATGATAGAACCTTATTGATATCCAATTGAATTGTTTTGGTTCAGATTTAGACTAAGTATGAACATCCCGAATATGGGAAACTTTTGTGCGCCTAAGGCGGATATGATGGACGAAAATATCGTTCGAACATGTAGTATTGATCAATACAGGGCATAACGGACAGATCACCCCTGTGCCTTTAAGTTATGACGATTTACAGATGAAGTTCTGTTTAACCTTTTCAAAAATAGAAAACAATGTTCATAGTATGTCGACTGAACTCCATTTATAGTTAGTACGTAGTTTCAAAATTTTGAAATCAAATTGATATGTTGTTTATTGTTGCTTCAGCTTACTTCACAACGGTTGATTTATTGTAGAAGTGTTATTCACAGAAAACATTTACTTCTTTCAGCTAACGTTTATTGTTTGATATTACTTGTTGGGCACTCAAATGCTCATTCTTGCTTAATTTGAATTGTTTTCAGTTAAATGTGATCAACCAGAAGGCTCTACCAAGAACAAAGGAAAAGGAAAGGTTGCAGAATAAGTTATGCGTTGTTCTGTGTAATATTTAGACTTTATTAAGACAATAATATTAATTATCTATTATGTAATGGAATGTATTAGAGGTTACGTACTTGGGATTTAGACAACTCTAATATGTAAATTAAGTTTGATATTATTATTATTATTATTATTATTATTATTATTATTATTATTATTATTATTATTATTATTATTATTATTATTATTAGTCCGCTCGTAGAAATGATATCGTGAAGCACTGAGTTCGGGTTTCAAGTACCTGAATTTGGGGGCGTCACATGTTGGTATCAGAGCTTAAGGTTAGAAACCATAGGTGGGGGTAGACCTTAGACTATAACCTTAGGATAGAGGGAAACATTGAAAATATAAATAACTCATATAGAGTTTAAAAAGAGATGAATTGAATAAATTCATCATCAAACAAAATAAAAATAACTTATATAAAATTATTATTTGCTATATGTATTTATTATGTGCTAATCAAGATAGTTTATGTGTAAATGTCAGGTGGAAAAGGGATTTGGATTGAAAATAGTATGCATACAAGCCAATCATGTTTGATGATAAAGCATATACATTATAACAATCTTATTCATTTATTAATAAAAAGTATTAATTTATTAAAGGCTTTTAATTATCTACATGATGCTGTTTTTTTAATATGTGATAAACCCATAGTTTTAAGCAATGCTTTTAGAATAATGATGATGATCATTCTAATGAGATCTATATTCTTAGAAAGCTTAAAACTAAAATAGTTCACAATCGTTGGATTACTAAATTGGGGATTAGTGAATCTGGATAGATTGGTACATACGTTGCTTGCTCATTGGATGAGGATGATTGATCTCATGATCATTTGTGTGGAGACACTAAAACAAGTATGTAGGTGCTTATTAGAGAATAAGTTCACTGAATGTGGCTCGCTAAAGAATACTTAATTGAGTTTTACTTGCCTGTTAATAGGAATTCATGTAGTGATAGTAGTACCAGTGATCCTTGGACTTAAGATCATCATAGTATCTTGTGTATGATGAGTTATACTTTGACTTATTCCTTAAGACCCTTAGGGTATATATCAAAGGGTATGCTTGGGTATAATAAGTTATACATGGAGATAATGTATGATCAATAAAGAATCTACCACTTCTACTAAAAGATGAGAAATGTCATATGTGATTCGATAAATGACAACCCAGTAGTCATTGGCCAAGGCAGAATGAAATTAGAAAGGAGTTTCTAATTTGCATTATTTGGAGTTGTACATTTAAGAGTCAAAATACATATAATTAAATAAAATAAGACTTAACAGTAATTCCATGTCTTATATTTAATTGGGACATTGTATGGTGAAAGAATTGAATTGTACGGTAACTATTTACTCAAAGGTTCTTTTATAATTAATGTTGAAATCTATATTATCTGGAAAGTCATTGATTGCTAGGGAGTCTTATCCCTATTGTAGAATAAATATTATTTATTTAAATAAATTATTAGTTTGATTTATTTATTTAAATAAGATTAGAATTGTTCTAATTGATTTATTCATAACCGGTTTAATATGGAGAATGTGACAACCCGAATTTTCATAAGTTATTAAAATAAGAATTTAATAATTAAAATTCTTATTTTGATGTGTATATATTTTGAATTATGTGATTTGGTGTAAGAGAATTATATATTCATATGTTGGAGAATGTGAGATTTAATAGTTAATTAAACTATTAAAGAAATTAAATAATATTAGTTAATTTAATTAAGTTGAAATTATGTTATGAGATAATATAATTTTAATTAGTATGCCTTGTGGGCAATGGAAATTATTATGAGTTAAGTTTCATAAATAGTGTGAATAATTCACTTAATTAAAATAGTGAATTAATACAAGTATAATTGATTTAATAAAGTGAGAAGGTAATATATTGCATGAAAATGTAAATGTTAGTATAATGCGAGTAAAATATTTATTAAGTACATTAAATATTTTAGTTGGAAACTTTATGGAATAAAATGAATATTTATGGTATTAAAAAATATTTGATGAAAATTGTTATGGGATAATTTATTTAAGTGTGATAAATTAGATGGGATTTATACATATTTTATTATGCGAGTATAATTGTGATATTCTAATTTAATTAAATAATTAAATTAGAGGAATGAGAATTTGTTAAATAATGTTATGATTATAATGGTTGAACAAAAATTATAATTTTACTGATAAGGTTAATTTTATTTCTTAAGAAATTAAAGTGACATAATCTAGTTTATATTTCTAGTTTATGTGTTCTTGAGTTTCTTTTAAAATTGGAGTTTTGGTTAATGAATTTGTAGGTTACGATGTTATATATGTTATTAGATATTTATAATTTGATAATGGTCATCTAGAAACAAATTTTCAGAAATTAAATTCATGTATTTATACTAAAGAAGAGGAATTTGGATTTTGATTGTAATGTGTGTTTTGGTGTACTTTGAGACTAAAGTTGATGATGAATTCTTGATAAAAACTTTAAAATTTACGAATAAAGATTTAAATTTCTCAATTTTTTTTTTTAATATTATGGTGTGGATTTAATATAATGTTATAGTTGTGGGTAATATTTATAAATTTTGCAAAGTATACAAGTTGTTATATTATATTCGATTGGTCGGAGAATATTCTTTGTGTCGGGAAATATTCGTACGACGACACAATTTTATGAAATAAAATTATTCAATTTTCCTATTTAGTAAGTGGTTAAATTGATAAAAAGTAAAGTTAAGGGTGATATATGAATTTTTTTTTTTCAAAATAAGCAAGTGGCTATAAAATACTTATTGTTGTCGGGGAATATTTGTTCAGTCGTGAAATATTCTTGTTGTCGGAGAATATTTGTACGACGGCGCAACCATTTATGGGCCCCCTAACAGAATAACTGTCGGATGAAGAAAACGACAAATTTGAGTTTTTATAAATACCGGCGTAGTAGTTACCGTTAACACTGTTGGAATATCTGGTGGTTAAAATACAGGAATATGCGTGGTTGCACAGTAGCACATGGTATTACACAGTATTTTTGACTTATTGATCCTTATGTAAGAAGGCACTACTCAATAATTGTTACAGTAATTACTGTTCAATATTTTATTTTATTGATTCAATAATTGCTACGTTAATATTTTATATTATTGTTGTTTCAATAATTGTCATTGCACAGTATTCCCATTATCAGATCAATAATTTATATTATTTGGATAATATTATTAGATAGCATTATTGGTAATGTTTAGAAAGTTCTGTCAAGGAGAGGTTTGGTCACCTAATTACGCGCCAGTAAGGAGAAATTCTTATTGGAAAGCCCCCTCTTTCCTGGGAACTGCCTGGTTGTCATAATTGTGATTCTGTTATATTATTTATGAATAATTAATTATTAATTTATATGATAAGGAAATATTTATTTGATGCGGATATAAATGATGTATTTATTTATGTGGTTATAAATGAAGGAATTAATGCTGAAGTGTTTTATTAGTATTTTGTCGAAATGAAGAACAAAATATGGGATTTTCAAAAAAATTAGTTTATTACTTGATTTTGTAAAATCTATAACTCTTTGTGTATAATGAGTTAGGAGATGAGCCATATATCAAAAGAAAGCCCTGGAAGTAATCTAAATGTAGAAATTTGAATCACCCAAAAATCCTTTGTAGATTTATCGTGGTGAATTTTTGAATGAAACTGGTCTGAAGGACTAATAATCCAGAAAAATCGAGTGTTCTTGAGATATATTATGTGAGTTATAATTTTTAATCCGATAGTTGGATCGTTGTGATTTTTGGATATATTATACATATATGAGTTGAGTATATGTCCACAAACTTTGAACCGTTAAAAATTAACGTATGATTTGTTATGAATTTTAAGAGGTGACTGATTCAGAAATTGTTTTTATAAATGTTTTTAGTGGAAAATTCTAGAAGGCGGGCCCCACTTTTTGGTTGGTGATTGAATGCATGTGCTGAATTGGATTTTCAAAGGTGATGGCTGCCATTTTTTTCAAAATAGCATGCGTATAAATTAAATTAATATTTTATTAATTTAGTCTCTTTTGGCGTTCTAGCATTTTTCTATAAATAGGCGCTTAAGTTAGAATTAAAAATCACACCAGAAACAAGTTTTCTTTCTCTCTATATTTTCGAGCATATTTTTGTAAGTATTTAGATACTTTGAGAGTTACTATTTAGTGCAAGTTTCCTTCGGCTTTACATCCGATGTTCCGGTCAGAAGTACTGCTCTTTTGAGGTAAGGGATTTTAAGGGTTATTATGTTTTGCAGTTTTGTACTTTTTCAAACCTTCAAAATTCTGAAAAAATTTGAAATGATAATGTGATGAGTTTCCTAGATTGTGTCCAAAAATGGCGATTTTTGGACGTATAGATTAGGAGTTATGGATTTTATGAGAAAAGACTATTTTAAAAGTAAACTCTTATAACTCATTGTGGTTAACTCCAAAATTGATGAATTTTTTATTGGGAGTACATCTATATAATATCAGTATACCCTGTAAATTTTGGAATTTTTGGATGAAAGTACAATTTATGATAAATATCTAAATATTCGGCAGTTTTGGCCATATGAAAAATAGTAAATGAATTTTAAAAATTCTGAGAAAAATAAATGTTCAATATGGGACTATATTATGCTAAATCCCAGAAAAGAAATATTTTTATAACTGATTTGGTATTTTTCATGAAAATGGACTAGTTATGATTAAATAAATTAAATATGTTATGTGAAGTAACAAAATTGAAAAATAGGATTTTATGGCTTAGAAATCCTATATATGGTATATGCAGATTTTTGATGAGGGTTTTGGTTATTGGTGATGAAATTTTATGAGTTTGGCATTTTAGGGTGATTAAATCCATTAATTAGTAAAGTGTAAACAATTTAAATAAATTGTTTATAAGTTTAAGAAATATTATTCTTTCAATATCATTATACCGAAATATTGGTATGAATTTTATTGTTGAATTTCTATCTTTTTTTATGTCGGGGTTACTATTCATGAATTACTATTCATGAGTTACTATTCACGAGTTACTATTCACAGGGTACTATTCACGACAAAATTGGTTTTTTTTTCTGACCAAATTATCGTTGATTTATGAATCTTACTCTGGAGAATAAATCCATGTTTTGATTATATTATTTTATTATCATTTTTATAATCCCGGTGATGAAATTTCTCTTTGACTTGAGTGTAAAGATGGGTAGATTATTGGTATGATCGTGACTATGGGTTCTCTTTGGCCAGTAGTGTAAAGATGAATTGTTGACTGGTATGATCATAACCATTGAATTTACAATTGAATATTTTTAGCTTAAGTGCAAAGGTGAATTGATCAACATGATTATAATTATGGTTTATATTAATTTTGAAATGATTGTATGTTTCTTTGAGATATGAATATCTTTGGCCCGTAGTGCAAAGATGACTTGTTGATTGAATATCTTTGGCCAGTAGTGCAAAGATGAATTATTGATGAATATCTTTGGCCTATAGTGCAAAGATGACATGTTGTTGAATATCTATGACATGTAGTGGAAAGATGAACTGTTAATGAATATCTTTGGCCCGTAGTGCAAAGATGAATTTATTAGTGATATGAGTTTGTTGTTGCAACCATGTTGTAGTATGTTAGGTTAACTTTAGATCTATGCTTTTAGAATCTCTAAACATCAAAAGGCTGAATGTAATGGTTGGTCAAACCAGGCAGAGTGATCATGAAATCAGTTTTCTGGGTAACCCAGAAAACTGATGAACATGTCTTCTGACATGGTTTGACTGGACCGGATCTGTTGATTGTGATGTTGTTATATGTATATTATGTGATAAATCTCTTCATCTACATGTTGGTTACACACTGGAACATTTAGATCACAAAATGGATACCAGGATTACAAGTTGTGGAAGCCCAAAGTAAGTTGTTAAATCTGTTCTTCATTTCGGGTAACCTGTAAAATGAAGAACAACTTGCATGACTTGTTCAAGGCTTCAGATCTTGCTCAAGTGTTATGTTTTGGTCCAGAACTTGTTTGATAATTGTAGTATTAAATTAGTACTACAAGATCTGATTAATAGATTGTCTAGAAACATCATAGATTAAGATTTATACTTGGTCAAAGTTGGCTACTTGACCAATGGCATTGAATGTGCTTGGTGTTCAAGAACACCTAAGGCGACACTTACTATCGCTAAAGGCTTTAACGATAGACTAATTAATTTTATTTATATTAATTTCTAAAAATCAATTAAAAATAAAAATTAATTTCTAAAAATTACAAAAAATATTTTACAAATTATTTTAAGTTATAAAAACTAACTTTTAATAATTTGAGATATTTTTCATAAATATTAGTATTTATTTGAATATTATTGATATTTAATTTATTTAATAAATGCATTAAATAAATAAATTAAAATGATTTTATTATATTAAAATTCATTTTAAATTGTAATAAGGTATTTAAAAATATTTGAAGTTATAAAATATACCTTTTAATATTTTAAAGCAAATTTCATTAATTATTTAATATTAATGATATTAGGTTTATTTAATAATTATATTAAATAAATTAGTTCAAAAATAATTTTAATAATATAAAATTTATTTTAAATGAAAATAAATGCAGTTTAAAAATATTTTAAGTTATAAAATATAACTTTTAATATTTAAAGTTAAATTTCATTAATAATTTAAAATTAATGATATTAAATTTATTTAATAATTATATTAAATAAATAGTTTGAAAATGGTTTTATTAATTTAAAATTATTTAAAAAGGATATAAATGAATTAAAAATATTTTAAGTTATAATAAATGACTTTTAATATTTTGATAAATAATACATTAATATTTAAATATTAATGGTAATTATTTAAAATTATTTTTATTATTTTAAAATTCATTTAAGGGTAATATTAATACTTTAAAAATATTTTGAGTTATTATAAATAACTTAAATATTTTGGTAATGGTTTCATTAATATTCTAATATTTTTAAATATTAATGATAATAGAATTATTTAATATTTAAATTATTTAATAATGATTCTAGTGTTTGAAAAATCATGATAAATTATAATAATTGTTTAAAAATTATTATAAGTCATTTAAAAATAATATGACTAATATTTAAGTTATCTAAATGAATATTGAGCTATAGAATAGAGTTTTAGACTCGATAATTATCCGATAAAACCGTCAGCACACCGAAATATTTTAGAAATTAATCTAGACTTAGATAGTTTGACTAGATAGGTGTTTATTTGTGATCGAATGACTGCTAAACATATATAATAATGTGATTAGGTTATGTGCTAATTGCAAATAGCAGTACTATGTGAAACGATATATTATTCTAATTGAAAGAACAATCTTATGTATGATAGGTCTTTATATAAAAGATAAAACTAAGTTGCGTAACTGTAAGCAGCAGACCAGGCAAGTATCCTACCTTTGCATTTACTTTATGCAATGGACATGAATGAGAAAGTTTCAGAATTTTATTATCGTTATGACAGATTATGAACTCTATTGTTATTGATTATGTATCCAAACATTTGTATTCATACAAGTTCTTAAATTATCCGATCATTGTTTATCAATGCAGTATTATTGTACAATCCTGATAATTATTCTGTTTGTTAATTTATAAGCATGGTTATACAAGTGTCCTCACTTGGATAATTTATTGTATTTAATCACATGTTGATACATACTTATTGGTTTCCAGTATGCATAGGTTAATTAAAAAGTCGTCTAAGCAATTTGACTCAGCTAAACACAGATTTAAAAATATTGTTGAACATGATAGAACCTTATTGATATCCAATTGAATTGTTTTGGTTCAGATTTAGACTAAGTATGAACATCCCGAATATGGGAAACTTTTGTGCGCCTAAGGCGGATATGATGGACGAAAATATCGTTCGAACATGTAGTATTGATCAATACAGGGCATAATGGGCAGATCACCCCTGTGCCTGTAAGTTATGACGGTTTACAGATGAAGTTCTGTTTAACCTTTTCAAAAATAGAAAACAATGTTCATAGTATATCGACTGAACTCCATTTATAGTTAGTACGTAGTTTCAAAATTTTGAAATCAAATTGATATGTTGTTTATTGTTGCTTCAGCTTACTTCACAACGGTTGATTTATTGTACAAGTGTCATTCACAGAAAACATTTACTTCTTTCAGCTAACGTTTATTGTTTGATATTACTTGTTGGGCACTCAAATGCTCATTCTTGCTTAATTTGAATTGTTTTCAGTTAAATGTGATCAACCAGAAGGCTCTACCAAGAACAAAGGAAAAGGAAAGGTTGCAGAATAAGTTATGTGTTGTTCTGTGTAATATTTATACTTTATTAAGACAATAATATTAATTATCTATTTTGTAATGGAATGCATTAGAGGTTACGTACTTAGGATTTAGACAACTCTAATATGTAAATTAAGTTTGATATTATTATTATTATTATTATTATTATTATTATTATTATTATTATTATTATTATTTTGCTTATAGAAATGATATCATAAAGTACCGAGTTCGGGTTTCAAGTACCTGAATTTGGGGGCGTGAGACACATAATATAAAGCATTATCATTCACCTCTAACTCTTGCAACATCAAATTCCATTCATTATATGACTTGTTAAGTGATTATTTAAAATCTTCACTTTTTGGTATTACCATACATTACAATCTGTTATTATATCTTTCGATATGGTTTAACATCTTTATCATGCCTACTAAGTTAGGTTAAGTCTTCATATTATAGTTTATAATTAATCAAAACTCACTACCTCTGCCGCCGGGATCTAGCAAGTGTAAGACTGTCCCAAGCCATGGCATGGCAAGACATTCACGCTGGTGCTTGACTTTAGAAACCCAACAGAGCATAATCGTCGTTTACGCCTTTGAATCTACGCCAAGCAATTGCATAAATCTGTGAGACGAAACTACAATGACTTTTCCCTATTATGATACCAAACCCCAAGTTTTCCTAATTACTATAAAAATTCTCAAATCTCAACAACTAAAATTTGGTAACAACATCAACAAGCATGCACTGCATAATTCTACCAACATAAACATTATATATAATTAACTTTTAAGGATCAAAAATCATATTTTACCAATTTCTCCATATTTCAATACTTTTAGCGAAATCAATCGCCAAACCTTTGTTTTTTAACAAATTGACACCATTCCTATTGCATTGTTTTTGTTTCTTGATATACTAACACAATCTACAATCAATTTACAGTTTATATCAAGGATTAAACATAAAAGTTTGGACTCAATTAAGCTATTTCACATATATTTAACACTGTTTTTGAAGTTTTCTTCTTCAAACCCAATTTTCATGAATTCTATCACTAACATAGGATTATAGATGACAACTAACATGTAACAACAAGGTTATACACACATAAAATCAATATCTTAAATAACAATTCAATAAAATCTCAATTTCAGAGAATGAAAATTATAAAACTACAAATTAGAATTAGGGGTAGATTATACCTTAATCCTTTGTTTTGCAAGATGATGTTAACAAAGTTCTAACAATCCTTCCTCTGATTCTCTCTTGTTCTTCTTCTCTCTCAATTCCTCTAACACTTTGTGTTTTCTTAGTTAGCCTTTAGGAAAATAATACGCGTAAGGTAACACTGATATAGGTCTCTCTCTCCCCCACGTACTCTTCAGGTAAGAACCCAAAAGCTACATCAGTTAAATTAAGCCAAAGGCCACACGACCTTGTTTGGCTACATTTAGGTTGGGTTTTTAATTTAGTTTGATAACATTTATATTATATAGTTCCATTTGTCACATTTTAATTTAGTCAATTTTAATAACTTACAATTACAATTATAGTAATTATAATTTTCATTATAATTATACTTATTCTTAATAAATTATTACATATGTAATTTAATTATTAAATTAAACTAGAATATCATTTTATTTAATT
Organism: Panax ginseng; assembly: GCA_020205605.1. Classification (NCBI taxonomy): domain Eukaryota; kingdom Viridiplantae; phylum Streptophyta; class Magnoliopsida; order Apiales; family Araliaceae; genus Panax; species Panax ginseng. The sequence goes on from CM035139.1 coordinate 108,937,036, forward strand.
TAGTTATTTTCTTAAATATCAAACAATTCATTTAATTTAATTATTTCATTAAATTAAATCTTCAAATAATAAAATTACCATTCATTAATTTGGTTAACATACACACTTAACTAAATTATTGAACCATAATTTCATTAATTATTTATTTTTTCTCTATAAATAAATAAATTAAAATATTTATTTAATTCAATAAATATTTAAATTTAATTACAAAATTTCTCGATCGTTACATTAATAATTTTAGAAAGTGAATAAAAGTGTTATTAGTGGACTAATAATACTAAAAGGTGAATTAAATATTATCAAGATTAATAACATTAAGTGAATTAAAGGTAGATGTTATTTAATAGTAATATTATTGAGACATGATAATATTTCTAAGAACTAAATGTAATATGTAATATTTATGTGATTACATAATGTAATGTTATGTTATGGCTTATTGAAAAATTAACTATAGGTCTCTTAAAGGAAGATAATTAAACTGCCTAGCGGATAGAATTTAATTGTGTAGGAGTAGCCTACAAATGAGGCAAGTTCTCTAACTCAAACTCGAGTATTATTTTTCAAGCATGTTAGTGGATGATTATTGTTGATTATTCCACATCTATGATTATTATTGAATATTCACAATTATTGCAAATTTCCTAACTCAAACTTGAGTTATTATTTTCAAAACATGTTAGTGAATAATTATTGTTGATTATTCACATTTATACTGATTATTGAGATTCACACCTTGTGCAATTGAATTCTTGTTATATTATTATTGAATTGTGAATTAAATTAAAGTTCTTTCATTCATGAACTATTTATGAGATAGATCTATGCTAATTGTATCAGCTAGATAAAGCATGTCTAAATTTGTTAAATCAAATGTGTTTTAAAAGTTGTTCTTATTAAATTGATATGGTAAGAACTCTTGGTTGAGAAAAGGACGAATTTGATTAAAGCATGCTATTAATGCTGGATTATTAAGTGTTTATGCATAAATCACGTGGTATGAAAGGTTGATCCCCTTATTACCAAAACTTATTAAAAGGTCCAGTTTAAATGCTAAGAACCTTGGCAAATGTTCATAGTTAGTTCAAACTACTCAGTACCTATTATTCAATTATTTGAATATTCAGCTGTTGAATATTAATTCATGTTCCTTCACAATTTTATAATGTTGTTCAACATTGAAAGCGAAACTTCTTTCTAATCATGATATATCTCCCTTGTGTATAAACTTTCTAAGAAAATAAGTTGCTTACCCTTGCTATATCATGACATTTATTTTAGCCAAGGCAAAAACGTCCAAAGGGGACAAAGGAAAAGGGAAGGTTCAAGACTAGATGTTTGAGAAGGCTTATATACTAGTTTATTTTAAATGCTATTTTGTTATGTAAACTCTTTATAGTATTAAGAGTACGTTTTAAGTTAAGGTTAAAGAACCTTGGGACTATGATTGTAAGACTTTATTACTATTATGATAAACAATGTATATTTATTCTTCCGCATTAGTTAGAAAGTATATTTGTTGTTGAGTATCGTAAACACCGAATTTGAGGTTAGGAAACCTAGATTTGGGGGTGTCACACTATTAAAATTTTCCCTGTTGAGGACTAAGGATAATTTGTTCTACATTATCTTTGTCATAATATTCTTCACTGGGCTAGTTGAGCTCACCCTTTTCCTTTTGGTTCCATTGTTCTTCTCAGGAGGCGAGAATGTAGCTGGGACTAGTCGGGGAGTGGAGCAATGGCTCTGCCTACCAAGTTTCTGGGTGTACCCTTGATATCCTCTAAACTTTCTTTCAATGACTACATCCCCTTAATTCATAGAGTTACCCAGCGTGTCTCTTCTTGGACTTTAAACTTTTTAGCTTATTCTGGGAGACTGCAACTCATCAAATCAGTCTTGTTCTCCATCCAATCCTTTTGGAGCTCCCATTTATTATTACCTAAAGTTATTATCATAGCTATCTAATCTACTCTCTGCAGATTCCTATGGAAGGGTTCCTCGCTTGCAAAACATGGGGCCAAAGTTGCTTGGTCTGATATCTCCCTCCCTACCTCTGAAGGAGGGCTGGGCCTTAAGAGCATCCTAGATTAGAAAAGGTCTCTCATCTTGCTGCACTTGGTGAAACTTATTGAATTCCAACCTTCCTCCCTTTAGGCAGCTTGGGCCAAAGTGACCATCCTTAAGGATAGATCGATCTGGCAAATTCCTATACCTCCAGACTGTTCTTGGATATGGAGGGAGGTACTAAAACTAAGACCCTTGGCTGTAGAACATATTGTCTATCGCGTTGGAAGGGGTGATATAATAAATCTCTAGTTTGATCCATGGGTGCATGGGAAGGCTATCAACCCCAGTCCCATTCTACTTCAGAATACTGGCTTACCACCCACTGCTAAAGTCAGTCACATAATTCAAGCTAATTCTTCAAGCCTTCCTCGTAGCAAACATCATGAGTTCATCCTTTTCAGACGAATGATTGTATCCCTTCCAACTCATCCCATTCTGCTGACTGTCTCCTTTGGGACTTCTTCGACATCTCCAGTATCAAAGCAAAGCACATTTGGGATTCCATCCGAGCAAGGAAGCAACCTGTTTCCTGGGGATTTATTCCTTGGAATAAATTTTATGTTCATAGGTACTCTTTTATTCTTTGGCTTGGTATTTTAAAGAGACTTCCCACTAATGATAGAACGATCCTTTATATGGGCAGCAGGTTGGTATGTCAGCTTTGTCAAACCCACAATGAATCCTTTGAACATCTATTCTTTTTATGTGAGTACTCTAGATTTATTTTTTGTAGTGCTATGGATTTGGGCCAGTGGAATACTATCTCTAACAATTGGGTTGATATATTGGACTACATATCTTCCTTCTAATGAATAACGATGTCCAGAAACATTCTCTGCCTAACTCTTGCAGTTTCTTTCTACAAAATTTTGGAGGCACGCAATGTTAAGCTACAAAGGAACACCATCATTCCCCCACAAGCTCTGGCAAAGGATGTTATAAATATTATTAAGTCTAGACTGTCAACATGTAATTCTTTTTTAAAGGCTACAAACTTCTTTCAATATTTTTCTACCTGGCTATTGTAACTGATTGTGTTGCCACTGCCACTGTTATTAGCATGTGACGCCCCCAAAATAGGTCCACACGACCCATTCCGAGTCTGCAGATATCATACTATAAAAATTAAATACAAACTTCATTTATACAACTGTTGAACTGTCGTGTAGAATACGACCACAGTTAAACTGTGAGTTTTAATACAAATGTATGTAACTCTCATGGTGCCTCGACCATAACCTTACAATGGTATTTTACATAAAAGTATAGTCAAAAACTGTTTTAGAAATTAAAATCTTTGGGAAGTAATCAAGGAAACCTTCGTATATAGGAGGCCATGAATCTAAGTTATGATAGATATCATATGTCCAGAGAATTATGCTTGGTTGATCCAATAGACCACAAAGAAAAATGAGAAGATTACTATCATGTTCCTTCCAATGGTGAGTCTTCTCTTGACATATAACTATCTTCGTCGTCTGCAATTGAACATTATGTTTCAACCAAACTCCAAGATCATATAGGTAGTGCTCGTGAATAGTACCCCGGCATGAAAAGTACTCCAAATACCCGAGTGAATAATATTCGGGTAAATAGTAATTTGGGTGAATAGTAACCCGTGAATAGTAACTCATGAATAGTACTCCGATATGAAAAGTTTCCCGAATACCCGAGTGAATAATACTAGAGTGAATAGTAACCGGGTGAATAGTAACCCGTGAATAGTAACTCATAAAAAAATACAAAAGAAAATGATATTCCATGACGAGTACAAAATAAATGATATCTCATACGAGTATAATAGAATATACGAAACTGTAAATGGATTTTCACCCGCCATGCGGTAATCCACGTAGATAGATCATTTCCACAATTTAATAAAGAAAGAATACGAAGGATCATTCACCATGTATGCGGTAATCCACATAGACAGGTTATTCCAATAGAATAATAAAGAATGGAATAACAATGAGAATTAACTGTGCATGCGATGTAATCGCACAAATAGGTTATTTCAATGTAATAATAAAGAATGAAACCCAGTCATGCGTAATCCACATAGCATGGATATTCCAACGAGTAATAATAAAGAATGGAATAACAACAAAATTCACCAGGCATGCGATAGACCGCACAGACAGGTTATTCCCAACAAAATAATAAAGAATGGAACCAGGTCATTCGTAATCCGCACAGACAGGATATTCCAACAAAATAATAAAGAATGGAATAACAACAAAATTCACCAGGCATGCGATAGACCGCACAGACAAGTTATTCCAACAGAATAATAAAGAATGGAATAATAGAAGAATTTCACCATGTATATGCGGTAGATTGGATGAGCGGAGTTATTCCAATATAATAATAAAGAATGGAATAAAAACCCTTACGAGTATTGAAAGAAAATAACTCTCTTCATGAATACGACAGGATAATACCCCTTACTATAATAATAATATCCCTTACCTTAGAAGGAAACTGGATACTAGAATAGTGAGGTAACATACTTCTCTTCTTCTTTCTCTATATAATTTCTCTATATAATAATTGTTCTATAGCTTTAGTGAATTGGTGAAAAATAATGAAGGAATGAGCTTTTATTTATAGGAAAATATAGTTTCCATAATTGCACATTTTGGGGCTCGAAATATTACAGTATAATACCTTCATCTTTTCCTTCATTTTTAATTTAGTCATGGAAGTATTATCAAACTTGCATCAGCTCCTCTAATAGTAAATCATGTGAATCAATAGTAAATCATGTGACTCAATAGTTCTAAATATGTGAAAAAATTAATTATAGTATAGTACATTCATCTATACCTCCATTTTTAACTTGTTCATGCAAGTATTATCAAACTTGCACCAACTCCCCTAATAGTAAATGAATGTGATTCAATAGTACACACATGTGAACAAATAGTTATAATCATATGAATTAATAGCAATTAATTGCTCATTTATCCGATTAATTACCCGATAACTTCTAGACATCAATTATTATTGAAATAATTGCTGATTTCCGCTAACACTAATAATTCCCACATAATTGAACTATCAATTTCATCTTTAATCAACAGAACTTATTCATCATTAATATTATAACTCATAATATTTAACAACCAGATCGTTCCCAGAAAAGCGGGGGCTTTCCGATAAGCATTTCTCCTTATTGGCGCACAATTAGGTGACCAAACCTCTCCTTGACAGAACTTCTAGACATTGTCAATATTTCAAATAATAATATGAATAACTTTCCCGTCTCAATTATTGATTTAATAATATATCATATTATGCAGATAATACTGTGACAATAATTGAATCAATAATATGAGAGATATGATGCAGAAATTACTGTTGCAATAATTAAGTATAACTGAGTGACTTCTCACGTAAGCATCAATAATCAATACCGTGTGCTACTATGCAACCATGCATATTACTGTACTTTTACTACCGAGTAGTTCAACAATTTTAACGGTAACACTTTCGTTGTTATTTTTATAAAAAGATAATTCTGTCGTTTTCTTACTACGACAATACTTTAGTTGTTGGGTCCACCAATGATTGTGCTGTCCTACGGATATTCCCCAATAAAAAGAATATTCTCCGACCAAACGAATATTTTATAACAACTTGCATACTTTGAAAAATTTTCACATATCACCCTTAACTTTAACCCTTTATCAATTTAACCATTTACTATATAGAATAATTATAAGAAAATTGAATACTTTCATTTCATAAAATTCGGGGTCTCACAATCTCCCCACCTTATGAAATTTCGCCCTCGAAATTTACGTACCTGGTAGTTCGAAGAAATGAGAATACCTTGCTTTCTTTTTGGATTGTACCTTCCCGATTATTTCCTCTATATCATGATTTTCCCATTGCTCATCTCCTGTATTTCAGATATCATTCTAGAATATAACTTCAAAACAAAGGTTAATTGACATATCACAATTTGTCAACTTATCAAGTAAACAATTTCAGCTTAGGTAAGTCACACACTAGCAAAGTATATTACTCGTCTCTCCCCTTATAGTTCTAGAGTTATATCTCTGCCAGCGACCATATCCCTAAGCTCTGATACCATTTGTGATGCCCCCAAAATAGGTCCACACGACCCATTCTGAGTCGCCAGATATCATACTATAAAAATCAAATACAAACTTCATTTATACAAATGTTCAACTGTCGTGTAGAATACGACCATAGTTAAACTGTGAGTTTTAATACAAATGTATGTAAATCTTATGGTGCCTCGACCACAACCTTACAATGGTACTTTACATAAAAGTATAGTCAAAAACTGTTTTAGAAATTAAAATCTTTGGGAAGTGCTCAAGGAAACCTTCATACATAGGAGGAAATGAATCTAAGTTATGATAGATATCATATGTCCAGAGAATTATCCTTGGTTGATCCAATTGACCCCAAAGAAAAATGAGAAGATTACTATCATGTTCCTTCTGATGGTGAGTCTTCTCTTGACATATAACTATCTCCACCGTCTGCAATTGAACATTATGTTTCAACCAAACTCCAAGATCATATAGGTAGTGCTCGTGAATAGTACCCCGACATGAAAAGTACTCCAAATACCCGAGTAAATAATATTCGGGTGGATAGTAATTTGGGTGAATAGTAACCCATGAATAGTAACTCGTGAATAGTAATCCGACACAAAAAGTGCCCCGAATACCCGAGTGAATAATACTAGAGTGAATAGTAATCGGGTGAATAGTAACTCGTGGATAGTAACTCATAAAAAAAATACCAAAGAAAATGATATTTCATGACGAGTACAAAATAAATGATATCTCATACGAGTATAATATAATATAGGAAACTGCAAATGGACTTTCACCCACCATGCGGTAATCCATGTAGATAGATCATTTCTACAATTTAATAAAGAAAGAATACGAAGGATCATTCACCATGCCTGCGGTAATCCACATAGGGAGGTTATTCCAACATAATAATAAAGAATGGAATAACAACAGAATTCACTAGACATACGATATGACCGCACAGATAGGTTATTCCAACATAATAATAAAGAATGGAACCAGGTCATGCGTAATCCACACAGACAGGATATTCCAACAGAATAATAAAGAATGGAATAACAACAGAATTCACCGGTATCACGATAGATCAGATGCAGATAAAAGTTATTCCTAATGAATAAAAAGAATGGAACTAGGTCATGCATAATCCGCATGCAGGTGAGGATATTCCAAGCGAGAATAATAAAGAATGGAATAACAACAAAATTCACGGGCATGCGATAGGCCTTGCCGAGATAAGTTATTCCAACAGAATAATAAAGAATGGAATAACAGAAGAATTTCACCATGTATGCGGTACTTCACATAGACAGGTTATTCCAACATAATAATAAAGAATAGAATAAAAATCCTTACGAGTATTGAAAGAAAATTACTCTCTTCATGAATACGAAAGAATAATACCCCTTACTATAATAATAATATCCCTTACCTTAGAAGAGAACTGGATACTAGAATAGTGAGGTAGCATACTTCTCTTCTTCTTTCTCTATATAATTTCTCTGTATAATAATTGCACTATAGCTTTAGTGAATTGGTGAAAAATAATGAAGGAATGAGCTTCTATTTATAGGAAAATATAGTTTCCATAATTGCACATTTTGGGGCTCGAAATATTACAGTATAATACCTTCATCATTTCCTTCATTTTTAATTTAGTAATGCAAGTATTATCAAACTTGCAGCACCTCCCCTAATAGTAAATCATGTGAATCAATAGTAAATCATGTGACTCAATAGTTCTAAACATGTGAAAAAATTAATTATAGTATAGTACCTTCATCTATACCTCCATTTTTAACTTAGTCTTGCAAGTATTATCAAACTTGCACCAACTCCCCTAATAGTAAATGAATGTGATTCAATAGTACTCACATGTGAACAAATAGTTATAATCATGTGAATTAATAGCAATTAATTGCTCATTTATCCGATTTCAATTATTATCGATTATTATTGAAATAATTTTCGATTTTCGCTAACACTAATAATTCCCACACAATGGAACTATCAATTTCATCTTTAATCAACACGAACTTATTCATCATTAATATTATAACTCACACTATTTAACAACCAGGTCGTTCCCAGGAAAGAGGGGGCTTTCTGATAAGCATTTTTCCTTATTGGCGCACAATTAGGTGACCACACCTCTTCTTGACAGAACGTCTAGACATTGTCAATATTGCAAAGAATAATATAAATAAATTTTCCATCTCAATTATTAATTTAATAATATATCATATTATGTATGACACCCCCAAATCCAGGTACTCCATTCCCACAGGATTTGGTGCTCACTTATCAAAACTATTACATCTAACTACCTATCACAAAGGATAAAGTCATAATTTAAATAACTTAAACAATCATCTTTCCTATTAGAGGGTTACATCAAAATATCAAAATAAATCCAAGGTAATCTAACCCTAAAATTATTACATGAGTTTGCGGAATACATCACATATTAAAACAAGTCCTTAACATAATTTATTAAAATAAAATTCTCATGAGTCTTCAACATTTGGACATCTTGCCCTTTCCTTTGCTAGTAGACGGCTAATCGACTTTCTCAACTTTAGCTGCAGTGTTAAATGCAAGAATGAGCAAACAATTGCTCACTGATATAGGAAGTAGTAATATTAACAACATGAGAATGAACAACGAATGCTGAACAATAATGAACTTGTTCTGTGAATTAAAAATAGAAAACAAGTTCGAAATCAATGTCTGAGGGTCTTAAGACCACGAACTATATCTCTGGTATTTAGGTATTATTACCTTAACCTTAACAGTCATTAGACTGTACAGACCCTTCTTAGTGTACTTAGGGGGATCAACCCTTTGTACCATATATTGTGCACAAACATCTAAATATTACACGTAAAAAAATCCCCTATATTAGGGTTGTTCGTCTTAGTTTAAATTTAGAATATTCCGCACTAAAGAAAGTTTAGTTTTGAACTAGTGTATCAGTGTCTCTAGAATTTTAGAACACTATTCAACTTCTATCAATAAAGGTTTAATACGAGAATGTATAACTGAACAAGGCTATTAAAGTCAAAGATTGGATATCAACAATATATATAACTGAATAACATGATATACATGCAAAGTGCTATATTCAAAGAAGTTTAGAACAATCTTCTATGAACCAATGTATTAGAACAATATATGCTTCGAATGATAATAAGGAAAATAAAATTCGCTCGATGTAACGAATTAGGTTACAAGAGTTTTCATAAACATACTCAAGATAAACTAGGCTTGCTCATCCTTACAAGAATTTTAGGAACTTATACAATAACGATTTAGGAATGGGAACATGCATTCAATATGAAAAGAATGAAATTAGATAACTTTCTCAATGTAAAGAGTTAAGGTTTAGGAACTTGCCTTGTTTGTAAGCTACACAAGTGTAAAATAATCTCCAATTACCCTATACATATCATTACAATCGCAACAACGATTAGTTGTATGAATATTAACACTATGGGTATTAAACCATCATTTAGGTCATAACCCTAACCTAGCACCTAACCATATAGGTTAACATACTTAACAAATCCGAAATTGCATTACGAGCCAACATAACTTACTCGTTCATTTCTAACTTTTGAAAACATCACTTTTAGTTTCATTGTATAACTCAATTAATAATCACCTAAAACTCTTATACACTTTGTATTATAACACCTTATAATCTATTATTATAGTCTACTTTATGTTTTAATATCCTTAACATGTATGCTAAACTAACCTAAGTCCAATTCATTTATGACGCAATTAAGTAGACTTCTTTGTTTTGTGACAGTTACTCATGATGCCGCCCAAGAATGCCTTTGGTAGCAAGCGTTCAGCTCCTATATCTGCGCTTGGCGTGTGAGCCATCAGCATGGACCACGCCTTGCATGTATGACGGCCTCAAACTCTAGTTTTTGCAGAAGCTCGAAATAGACTCTGCTTTGGCCAAAACATCCTAATTCTACCGAATTACACCAAATTACAACATCTACACTTTGTCATATTATAGTTACACATGTTAAACACCATTCTATATACAAAAACATTATATAAACATCCTTTTGAAGAATCAAAACTATGTTTTTCCCCAAATTTCCTCATTTTATACTTTTAACGAATTTGATCGCCACGAACTTGTTTCTCAATCATTTGACATGATTTAAACTACGCCACTTTTGTTTCTTAATATATTACCATAATCCACCAACAAATTACAGATTACATCACACATTGGATAAGAAATTTGGTACTTTCTAAGGCCATATTATAAGAATACTAACACTGTGATTTCATTTTCTTCCTCAACCCAATTTCTCATGAATTTGATAACAAATAACAAGTTTACATGATAATTAACAGAGTTTTGCAAATCTATATGAACATATATACATCACAATTCACGTGATATCCAAATCATACCAATAAGATATATACATATACAACTAAAACTAAAGAATAACAATAGGAATAGTTTATACCTTGATTAGTGAATGCTAGAAAAAGGATAGTGTTAGGCTTAGAGATTCCCTTCTTCCTCTTGCCAATCTCAAAACTCTATGTTTTTCTCTCCAAACCCTCTCTGTTCTATACTGATAACTAGCCTTAGAGAGAAAAAAAATATGCGTAGACATAACATAGCCACTCACCCACGTAGTCTTTCAGTTAGAAAAATAAAAAGACGTGTCAGTTGGAATAATGCCAAAAGGCCACAAGGCCCTGTTTGGCTAACCAAAACTCCTCCAAATCAAATTATTATTATATTATATAGTTTCCAATTGTCACACTTGCAACCCATTAAATAACTTATAATTTATAATTATAATTATTATATTCTTATTACAATTATGCTTATAGTAAATAATTATATATCTAATTTAATTAATAAATTAGAAACATCACCCTATTTAATTTATTCATTTAATATTAAACAATTCACTTAATTTAATTATTTTCTTAAATATTAAGCAATTGATTTAATTTAATCATTTCCTTAAATTAAATCCTTAGATAAATTATCATTACTCAATTTAATTTACACTAATCATTTTAATTACTAAATTGATTCACCACAATTCATCAATTATTTATTTTCCTCAATAAATAAATTATTTAAAGTATTTATTTAACTCAATAAATATTTAAATTAAATTATAAATTTCTCAATCGTTACATCCTTCCCTCCTTAAAAGGATTCTATCCCCAGAATCACAACTCGAAAAATTTATTCGTTACATTCTTCCCCCCTTAACAAGATTCTGTCCCCAGAATCGCTATACAAAATCAAGCAAACAACTGAGGATAATTTTTCATCATAACACTTTCAAGTTCCCACGTAGCTTCTTCAGCATTGTGGTTCCTCCAAATTATATTAACAGAAGGTATTACCTTATTCCTAAGTACTTGCTCTTTTCTGTCAACAATTTGAACAGGGACTTCTTCATACGACAAATCTTTCTCAAACTGTAAGGGCTCATATTCTATAACATGTTTATAATCAGGCTTATATGGCCTCAATACTGATACATGGAAAACATTATGAATATGCTCCAACTCCGGAGGTAAAGCTATCTCGTATGCCACTTCGCCAACTCGTCGAAGCACTTCAAAAGGTCCTATAAATCTAGGGCTCAATTTCCCCTTCTTGCCAATTCGAATTTTCCCCTTCTAGGGAGACACTTTCAAGAAAACATAACTACCAACATCGAATTCCCGATTTTGTCGATGCTGATCGGCATATTTTTTCTATCTATCTTGTGCGGCTATTAATCTTTCTCGAATCACTTTGATGATCTCGACAGTCTGGTGTACCAATTCTGGACCCAATAGCTGACGTTCACCTACCTCGTTCCAACATAATGGAGTTCTGCATTTCCTGCCGTATAACGCTTCGTAAGGCGACATGCCAATACTCACGTGATAACTATTGTTATAAGCAAATTCCACCAATGGCAAATAATCATCCCAATTTCCCTTAAAATCCATGATACATGCTCTGAGCCTATCTTCTAGTGTTTGGATGGTTATCTCACTTTGTCCATCGGTCTGAGGATGATATGCTGTGCTCATTCTCAGTTCTGTTCCTAAACATTCTTATAACCGCTTCCAGAAATTAGATGTGAAACGTGGATCTCTGTCTGATACAATAGACACAGGCACACAATGTCTTGACAAAATTTCCTTCACGTACAGTTTTGCTAACCGATCTAGGGTAAATTAAATCTTGATTGACAAAAAGTGTGCCGACTTCGTCAGTCGGTCGACAATCACCCAAATGGCGTCGCAACTTTGCTGAGTCGTTGGAAGACCCACCACAAAATACATTTTGATATGCTCCCATTTCCATTCTGGTATCTCCAACGGTTGTAACAATCTGCTTGGCCTTTGATGTTCAGCTTTGACTTTCTGACACGTTAAGCATTTTGCCACACACTCAGCCACATCCCTCTTCATAATCGGCCACCAAAAATGATGCTTAAGATCCTGGTACATCTTTGTACTCCTAGGGTGAATTGAATATCGAGAGTTGTGAGCTTCACTCAGAATTTCTTCTTTAACCTCTGTACTGGCGGAACCGAAATTCTCCCTTCGAATCAAAGTAACCCTTCCGAATCGATTTTGAATTTGTTTTCCTCACCTACAGATATCCTCTGTTTCATCTTGTCGCAGTCTTTATCCTGAATTTGTGCATTTTTCACCTTATCTACCAATGTTGAACCGTTTCCCATCTGGAACAACTTTTCATTGAATTCTGCCAGATATGTAATTTCCAATTCCATCTTAGCCATTTTTGACACCAGCTTCTCCTGGGCAGTTAATATCATTAACTTCTCATGTCCCTTCCTACTTAAGGCATCAACAACAACATTCGCTTTTTCGGGATGATAGAAAATCTCGCAATCATAATATTTGATCAGCTCCAACCATCTTCTTTGTCGCATGTTCAAATCTTTTTGTGTAAAGATATACTTCAGACTTTTATGGTCGGTATATATCTCACACCTCTCTCCATAAAGATAATGTCTCCAAATTTTCAGGGCAAACACTACCACTGCTAACTCTAAATCATGAGTTGGATACCCTTTCTCGTAATCTTTCAACTGACATGATGCATTTGTAATAACTCCGCCGTTCTGCATAAGCACATAGCCTAGTCCTTTATGCGATGCGTCACTATACACCACAAAATTTCCTGTATCATCAGGCAACAACAACACAGGTGCTGAACTCAACCTCTTTTTTGATTCTTAAAAACTTTCCTCACACTTCTCTGTCCAAACAAACTTAACCGCTTTTCTAGTTAAATTCGTCAACGGAGTTGCGATCTTGGAAAAGTCTTGAATAAAATTCCTGTAATAACCCGCCAATCCTAAGAAACTCCTTACCTTTAATGGTGTCTTTGGTTGATCCCAGTTTATTACAGCTTCAACTTTTGAAGGATCTACCGATATTCTGTCCTTATCAATAACGTGACCAAGAAACCATACACGCTCTAACCAAAATTCACATTTTGAGAACTTAGCGTACAACTTCTCTTTTCTTAACGTCTCCAACGTCAATCTCAAATGTTCCACATACTTATCCTTGGTTTTGGAATATACCAATATATCATCAATAAACACCACCAAAAATTTGTCTAAGAATGATTTAAACACCTTGTTCATCAAATCCATGAACGCTGCAGGTTCATTAGTTAAACTAAAAGACATAACCAGAAACTCGTAATGACCATATCGAGTCCTGAACGCTGTTTTTGGTATATCCTCCGGCCTCACCTTTAGCTGATGATAACCAATTCTCAAATCTATCTTAGAGAAATACCTTGCTCCCTTCAACTGATCGAACAGGTCATCGATTCTAGGTAAAGGGTGCTTATTTTTAATCGTGACCTTATTCAATTCTTTGTAATCAATGCAGAGCCGCATCGATCCATCTTTCTTCTTAACAAACAACACTGGTGCTCCCCATGGCGAAACACTCGGCTGAATATACTTCTTGTCAAGCAATTCTTGCAATTGCACCATCAACTACTTCATTTCTACCGGGGCCATTCTGTACGTTGCTTTAGATATCAGAGCTGTTCTTGGTAGTAAATCAATCACGAACTCGATTTGTCGATCCGGTGGAAGACCCGAAAAGTCATCTGGAAATACGTCCGCAAAATCTTTTATAATCGGTATCTCTTCTAACTTTGCACTCTTCTTCTGCGTATCGACTATGTAGGCTAAATATCCTACACATACTTGTCTCAACAACTTTTTGGCTTGCATCACTATCAGATAACTTGCTTATCGAGGTGACTTGCTACCAAAGAACACAACCTTTGACGGAGTCATAAGGTTAACACACTTTTTTTGACAATCAATTACTGCTCCGTAATTGAATAACCAATCCATCCCCAGTATACCATCAAATTCACCAAGTCTAATTGGTACCAAATCTACCATCATCTTATGACCTTTTATATCCACTCTACAACTCCTATATACGATGTGACACCCCCAAATCTGGGAACTTCCGTTTCCACAGGATTTAGTGTTCACTATACAAATATCATCTATCTATCTACCCATAAATAAATGCAAACCATGCAATAGATAGAAATAAATAAATAAATCTCCCCTTATGGGGTTACATCATCTGCATAAAAATACAATCCCAGGTTACTCTAACCTTAAACATCTGTGCGAAATCATAAACGAATAACAAGTCTTAAGCAAAATCAAGTCTAAATATCATTACACAATAACAACAAGTCTTCTTTATTTGTTAACCTTGCCCTTGCCTTTACTAGTGGAAGGCTCGTCAGATCTTTCATTCTTAACTGTAATGTTATTATTACGTAAGAGTGAGCACGATTGCCCACAAGTATAATAATATAATAAATGAATAATAACATGCGAATAAATCAAGGCTTCTGAAAATAGGAAAACTCAGCTTTTGAATCAAGAATGAATAATAAGAAATAAAAGAACTTCTGAGGATCATAAGACCTTGAACTATGTCCTAAGTTGTCAAGTGTTTATATTTGAAACCTTTAACAGTTATAAGACTATGGACTCTTCTTCTGTACTTAGGGGGATCAGCCCTTAGTACTATACTGTGTACAATATCTTAACGCTAACGCATAAGTAATCCCCTATACAGGGTTGTTCATCTCAGTTTGACATTAGAGTTCGCACCAAAGGAAGTTTGGTTTGGATAATTCATCAAGGATTTTGAAATTTAGAACGCTCATCAACTATGGACTAGTCGAATCATTAAGGGTTCACTAGTCTAACAAGGTTCAACAGTAACTGATAATTTAAATCAAATAACAATCTCAAGAGATATACAATAGAGTAATTATTGTAAAACAGAATCATACTTTGAAAGATTAATATACTTTTAATATAACACAATGGACTTGATCAATAATAATGAGAATTTGCTCGATGTAAAGAGACAACTTATAAACTCATATAATGATAACGAGTAGAGTTAGGAAACTTGCCTCGTGCGTAGATTACACGTTAATTATACTCGTTCCTTGATTTAAATCATACATATCATTTACGTTCACAATACCAGTCAATTATAACGTACTAGTCATCACAAGTTCATTCTTTTTGTCTAACTCGAATTGTGACTATACTTAGTCAAACTACTACACTCATTGTCACATAATTTACACTTCATGAACAATAAGCTAACTATGCGTTCAATCATTCAATTTACATATAAATGTGTTATTTACATGTTAAGAATTTATTTTAACATCTCATTATACGTCTATCATGTTTTTATGTTCATTAGATTAAGTTACTATCACATTGTTAGACTTGAGCATTTAAAAAATTCATTTTCGAACAACATCGCTAAGTGGTATTATGGCTTTATTATACTTTGTTCTTGGCGTTATGGTAGCGGTGGTATATACTGGGTATGGGGTTTAAACATGGAGTTGGCGTCGCGACGCGAGACTCCAGTTTAAGTTCTGCAATTCGCTAAAATTACAGAACATGGCCAAAAACCTCCAATTAACTTATTTTTACACGAATTTAGACATACCCAAACATTGTAATACACAAATAATTAATACTCAACCCTTCTAGCATGATTTTAACAAGTTAAAACACATACTTTAGGAAATCAACACATGAAATTCAACTGTTCTTGAAGGTTTTGAACATAAAACAAAAAATTAACACTACGGATTCGTTATAACACCAAATCCATCCATTCAAGGTTTGTTTCTTCATTTTAACATGCATAATTATATACAAGTGTGAATTTTATGAAACAATGTATGTTTGACATATTAAATTTATGTATAAGGGCCATATAGATATATTCTATACTTTGTAACCATATACTGTATAATTTTTATGAATCGATGATATGGAAATCTATAATACATAGTAAAACATGCTATGCTAACATATTATCACATATATCCACATAAACAATACAATTTCCAATTTATAGAGACTTTACAGAAGACTTGAGAGCCATATTCATGACAACTTTAAATGACGTAAATAAACTGGGTTGAAAATATTACCCAAAGCATAGAGTATAGATTAGTAGGAGATGAATTCCTTCTCAACTCTTCTTCAATCACACACTCACAATCCCCTCAACAATTATCAATTCTCTCTGACTAGTTTTATCAGACTTAAGAAAATGAAATAGAGAATACGCATATAATTTATAAACTGACGCAGTTGTGGTAAGTTAACCAATCGTGGGTTAACTGCCCTCAATCTCCACTAAGGCCTTATTTGGCTAGCCTTAAAAGGCTTATACTGTAAGACCCCAAAATTTTTTTAAATAAAAAGGAATTTCCTTTATTTGTTTTTTTGAAATAGTAAGGGTGGATTTGATTAATGTGGTTAGTTATGGGTAAAATGCGCAAATATTTTAAATAAGCAAGTGGTGATATAATATTCATTATTGTCGGAGAATATTCGTTTGGTCGTGGAATATTAAATCGCTTTGGGGAATATTAAATGCGACGAGCGCTAGTGACCATGTGTGGGCCCCATAACGAAAGCGATTGGAGGAAAAAACGACAAAAATGAGTTGTTTAAAAAAATAACGGCGTAGTTATTTACCGATTTTACAATCGTTGGAATACCCGTTGGTTAAAAACACGATGTCTGGCGTTATTGCACAAGAAGCACGCAGTATTGCACCAATTATTGATTCTTACGTAAGAAGGCACTACTCAATAATGGTTACGATAATTCTTTATTCAAATATTTTATTTTATTGATTCAATAATTCTTTGCATTGATATTTTATATTCTTTGTTGTTTCAATAATTGTCATTACACAGTATTTTTCATTATCGAACCAATAATTCATATTATCTGAATAATATTATTAGATAACATTATTGGCAATGTCTAGAAAGTTCTGTCTAAGGAGAGGTTTGGTCACCTAATTGCGCGCCAGTAAGGAGAAATTCTTATTGGAAAGCCCCCTCTTCTCGGGAAGCGCACGGTTGTCAATATTGTGATTCTGTAATATTATTTGTGAATAATTAATTATTGATTCATATGATGAGAAAAATATTGATTTTATGTGGATATAGATGGAGAAAATTTTTATAGTGACAATTGTTGAAAATTAATATTTTATTTTATTTTTGATAAAATAATTAATTTAAATATATTATTTTAATAATATATTAACGATGATATTTTTACGATGAATGTGGGATATATGAGTATATGTGGAGGAGGAGTATTTTTATTACCAAAAATGTTTAAAACATGTTAAACATGTCGGTGGACCCCATTTATTGACTGAAATTTGATTATAGCCTCTAAAATTGCCCGTTTGTGGATTTCGGTCAATTTCTGTTTGGAATTTGGAAAAACTTTCTTCTGTAAAGTTGTAGAGAATTGAATTTCCTATAAAAACTCGCGAGATTCGAATTTTCTGATAAAGGGCTATTTATTATGAATTATTGAAGTTCCGAAGCTCCGAAATAATTGATTTTTGGAAGTTTAAAATAATTTAAATATGAAAAACGTTTTTTTGTGGGTCTAGCATGTGATTTGAATGTGTTGAATGCAGATTTTCAGATTCATGAAGGTGCGTAGAGAATTTTAATATATATATTATTATTTTAATAAATTTTCTGCTTTGGTGTTCTAAGCAATTTCCTATAAATAGGTGCTTAGGTTAGAATTGAAAATCACACCAGAAACTGAAGTTTTCTCTCTCTATATTATCGAGCGTATTCTTGTGAGTATTTTGAGTATACTTTGAGTATTGCTATACGGTGCAAGTTCAAGTCATAGCCTATATCGGTGTTTCAACTAGAAGTCTTGTCTTTTCGAGGTAAGGGATGTTATTTTCTTCTCAAATGATATTATTTCTTCAATATCATTATCTTTGAAATATTGGTTGAAACTTTTTATCAAATTTGGAACTTTTTCATGTCTGGGTTACTATTCATGAGTTACTATTCAGAGTTACTATTCATGAGTTACAATTCATGAGTTCTTATTCACGAGTTCTTATTCACGAGTACTATTCACGAAGTGTGAAGATGTTTTTGTGAAATTTCTATCTTTTGGTGTTGAGTTACTATTCACGTATCTGCACTATTCACGATATCTGGCCCTATTCACGAATCACTAAGACTAATCATCGAAAAATGAAAATTTTTCTTTTCGTCAAAATATCTATTGTGGATACTAGCTTTGATTGTATCCATGTTTTGATCATTCTTGAATTTTACACCACTATGATTATTTTTGAGGTATTTTTTGGACGTGGATAAAATGAAGTCTGAATCCTTAATCCTTAATCCTTGTCATTTTGTTTCTTTGGATTCGTTTCTTTTAAAAAATATATATTTTCATCATCCCTAGTCTTAAATGATGATATTATTGAATATCTTTGGCCTGTAGTGCAAAGATGAATGATTTCGATGAATATCTTTGGCCGTGAGTGCAAAGATGAGCAGTGTTTAGATGAACATGACCAATTGGTGAATGTCCTTGGCTTTCAGACGTAGTGCAAGGATGAATATTTGATCCCGATATATATTAATTGATGTTCTGAGGATAAAAATAGGCGATGAACTTTAAAATTCATACATAGAAGATAGTAGTTTGCATTCTCTACTTAACTCTTCTAATGAATTATTATTTCCGCTGCGAATATTGATTTAAAACTTGTTGTCTATTGTATTATATTATATTTTTCCCTGTTGAAGACTAACGATAATTTGTTGTATATTATCTTAGTCATAATATTCCTTACTGGGCTAGTCGAGCTCACCCTTTTCCTTTTTGTTCCATTTTTCTTCTCTCGGGAGGCGAGAATATAAGCGAGTATGCAGTGGGGTATGGAATGAAAGTTCTAGGGAGAGTTGTTTAGTAGTCCTCACCATTGTTGTAAAATAATGTATCAATAATTATGATGAGGATTTATTTGTATGTGGATATTGTCTAGATCGCAATATCTGTATTTAAACTCACAGTTTATTATTGTAATAATAAAGTTGTAGTTGTTTCTGTACCGTGTATTGACAACTCAGAATGGGTGATGTAGACCTATTTTGGGGGTGTCACAGTTGGTATCAGAGCTTAGGGATATGATCTCTGGCGGAGATCGGGGGAATAGAACTAGGAGGGAGAGCGAGTAAATCCTTCGCTAGTGTGTCCTACCTAAGCTTATTTGTTAGTTGGTTAGTATATAGGGATATTATGTGATATATTGATTTCCTTAATTAACCCTTGTTTTATGGCGGATTTGAGAATGTCGATTGAGAATATTAATGATGGAATGAATGAGACCGTGGAGATGCTGTACTTACCAACGAGAGAAGCGTGCAACAGTGGCAATGTACCTCCTGTAAACAACACCACCCGAAAGCGGGACAGTGGCAGCGGGATGTTTAGAAGCTTTTGCGATTCATGCAAAATCAGACGAGGGAGACTAGTGTTCAAAACATAGGAGGAAATGATAGAAATTTCTGGTTGTCACAACCAAGCAGTTCAAAGAGTTGGGACCACGAATTTAAAGGAAAGCTTTGATCCGATCATGGCGGAAATATGGGTCAAGCAAATCACCAAGATATTCGATGTCTTGGGATGCGCGAGGAAGAAGAAGGTTCCATTCGCCACCTTTATGTTCCGTGGCGAAGGCGGACTCTTTGGTGGGAGTCTCGTGAAGCGTACCCATCCATTGCGCTTTCGGCATGTCTTGGGAGACGTTTGAAACTATTTAATGACAAATACTTTCACGAAAGTGTTCGTCATATGAAGGAAGTGGAGTTTATTAGGATCGGAGCGAGAACAACATGCGGTGTCTCATTATGAGGCAAAGTTTATGAGTTGTCGGTATGCACCTCATTTGGTGGAAAATGAGGAACAAATGACGCGTATGTTTCGAGGGTCTAAAACTTAGAGATTCGACAATATCTTATCTCTCATAAATTTTCTTTATATTCGAGATGTTGTCATGAGGCTCGGTTGTTAGAGAGAGATAACGAAATACGTTCAACCGAGGGACCATAACGAGGATCATCTAGGAGATAGCGATCATCGTAATAACGATAACCGGTGAGGGAAAGAAGAATACGGACAAAGGCGGTAACCACTCGGGTGGTAATCGTGGCCATGATAATAGGAGAGGTGACTCAGTGGACATTTCAAGAGAGAAGGTTCAACAATAACCATGTGAAGACGTCGGCGCCCAAAGAAGAATCGGTTCCAAGGGAGGAGAGCGACCACCCATTATATGCTATAAATGCGGGAAAGAGGGACATATCAAGACAAAGCGCCCTATGATTCGGTATGCTATAATTGTGGAAAGGAAGGACATATAGCTCGAGAGTGTCTGAAAGCGAAACCAAGTCCAGCGGGGATGGTGACTCAAAAGGATGTCCCAGAAAAGTCAAAGTCAACGGTTCCTAGAAGAGCGTTTGTCGTGACCGGTCAAAATGCGAGGAACCCGAACGAGTTTAGAACGGGTTAGTTAATTATAAATTCTTGCAAAGTTTATACCTTACTAGATACTGGTTCTACCCATTCTTTTATCTCTCTTGCTTGCGCTCAACGTTTGAATTTGACTACGGAGAAATTAGACTTTGACCTATCTGTGGAGACTCCGTTAAGAGAAACTTTTATTACATCCGTTGTTTAGAAATCTTGCTTGATTCAGGTTGGCACTATCACATTACCTGTTAACCTTATTTCTATAGAGATATTTGTTTTTGATGTGATTTTAAGGTTAACTACTCATCATACCAAAATTGATTGCTTTCGTAAGGTTGTTAGTTTTCATATTCTTAAGCAACCTGTTATTCGAATTCAAGCAACCAAACCATTGAAGTCAAACTCTTTCATATTAAATTATAAAGCCATTTGTTTATTGAAAAACGAATGTCAAGCTTTCTTAGTCC
Organism: Panax ginseng; assembly: GCA_020205605.1. NCBI lineage: Eukaryota > Viridiplantae > Streptophyta > Magnoliopsida > Apiales > Araliaceae > Panax > Panax ginseng. The sequence continues at coordinate 108,958,618 of CM035139.1, forward strand.
ATGTTATGGATTTGAATAAAGACACGTCAGATTTGAATAATATTCCTGTTGTTATTGATTTTTCCTGACGTATTTTCGGAAGAATTTCTTGGCCTACTCCCAGAGCATGATATTGAATTTGTATCGACTTTAAATCCGATACAAAACCCATTTCTAAAATCTCATATCGAATGGCTCCTATTGAACTTCAGGAGTTAAAAACCCAACTGTAGAAGTTGATACCCGAGCCTCTATCTGGTGACTTCTTTTGTGGAATGCACCGAAGCCAGACTCTCCGTAGGGGACACCATATTCGTGCGATAGTAAACTGATAGGTTTCATTGTAACGTGCTATCCAAGATTGGGATATGAGTTACAGTTGAGAGCAACCTAAGTCAGTAATCGAAATATGTAGCTTTCTAGGCTTAGTTGGTTATTATCAGAGATTCGTTGAAGGATATTCTCGAATCGCTATTCCATTAACGTAGCTGACTCGTAGAGATACAAAATTCGAATGGAGCAAAGAATGTGTGAAGAGCTTCGAAGAACTAAAGAGGAGACTCATTTCAAAGACATGTTACGACCATGCCATCCCGAAAAGCTTAACGTGGTAGGTGACGTGTTGAGTAGAAGATCGTATGCAAGTACGAGTACGATATTGTCAAAGACTCATTTCGTATAATTTACAAATAATAGAGATGGAGATGAAAACTCTAGGTACCCACGTGATGATATACGAGTATAATCGACTTTAATCGATAAAGTTAAAGTTGTTCAAGCTACACACCGGAGCTGATGAATTTGAAGAAGAAGGTGTAAGAAGTTGTTATTTCAAAAACGAGAATCGGTGAGGTGAGGAAAGCTCAAACCTTCGATTTATTAATCCATTTGAAATTCTCGATCGAATAGGAATCGTGGCCTATAGACTCGCTTTTACCGCCAAGTATGATGGCGTGTTCATAACGTTTTTCACGTATCGATGTTACGTAAATATGTGGACGACCTGAACCACGTCATTGAGTTAGAACCGGACAAGATAGCCGAAGACTTAACGTACGAGGAGGTACCTGTCAAGATCTTGGATAGGAAAGAACATGTCCTATGTACCGAGGTTATACCACAAGTTAAAGTTTTGTGGAGAAACCATGCTATTGAGGAAATGACATGGGAGTTGGAAACGAAAATGAAAGCAAGGTATTTTCATCTTTTCGAAACACCAGGTACGTACGTCAATTTCGAGGACGAAATTTCATAAGGAGGGGAGGTTGTAAGACCCCAAAATTTTTTTTAAATAAAAAGGAATTTCCTTTATTTATTATTTTGAAATAGTAAGGGTGGATTTGATTAATGTGGTTAGTTATGGGTAAAATGCGCAAATATTTTAAATAAGCAAGTGGTGATATAATATTCATTATTGTCGGAGAATATTCGTTTGGTCGTGGAATATTAAGCATTTGTCGAGGGAATATTAAATGCGACAAACAGTATGACCATGTATGTGGGCCCCATAACGGAAAGCGATTGGAGGAAGAAAACAACAAAAATAAGTTGTTTAAAAATAACTTGGCGTAGTTGTTATCGTTTACCTTTGTTGGAATACCGGTGGTTAAAAACACGAATCTGGCGTTATTGCACAAGTAGACACTGCAGTATTGCACCAATTATTGATTCTTACGTAAGAAGGCACTACTCAATAATGGTTACTGTAATTCTTTATTCAAATATTTTATTTTATTGATTCAATAATCTTTGCATTGATATTTTATATTCTTTGTTGTTTCAATAATTGTCATTACACAAGTATTTTCATTATCGAACCAATAATTCATATTATCTCGAATAATATTATTAGATAACATTATTGGCAATGTCTAGAAAGTTACATCTAAGGAGAGGTTTGGTCACCTAATTGCGGCGCCGATGAGGAGAAATTCTTATTGGAAAGCCCCCTTTCACGAGAGCGCACGGTTGTCAATATTGTGATTACGTAATATTATTTGTGAATAATTAATTATTGATTCATATGATGAGGAAAATATTGATTTTATGTGGATATAGATGGAGAAAATTTTTATAGTGACAATTGTTGAAAATTAATATTTTATTTTATTTTTGATAAAATAATTAATTTAAATATATTATTTTAATAATATATTAACGATGATATTTTTACGATGAATGTGGGATATATGAGTATATGTGGAGGAGGAGTATTTTTATTACCAAAAATGTTTAAAACATGTTAAACATGTCGGTGGACCCCATTTATTGAGTGAAATTTGATTATAGCCTCTAAAATTGCCCGTTTGTGGATTTCGGTCAATTTACATTTGGAATTTGGAAAAACTTTCTTTACGTAAAGTTGTAGAGAATTGAATTTCCTATAAAAACTCGCGAGATTGAATTTTCTGATAAAGGGCTATTTATTATGAATTATTGAAGTTCCGAAGCTCCGAAATAATTGATTTTTGGAAGTTTAAAATAATTTAAATATGAAAAACGTTTTTTGTGGGTCTAGCATGTGATTTGAATGTGTTGAATGCAGATTTTCAGATTCATGAAGGTGCGTAGAGAATTTTAATATATATATTATTATTTTAATAAATTTTACGCTTTGGTGTTTAAGCAATTTCCTATAAATAGGTCTTAGGTTAGAATTGAAAATCACACGTAAATGAAGTTTTCTCTCTCTATATTATCGGCGTATTCTTGTGAGTATTTTGAGTATACTTTGAGTATTGCTATATCGGTGCAAGTTCAAGTCATAGCCTATATCCAGGGTGTTTCAACTAAATCTTGTCTTTTCGAGGTAAGGGATGTTATTTTCTTCTCAAATGATATTATTTCTTCAATATCATTATGCTGAAATATTGGTTGAAACTTTTTATCAAATTTGGAACTTTTTCATGTCGGGGTTACTATTCATGAGTTACTATTCAGGAGTTACTATTCATGAGTTACAATTCATGAGTTACTATTCACGAGTTACTATTCACGAGTACTATTCACGAAGTGTGAAGATGTTTTTTGTGAAATTTCTATCTTTTGGTGTCGGAGTTACTATTCACGTATACGGCACTATTCACGTATACGGCCCTATTCACGAATACGGCACTAATCATCGAAAAATGAAAATTTTTCTTTTCGTCCAAAATATCTATTGTGGATACTAGCTTTGATTGTATCCATGTTTTGATCATTCTTGAATTTTACACCACTATGATTATTTTTGAGGTATTTTTGGACGTGGATAAAATGAAGTACGAATCCTTAATCCTTAATCCTTGTCATTTTGTTTCCTTTGGATTCGTTTCTTTTAAAAAAATATATATTTTCATCATCCCTAGTCTTAAATGATGATATTATTGAATATCTTTGGCTGTAGTGCAAAGATGAATGATTTTTCGATGAATATCTTTGGCCCGTAGTGCAAAGATGAGCAGTGTTTAGATGAACATGACTAATCTGGTGAATGTCCTTGGCACGTAGTGCAAGGATGAATATTTGATCCCAGATATATATTAATTGATGTTCTGAGGATAAAATAGGCGATGAACTTTAAAATTCATACATAGAAGATAGTAGTTTGCATTCTCTACTTAACTCTTCTAATGAATTATTATTTCATTGCGAATATTGATTTAAAACTTGTTGTCTATTGTATTATATTATATTTTTCCTGTTGAAGACTAACGATAATTTGTTGTATATTATCTTAGTCATAATATTCCTTCTTGGGCTAGTCGAGCTCACCCTTTTCCTTTTTGTTCCATTTTTCTTCTCGTGAGGCGAGAATATAGCGAAAGTACAGTGGGGTATGGAATGAAAGTTCTAGGGAGAGTTGTTTAGTAGTCCTCACCATTGTTGTAAAATAATGTATCAATAATTATGATGAGGATTTATTTGTATGTGGATATTATGCAGATCGCAATATACGTATTTAAACTCATGATTTATTATTGTAATAATAAAGTTGTAGTTTTTACATCGCAGTGTATTGACAACTCGAGAATGGGTGATGTAGACCTATTTTGGGGTGTCACGGTTGGTATCGAGCTTAGGGATATGATCTCTGGCGGAGATCGGGGAATAGAACTAGGAGGGAGAGGCAGGTAAATCCTTCTCTAGTGTGTCCTACCTAAGCTTATTTGTTAGTTGGTTAGTATATAGGGATATTATGTGATATATTGATTTCCTTAATTAACCCTTGTTTTATGACGAGATTTGAGAATGTCGATTTGAGAATATTAACAATGGAATGAATGAGACCAGTGGAGATGCTGTACTTACCAACGAGGAGAACGTGCAACAGGCTGGCAATGTACCTCCTGTAAACAACACCACCGGAAAGCGGCGATCGGTAATGGGACGGGATGTTTAGGGAGAGTTGTTTAGTAGTCCTCACCATTGTTGTAAAATAATGTATAAATAATTATGATGAGGATTTATTTGTATATGGATATTGTCTAGATCGCAATATCTGTATTTAAACTCACACTTTTACTATTGTAATAATAAAGTTGTAGTTGTTTTACATGCAGTGTATTGACAACTCGAGAATGGGTGATGTAGACCTATTTTGGGGGTGTCACATATACCCATTTAATTTAATTAATCTTTTATAATATTGTTTAATAACGTCACGTCCAATTAGATAATAAATCAAACATCTAGTTTAATTTAATTCAAATAACATATAATAATTTCTCATTAATTCACATAGTCACATAATTAAATTTCTCATTTATTAATTATATCAATTTATTAAATCTCTAATTAATTATTAAATTAATTAAAATAGTATTAGGCTTATTAAATATTTCTTTTAATTCAATAAGCTCACACAAATATATACTTCAAATAATAAAAATTCTCCACATTAATTTAATAAATATAACACATATAATTAAATTAATCTACCACAACTTCATCAATTAATTATTTAATCTAATAATTAATTCATCGAAAAATATTTATTCAATCTAATAAATATTAAAATTAAATTACAAAATCTCGGCTGTCACATCTTTCCCCCCTTAAAAGGATTCTGTCCTCAGAATCACAACTCAAATAATTCGTCCCGTTACATTATTCCCCCCTTGCAAAGATTCTGTCCCCAGAATCGCTTATAATAATCTAAGTAAATAAATGAGGATATTTCTTCATCATATTCTCTTCAAGTTCTAGCTTCTTCAGCGTTGTGGTTCCTCCAAATTACCTTAACAGAAGGTATTACTTTATTTCTTAGAACTTGCTCTTTTCGATCGACAATCTGAACAGGAATTTCTTCGTAAGATAAGTCTTTGTCAAAATGTAGGGGTTCATATTCAATCACGTGTTTGTAATCGGGTTTTTAGGGTCGTAAAACTGAAACATGGAAAACGTTGTGGACATTCTCTAGAGGTGGAGGTAAGGCTACCTCATACGTAACTTCTCCGACCCTTCGCAGAACTTCAAAGGGTCCAATGAATCTTGAGCTTAATTTCCCTTTCTTTCCGAACCTGATCTTTTCCTTCCAGGGAGAGACCATTAAGAACACATAACTACCCAATTCAAACTCAACATTCTTACGGTGTGGATCGGCGTATTTCTTCTATTTATCTTGAGCTGCTATCAATCTTGTTCGGATCACTTTGACTATTTCTGCTGTTTCTTGTACCAATCTGGGCCTAGTAATTGTCTTTCACCAACTTCATCCGAGTATAGCGGAGTTCTGCACTTTCTGCCGTATAACGCTTCATAAGGCGGCATGCCAATACTAGTGTGGTAACTGTTGTTGTAGCCGAACTCTACGAGTGGTAGATGATCATCCTAATTTCTCTTAAAGTCCATTATACATGCTCTTAACATGTCTTCTAATGTCTGAATTATTCTTTCACTCTGTCCATCTGTCTGAGGGTGATATGCCGTGCTCATTCGTAACTGTGTACCAATGCATTCTTATAGACGTTTCCAGAAGTTTGACGTAAAGTGCGGATCTCTATCTGAAATAATTGACACCGGAACTCCGTGCCTTAAAAATAATCTCTTTCACATATAACCTTGCCAACTGTTCTAAGTTGAATCTGATTTTGATCGGAAGGAAGTGTGCGGATTTCGTCAATCGGTCAACAATAACCCATACTGCATCATAGCCTTTCTGAGTTATTGGTAGGCCAACCACGAAATCCATCATAATATGTTCCCATTTCCATTCTGGAATCTCTAAAGGTTGTAGTAACCCACTCGGCCTCTGATGTTCTGCTTTCACTTTCTGACATGTCAGGCATTAGGCAACACATTCTGCAACCTCTCGTTTCAAATTTGGCCACCAGAAATGTTGTCGAAGATCTTGGTACATCTTGTTACTACTAGGGTGAATCGAATATCGAGAGTTATGAGCCTCGCTCAAAATTTCTTCCTTAATATGTGGTACTAGCGGTACCCAAATTCTACTTTTAAATCTCAGTATTCCTTCCTTATCCATCTTGAATCTTGATTCGGTTCCTTCAGATATCTTCTTTTTCACCGTTTTACATTCGTCATCCTGAAGTTGAGCCTCCTTAACCTTGTCTAGTAGAGTTGTACCAGATTTCATCTGAAACAGCTTCTCATCAATCTCTATTGGATACTTCACTTCCAATTCCAACTTTTCCATTGCTGAAATTAACTCCTCCTGATCGGTCAAGATCATCAGTTTCTCCCAACCATTTCTACTTAAGGCATCGGCAACCACATTTGCCTTACCCGGATGGTATAGAATCTCACAATCGTAGTCCTTAATTAACTCCAACCACCTTCTTTGGTGCATGTTCAAGTCTTTCTGTGTAAAAATATATTTCAGACTCTTGTGGTCTGTATATATTTCACACTTCTCCCCATAGAGATACTCCCCTGTTTGAACTCCAGAAACTGAACTTCCATTTGGTTTTGCGAACTGGTCAGAAAATACATCTCGAAAAACATCTCCTTGAATCTCTCCCAGGTTATTACACCTTATCCTCCCCGTACTTTGTTTACCTGCCACCAATAACTGGCTTCAGACTTCAGCATGAATGTTGCGTATGCGGTTTTCTGGTCTTCTCTTACTCTAGCGACATCAAACACCTTCTCCATCTCCATAACCCAGGTTTAAGCCTCGATTGGGTTTATGGAACCCTTAAACTCTGGCAATCCCACCGCCTTGAAATCTTTAAACGATGTGTTTGGTGGAGATTCTGGTTGATTCTTAATTGCTCAGGATAATAAGTTCACCAACTGCTGAACAGGGTTAGCATTGGCGTCGTTGTTGTTATTCATCGGTTCTCCTTGAGCTTGTTGACGGTTTTGTCTTCTTCTAGGCGGCATATTTCTGTTAAGAATATACGCTTATTAGGTCTTTATTCAATCCCTTAAACATTTTAAGGCTTAACCAAAACATTTAATCATAATTCACTTAACACATTATTTCAAATAAACTGACATTTTATTCAATTCAAAAGTTTTAACATCATACGATAGCATCACTACTATTTACATCAACTATCCCGAGATAAAGAATCTACATGATTTAAAACATTAAAATATTCCTTTGTTTATAAACACATCGAAAATTAAATCTTTAACTACCAGATAGGTTTAACATAAATAAACTAATCCTATCACTGCCTATTAAGGCGCTGAATAGCCTTGCCACATTCTTCTTCTATGATGTGGGACATCGTCCTGCGATCTAGCATATATGATGGTAGACCTTCAAACTGGATTGGGTATCTCATAACTCGATCCTAGGCCTCATCCATTGCATTTTGAAGTGTAGAGTACGTCTCCCCAAGCTTAGCCTTCTTCGCACGACAATCCTCTTCTGCAAGATCAGCACGACGTGACTCTCTTACCCAGCTCTCCTCTGCTATGGCTAGTCTTTTTGAGCTCTCTTTCAGATCTTTCTTCAAATTTTCTATTTCTTCGGACTTCTTCTCAGTTTGACCTTTCTCGTGAACCAAATCCCACTCCACGTTTCCTAAACGTGTGTGAAGAGTCAGAATTTACCCATCCTTCTGCTCGATGGTACTCTGCTGAATAACATCCCTCTCCTTCAGCTCCTGAACAGTGTCTTGCAACTCTATGTTATGATCATAAAGTGCATCATACATCTCAGCATCGATGGAGTTTGGTGGGAATTCCTCTTCCTCCTCTGGATCAGTCTCAGGTTCATGCTCCCGACCAACAACAGTGATCAACAGAGATGGCTCTCTCTGTAACGCCCCGAAATCCGATCATAAAGCACATCATACATCTCAGTATCGATGGAGTTCGGTGGGAACTCCTCTTCCTCCTCTTCTTCATCAGAATCCTCCTCTGGATCAGTCTCAGGCTCATGCTCCCGACCAACAACAGTGATCAACGGAGATGGCTCTCTCTGTACCAACTGTTCCCTGACGACATGAATGTCTCGGGGCTCCTCCTCTGTAGGTACTCGGGGTTCCTCCTCCCCAGCTCGACTAGCTCCTCTAACATCCGACATCCTGACAACAAAATTTTAAGTTTTAGTTACTAATACGTGCTAGCGAACACATAATTTAACACATATGCACATAAAGTCTTTTATTATCTGCAATGAATTAAGAAATTCATTTCTTATAACTCGATAAGAGTTACCACCACTATGTTCTCAATCTCCTACAAGGCTACTACCTATGGTTGTTCCCCCACCTAAGGTTCATAACCTATAGCTTTGATACCAACCTGTGACACCCCAAAATCCGGGTACTTCCGTTGCCACAGGATTTGGTGTTCACTGTACAAATATCATCTATCTATCTACCCATAAATAAATGCAAACCATGCAATAAATAGAAATAAATAAATAAATCTCCCCTTATGGGGTTACATCATCTGCATAAAAATACAATCCCAGGTTACTCTAACCTTAAACATCTGTGCAGAATCATAAACAAATAACAAGTCTTAAACAACATCAAGTCTAAACATCATTACACTATAACAACAAGTCTTCTTCATTTGTTAACCTTGCCCTTGCCTTTACTATTGGAAGGCTCGTCAGATCTTTCATTCTTAACTACAATGTTATTATTATGCAAGAGTGAACACGATTGCCCACAAGTGTAACAATATAACAAATGAATAATAACATGCGAATAAATCAAGGTTTCTGAAAATAGGAAAACTCAGCCTTTGAATCATGAATTAATAACAAGAAACAAAAGAACTTCTGAGGGTCATAAGACCTTGAACTATGTCCTAGGTTGTCAAGTGTTTATACTTAAAACCTTAACAGTCATAAGACTATGGACTCTTTTCAAGAGATATACAATAGACTATGTGTAAGACCCCGAATTTTATGAAATAAAAGTATTCAATTTTTCTATAGTTACTATTCATGAGTTACTATTTACAAGTTACTATTCACGAGTTACTATTCACGAGTACTATTCATGAAGCATGATAAATTTTTTTCAGAAGGCATTACTCAATAATTGTTAAAGAATTAATGCTTCAAAGATTTTATTGATTCAATAATTGTTGCGTTGATATTTTATATTCTTCGTTATTTTAATAATTGTCACTACACAATATTTTCCATTATCAGAGCAATAATTCATATTATCTGAATAATATTATTAGATAACATTATTGGCAATGTCTAGAAAGTTCTGTCTAAGGAGAGGTTTGGTCACCTAATTGCGCGCCAGTAAGGAGAAATTCTTATTGGAAAGCCCCTCTTTCTGAGGAGAACTACGGTTGCCAAGATCTTGTGATCTCCGTAATATTATTTATGAATAATTAATTATTGATTTATATGATGAGGAAAATATTGATTTTATGTGGATATAGATGGAGAAAATTTTAATGTGACAATTGTTGAAAATTAATATTTTATCTTTTTTGATAAAATAATTCATTTAAATATATTATTTTAATAATATATTAACGATGATATTTTTATAATGAATGTGGGATATATGAGTATATGAGGAGGAAGAATATTTTTGTGGCATTAAATGTTTAACACATATTTTGTGTGTAGGTGGACACAATTATTGACCGAAATTTGATTATAGCCTGTAAAATCGCCCGTTTGTGGATTTCGGTCAATTTCTGTTTGGAATTTGGAAAAACTTTCTTCTGTAAAGTTGTAGAGAATTCAAATTCCTATAGAAAGTCGTGAGATTCGAATTTTCTGATAAAAGGGCTATTTATTATGAATTATTGAAGTTCCAAAGTTCCGAAATAATTGATTTTTGGAAGTTTAAAATATTTTTAATTACAAAAACGTTTTTTACATTGTTGGGACTCATTTAACATGTGATATAAATGTGTTGAGAGCTAAAATTCAGATTTCAAATGATGCGTATAATATTTGTATAAATAATATTAATTTATTAAATTTTCTACTTTGGTGTTCTAAGCAATTTCCTATAAATAGGGTGCTTAGGTTAGAATTGAAAATCACACCAAAAACTGAAGTTTTCTCTCTCTATATTATCGAGCGTATTCTTGTGAGTATTTTGAGTATACTTTGAGTATTGCTATACGGTGCAAGTTCAAATCATAGCCTATATCCGGTGTTTCAGCTAGAAGTATAAATCTTTTGAGGTAAGAGATTTTAAGGGTTGTTATGTTTTTCATGTTTCGTAACTTTTCAGACCTTCAAAAATTCTGGAAAAATTTGAAATGATAGTTTGATGATTTTTGTTGATTGTGTCCAAAAATGGCGATTTTTGGATGTATAGATTAAGAATTATGGATTTTATGAGAAAATACTATTTTAAAAGTAAATGCTTATAACTCCTTGTGGTTAACTCCAAAATTGATGAAATTTTTATTGGAAGTATAACTATATAATATCAGTATACCCTGTGAATTTCGGAATTTTTGGATAAAAGTACAATTTATGATAAATGTATGAATATTCGTTGGTTTTGGCCATGTGAAAAATAGTAAATGAATTTTAAAAATTATGAGAAAAATATATGTTCAATATGGAACTATATTATGCGAAATCCCAGAAAAGAAATATTTTTGGAACGGATTTTATATTTTTCATGAAAATGTTCTAGTTATGAGTAAATGAATTAAATATGTTTTGTGAAGTAAGAAAATTTGAAAATATGATTTTATGGCTTGAGAATCGTATATGAGGTATATGCAGATTTTTTGATGAGGGTTTTGGTTATTGGTGATGAGATCTTATGAGTTTGACATTTTTAGATGATTAAATGCATTAATTATTAAAGTATAAATAATTGGAATAAATTGTTTATAAGCCTAAGAAATGATTAAAATATTGTGGTAATAATAATAATATTAAATTATGAGATTATTAAGTGAATTATAATATTTTAATTAAGGTGTTATGAGATCATTGATTTATGAATCTTACTCTTGAGATTAAATCTATATGTTGATTATATTGTTTTTATATAACATTCTTATAACCCTAATGATGATATTTCTCTTTGACTTGAGTGTAAAGATGGGTAGATTGTTGGTATGATCATGACTATAGGTTCTCTTTAGCCAGTAGTGCAAAGTTGAATTGTTGACCGGTATGATCATGACCATTGAATTTATAATTGAATATCTTTAGCTTAAGTGGAAAGGTGAATTGATCAACATATATGGTTATAGTTATGGTTTATATAAATTCTGAAATGATTATGGATTTCTTTGAGATATGAATATCTTTGGCCTGTAGTGCAAAGATCAATTATTGATGAATATCTTTGGTCTGTAGTGCAAAGATCAATTATTGTTGAATATCTTTGGCCCGTAGTACAAAGATGACCTGTTGTTGAATATCTTTGGCCTGTAGTGCAAGGATGAAATGATTATGTATTTCTTTGAGATATGAATATCTTTGGCCTGTAGTGCAAAGATGACTTGTTGTTGAATCTCTTTGGCATGTAGTGCAAGGATGAACTGTTGATGAATATCTTTGGCCCGTGGTGCAAAGATGAATTTATTAGTATGATTATGAACATGAACTGTAATTTGGTATAACCATGATCTTTGATGTTTCAGGTGATGAAAATTATCTTCGTTCTGGATGAGAAGAGAAATTTAGAATCATAATTATGATTATGAGTTATTCATATGATTGTGGAAAGGAATTGTTGATTGATGTTACAGGGATAAAATATTGTTGGTGGACTTTTAACATGAAGAAGATAATGGACTTTATGGTCTATTTGACTCTTCTAATGGATTGCTCGTTCCGCTGCAACTATGGTTGAAAAGTTTTATCATCTACCATATGTTCTAAATCTATGATTTATTACTGTTGAAGGCTATTGATAATTTATTTATCTTTAGTCATGATATTTCTTTTATCGAAGCTAGTTGTGCTCACCCTTTTGCTTCACAATTCCTTTCGTAATAAAAGTGTGTATTTGGGTCGAGCTGGGGAAATAACAAGGGAATAGAAATAAGTGGTTTATAGATGTTGAGGGTGAGGTGAATTTAACTTGGAAGGGTGTTTTGCCACTATCATACAAGATGTCTAATGACATACAACCTCGTGTCATCATAAGACAGGGTTGTGCTCATCCACTTGTTGAGTATATCTACCAGCACTATCTATATGATCTTGGAGTCTATTTGAAATATAACCCTCAATTAGAGACAGTGGAGATAATGATATGTCAAGAGAAGACTCATCATTGGGAAGAATATGATAGTAATCTTCTCGTTTTTCTTTGGGGTCTATTGGGTCAACCAAGGATAATTTTTTGGCCATATGATATCTACCATAACCTAGACGCATGGCCTCCCATGTACGAAGGTTTCCTTGAGCACTTCCCAAAGATTTTAATTTCTAAAACAGTTTTCGACTATACCTTTATGTAAGGTTTCATTATGAGGTGCTATCCACGGTTGGGACATGAGTCACAGTTGATATATATTTGTATCCAAACTCACAGCATATGTGTTGTTGTATTTTGCACGACAATTGTTGTAATAAAGTTGTAGTTATTTTCTGTACCATGTATTTGGCGACTTAGAATGGGTTGGATGGAATGGACCTATTTTGGGGTCGTTACACTATGGACTAGTCGAATCATTAAGGGTTCATCACTCTAATAAGGTTCAATAGTAACTGATAATTTAAATCGAATAACAATCTCAAGAGATATACAATAGAGTAATTATTGTATAACAGAATCATACTTTGAAAGATTAATATACTTTTAATATAACACAATGGACTTGATCAATATTAACAAAAATTTGCTCGATGTAAAGAGATAACTTATAAACTCATATAATGATAACGAGTAGAGTTAGGAAACTTGCCTCGTGCGTAGATTACACGTTAATTATACTCGTTCCTTGATTTAAATCCTATATATCATTTACGTTCACAATACCAGTCAATTATAACGTACTAGTCATCACAAGTTCATTCTTTTTGTCTAACTCGAATTATGACTATACTTAGTCAAACTACTACACTCATTGTCACATAATTTACACTTCATGAACAATAAGCTAACTTTGCGTTTAATCATTCAATTTACACATAAATGTGTTATTGACATCTTAAGAATTTATTTTAACATCTCATTATACGTCTAACATGTTTTTATGTTCATTAGATTAAGGTACTATCATATTGCTAGACTTGAGCATTTAAAAAAAATTCATTTCTGGACAATCTGCTAAGTGGCGCTGTGGCGCCACTGTTATACTTGTTCTTGGCACTGCGGCTTAAGGCTCTGGCGCTGTGGCGCGGGTCTTAGCCATGGAGTTGGCGCCGCGACGCGAGACTCCAGTTTTAGTTCTGCAATTCGCAAAAATTGTAGAACATGGCCAAAAACCTCCAATTAACTTATTTTTACACGAATTTAGACATACCCAAACATTGTAATACACAAATAACTATTACTCAACCCTTCTAACATGATTTTAACAAGTTAAAACTCATAATTTACGAAATTAACACATGAAATTTCACTGTTCTTGATGTTTTTGAAGGTTTTGATCATAAAACATAAAATGAACACTACAAATTCGTTATAACACCAGATCCATCCATTCAAGGTTTGTTTTCTTCATTTTAATATGCATAATTATATACAAGTGTGAATGTTACGAAACAATGTATGTTTGACATATTAAATTTACGTATAAGGGCCATATGGCCATATTCTATACTATGTAACCATATACTGTATAATTTTTATGAAACTGATGATATGGAAATCTATAATACATAGTAAAACATGCTATGCTAACATATTATCACATATATCCACATAAACAATACAATTTCCAATTACAGAGACTTTACAGAAGACTTGAGAGCCATATTCCTGAAAACTTTAAATGACGTAAATAAACTGGGTTGAAGAAATTACCCAAAGCGTAGAGTGTAGATTAGTAGGAGATGAATTCCTTCTCAACTCTTCTTCAATCACACACTCACAATCCCCTCAACAATTATCAATTCTCTCTGACTAGTTTTATCAGACTTAAGAAAATGAAATAGAGAATACACATATAATTTATAAAATGACGCAGTTGTGATCAGTTAACCAATCGTGGGTTAACGACCCTCAACCTCCACTAAGGCCTTGTTCGGCTAGCCTTAAAAGGCTTATACCCATTTAATTTAATTAATCTTTTATAATATTGTTTAATAATGTCACGTCCAATTAGATAATAAATCAAACATCTAGTTTAATTTAATTCAAATAATATATAATAATTTCTCATTAATTCAAATAGTCACATAATTAAATTTCTCATTTATTAATTATGTAAAATTATTAAATCTCTAATTAATTATTAAATTAATTAAAATACTATTAGGCTTATTAAATATTTCTTTTAATTCAATAAGCTCACACAAATACATACTTCAAATAATAAAATTCTCCACATTAATTTAATAAATATAACACATATAATTAAATTAATCTACTACAACTTCATCAATTAATTATTTAATCTAATAATTAATTCATCAAAAATATTTATTCAATCCAATAAATATTAAAATTAAATTACAAAATCTCTCGGTTGTCACATATGAATTTAATAGGAATCACTTCCTTATTCGCAATCTCTATACTTAAGAGAAATTCTAATTCTTCACGAGGTAAATCTAAGTTCGAGCAAATTCATAGGATATAAATGAACAACTAGCTTTTAGAATCAAATAGTACATAAGCATTAATACCATTAATCGAGAATGATACCGACACCACATCCTTAGGTATGATGTCACGTCCGCATTGCGGTCATATTGAAAGTCCTCATGATGGGTCGACTTTGATTTATTTGGTCCAGAGATAGTCAATGCACCACCGCCGTTGTTGTTTCCTTTTCTGCCACTTGCACTTCCCGCTAGCTTCTTAGGGCAATCACGAGCCATGTGATCCTTCGAACCGCAGGTAAAGCATGCTCCTTTCTTCGGACTAAAACAGTTCGATGCAATGTGTCCCTCCTGACCACAGTTGAAACACACTCGCTTTCCCTTCAAACATACCCCAGTATGGTTCTTTCCGCACGTTGCGCAAGTCTCAAACTTTTTCTTCTGCTGATTCCCCTGTTGTCCTCCCGTAGCCGAATTGTCGCTCCATTTCCTCTTCTGATTGTTATTTCCAACATTATTACCACCAGCCTTATTCTCATTTTCATTCTTCTTCTTCTTCTTCTTCTTCTTCTTCTTCTTCTTCTGTTCTTGATTGTACTTGGTCAAAGCATCGCTTCCACCTTCCGCGATAATTGTCTTATCCAGTACAGCCACAAACGTATTCAGCTGGAACATTGAGACCTTGCTGTAAAGCCAGGGCTTCAATCCTTGTTCGAACCTTCTTGCTTTGCGTTCATCAATATTGACTTGATATGTGGCAAACCTTTCCAACTCATTAAACTTCGCAGCATATTCCGGCACCGTCATCGTTCCTTGCTTCAACTCCAGAAATTGCAGTTCCAGCTGATTTCGAGAACTCACTGGAAAGTACATTTCGAAAAACATATCCTTAAATCTATCCCATGCTATCACTCCTTCTCCCCCACGAACCTTATTTGCTTTCCACCAGTAGCTAGCTTCAGACTTTAGCATGAATGTTGCGAACACAATCTTCTGATCTTCGTTAACTCTAGCAACGTCGAACACCTTCTCCATTTCCATGATCTAGGTTTTGGCTTCCACTGGATTCATAGAACCTTGAAATTCTGGCGGTCCAACCGCTTTGAATTCCTTGAAAGTCGTGACTTAATCTTGCGGTTGATTCGCAAGTGCACCCGTCAAAAGAGCTACCAACTGCTGAACCGGATTAACGTTGGTCTCGTTGTTATTATTAGTAGACCCCTCGGGAGGTGCTTATTGAGGTGGTTATCTTCTTCTAGGAGGCATCTTCTGTTAAAATATACGCTTATTAGTTCATTACTCAACTTCTTGGGTATTTAAATTTTAACTTAAACACTCCAAGATTAAAGCTATAACACATAACATTTCAAATAAACTCTAATATTTTATTTATTCATAAAGTTTTAGAACATACTTAAAATAGCATAACCGCTTTAAACATTCACTTTCCTGAACTAGACAAGTTTCAGGATTACATACTCATACTATCCCTTTATTTATCTCAAAATAAGGGATTCACATTTATTTATTCACATAATTAACCAAACATTATTATTATTATTATTATTATTATTATTATTATTCTATATAGGCATATTAAGACGTCATAAGGCTTCTCGACGTTCTTCCTCCATGATACGGTACATCGTTCTATGATCCATCATGAACCAAGATGAATTCTCAAATTGAGTTGGGTAATAATAAACTCGATCCTAGGCCCTATCAATCGCAGAATTAAAAGCGTAATCCATCTCCTTCATTTTGTCTTTCTTCACTTGGACCTTAGCTTCAACACGGTCTGCACGTTGAGTCGCCTTCATCCAAGCATCCTCTGCTCTTGCACGCTTAACTGATTCCTCCTTGAAATCATCTTTCAATTTCTCCATGTCAGCCTTTATCTTTTCGTTTACTGCCAACAGGTCTTCATGCTAACCCTTGGTATGAACCAAGTGCCACTCTGTGTTTCCAAGTTTTGAGTCGGGTTCCTGAATTACCGCATACTTCTGCTCCATCGAAGCGTGATGCATCTCAACTATCTCCTTCAGCTCCTCAAATTCGTTCTGTAACTCTATGTTACGGTTGTACAGAGCATCATACATCTCAGCTGATATGGAGTTTGGTGGAAACTCTTCAGGATCCTCTTCCTCACCCTCCTCCTCTATCTCCTCAGGACTATTCTCCTCGGGATCGGTCATAGGCACATCCTCCTGGATCAACTGCTCCCACACCACGTGAATATCCCGGGGTTCATCATCTCTAGGTACTTGAGGTATCACCTCTCTAGCTGGACTGGATCCTCCTTCGTTAGACATCCCGACAACAAAATATTTTAAGTTTTACTTAATGTTTTCGATACTCGTGAGCACATAAGTTATTAACATATAGCACATAATGTCTTTTATTATTTAACTTCAATGGATACCTTAATCCATTCCTTAAAACTCGATAAGAGTTAAACACCTCTATGTTTTCTATTTCCTTACAGGTTACTTCCTAAGGTTTCCCCACCTAAGGTTCATAACCTAAGGCTTTGATTCCAACCTGTGACACCCCCAAATCCATGTACTCCATTTTCACAGGATTTGGTGCTCACTTATCAAAACTACTACATCTAACTACCCATCACAAAGGATAAAGTCATAACTTAAATAACTTAAACAATCATCTTTCCCATTAGAGGGTTACATCAAAATCTCAAAATAAATGCCAGGTAATCTAACCTTAAAATTACTACATAAGTTTGCGGAATACATCACATATTAAAACAAGTCTTTAACATAATTCATTAAAATAAAATTCTCATGAGTCTTCAACATTTGGACATCTTGCTCTTTCCTTTGCTAGTAGACGACTCATCGACTTTCTCAACTTTAGTTGCAGTGTTAAATGCAAGAGTGAGCAAACAATTGCTCACTGATATAGGAAGTAGTAATATTAACAACATGAGAATGAACAACGAATGCTGAACAATAATGAACTTGTTCTGTGAATTAAAAATAGAAAACAAGTTCGAAATCAATGTCTGAGGGTCTTAAGACCACGAACTATGTCTTTGGTATTTAGGTATTATTACCTTAACCTTATGATCATTAAAGCCATGAGACCCTTCTTAGCGTGCATTTAGGGGATCAGACCCTTTGTACCATATATTGTGCACAAACATCTAAACGTTACACGCATAAAAAAATCCCCTATATTAGGGTTGTTCGTCTCAGTTCGAATTTAGAATATTCCGCACTAAAGAAAGTTTAGTTTGGAACTAGCTTATCAGTGTCTCTAGAATTTTAGAACACTATTCAACTTCCATCAATAAAGGTTAAATACGAGAATGTATAACTGAACAAGGCTATTAAAGTCAAAGATCAGATACCAACAATATATATAATTGAATAACATGATATACATGCAAAGTGCTATATTCAAAGGAGTTTAGAACAATCTTCTATGAACCAATGTATTAGAACAATATATGCTTCGAATGATAATAAGGAAAATAAAGTTCGCTCGATGTAACGAATTAGGTTACAAGAGTTTGCATAAACATACTCAAGATAAACTAGGCTTGCTCATCCTTACAAGAATTTTAGGAACTTTTACAATAACGATTTAGGAATGGGAACATGCATTCAATATGAAAAGAATGAAATTAGAAAACTTGCTCAATGTAAAGAGTTAAGGTTTAGGAACTTGCCTTATTTGTAAGCTACACAAGTGTAAAATAATCTCCAATTACCCTATACATATCATTACAATTGCAACAACGATTAGTTGTATGAATATTAACACTATGGGTATTAAACCATCATTTAGGTCATAACCCTAACCTAGCACCTAACCATTTAGGTTAACATACTTAATGAATCTGAAATTGCATTACGAGCCAACATAGCTTACTCGTTCATTTCTGACGTTTGAAAACATCACTTTTAGTTTCATTGTATAACTCAATTAATAATCACCTAAAACTCTTATACACTTTGTATTACAACACCTTATAATCTGTTATTGTAGTCTACTTTATGTTTTAATATCCTTAACATGCATGCTAAACTAACCCAAGTCCGTTACGCGTGACTTGCAATTAAGCTGAACTTCCTTTGTTTGTGACAGTAAACTTCATGTGATCGTGCGAAGAATGAACTGGGTAACCATGCCGGCAGACGCAGCTGTGCTTTGCGCCCACATGTCAGACGTCCACGCGAGAACCACGCGTCCGCGCTACGTCTCAGCTCCAGTTTTTGCAGAAGCTCGAAATAGACTCTGCTTTGTCCAAAAAAATCCCAATTCTACCGAATTACACCAAATTACAACATCTACACTTTGTCATATTATAGTTACACATGTTAAACACCATTCTATATACAAAAAACATTATATAAACATCATTTTGAAGAATCAAAACTATGTTTTCCCCAAATTTCCTTATTTTATACTTTTAACGAATTTGATCGTCACAAACTTGTTTCTCAATCATTTGACATGATTTAAACTACGCCACTTTCATTTCTTAATATATTACCACAATCCACAAACAAATTACAGATTACATCACACATTGGACAAGATATTTGGTACTTTCTAAGGCCATATTATAAGAATACTAACACTGTGATTTCATTTTCTTCCTCAACCCAATTTCTCATGAATTTGATAACAAATAACAAGTTTACATGATAATTAACAGAGTTTTGCAAATCTATATGAACATATATACATCACAATTCATATGATATCCAAATCATACCAAGAAGATATATACATATACAACTAAAACTAAAGAATAACAATAGGAATAGTTTATACCTTGATTAGTGAATGCTAGAAAAAGGATAGTGTTAGGCTTAGAGATTCCCTTCTTCCTCTTGCCAATCTCAAAACTTAGTGTTTTTCTTTCCAAACCCTCTCTGTTCTATACTAATAACTAGCCTTAGAGAGAGAAAAAATATGCGTAGACATAACATAGCCACTCCCCCACGTAGTCTTTCAGTTAGAAAAATAAAAAGACGCGTCAGTTGGAATAATGCCAAAGGCCACAAGGCCCTGTTTGGCTAACCAAAACTCCCCCAAATCAAATTATTATTATATTATTTATATTATATAGTTTTCAATTATCACACTTGCAGCCCATTAAATAACTTATAATTTATAATTTTAATTATTATATTCTTATTACAATTATGCTTATAGTAAATAATTAAATAATTATATATCTAATTTAATTAATAAATTAGAAACATCACCCTATTTAATTTATTCATTTAATATTAAACAATTCACTTAATTTAATTATTTTCTTAAATATTAAGCAATTGATTTAATTTAATCATTTCCTTAAATTAAATCCTTCCGATAAATTATCATTACTCAATTTAATTTACACTAATCATTTTAATTACTAAATTGATTCACCATAATTCATCAATTATTTATTTTCCTCAATAAATAAATTATTTAAAGTATTTATTTAACTCAATAAATATTTAAATTAAATTATAAATTTCTCAATCGTTACATTATGCAGATGATACTGTGACAATAATTGAATCAATAATATGAGAGATATGATGCAGCAATTACTATAGCAATAATTAAGTATAACTGAGTGACTTCTCACGTAAGCATCAATAATCAATACCGTGTGCAACTATGCAACCATGCGTATTACTGTACTTTTATTACCAAGTAGTTCAACAGTTTTAACGGTAACACTTTTGCCATTATTTTTATAAAAAGATAATTCTGTCGTTTTCTTACTACGACAATACTTTTGTTGTGGGGTCCACCAATGATTGTGTCGTTCTACGGATATTCCCCGACAAAAAGAATATTCTCCGACCAAACAAATATTTTATAACAACTTGCATACTTTGAAAAATTTTCACATATCACCCTTAACTTTAACGTTTTATCAATTTAACCATTTACTAAATAGAATAATTATAAGAAAATTGAATACTTTCATTTCATAAAATTCGGGGTCTCACAAGCATGGATGTGCTCTTATAGTATTTTAATTTATTGGCATGTCAATAGATGAACTAACTATAGACTAAGGTATTCCCCTCTGCCATTGTATTTCTTGCATTCCTTTTATACAAACCAAATTTAGCAAAAAAAAATGGTCCAAGATGGTTATTATAGTAGTCTTCACTATTTTGTAAAATAGTGTGACAATAATTGTAATGAGGACTTTTTGAGTTTTGATATTGTCTACAAGAAAATATTTGTATTGAAACTCACAACTTATGTTTTGTCGTATTTTACACGACAATTAATAGTTATATAAATGTAGTTTATATTTGTAATGGGTTGTATGGACCTATTTTGGGGGGCGTCATATATTAAATCTCACATCTCATAATAAGATTTTTTTAAAATTCTTATTTAATAATTTCTAAAAATTTGGTTTGTCACATCCGTTCCCCCTTATAAGGATTCCATCCTCGGAATCACCAAAACCTCTCTTACTCGGTTTTCATCTATTATCTTTCAACATTTTATCGTCGAACATCTTCAACACATTACCATAACATAGGTTTTCTATTTCTTATTCCCTTTATCTTCCTCAACAAACTGTTTTAAATTTTAATTTATGACCCTTATTTAAACCCAATACTATTTCGAGTATTACATATTCTTTAATCCATTCATTATCTTTTTTAAGTATCATTGCTAAATACTCAATTCATAAACACTTGGGATATTACATTCACCCATTCTTCTAAGAATTTTGTCGAATTTTAATTTACTAATCTTCTTTCATTTGATTTATCAAAAAAATGGATTTTCATTAATTTTATTCATTCATTGAGTTCTATAACCAAATTCTCTTTCTAAAGATCTTTTTAAAATCATCACATTCTTCACATCTTTCTCTTTTAAATGTTTTACATTATCCTTAATAGCTTCATCTCTTCTCTCATAAGAATTTCTTTCATTTCTTTGAATTATTATGTTTTGCTAAATTTTCTCATCATCACATGTCGCATTCTGCAGCTTACCTCCTTCTAAGGAATATCTTCTTTTCCACTTTCTCCTTTCAGAATAATAAGAATCTTCCACAATTGTTCAATAATTAGGAAGCAGTATGAATAACCCAGGGATTTAAAATTTTTCAAATCATGTTGAGGGGTCATAAGACCTTGAACTCTTCTCCAGCCTAAATAGTGCATCACCACTATAAACTATCTTTAACAGAATGTTTAACAATCACACAGACTAAAAACACTCTATGTAAGTACTCTAGGTGATCAACCTATCATACCCCTAAGTCATGCACAATGTATCCTTTCAAAGTTTAGAGAAAACCAAAAACCATTTTTATATCATGATATCGTATCGTCTTAATGGCATGTTGAGGATTCAGTCATGCTATATCATACCATAGTGGGATGACGATCCTATGATCACATCTAACACTAGGTTCAATTGCATTGATGGCTCCCTCGATTATTAATTCCACACTATATCAAACAATACATATGATCACAAAATTACATTTTGATCATTTCAAATCATTTTTGTCTAGCTGAAACTACTAGCATAGACACATAAAAAAATAGCGCAATTTTAAAAACCCATTGATTCAATCATCTGTTCCAACATTTTTCAAAAACAAAGAAGTACAACATCAACCCAAAGTCAATTAAAATTTGAAAATCTAGCATAACTAGAAGATTTAAAATATCCAATTTTCCTGCATCATCTTAAATCCTTACTCCAGTGCTTCATTACTTAATCATTCTACTAATCTTTAGCACCATCAATGCTTACTATACCAAAAATTCTTAGTTCTTACTTCAGAAGTTTCATATACCCAATATAGTTCATCAAACTTACCACACTTTAGAAGTTCAGTAACTTGCCATAATAATATGAGTTTAAGAACTTGTCCTAGCAATACGTAGTCCAAGAAATAATCATGGACTGTCCATACGCTTAGGGGTTCAAAAACGTACATATGATTATGAGTCATCAACTTACCAGAAGTATGAGCTTTAAGAACTCGCACCTAATCCTAATAACATCTGACTAATCTTAATAGTCTCTAACTATCAAATATACATATGAGAAAAGAATCACCTTTACGTCATATATACATTGATAGCGCGACACCAAAATTCCAATGATTATCAATGTGATAAACCAAGTGTAAGCACCTAACTCTATCTTTCTCTTAATTTTTCTTTGCTCGATACTAATTTTTCGTATCTCGTCATTTATAACTCCTCGTGAGTTTGCCTCGTACTATTTCATAGTACATTCTCTTATAGCATCAACCTTTAACTATTCATTCATTACATATCATCTATCATTTTACAACTTAACAAAATCACGTTGTGATCTTATTCTACAATCATCTTCTTTATGATTCATGTCTTATATTATGATCGTTTTAGTTTCACGATCCTCATTACTTCCTCTTTAATTATGTTATCTTATGATTATTTGACTCAATTTTAACTCTTCAAGTTCTTCTTTAAACCCATACATATTATCTTAACTTGTTTCATAAGCATTCTCTAAATATATCATCAATTAAACTCTGTTTGAGTTCATTATTATTATTAATTTAATCACCTTCATATTGTAGACATTATCTATTCATTAACGCTTAACATCTTATTACCAGAGTTAGGTAACTCCAAATTCTTGTCTTGTATATGTCTTCAAGATTCTTCCTTGAATCTACTCATATATATTTTAATCTATTATTTATAAATTTTAAAAATTTATTTCTTATCACTTAAACTCTATCTGAGTTTATTCTTTTTATCTTCAGCTTCCTTCTCTAAAGTTATAGCCTAAGGTCCTCCTACCTAAGGTTTATAACCTACAGCTCTGATACCAACTGTAACTACCCCAAAATTTATACAATTCAACTATCGACTTCGGTTGTTAATAATACGTCTAACTTCTAATTTTACATCATTATTCGATGTTAAACTTAATAAAATGTGGAATAATTTAAACTTTTTTGTCTTCTTACTTTAATTCCCTAAATCAAAACCTTTATCATTTATACATCTCTGAATCAAGTTATTTTATGATTTGCTTCATCAAAGTTATTATATAAAATCTTACATCTCAGCTCGATATCCCTTATACATTGGGTAGCTCAAACTTTACAACTAAATATGAAGTTTCACATAATAAATTATCAAGGACATTTCTCAAAACCTTTATTTTTACATACCTTTGAACCATACTTAGTTTATTACTCACTTTATCAGAGTTAATAAATAAAATTTACATCTAGGTTGAATACCTTTTATACATCAGACAAAATTTAAACTCTATAACTCAACATCTATTAAACACCATACATTATCAAGTACATCATCCGGAACATTAAACATGGTTCAAATAATAACAACTCAGCCAAAGTATATAAATCTTCATGCATTACATCTGATTCATGTCTTTTAAGTAGCACTTAGCGTTACTTTGAATCCTTAACCTGCAAAAGTGGTTATTTGCAAGGTTGAGCTCAACAGCCCAGAAAATCTAACAGTTTTCATGCATCACGTAACACATAATAACATGCTCAACATACATCTCATAATCCTTGGACTAACATAACATACATGATGCAGTTTACATAACAAGTATAAAGATTGAGTTCCTTACTCAATCATCATTCTTTATTTAGTCAATGTAGTCATAAATTGACTTTAACATTTCATACATTCAACATAGATAACACATCATACTTTTTGTAATAAAGATTTAAAACAGTTCATCATCAAGTTCACATAACAAATAGGAACTAAAAGACTTGCCTTGATCATTGTTTACCAATAACAGTTTGATAGCTTACAGCTATCTGCACTTCACGTGCCCTACACAATTATATAATCATGCACATCAACTATTAGTCACATAGCAACACATAGTAGATGTAATGTAAACTTTACTCTACATCCCATAACCCTTCCTATTAATCAATACACAATATTTAATTTGATTGTGTTAACTTTCGACTTATGTCTCACTATATTACTTCTTAGGTCATACTCAAAATTCATTCAAGTGTTTAAGTCTTGCTAGGATCCCTTATTGGTTTTATATTAACCCCAGTATATATCTTATAGCTTTTTACGTTCATTAACACTTGTCACGACATTTCGACGTTCATTCGATACACGCCCGATTCGTCTCTCGTGTGTTTGCTTAGTATCCTTATACAACTTATGTAATACATCATTTATTAATGTTAAGGGTCATTATGTTTACTAAAATTCATTTTTTATAACTTAGAACAACATCTTTTATCGTCAGAAGCACTACACTTGCATACGTGCATGCCTGACGCCCTTTGATTGCCTCCGAATACACATCAGTCCCAAAGATAGCCATTTTGACCCCTGTTTTCGACCTCAAATCGAAAAACTTAAAAAATAAAAGTTGTAGGTCTACTCGTTATCTTTTCAAATCATCCTTAGTTGCCTCAATCAGAGTTTGTTTGAAACAGTTATGATCGTTTTACTATAGAAGGTCAAGACAGTCAAACTTGACACACCATGAGCGCAATTGTGCCTTATTAAGCTTTAGAAGCAGTGCAACTGCGCCCAAGAGAGTAGCTGTACCCCAATAGACTTAGGGCACAACGTAATTGGGCCTAAAGACAAGAATTTGACAAGAAAAATCTTACCAATATTTCGACATAATGATATTGAAAGAAATAATATCATTTATAAAAAAAAATAACATCCCTTACCTCGAAAAAGACAAATTTGATCGGAATACTAGATATAGTGCTGAAGGGAACTTGCACCGTATAGCAACACTCAAAGTATCAAAATACTCACAAGAATACACTCGATAATATAGAGAGAGAAAACTTCAGTTTTTGGTGTAATTTTCAATTCTAACCTAAGCACCCTATTTATAGGAAAATGCTTAGAACACCAAAGTAGAAAATTTAATAAAATATTAATATATTTTTTTTATTCCAACACACACCTCATTTGATTCAAAACATCAGCCACCAAGTGAGACCCACCTCACCAAAATAAAAAAAAACGTTTTTCTTATTAAAAATAATTAAAAACTCCAAAAATCAATTATTTCAGAACTTCAGAACTTCAATAACTCATAATAAATAGCCCTTTTATCAGAAAAATTCAAACCTTATGTCTTTTTCATAGGAAATTCCATTATCTACAACTTTACAGAAGAAAGTTTTTCCAAATTCCAAACAAAAATTGACCAAAATTCACAAACGGGCGATTTTACAAACGATAATCGAATTCCAGTCAAGAAATGGGCCCACAGACATGTTTAACATGTTTTAAACAACTTTTGCAACAAAAATACTCTTCCTCCTCATATATTCATATATCCCACATTCATTGTAAAAATATCACCATTATTATATTATTAAAATATAATAATATATTTAAATGAATTATTTTATCAGAAAAGATAAAATATCAATTTTTCAACAATTGTCACTTTAAAATTTTCTCCATCTATATCCACATAAATGAATAATTTTCTTATCATATAAATTAATAATTAATTATTCTCAAATAATATTACAGAATCACAATATCGACAACCAGGCCGTTCCCAGGAAAGAGGGGGCTTCCCAATAAGGATTTCTCCTTACCGACGCGCAATTAGGTGACCAAACCTCTCCTTAGATAGAACTTTCTAGACATTGCCAATAATGTTATCTAATAATATTATTCAAATAATATTAATTATTGATCTGATAATGGAAAATACTGTGTAGTGACAATTATTGAAACAACAATAATATAAAATATCAACGCAACAATTATTGAATCAATAAAATATTGAACAGTAATTACTGTAACAATTATTGAGTAGTGCCTTTTTATGTAAGAATCAATAATTGGTGCAATACCGTGTGCAACTGTGTTTTAACCACCGGGTATTCCAACAGTATTAACGGTAACAACTACGTCGTTATTTATAACCAACTTATATTTATCATTTTCCTCATCCAATCGCTTTCCGTTATGGGGCCCACATAAGGGCTAGTAGCCGTCAGTATGAATATTCCTCTCGACAAGAAGAATATTCCATGCACCAAACGAATATTCTCCGATAACAATGAATATTTTATAACCACTTGCTTATTTGAAATATTTGCGCATTTTACCCATAACTAACTATATTAATCAAATCAACCCTTACTATTTCAAAATAACAAATAGAGGAAATTCAATTTTATTAATAATAAGTTGGGGTCTTACAACCTCCCCTCCTTATAAAATTTTGTCCTCGAAATTGACGTATATACCTGGTGTTTCGAAAAGGTGAAGATACCTCGCTTTCATTTCCGTTGCCAACTCCCAGGTCATTTCCTCAATAGCATGTTTCATCCACAAAACTTTGACTTGTGGTGTGACCTTTGTGCATAGGACATGCTCCTTCCTATCCAAGATCTTGACAGGTACCTCTTCATATGTTAAGTCTTCGGCTATCTCGTCCGGTTCTAACTCAATAACGTGGTTCGGGTCTTTCACATATTTACGTAGCACATATATATGAAAAATATTATGAACACGAGACATACTTGGAGGTAATGCGAATCTATAGGCCACATTTCCTACTCGGTCAAGAATCTGAAATGGACCAATAAATCGTGGATTGAGCTTTCCTCTCTTTCCAAATCTTGTAACTCCCTTCCATGGAGCAACACGCAACAATACATGATCCCCAATACTAAATTCCACGTCCTTTTGATGAAGATTCGCATAACTCTTTTGTCGATCTTGTGCCGTTTGTATACGTTGTCGAATCATTTGGATCTTTTCCATAGTCATACGTACTAACTCGGGTCCCAACAATGTTGCTTCACCCACCTCATCTCAACATATTGGAGAGCGACACTTTCATCCATACAATGCTTCGAATGGAGCCACACCTATACTTGCCTGATAACTGTTGTTGTAGGAGAATTCCACCAATGGTAAATACTTATCCCAACTCCCTTTGAAATCTAGGACACAGAGTCTTAATAGATCTTCAAGAGTTTGAATAGTCCTCTCTGATTGTCTGTTCGTTTGAGGATGGTATGCCGAACTGAATCGTAAATCCGTGCCCATAGCTTTTTGCAAGCTAACCCAAAATTATGAAGTGAATCTTGGGTCACGATCCGAAACTATGGATACTGGCATGCCATGCAATCTCATAATCTCATTTATATACATATGAGCAAGACGTTCAAGGGAATAAGTCTCCCGTATCGGCAAGAAATGAGCAGACTTGGTTAATCTATCAACAATAACCCAAATAGCATTTATGCCTTGAGAAATCGTGGGAAGACCCATAATGAAATCCATCGTAATATGTTCTCACTTCCATTTCAGAATCTCAAGTGGTTGCAGTGGACCCTTAGGCACTTGATGCTCCACCTTTACACGTTGACAAGTTAAACACCTCGAGATAAACTTTGCAATCTCTCTCTTCATATTGTTCCACCAAAATGTATGTTGAAGATCACGATACATTTTGGTACTTCCAAGATGGATTGCAAATGGTGTATTGTGCGCCTCCATCATGATCTTGTTCTTTAAATCAGAATCGTTAGGAACACAAAGTCTGGAGTTGACTCGAAGTATTCCTTCTTCATCGGTTCTTGCTTCTGGAATAGCACCCTCTTGTACTTTCTTCTTCATACACATCAGCTCCGGGTCTGTGGCTTGAACAACTTTAACTTCATCGATTAAAGTTGGTTCTATGCGTATACTTGACATCATCGCACTTGTTCCTGTATAAGATCTTCTACTCAACGCGTCAGCTACCACATTTTCTTTTCTAGGATGGTATTGAATGGTGTGGTCATAATCTTTTAACAGCTTGAGCCAACGTCGTTACCGCATGTTGAGTTCCTTTTGGGTGAAGAAATATTTGAGTCTTTTATGGTCTGAATATATCTCCACTTTCTCCCATATAGATAGTGCCTCCAGATCTTTAGCGTAAACATAACTATTGCTAACTCTAGATCATGAGTAGGATAATTCCTCTCATACTCTTTAAGTTGTTGCGAGGCATAGGCTATGACTTTCCCATGTTACATGAGAACACATCCTAACCCTTTGCCTGAAGCATCGCTGTAGATAAAAAATCCATCCGAACCAGATGGTATTGTCAGAGCAGGTGCTGAAATGAGTCTCCTCTTAAGTTCTTGGAAACTCTTCTCGCATTCCTTGCTCCATACGAATTGGGTATCTTTCTGAGTCAGCTGAGTTAATGGAGTAGCGATTCGAGAAAATCCTTCCACAAATCTTCGATAATAACCAGCTAAGCCCAGAAAGCTACGTACTTCGGTCACCGACTTTGGATGTTCCCAACTTTGTATTGCTTCAATCTTCGCCGGGTCCACAGATACTCCATGTTTTGACACCATGTGCCCAAGGAATGCTACTTCCTCAAGCCAGAACTCACATTTCTTCAACTTGGCATATAACTTATTTTCACGAAGCCTTTGGAGTACCAGCTTCAAATGGTGCTCATGATCTTCACGGCTTTTGGAATATATGAGGATGTCATCAATAAAGACAACCACAAACTGATCCAAATATTCCTTGAATACTCGGTTCATCATATCCATGAAAGCCGGAGGAGCATTAGTCAATCGAAAAGACATGACTAAGAATTCATAATGCCCGCACCGAGTTCTGAAAGCAGTCTTTGGAATATCCTCAGTTCTAATCTTCAGCTGATGATATCTAGAACGAAGATCGATCTTTGAAAAAAATTGTACTCCTTGCAACTAGTTAAACAGGTCATCAATACGAGGTAGAAGATACCTATTCTTGATAGTGACATGATTTAATTCTTGATAGTCAATACAAAGTCGCATACTTTTGTCTTTCTTCTTTACAAATAAAACAGGAGCACCCCAAGGAGATGTACTAGGACGAATGAAACTGATGTCCAACAACTCCTGTAGTTGGACCTTTAACTACTGAAGTTCAATAGGAGCCATTCGATATGGGGTTTTAGAAATGGGCTTTGTACCAGGTTCAAGATCAATAAAGAATTCAACTTCACGTTCTGGGGGTAGACCGGGAAGTTCTTCAGGAAATACGTCAGGAAATTTACTAACAACAGGAATATTATTCAAATCCGACGTGTCTTTATTCAAATCCATAACATGGGCTAAGAAAGCTTGACATCTGTTTTTTAATAAACGAATAGCTTTATGACTTGATATGATAGCGATTGATTTTAATGGTTTAGTTGCTTGAATTCGTACACCAGGTTGGTTAGGAATATGAAAACTAACAACCTTACAAAAACAATCAATTTTGGCATGATGAGTAGTTAACCAATCAATCCCTAAAATCACATTAAAAGCAAGTATCTTTAAAGAGATAAGGTCAACAGGTAATGTGATGGTGCCAACTTGGATTAAACAAGATTTATAAATAGTGGATTTGATGAAAGTTTCTCCTAACGGAGTCTCCATAGATAAATCAAAGTCTAATTTCTCCGGAGTCAAGTTTAAACGTTGAGTACAAGCAGGAGAGATAAATGAATGGGTAGCACCGGTATCTAGTAAGGTATAAACTTCGCAAGAATTTATGATTAGCTTACTCGTGATCACCTCGTTTGGGTTCCTCACATTTTGACCAGTCACGACAAACGCTCTTCCAGGAACCGTTGACTTTGACTTTTCTGGAACAGCCTTTTGAGTCACCATTCCCACTGGACTTGGTTTCGCTACTATACAATCTCGAGCGATATGTCCTTCCTTTCCACAATTATAACATACCTTGAACTATTGTGGGCAGTTTAGACTGATATGTCCCTCTTTCCCACATTTATAAGATATGACGTAGGTGGTCGCTCTCCTCCTTAGAACCGATTCTTGTCACCGGTGTCGACGTCTTCACATGGTCATTGTTGAATCTTCTCTTTTTAAAATCTCCTCCTGACTCGCTTATTCTATTCTCATGGACATGATTACCACCAGAGTGGTTACCGCTTTTGTCTGTATTTTTCTTTCTCATTTGGTTATCGTTGTTCGATGATCATTGTCCTTTGGTATGATCCTGGTTGTGGTCCCTCGGTTGAACGTACTCATTATCTCGCTCTAATAATTGAGCCCTGTTGACAACATCTGAATAGAGAGAAAATTTATGAGAAATGAGATATTGACGTATGTCGGGT
Organism: Panax ginseng; assembly: GCA_020205605.1. Classification (NCBI taxonomy): domain Eukaryota; kingdom Viridiplantae; phylum Streptophyta; class Magnoliopsida; order Apiales; family Araliaceae; genus Panax; species Panax ginseng. The sequence continues at coordinate 108,989,831 of CM035139.1, forward strand.
TTCAAATCTATCAGAAACATCCGCATCATACGTTCCTCATTCTCCACCAAATGAGGTGCAAACCTTGATAACTCTGCAAACTTCGCCTCGTACTGGGACACCGTCATATTGTTTTGTTCAAGTCTAATAAACTCCACTTCCTTCATATGACGGATACTTTCAGGAAAGTACTTGTCATTGAACAGTTTTTGTAACGTCTCCCAAGACATGCTGAGTGCGGCTGGATGGGTACGCTTCACAAATTCTCACCAGTAATCTGCCTCATTACGGAACATAAAGGTGGTGAATGGAACCTTCTGTTCCTCCGTGCATCCTAAGACATCGAATATCTTGGTGATTTATTTGACCCACGTTTACGCTTTTAATCGGATCCGCTTTCCCTGCACTCGTGGACCCAACTCTTTGAATCGCTTTAATGTGACAAACCGCGGCGTTGTTATCATTTCCACCAAAGATTTTTTGCACGAGTCTCCTCGTCGATTTTGCATGAAGCGCAAAAAGCTTTTAAACATCCGTCTGTTCATCATCTCGCTTTCGATTGGTGTTGTTCATAGGAGGAACATTGCCACGACTGTTACGTTTCTCCTCGTTGGTGAGTAAAGGTGTCTCCACGGTCTCATTTACTCCGCTGTTAACATTCTCAGTCGACATTCTCAAATACTACCATAAAACAAGGGTTAATTAAAGAAATCAACATATCACATAATGTCCCTATATACTGACCAACCAACAAATAAGCTTAGGTAAGACACACTAGCGAAGGTTGTACTCGTCTCTCCCCTCCTAGTTCTATTCCCCGATCTCCGCCAGAGATCATATCCCTAAGCTCTGATACCAACTGTGACGCCCCCAAAATAGGTATAAAACATCCATTCTGAGCCATCAATAACATGACATAGAAACAACTACAACTTTATTAATACAACATTAAAACTATGAGTTTAAATACAAATATTGTCTTCTAGACAATATCAACACTCAAATAAGTCCTCATTACAATTATTGATATATTATTTTACAAAAATGGTGAGGAATACTAAAACAACTTTCTAAGACCTTCATTCCATACCCCGACTAGTACTCGCTACATTCTTGCCTCCTGAGAAGAAAAATGGAACAAAAAGGAAAAGGTGAGCTCAACTAGCCCGAAAAAGAATATTATGACTAAGATAATATAGAACAAATTATCGTTAGTCTTCAACAGAAAAAAATCTGATAGAATATAATAGACAACAAGTTTCAGATCAATATTCGCAGCGAAAATAACAATTCATAGAAGAGTTACGTAGAGAATAAAATCTACTATAATCTATGAATTTAAAAGTTCATCATCAATATTTTATCCCTGTAACATCAATCAATATACATCTTGAATCAAATATTCATCTCTGCATTACAGGCCAAAGATATTCATCAGTTGGTCATGTTCATCTCAACAACTGGTCATCTTTGCTCTACAGGCCAAAGATATTCATAAGAAAATCAACCATCTTTGCACTACAGGCCAAAGATATTCAGTAATATCATCATTTAGGACTGAGGATGATGAAACATATTTTAAAGAAAACGAATCTAGTGAAACAAAAGAACAAATAATAAGGATTCGTACTTTAAACAGTCCAAGTTCAAAAATACTTCATAAATAACCATAATGAAATAAAATTCAAGAATGATCAAAACATGGATACAATCAAAGCTAGTATCCATAATAGATATTTTGGACAAAAAACAAAAATTGAATTTTTCTCACGTGAATAGGCATGATTCGTGAATCGTGAATAGTGTCAGATATCGTGAATAGTGCCAGACACGTGAATAGTAACCCCGACACTAAAAGACAAGAATTTCACAAGAAAAATCTTACCAATATTTTGGCATAATGATATTGAAAGAAATAATACCATTTATAAAAAAAAATAACATCCCTTACAAAAAAAGCACAAAGATTTCCGACTAGAATAATCGGATATAATGTCAAGGAACTTGCACGCATAAAGTAACACTCAAAGTATCAAAATACTCATAAGAATACACTCGATAATATAGAGATAGAAAACTTCAGTTTCTGGTGTAATTTTCAATTCTAACATAAACACCCTATTTATAGGAAAATGCTTAGAACACTAAAGTAGAAAATTTAATAAAATATCAATATATTTTTTTTATTCCAACGCACACCTCATTTGATTCAAAACATCAGCCACCAAGTGAGACCCACCTCACCAAAATAAAAAAAAATATTTTTCTTATTAAAAATAATTAAAACTTCTAAAAATCAATTATTTCGGAACTTCGAAACTTTAATAATTCATAATAAATAGCCCTTTGATCAGAAAAATTCAAAACTTATGACTTTTTAAGAGGAAATTCCATTATCTACAACTTTGCAGAAGAAAGTTTTTCCAAATTCCAAACAAAAATTGACTGAAATTCACAAACGGGCGATTTTACAAGCTATAATCAAATTCCAGTCAAGAAATGGGCCCACAGACATGTTTAACAAGTTTTAAACAACTTTTGCAAAAAAAATACTCTTCCTCCTCATATATTCATATATCCCACATTCATTGTAAAAATATCACCATTATTATATTATTAAAATATAATAATATATTTAAATGAATTATTTTATCAGAAAAGATAAAATATTAATTTTTCAACAATTGTCACTTTAAAATTTTCTCCATCTATATCCACATAAAATGAATATTTTTCTTATCATATAAATTAATAATTAATTATTCACAAATAATATTCTGTAATCACAATATCGATAACCAGTAGTCCTCAGGAAAGAGGGGCTTTCAATAAGGATTTCTCCTCATCGACGTAGCAATTAGGTGACCAAACCTCTCCTTAGATAGAACTTTCTAGACATTGCCAATAATGTTATCTAATAATATTATTCAAATAATATTAATTATTGATCTGATAATGGAAAATACTGTGTAGTGACAATTATTGAAACAACAATAATATAAAATATCAATGCAGCAATTATTGAATCAATAAAATATTGAACAATAATTACTGTAACAATTATTGAGTAGTGCCTTCTTACGTAAGAATCAATAATTGGTGCAATACCGTGTGCTACTGTGTTTTAACCACCGGATATTCCAACAGTATTTACGGTAACAACTACGCCGTTATTTAGAACCAAGTTATATTTGTCTTTTTCCTCATCTAATCGCTTTCCATTATGGGGCCCACACAAGGTTGCGCCGTCGTACGAATATTCTCCGACAGTAAGAATATTCCACGACCAAACGAATATTCCCCGACAATAATGAATATTTTATAACCACTTGCTTATTTGAAATATTTTCGCATTTTACCCATAACTAACTACATTAATCAAATCAACCCTTACTATTTCAAAATAAAAAATAGAGGAAATTCTATTTTATTAATAATAAGTTGGGGTCTTACAAGTATAAAGCATATAAACGCTATAAACGTAACGTAGTTGCGATGAATGATCGGTCTTAGCATACACCGAACAGTATAGCTTCGACATTAAGAAAGAACAATGAATGTGGGGTTCATGTAATGGATAACGAATGAAAGAGATTAAAACCTTAGGTAAAGGTTGAATGTGAGTTTAAGAGATGAACGCAGAATATGTAAATGATCCTTGTGAATCGTATTCGCATCGGGCGAACGTTCTAGGTATACATTGGTTGTATGACTTAAATATTGACGATGGTAGTAAGTAAGATATAAAATTATCAAGAAAGCCGTAATGAACGGTAATAAGAATAATGAATATTCAAATGTGAGTCGGATAGAGAATGATGGAATGAAATGTAAGTGTTAAACACTTTAGCCGACGTAAGGGTTGAGTGAATGAAATGTAAGTGTTAAACACTTTAGCCGACGTAAGGGTTGAGTGTATGCGAATATTAAATGGGAAGAACCTACACACCGTGTATGGTTTGACCATAAGGTAATGAAGAATAATGATTAAACTTGTGAATGGTGAAGTACTGAATTAAAGACAATGACGTATATCATTAAGAAGCTGAGTAATGATTGTAACTTGGATGATGGTCTGAGTCGAATGAACCGGACGTTATAAGATATGAATGAAGTAACGTAAAATGATTAATGCTATGAATGCGTAGAATTAATATTGAATGATCGTTCTGAGTATACAAAAGACTGTATGACTTATACGATAAAGAATGAATCCTGATGTATGGCATTTAGTTGCCAGAAATCCATAAGGAATGGGAAATTAACTTAACGAACATTATAGTTTTAATGGTTCGGATAAGGTAAGATAAGTTTAGGTTGTGGCACAATTGTAATCTTTGATAGTTGACATATGGGAGCTGGGCTAAACAATTCCTTTAAAGAGCGGAGGTATATACGAAACTGGCAACCGATCTATCTCATTGTGAAAGACAGTGTAGACGAGACGGGAAATTAGTTTGTTGGTTGTTTGTGGGAAACCACTTAGAGTACTATATGGACTACTAGTAGAGACGCGATGTGTGCTGAGTCCTAAAAGAGTTATAAGAAGAAGATAAGAATGTAAATCATCAAAGATGATGATCGTATGAGTTAAGACATCTTCGTATGTTATGAAGTCATAAAACGGTAAAGAAAGTTGGTCGTGTAAACTTAGATTGCAAGAACGTGAACCCTAATAAGTAAAGTTAAGTTTAAACCAATACGTAAGTCAAGTATATGACTAATTGGTGTATATATTATTTCCTTATGTGATATATAGGGTTTTTAATAAGCAGTTCAACGTAAACTCTAAGTTGTTGCTGTGCGTAAGGCAAGTTTCCTAACTTCATTCATATTTTAAATGAATGCTAGTTTCTTTAACTTTTTCAGATGTTGAACTTGAGAAGTTTTGTCCATGTGTAAATGTGTGAGATTTGTACAAGGTGGTAGAATGTATGAGGCCTTGTGCCACAATTTTAACACTTTGGTGTTTCTATGAGATGAACTATTTTGTGATTGAACTGTTTAATATGAGAATGTTCTATTTATACGTGAACCATTATATCTGTGCTATTGATTCTAGCCAGACAGAATGTGTATAAAAAAAGGTAGAAGAATGAAAGTATTTCAAAGTGTGTGTGACTAATGTTTTAAAATGATAGGAATCAAGATTATTTCTATTATTCAAGCTGCTTCATAACATTTATCTGGTTATTAAAGTCTTAAAAGAATGTTTAAATTCTTGAGGTTGTTCATTCAACTGATATGACTTGCTGAGCAATTGAATGCTCACACTTGCTTTAAATAAAAACATTTTCAGCGAACGATGTTAGAAAGAACTTAAGGATCCCGTAAAGATCAAGCTGACCAATATCCAGAGGAAGTGCCATTCAGTATATATATATATATATATATATATATATATATATATGTGTGTGTGTGTGTGTGTGTGTGTGTGTGCATGAAGATCAAGCCAAGACTTGTAATATAGAATAGTTTAATTAAACTATAAGTTAGTTTAATGAACTGTTATGTATCCTTGGTGGTGGATGAAAGTCACTCTTGTAAGATGCAAAGAATAATGTAATTATCATTATTTGTAATGAACGAGGTTATAAGGTATTAGAACCTGGGATTTGAGAATGTATGTTGTTATTTTTAGCTATATAATTATGTATGTTTGGAAATAAGTGGGACCGTGACGTACGGAATTTGGGTGTGAAAATTGATTAGATTTCGGGGCATTACAGAGTTGTATTAGAGCTGTTAGGTTATAAACCTTAGGTAATAGTACCTAAGGCTATAATCGTAGAGTGAAGGATAAGCAAATCGTTGAGTTAAGTGATTAAGAAAGAAGATCACTACGTGATCATATTGAATCGTAATAACAGCTGTTCTGTTAAACGATGGATAATTTATAACTAATGCTATAAATGAATGGTACTACGAAGTAGTACGAGAAGAAGAAATCAGATTGAGTTGTAAAGGATAGCATACAAATTAAAGAAAATTCGTATTAAGTATAGAGAAAATTAGAAATTATAAGATTTCAATAAAGGACTCATGTGATAGCGAAGTGGTACGAACCTTTGAATGGGAGAGGTTTCATGATTACTTAGTTATTACATTGATAATCAATGGAATAGTAATGTCGCACTGTCAATATGTATATGACGAGAAGGTGAATCTTTTCTCATGTATATAATTGATAGGTAGAGAATGTTAAGATAGGTGTGAGTTCTTAAAACTCATACTTATGAAAAGTTTGAGACTCATAGTTATATGCTATGTTTCTGAGTCATGAGCGTATGGATAGTCCTTGATTTGTCCTTGGATTACATATTGCAAAGATAAGTTCTTAAACACATATGGTTGTGGAAAGTTCCTAAACACATAAAGTGCTGTATGTTGATGGACTATACTAAGGTATAGGAATGTTTAGACTGAAAATGAAGTATTTTTAGCAGACTTGGCATTGAAGGTTCTAGAGAAGATTAAGTATTGTAGCAAGTAAGACAATGAAGGAAGATGGAGAAAAATATATTCCAAGTCATCTAGCTATGCTAGATTTCGAAGTTTATTGAAATTGTGTTGATATGTACATTTTGAAAAGGAAAGGATTGGTTCAAATTTTTGTGAACCAATAGATTTTAAAAGAACTATTCTTTATATGTCTATGCTAATTGTGTCGGCTAGACAGAAATTGATTTGAAATATCAAAATGAAATTTATATTATCAGTGCATTTGATCCAAAGATGGTAAAAGGATGGAGTTATTAATGCAATTGAACCTAGTATTGGATGTGATCTTAGGATCAACAAACCACTATGGTATAATGTATAATGACAAAGTCATAAACTGACGAAGTCCTCAATATACTGTGAAAAGTACGGTATCATGACGTAATGAAATGTTTTGAAGTATTGTAAAATAATTTAAAGAGTAGTCGATGTCAATTGATTTGACTAGACGAATGTTTCAGTTGATGTCCAATTTGTTGGTATGGTCTAAGCTATTTGATTTGGCTAGACAAATGGTATGTCATGTTATAAGAAAATTGAGCTTTCTTTGAGAAGTTGTGCCAAACCAAATTGCTTAGGTGCGAAATTTAATGATTAAGTCTGAGGTGAACATACCCCAAAATGGGGTTATATGATGGGTTGATCGCCTACGTATGGAAGAGGTAGTTTACCTTCTTGGTGATTATAAATTGACCGTGATAGAAGGGTTTACAGTGAAATGTTGTTAAACCTAGTAAGGGTTCATGGTCGATTTGACCCCTCAGCAACAATGTGAAATGTTTAAAGGAATCTTTATATTCCTATTTATTCGTTTTACTTCATAATTTTTAAGTTATGAAGATTAGGGAATGTTTGAAAGATAAGAACTTCTTCAAAGAGAAGTTAAGAGAATAGTAAGCTAAAATTTTGAAGACAAAATTCTGTGAAGAAGGGGTGAATGTGATGACCCGAAAGATTTAAAGTATAGTTAGGCGTGAGGTTTAACTAATAACGATTATGTCAACAGATGATCCGTATGGAAAGGATGGTAAGAAAAAGAAGAGGTAGGAATGAAACCTTTGCTAAAGGTTGTGGGAATAAAGCATCCGGGTATGGTGTGGTTTTAAGAAATTCTGATGATGGAATTTTTATAAGGGGGAAGAATGTGACAACCCAGAAAATCGGATTGTCCAGAATTTAAGTTTAAATAATTAGTTAGTAATAAAATGAATTTTTATTAATAAAATTATGTGTTATGTGTTAATTAATCATTCTAGAACCTAGGATTATTATAATACGGGAGGATTCTGGCTACGAGCTACACTAAACGAGTAAGAATTTTCAAGACGAAAATAAACTTTTTCTGGAAACAAAAATATTTTCGAGGAAAAAGACGAAATAGGCACTATTCACTCGACGAAACCTAAGGGTTAGGGTTTGAATAACCTAAGCCTTTATGAGAGTTTGGTATGTCAAAATGACATTCCGTCAAAATATTTGATGATAATATATCGTGAAAAGTTAAGTAAGTCGATAAAAGTTTTTCTTGAAAAATGTGCAAAAATCGGACAAAATAAAAACGACAAAAAGTACGATTATGTACTTTTCATTTGTTTAACTATGTTAGGGGAAAACGTGAATGAAAACACTTATCATCAAAAAGTATTTTTCAGTTTTTTGGAGTTCCGAACAATGCGTAAAAGTTAAACAGTAGAAGAAAGACGAAATATCCAAAAATATTTGGATTTCGAGAATTGCAGTTTTTCAAACTGTCGGACGAATCACGAAAGACGGAACCACGAAGCTTGCAAGAGAAGCTTGGTGAATAGTAAGGAGGTGTGAATAGTAAGGAGATGTGAATAGTAATTTTGGAGCGAAATGACTATTTTACCCCTAGCCTTGGTTTTATATAAAAACAGAGCCTTAGCTCATTTGTTAATGATTTTAAAAATCACCAACACAAGAGACAGAGACAGAGAGAGAGAAAGAAAGAGAGAGTTCGGATGAGGAAAAAAAAGGAAGAGGAAAAGCTAGGCCATGAGCAAACTTTGTTCAACAGAAGAAGATTAAAGAAGAAAGGTATTCAAAAACCTAGTTTTATATAAATTTTCTTTAAGTTTTCTATGTTAAAAACATATCTTAATGAGAATGGAAGTAAAAGATGTTAAGAATGATTTTTATATGGTTGAAATTATGAGAAAAAGAATAAATAAGAATTAGAAGTTTAGTTTATAAATTTCTTAAGGAAGTATGAAATTCGTAATAAATTTGAACGATCTGAATGAATCATATGAACGATTCGGTGAATAAGTAAGGAATGGTGTTTTATAACACTAAATTCCAAGAAAAAGTGAAATTGTAATCAAAGTATGGATTAAAAATGAAGAACTAACGAAGAACGCGAAGAACACGAAGAACGTTGTTGATGGACAAATTTAAAACCATCGTAGTATAACTTGTTGTTAATGGACAAGTTTAAAACCATTGTATAAGTTAGATACTTATTGCTTGGTTAGGAATGATAGAAACGTTCATGAAGAACAGATTAAACTTATCTATAACGAAGTTATGGCAAAAATTACATAAAAGACGAACGAGAAGTAGAACATACGTAAATGAACCCAAATGTGTAGGGTTTCATAAAAATGTAAGAGAACGTAAAAAACGTGAGTCGTGGACTCAAGAACGAATGAGTTTCGAGTTTGGATGACCGAATTATGAACGAACAAAGAACGTTAATAACGTAAAACGAATGAGTAATGAAATTTAAGCCAATTGAATGGCAAATTAACGGATTTAGAATGAATTTCTATTCAAAGGAAGTTAAATTATGTAACAAGGTTAAGAAGATAGCTTTAGAATGACCTCTTTCCGAGTTATAACGAAGAAGTTATGAGATTGTGAAGTAAGCGTCTCAAACATGTTCAACACTTAGAAAAAATTTCTGAGTTTTGGAACTGGCGTTGTAACGCCAGTTATGGCTTGGGAAGCGGCACCGCAGCGCAACCCCGGGCAATCAGCTACTGTTAAGTCGCACTGCAGCTTGAGGAATAACAAAGGAATCGACGCCGTAGCGCCGATACATGGCAAGGCCTAGAGAAGAGCTTTTAACTACTTAACTCCTTGGGAAAGTGTAAGGAAAGCTAATGAACATATAGTTCACATAATTTAACACTTAAAACAAGTGATTAAAACCTTTAGTAAAGGTTGAATAGAAAGATTGAACGAGATTAAAAGACAATCAATGTAACCGCTAAATACGTAACCAATATCCGGGGACCGTAGTTGCGATAATACGAACGTGTGGGATTTCTATGATTGTGATTCCTTAGACGTTGAGTGATGAGGGGGATGTATAACATTTTGATGTTATGATGTCGTAATAAGAGATAAATATAAAGCATATAAACGCTGTAAACGTAACGTAGTTGCGATGAATGATCGGTCTTAGCATACACCAAATTGTATGGCTTCGACATTAAGAAAGAACAATGAACGTGGGGTTCATTTAATGGATAACAAATGAAAGTGATTAAAACCTTAGGTAAAGGTTGAATGTGAGTTTAAGAGATGAACGCAGAATACATAAACGATCCTCGTGAATCTTATTCGTGCCAGGTGAACGTTCTAAGTATACATTGGTTGTATGACTTAAACGTTGATGAAGGTAGTAAGTAAGATATAAAATTATCAAGAAAGTCGTAACGAACGGTAATAAGAATAATGAATATTTGAATGTGAGTCGGATAGAGAAGGATGGAATGAAATGTAAGTGTTAAACACTTTAGCCGACGTAAGGGTTGAGTGTACGCAAATATTAAATGGGAAGAACCTACACACCGTGTATGGTTTGACCGTAAGGTAATGAAGAATAATGATTAAACCTGTGAACGGTGATGTAACGCCCCCAAATTCGGGTATCTTCCAACCCGACATATGGTGCTCCACTATACTAACATCTATACAATCATTCCATTGAAATACAACAAAATGAATGTATTTACTATCTTTTATTACAACCAAAGTACAATCCTTCCCAGGTTCATAAAACGGTTACATAGTTCATTGTTCATAATGTATAATACATACAAACTTTCTAAACTATTACATAACGACTAAGCATCCATCTTAGCTTTGCCCTTATCTTATTTGGCATTCACAGTATGTTCATCGTTAACTATAGTTATATAATTCACGCAAGAAGTGAGCATGACAGCTCAACAAGTTTAATCAAGGATAATAGTAATACCACATTCGTGAATTATATAACAATTCTGACACAACTGAATAATAGTTATGAAGTATTATGAATCAATAATACTTTAACAGTTCATAACATCAATTCCCAAAGTATAAAATAGATTAGGAATTACGAACCCTACGATAGACCATGACAAAGAACTTTCGGTTTTCATACTTGAAAAGGAGTCCACATCACTAAGGTCGTTCATCCGATAACTTACGAAGATTGCTAGGTGATCAACCTATTGTACTCTATGTTGATCAACACTCATTCATTAAACGTATTTACATTTAATATTTTTGGCAAACTCGCGTGCCCATCGAATAATCGATGAAAAAAAAATACTTTTGTTTGTTCATAGACAAACCTTACCTTCACATCCGTACCAATCACTTGGCATAGGATAGCGTTAACATTTCTATATAGAAAGATATGAATCATAATCAATCTATATATAAGGAATAGTCTAGCCGAATTAAAATCTGGCATCGACCCTTTCTTTAAAACAAGTCTTGCAATTCAGTTCAACGAATCACATAAAACTTGGCTAACATGGAAGTTAGACAAGCGTTAAGAAAACTTGCCTTTCAGTGTCTTCAAATAATTTAATCGACTGACCATAGCCTTTACAGAATCTACATGATATATTCACATAGCGCACTATAATTAGCTTTCAAACAAATGTTCACATTGTTCCTACAAGCTTCTTTCTCTTCTATGTCTTTGTTATCTTAATATCATTTACTAAAGTCAACATGACTTATTACCCTTCGTCCCATTTATTACTCAACTGACGTTTATTAACCGGACTCAAACACCGTTGATAAGGTACCAACTTTATTCATTGTACATATCGTGTTAACAGGCATTACATTCCTAAGTTTCATACCATATACTTTAGTATAGGAATAACTTTAATACACTTATGAAGTGTACAAACCTTATCCCTTTAGGTCTCCAAACAATTGAAGTTCAAAACCTAAATTAGAATTCAAGGCCTTACACTCGGCACAGTGGCAAGAACCTATACAAAGATTAGATCAGGTATGCTACGGCGCCGATTAGCGATGGTTAACTCTGCCTAGCGCTACACGTGAGACTCTATATACTATCGATGAGTATTGCATAGCGCCATTTAGAAGTGTGAAACATTATTGTCTTTGGTACATAGGCATGCATGATTTATACTATGTCTAGCACCGCGGCGCCAGACCTCAGTTTCAGATTTCCCAGAATTTTAAAAAATTTTGTGAAATTCCCGGGGCCGTAACTTCTTCGTTATAAGCCCGATTTGGTCCATTCAAAAGCCTACATGTCATAAATGACATACCATACATGCTCATATAAGAATTTGACACTTTCGAATCCGATAACTCAAAATTCACTATTGAGTTCATTTTCTAGACGTTTATAAACGTTAATGAGCGTTCAATGCTCGTTTTCTTCGTTTTAAGTCAGAATCATACGATTCTCGTACCCACAACTCTTAATCAACCTATCTCACATGTTGACATTGAAAACCAACGCTTTCAAGTCTCACGGCAACATTTGACTACCAATCTAGAATTCAACGTTTTCAACGTTTAACGTCTAATTACGTAAAATTCGCCATAACTTCGTTACTAGGGTTCTCTAAGCCAAATCAAATGGAATACTCCATGGATTTCATATCTACATGCTAACCAAACAAGATGCATATATTAACGTATTGATGGAGTTCAATCGTTTATAAATGATCAATCTCAACAAACAATATTTCATGGTTCAATACTATATTAAACCTTATAATTCTTATAATCTCATGGCTTGTAGAGATTGAATCTATGGTAAGCCATCTTTAATCCCTCATACAAGACATATACCACACATCTATGATTCTCCAAGATAAAAGAAAAATCAAAAAGATATGGAGATAAAAGGTAAGGATTATACCTTAAGAATCCTTGTGAAACTCTCTTGAGAATCTATAAGATCAAGCTTCCAAAGTGTAGGATTTATAAGTATACCTCTCTTTCTCTCTCAAATAATCTAGGTTGGAATTTGTAAAACTCTCAAATGGCCAACCTTGCCTTCTTATTTCTAGGAAATTAGAATGGAGGGTAACTTGGACATTACACACACTAACCTCCTTACTATTCACTCTTGGTCACCAAGTAAAATACTTGGTGACCAAGCCTTATGCTTGAATCCACACCAAGGTGGTTGGCCCACCACAAGCCATGGGTCATCCCATGGGTTGCCCCATGGGTTTTACCCATTCGGTGATCCACCGGATCGATCCACTGGATTCGGCTTTTTAACGAATTGGGCTTAACTAAATAAACATTGGGCCATAACTTGGGGTTAACCAACTAATCTCCTTAGGCTTGGTCATTTAACAATTAGACTAATAAAATCCAACTCAAATGACTTAGTCATTAAGACTTAATCTTAATACTATAATACTTAATCATATTCTAAACGCATAATTCAGTATATTCTCATCAGATACTACACGCATAATAATCGTATCATATCAGATTTACACATCAGATTACACATAGATACTAAATAGTACCATAAATGTATAACACTCGCATTAACTCTAACGCCATTTCTTCTACGCATATTATTTCCTCCTCGGAAATCAATATACTCAACCCTTAGGTTTTAAGTCCGCAGGCAAAAACTGCGTTTGTCATAAATGAAATATTATCAGATATTCCTTCTTATCACGATATTCCATCATTACGCAGTTCTCAGAATTTCAAAATAATTCCCCAAACAGAAACGGATGAATAGTGTTTTTACGGAAATTTCTTGGAAAATATTTATTTTCGTCTTGGAAATTCCAAACAAATATTCCTAGCACGTAACCATAATATTAACCATGTTAACACATTCTAGGTCATAGAACGAACTTCACATAGCTTACTCACAAAATAATCAATTAAATTCATTTAATTCACATAATCAAATAGAAATTTAATTGTCATATAAATCCGATTTTCTCGGGCGTTACATTCTCTCCCCCTTATAAGGATTCTGTCCCCAGAATCTTAGCTTATAATTACATAAATAAATGAGGAAAATCTTTCATCATTTTACTTTCGAGCTCCCACGTTTCTTCTTCAGCATTGTGGTTTCTCCATAACACCTTCACTGAAGATATTACCTTATTTCTTAAAACTTGTTCCTTCCTATCAGTAATTTAAACTAGAAGTTCCTCATAGGACAAGTCTTTCTCTATTTGGATAGATTCATATTCTATCACGTGTTTATAGTCCGGTTTATAAGGACGCAACACTGACACATGAAACCCATTATGAATGTGTTCCATCTCATGAGGTAAAGCTACTTCATAAGCTACTTCTCCTACCCTTCTTAAAATCTCAAAAGGTCCTACTAACCTTGGACTTAACTTCTCTTTCTTCCCAAAAAGTATCTTCCCCTTCCAAGGCGATACTTTTAGAAAAACAAAAGATCCTACATCGAATTCTCTTTTTTCTCTGTGAGGATCGGCATACTTTCCCTGCCTATCTTGAGCAGCAACTATTCGAGTACGTATTAACTTCACCATGTACACCGTCTGCTATACCATCTTAGGTCCCAACATCCGACGTTCGTCCACCTCTTCCCAACACAATGGAGTTCGGTACTTCCTTCCATACAACGCTTCGTAAGGCTGCATGCCTATACTAGCGTGAAAACTATTGTTATACAAAAATTCCACCAATGGTAGATATTCGTCCCAACTCCCCTTGAAATCCATAATGCAAGATCTTAACATATCTTCTAGCGTTTGAATTGTCCTTTCACTCTGACCATCCGTCTGAGGATGATATGCCATACTCAATCTTAACCGCGTTCCCATTTTCTCTTGCAAACTCCTCCAAAAGTTCGATGTGAATCATGGATCACGATCTGACACGATCGAAACAGGTACTCCATGTCTGGAAATAATTTCCTTGATATACAACTTAGCTAACTGATCCAAGTTATACTTGACTCCTATTGGTAGAAAATGAGCCGATTTCGTCAATCGATCCACTATCACCCAAATAGCATCGTATCCTTTTCTGGTTGTCGGAAGTCCCACCACAAAGTCCATCGTGATGTGCTCCCACTTCCATTCTGGAATTTCTAACGGTTGCAACAACCCGCTAGGTCGTTGGTGTTCAGCCTTAACTTTTTGACAAGTTAAGCACCTACTAACGTATTCTGCTATCTCCCTCTTCATGTTTGGCCACCAAAAGTTCTGATGAAGGTCTTGATACATCTTTGTACTACCGGGATGAATCAAATACCTCGAACTATGAGCCTCCATCATTATTTTTTCCTTTAATTTGGGATCATTTGGAACCCAAATTCTTCCTTCAAAATGAAGTACTCCCTCCTTATCGAGGTTATACTTAGTCTTCTCTTCATCTTCTATCCTCTTCTGTATCTGTTGGCATTCCTCATTACTCAATTGTACTCTCCTAACCAGTTCCACTATAGTCGGTTGGGTTTCCATGGAAAATAACATTTCCCTAGCTTTTTCTAGTAACTTAACTTCTAGCTCCATGCTTGCCATCGCTGTTATCAACTCATTCTGAGTTGTTAACATTGACAATTTCTCTTTACCCTTCCTACTTAACGCATCAGCTACTACATTTGCTTTCCTCAGATGATATAAGATATCACAGTCACAATCCTTTATTAACTCTAACCACCTTCTCTGCCTCATGTTCAACTCCTTCTGTGTAAAGATATATTTTAGACTTTTGTGGTCCGTGTATATCTCACACTTCTCACCATAAAGATAATGCCTCCATATCTTTAGGGCAAAAACTACAGCTGCCAATTCCATGTCATGAGTAGGATAGACATTCTCATAATCCTTTAATTGACATGACGCATACGCAATGACCTTGCCATGCTGTATGAACAAGCAACCCAGTCTTTTATGCGAAGCATCGCTATACACTACAAAATTTCTCAGATCGTCTCGGTAAGGATAATACTGTGCCTCACTTAATCCTTTTTCAACTCCCAAAACCTGTTCTCACATTTTTCAGTCCACACATACTTCACCGACTTTCTTGTCAGATTTGTCAATGGAGTAGCTATTTTAGAAAAGTCCGGAATGAACCTTCTATAGTATCCCGCTAATCCTAGAAAACTTCGAACTTCAGTTGGTGTTTTCGGTTGCTCCCATTTATTAACTGCTTCTACTTTTTTCGGATCTACGGAAATGCCATCCTTATCGATAATATGCCCTAGAAACTACACTTACTCAAGCCAAAATTCACACTTTGTGAATTTCGCATACAACTTCTCCTTAGTGTTTCCAACACTATTCTTAAATGTTCTGCATGATCTTCTGACGTCTTAAAATAGACTAGAATATCATCAATGAACACTACTACGAACGTGTCCAAATATTGTTTGAACACTCTGTGCATCATATCCATAAATGCGGCTGGCGCAATAGTCAACCCAAACGACATCACTAGAAACTCGTAATGACCATAATGAGTCCTGAACGCCGTCTTAGGTACATCTTCCTTCCTCACTTTTAACTGATGATACCCTGTACGTAAATCTATCTTAGAAAAATACTTTGCCCCTTTCAACTGATCAAATAGATCATCGATCCTGGGCAAAGGGTATTTATTCTTAATCGTTAATTTGTTCAACTCTCGATAGTCGATACAAAGCCTTAACGACCCATCCTTCTTCTTTACAAACAACACCGGTGCTCCCCAAGGAGACACACTCGGTTGAATGTACTTCCTATCTAGTAGTTCTTGTAATTGAACCATTAACTCCTTCATCTCAATTGGAGCCATCCGATATGGTTCCCTTGAAACTGGTGCCATTCCCGGTAACAAATCAATTACAAACTCTACCTCCCTGTCCGGTGGAATACCCAGTAACTCCTCCAGAAATACATCCGCGAACTCTTGCACTATAGGTATCTGGTCCAAGGATGTTCCCACTCTTTGGGTATCCACAACATGGCACAGATAACTTACACACCCTTTTCTCAACATCTTCCTAGCTTGTGTCATAGACAGACAACAAGAGCATCTCGGTGATTTACTACCGAAGAACACTAACTTGGTTTTCTTAGAAAACCGAAGGTTTACACTTTTCTTATGGCAATCTATTATCGCCTTATGGTTAATCAACCAATCCATACCAAGAATTACATCGAATTCTTTTAACCTTATCGGTACCAAATCTACCGATGACTTATTTCCTCTAATTTTAACGCAATAATCCTTATAAATATGTTCAATGGGGATTATCTCTTCATTTTCTACCTTAACGTCTAAAGGTTTAGGTAACTTCTCAGGGATTAAACCTAATCGCTTAGAAAATTCACATGCTATAAAAGAACAAGTAGCACCCGAATCAAATAGCACATAAGCATTTATCTTATTGACCAGAATGATACCTGCTACCACATCCGTTGATGCAACCGCATCTTGGACCGTCATATTAAACGTATGAGCTGAGGGTCTACCCACTGATGGTGTTGGTCTAGTAATGGCTAATTTACCACTACCAGAACTCTTATTCCCCTCTAAACCCTTCTTCGGGCAATTTCTTGCCATGTGATCCCGACCCACGTACAAAACATCCTGGTTCTTCTTAGGGTTAGGATAGGTTGGGTGACAAATGCCCCTCCTATCCTGATTGTAGCAGATATTACTTTCCCTTTAAATAGACTCCCATTTGAGGCTTTCGCATGTCTTACATGCTTGAGTCCTCCGTTTGGGATTTCCCTGCTTTACCTCGGTACTCCCAGGGTTAAAATTCTTTCTCTTTGGCAAATTGCCACTTCAATGGAAACTTGACCCTACTACCTCCCTCTAACTTTCTCTTGATCTTTCACTCTTTGTGGTAATTGAGACAATGCCTCACCACCACCTTCAAATTTATTATCACATTTTCTAGAATGGTCCCGTAGGAAGCACTGGAAAACCGATATCTCATTATAGAGCCGTGGTTTTAAGCCCGCTTCAAACCCGCACACCTTTCTCTCTCTCAGATCCACCGGTGTGGAGAAAATCTCGCCAATTCGTTAAAATTGGCGGCATCTTTGGGAATCATCATATATCCCCGCTTAAGTTCTAGGAACTTAATTTCCATCCTACCCTGCATGCTAGTAGGGAAATAGTTTTCGAAGAAGACCTTCTTAAACTGTTCCCACATAACAGCCTCTGTCCTAGCCCCACCCTGGTGAGCCTCCGACCAGTAGTTGGCTTCTCCCTTCATCATGTAAGTCGCAAAAGAAGTCTTCTGCGCCTCACCTACGTTTGTTATCACAAACACCTTCTCAATCTCTCTTACCCACGTCTGGGCTTCTAACGGGTCCGTCGTTCCTCGGAACTCGGGAGGACCCACACTTTTAAAGTCCTTAAAGGTAGTTGTTCTTGCTACCCCCCAGAGCTACGTGAATCTAACCCCCACTTGGTTAAATACAGCCGTTAATAAATTAATGAACTCTTGCATAGGGTTATTAGGACACCCCTGATTCTCATTATGTGACTTGACCTCTTGATTACGTTGTCTCCTTCTCGGCGGCATTATTCTGATTAAATAAATAAAGCTTCGTTATTATCTATTTAACTACTCGGTTATCATTCTCAATCAATAACAACCATTCATACCACAACAAGCACATTTAATAAAAACTTCATTATATAAATATGCTTTCATAGTCAAAACTATTTACATCATGTTCCCTTAGCCAAAAGCTATTACATACTATCCCGCGATTGCCTTCTACAAAAATTGGGATTTACAAAAAGACTACCCTTTAATTATACAAAAGAGGGCTTTATGTCACTACCACCATATACAAAAAGATCTAACGATCTACTAAGACTGTCGAACAACATTATCATATTTTTGATTTGTCAGAACCGACACTATATCTCGACTTATGGTATGTCGAGTTTGCCCTGACTCAATAGAATAACAAGCAATTTTTAGCTTGAAATCCTCATGAGCGCATTCGTGGATGTATGACATTCTAGCTATCTTCTAGTCTTTCTAAACCAGTTTCTTCTGTAGCTCAAGGACCTCATCCTTATAGTCACGAGCCTTATCAGTCATAAGAACTTTCTCGTCGTGCTCTGACTCAAAGTCTGCCTCTGCAGATTCCTTCGCCTCATAAAGGGCGGTTATCTCTTCAATCTGAGTCTCTCTAATCGCGCAGATCTCTATCGAACACGCATGATACAATGCTCTCATTGCATCCGGAGGTGTTGACTCCTGAGTAGGCACCACCGTATTAACCGATGTCACCTCCATTTCCTCTTCCACGTCTAGCATCTCGTTAAGGTATGATGCTAAACCCATAGTCTCCTCAGAGTATTCCTCCTCAGAGATGTCCTCCTCAATGTCTGAGTCATCTAGTACTACTATTGGTACCTCCGCCACTGGCATTGGTACTATCTCAACTTGATTCACTGAATCCTCACTTATCATTTCCACGTTTCTAAACATCAAGCTATCGGTTGACATCTACAAACACATAACACGTTGATTAGTACATAATACACAATAGTATAAGCACAAATCACATTTAATATCTTTAAGATTAATTTCCATCTTTTAATCCTTTTGATACTGAGTTATCTCAATATCTTATTAATTCAATGGACTTGAATTTTATTCCTCGGACTTTACCTTCCTTACGAGGTTATTAGAATAAGGTTTTCCCCCCTTAAGTTTTATAACCTAAGGCTTTGATACCAACCTGTGACGCCCCCAAATTCAGGTATCTTCCAAGCCAATATATGGTGCTCCACTATACTAACATCCATACAATCATTCCATTGAAATACAACAAAATGAATGTATTTACTATCTTTTATTACAACCAAAGTACAATCCTTCCCAAGTTCATAAAACGGTTACATAGTTCATTGTTCATAATGTATAATACATACAAACTTTCTAAACTATTATATAACGACTAAGCATCCATCTTAGCTCTGCCCTTATCTCGTTTGGCATTCACAGTACGTTCATCCTTAATCGCAGGTTATATAATTCACGCAAAGAAGTGAGCATATATACTCAACAAGTTTAATCAAGGATAATAAGTAATACCACATTTGTGAATTATATAACAATTCGACATAATCGAACAATAGTTATGAAGTATTATGAATCAATAATACTTTAATAGATTCATAACATCAATTCCCAAAGTATAGAATAGATTAGGAATTCTAAGCCGGTTGATAAACCATGAACAAGAACTTTTTAGTTTTTATACTTGAAAAGGAGTCCACAACACTAAGGTCGTTCATCCGCATAACTTACGAGCACTTCTAGGTGATCAGCCTATTGTACTCTATGTTGATCAACACTCATTCATTAAATGTATTTACGTTTAATATTTTTGGCAAACTCGCGTGCCCATCGAATAATCGATGAAAAAAAAATACTTTTGTTTACTCATAGACAAACCTTACCTTCACATCCGTACCAATCACTTGGCATAGGATAGCGATAATATTTCTATATAGAAAGACATGAATCATAATCAATCTATATATTACGAATAGTCTAGCCGAATTAAAATCGCATCGACCCTTTCTTTAAAACAAGTCTTGCAATTCAGGTTCAACGAATCACATAAAACTTGGCTAACATGGAAGTTAGACAAGCATTAAGAAAAACTTGCCTTTCAAAGATCTTCAAATAATTTAATCGATCGACCACGCCCTTTTTACAGAATCTACATGATATATTCACATAGCACAATCGTAATTAGCTATCAAACAAATGTTCACATTGTTCCTACAAGCTTCTTTCTCTTCTATGTCTTTGTTATCTTAATATCATTTACTAAAGTCAACATGACTTATTACCCTTCATCGGGTTTATTACTCACCTGGTGTTTATTAACCGGACTCAAACATCGTTGATAAGGTACCAACTTTGTTCATTGTACATATCATGTTAACAGGCATTACATTCCTAAGTTTCATACCATATACTTTAGTATAGGTAGTATAGAATAACTTTAATACACTTATGAAGTGTACAAACCTTATCCCTTTAGGTCCCCAAACAATTGAAGTTCAAAACCTAAATTTAGAATACAATGCAAGACTACACTCTAAGACGCTGCAGCTTCAGCTATTGTGGCATGATGCGATCAAAGGAGACTCTATACTATCGATTGGCATTTGCTTTCATTTAGCAATGTGCAACATTAATGTCGTCTTTGTTTGCCCAATTAGCGACTTTTGAGATCTCGATTGTAGATTTCCTAGAATTTTGAAATATTTTGTGAAATTCCTGGGGCCGTAACTTCTTCGTTATAAGCACGACTTGGTCCATTCAAAACCCTACACGTCATAAATGACATACCCTACGTGCTCATATAAGAATTCAACACTTTCGAATCCGATAACTAAAAATTCACTATTGAGTTCAGTTTTTACACTTTCGTAAACGTTAATGAGCGTTCAGTGCTCATTTTCTTCATTTTAAGTCAGAATCCGACGATTCTCGAACCCACAACTCTTAATCAACCTATCTCACGTGTTGACATTGAAAACCAATGCTGTCAAGTCTCACGGCAACATTTGACTACCAATCCGGAATTCAACATTTTCAACGTTTAACGTCTAATTACGTAAAATTTGCCATAACTTCGTTTCTAGGGTTCTCTAAGCCAAATCACATGGAATACTCCATGGATTTCATATCTACATGCTAACCAAACAAGATGCATATATTAACGAATTGATGGAGTTCAATAGTTTATAAACGATCAATCTCAACAAACAATATTTCATGGTTCAATACTATATTAAACCTTATAATTCTTATAATCTCATGGCTTGTAGAGATTGAATCTATGGTAAGCCATCTTTAATCCCTCATACAAGACATATACCACCCATCTATGATTCTCCAAGATAAAAGAAAAATCAAATAGATATGGACATAAAAGGTAAGGAATATACCTTAAGAATCCTTGTGAAACTCTCTTGAGAATCTATAAGATCAAGCTTCCAAAGTGTAGGATTTATAAGTATACCTCTCTTTCTCTCTCAAATAATCTAGGTTAGAATTTGTAAAACTCTCAAATGGCCAACCTTGCCTTCTTATTTATAGGAAATTAGAATGGAGGGTAACTTGGACATTACACATATTAACCTCCTTACTATTCACTCTTGGTCAGCAAGTAAAATACCTGGTGACCAAGCCTTATGCTTGGAGTCCACACCAAGGTGGTCGGCCCACCCACCATGGGTCATCCCATTGGATTACGGGCCCATGGGTTACCCCATGGGTTTTACCCATTCGGTGATCCACCGGATCGATCCACGGTTTGGTTTTAACGAATTGGACTTAACTAAATAAACATTGGGCCATGACTTGGGCTTAACCAACTAATCTCCTTAGGCTTGGTCATTTAACAATTGGACTAATAAAATCCAACTCAAATGACTTAGTCATTAAGACTTAATCTTAATACTATAATACGAATCATATTCTAAACATACAATTTGCATATTCTCATCGTATACTACATGTACAATAATTGTATCGTACTTCGTATTTACACATTGTATTACACATAGATACTAAATAGTACCATAAATGTATAACACTCGTATTAACTCTAACGCCATTCCTTTTATGCATATTATTTCCTCCTCGAAAATCAATATACTCAACCCTTAGGTTTTAAGTCTGCAGGCGAAAACTGCGTTTGTCATAAATGAAATATTATCAGATATTCCTTCTTATCACGATATTCTATCATTACGCGTTTCTTGGAATTTCAAAATAATTCCCCGAACAGAAACGGATGAATAGTGTTTTTACGGAAATTTCTCGGAAAATATTTATTTTCATCTTGGAAATTCCAAACAAATATTCCTAGCACGTAACCATAATACTAACCACGTTAACACATTCTAGGTCATAGAACGACCTTCACATAGCTTACTCACAAAATAATCAATTAAATTCATTTAATTCACATAATCAAATAGAAATTTAATTGTCATATAAATCCGATTTTCTCGGGCGTTACAGGTGAAGTACTGAATTAAAGACAATGGCGTATATCGCTAAAAAGCCGATTAATGATAGTAACTTGGATGACGTTCCGAGTCGAATGAACTATGCGTTATAAGATTTGAATCAAGTAACGTAGAATGATTAATGCTATGAATGCGTAGAATTAATATTAAATGATCGTTCTGAGTATACAAAGATTGTATGACTTAGACGATAAAGAATGAATCCTGAGGTATAAGGAATGAGAAATTGACTTAACGAACATTATAGTTTTAATGGTTCGGATAAGTTAAGATACGTTTAAGTTGTGTTACAATCGTAATCTTTGATGGTTGACATGTGGGAGCTGGACTAAACAATTCTGTAACAACCCCAAAATTCATACAATTTAATTAACGACTTCGGTTGTTAATAACACGTCTAACTATTGATTTTACATCATTATTCGATGTTAAACTTAATAAAATACGGAATAAGTTACACTCTTTTATGTTCTTACTTTAATTCCCTGAATCAACCTTTATCATATACACATCTTTGAATCAAGTTATTTTATGATTCCCTTCATCAAAGTTATTATATAGAATCTTACATTTCAATCTAATAACCTTTACATATCAGATAACTCAAACTTAACAGTTTATTATTACATAATTATTGTGATTTATCAAATACATTTCTCAAAACCTTTATATTTACTTACCTTTACACCATACTTAGCTTATTACTCACCTTATCAGAGTTGAGAAATAAAACTTACATCCAAGTTCAATACCCTTTCATACAAAAAACAAAACTAAACTTTATAACTCAATATCTATTAAATATCATACATTATTCGGAACCCTAAACATGGTTCAAATAATAATAATTTAAACAAAGTGTATAAATCTTCAAGTATCACATCTGATTCATGTCTTGCAAGCAGCACATAACTTTACCTTGAATCTTTAACTTGCGAAAGTGGTTATTTGCAAGGTTGAGCTCGACAGCCCAGTAAAATCTAACAGTTTTCATGCATCACGTAGCACATAATAACATGCTCAACATATATCTCATAAATATTGGACTAACATAACATACATGTGTATAACAAGTATAAAGATTGAGTTCCTTACTTAATCAACATTCATTACTCAATCAAAGTAGTCATAAATTGACTTTAATGTTTCATACTTTCAACATATTTATAACACATCATGCTCTTTGGAATAAATATTTAAAACAGTTCATCATCAAGTTCACATAGCAAATAGGAACTAAAAGACTTGCACTGATCGTTGTTTACCAATAACAGTTTAACAGCTTACAGTTATCTACACTTCACGTGCCCTACTGTAACACCCAAGAAAGTCATATTTTTATGTGAATTAAATTTTTATTTGATTATTTTAATTAAATGAATT
This sequence comes from Panax ginseng, assembly GCA_020205605.1. Taxonomy (NCBI): domain Eukaryota; kingdom Viridiplantae; phylum Streptophyta; class Magnoliopsida; order Apiales; family Araliaceae; genus Panax; species Panax ginseng. The sequence goes on from CM035139.1 coordinate 109,013,972, forward strand.
TAATTGATTATTTATGTGAGTAAGATGTATGAAGGTCATTCTATGACCTAGAATGTGAGGATGTAACGACCCCAAAATTCATACAATTTAATTTTCAACTTCGGTCGTTAATAATACATCCAACCTCTAATTTTACATCATTAAACGATAATACAACCATTGATATTTGCGAAATAATTTAAATTTTTTATTACAAACTATCCTCTTTTCCAAAACCTTCATCCTTCACATCTAAATATCTTAGAATCATTTTAATACTACAATAGTTTACATCACAAAATGATATTATGATTCAACATTAATACATTATTCGGAACCTTAAACATGGTTCAAATAATAATAACACAACCAAAGTGTAAAACTCTTCAAGTATCACATCTGATTTATGTCTTTCAAGTAACACATAACTCTACCTTGAATCTTGAACCTGAAAAAATGGTTATTTGCAAGGTTGAGCTCGACAACCCAACAAAATCTAACAGTTTTCATGCATCACATAGCACATAATAACATGCTCAACATATAACAGACATGCTACAGTTCATATAACAAGTATAAAGATTGAGTCCTTACTCAATCAGCATGCTTTAATCAATCAACATAGTCATAAATTGACTTTAACATTTCATACTTTCAACATATACATATAACACATCATGCTCTTTGCAATAAAGATTTAAAACAGTTAATCATCAAGTTCACATAGAAAATAGGAACTGAAAGACTTGCCTTGATCATTGTTTACCAATAACAGTTTAACAACTTATAGTTATCTGTACTTCACGTGCCCTACACAATTATATAATCATTCACATCAACTATTAGTCACATAGCAACACATATAAGTTGTAATGTAAACTTTAATCTACATCCTATAACTCTTCCTATTAATCAATACACAATGTTCAATTTGATTGTGTTAACTTTAGACTTATAACTCACTATATTTCTTCTCAGTCAAACTCGAAGTTCATTCAAGTGCTTAAGTCTTGCTAGGATTACTTATTGGTTTTATATTAAATTCATTCTATATCTTATAATATTCATTTCAATTGAATAGAAACACTTTTTAAGTTCATCAACACTTGGCACGACGTTTCGATGTTCATTCGTCACACGCTCGATTCGTTCCATCATGTGTGCTTAGTATACTTATACAACTTATATAATACATCATTTATTAATGTTAAGCATCATCATATTTACTAATATTCATATTTTATAACTTAGGACAACATCTTTTATCGTTAAGAGAACTACATTTGCATATGTGCATTCCCGACGCCATCTGATTGCCTCCTAATACATATCAGTCCCACAAATGACCATTTTTACCCCTGTTACTGACCTCAAATTGAAAAACTTAAAGAACCAAAGTTGTAGGTCTATTCTTCCTAGTTTCGGATCATCTTGAATCACCGCAATTGGAGTTTGTATGAAAACGGTATGGCCATTTTACTACAGGAGGTCAAAAATGCCCGACCCAGACTAGTGTTCCAGCGCTAGGGCGCGAGAACTAAGTCAGACATTGGCACTGGGGCGCAAAGTTCTGAGCTATTTTTGGCGCTAAGGCGCGAAAATCACAGTTGGGGCGCAGATTTTGGTGTTGGGGCGCCAAAACTTACAGAACCCAACCACGAAGAACATAATAAATAAATTCTGGACTAATTACAACTACTAACATCTAAATTAAGATGTAAAACTTATATATATTACTCATAAACATTTACTTATCATACATATACCAATTTAAAGCAATTAAACAATAATTTTAAAAAATTTAAATCCTTGAAACCATAGTTTAAAGCTCAACTCCATTGTTGACGTTGTTTTACAGGGTTCAACACTGTAAACCACAATTATCCAACAAATGCATTCCTTTGAACTACGTTCTCATTAAGTTCTTACCTAATTAACATACATAAGGTTCAATTTCACGATTGGCATATACTAATTTTGTTATCCTACATAACATGTTCATGTACATGTAATCACTGTAAAAACCAATTTCTTTCTTGCATACGTAGTTTAGCATACAATCACATATATATACTTGTATATATATATATATATATATATATATATATATATATGTGTGTGTGTGTGTGTGTGTGTGTGTGTGTGTGCTAGTTATAACAATTATAATTACAAATACGCATAATTTCATAATCAATTGTAAAAACATGGTTTACAAAAAAATTTCTAAAAACTTTATATTACAATCAAGAACACAGAGAACGTAAAACGTATATAGTGTTCTGATTATGGAAAATACCTCTTGTTGCTTTGAAAATCCTTTCACTTAGAATCAATTGAACACTCAAAACTTGCTTTGAAATCCTAGTCTTTTCTCTCTCAAACTCTCTCAAATTATTTTCTCTGTAATCTTTGTTCTCTTTTCTCTTCAGCCAATATCAGACCCAAAACTCTTTTACGTGAAATAAAACAAAGGTAACACACGTATTTTCAAAACGTCTAAAACCGATGTCTTACTAATGACCTTATTAAATCAACGGTTACCAAAAATTATTATATTTTATTTATTTAGTTTATTATAATTCAAAATTCAAAATAAAACCAAAAGTTTTAAGGCTCCGTTTGGGAAAACTCTTTAAAAATTAAAGACTTAATATATTTAAGCCTTGTTTGGCAAAACTAAATTAAACTCCTTTATTTTATTTTAATAACTCCTTTATAATATAGTTATTTATCACACTTTATTTAATTAAGTTTTCATACTTAATTTAATTAATTCTAATAACAATTTATTGAATAAATCATTTAATCATTATAAACTCTCTAACTTAATTATTAAATTAAATTAGAATATTATCTCATAACAATTAATTTCCTTAACCCATTAATTATTTATTAAACAAATAATTAACCAAATCAAATCAAATTAAATTAAACAAATATTTATTGAACAACAAACAAATATTTATTCAACAATAAACACATACATTAAATATTTATATAATTCAATAAATATTTATAATTATAATTAAAATTCTGGATTGTTACATTAATCACATCACTATAAGAATTTCAATTATTAAATTCTTATTTTAATAACTTATGAAAAATTTGGGTTGTCACATCATTCCCTCCTTATAAGGATTCCGTCCTCGGAATCAACGAAACCTCCCTTACTCGGTTTTCACCAAATCTCGTTTCAAAAATTTATCGTTGAGTATCTTCAAAACATTACCTTAATATAGATTTTATATTTCCTACTACATTCATTACTTCAACAAATTCTAGGTTTTATTTCATAACTTTCACTTGAACTCAATTATATTTTGAGTATTATATACTCTTTAACCCATTCATTTCCTTTGCTAAGGATCGTTATCATAAATACTCGGGATATTACATTCACCCATTCTTCTAAGAATTTCGTCCTCGAAATTTTATCTATTAATCTTTATTCATTTAATTTATAAAAATAGATTTTATGTTAATACTTTATCCATTCATTGAGTTCTATAACCACTTCTTTCCATAAAGATCTTTCTACAATTATTAAACTTTTCTATTAAAAGTTTTACATTATTCTTTGATAACTCATCTCCTTCTCATTTAAAAATTTCTTTTCTCACTTATTCAATATATTCATCTTTTAGTGTCGCATTCTACGACTTACTTCTTTCTAAAGAATATTATCCTTACCACATTCATCTTTTAGAATTACAAGAATCTTCCTCAATTGCTCAATAATTGGGAAGCGATATGAATAACAGGAATTTAAAAGATTCCAAATCATGTTGAGGGTCATAAGACCTTGAACTACGTCCACGGTTATAAGTACTCTTTCAACTTAAACCTTAACATTGATTAGACTATAGGGACTCCCGTACTTAGGGTGTTAAGCCCTTCGTACGATGTATTGTGCATAAACATTTAAACGCTATGCGTATGTCTATAGTTATAAGTAATCTTTCAACTTAAACTTTAACAGTCATAAGACTATAGGGACTCCTCGTACTTAGAGTGATCAACCCTTCGTACAATGTATTGTGCACAAACATCTAAACGCCTCCGTGTAATCTCCTATAAAATGGTTATTCATCTCAGCTTTTCAACATCTGAATCCGCACCAAAACAATTTGATTTGGCATAACTTTTCAAGAAACGCTTGAATTTCATGAACATCTTTCAATAATCGTCTAGCTGAATCAAATATCATAGACTTCTACAACAATTTGGACATCAATCAAAATATACATATATATATATATATTAACATATCTTAAAGAAATCTCAAAAATCCTTTTTATGATGTCATGATACTGCAGTATTTACAGTCCGTTTGAGGATTCCGTCATTTGGTGATTTTATCTTACTACATCATACTATAGTGGGCTAACGATCCTTAGATCACATCCAACACTAAGTAATACTGCATTGATGACTCCATCATTTTTATCATCTCTGCACCGGGTTCCATGATGCATTGATGATATAAAAAATACATTTTGATATATTTCAAGAACCGCACCTAATCCTAATAATATCTTACTAATCTTAATAGTTTCTAACTATCAAATATACACATGAGAAAAGAATCACCTTTTCACCACACATACATTGATAGCGCGACACCGACATTCCAATGATTATCAATGTAATAAACTGAGTGCACGCACAAAACCCTCGCCCATACAAAGGTTTGTACAACTCAGCCATCACATGAGTCCTTAATTGAAATCCCACCTAACTCTATCTTACTCTTAACAACCTACCCTTAACTTGTTCAATACGAATTCCTCGTATCACATTATCTATAACTCCTCGTGAGTTTATCTTGTACTATATCATAGTACATTATCTTCACAGCATCAAGCTATAATTATTCAAACATTACAGACCATCTTCCTTTATAACTTAAACAGATCACGTTGTGATCTTATTCTATAATCATCTCCCTTAAAATTCTTTTCTTAACTCGTGATCGTTTTGTTTTACGATCCTCTTACTTTCTTTTTTCATCATTTATGATTTCATTTATGCTTTTAATCTTATAGGCTTTGTCTATTCATCATTATTCGTTATCTTGGCTATTGGACTTAGGTAACTCCCATTTCTTATCTTTATATCTCTTTAAGATTCTTCTTTGAATTCTCTTGTTTATAAAACAATTCTTCCTTTGAGAATTTCTAACTTCATTTACATTGCTCAACATTTCATTCAAGTTCTACATTTTTATCATATGTATCCATTTTCTACACTTGGTAAACATCGAGTCTCTAACAGTTTCAATATGGTACGCTGAGTGGTTTCCCACAAACAACCAACAAACTAGGTTCCGAGTTGCTAGTTCGTATATACCTCCGCTCTATAGAGGAATCGTTTAGCCCAGATACCATTCATCAGCTATTAAAGAGTACAATTGTACCATACTTAAATATTACTTTTTATTCTTAACTTCTTTATCATTCCCTTTTTATAGACTTTGTCTATTTATTATCACCTTACATCCTTATTATTGGAGTTGGGTAACCCCACTTTCATATTCCTTATAACTCTGCGAGATTCTTCTTTGAATCCTCTCACACATGTTTTAATCCCTTCTTTATAAATTCCTTAAATTACTTCTTAGTGTTCAAACTCTATTTGAGCTTATTCGTTCATTATCTTCACCTTCCTTCTCTAAGGTTATAGCCTATGGTACTCCTACATAAGGTTTATAACCTACAGCTTTGATACCAACTTTAATGACCCCTAAATTCATACAATTTAATTCTTGACTTCGGTCGCTAATAATACATTCAGCCTCTAATTTTACATCATTAAACGATAATACAACCATTGAAATTTGCGGAATAATTAAAATTTTCTATTACAAACTATCCTCGTTCCCAAAACCTTCAACCTTTACATCTAAATATCTCATAATTATTTGAATACTACAATAGTTTACATCACAAAACGATATTACGATTCAATAATAATACATTATTCGGAACCTTAAACATGGTTCAAATAATTATAACACAACCAAAGTGTAAAAATCTTCAAGTATCACATCTGATTTATGTCTTTCAAGTAACACATAACTTTACCTTGAATCTTGAACCTGCAAAAATGGTTATTTGCAAGGTTGAGCTCTCGACCACTTAGCTTAAATCTAATGACTTTCATGCATCACATAGCACATAATAACATGCTCAACATATAACATACATGCTACAGTTCATATAACAGGTATAAAGATTGAGTCCTTATTCAATCAACATGCTTTAATCAATTAACATAGTCATAAATTGACTTTAATATTTCATACTTTCAACATATACATACAACACATTATGCTCTATGTAATAAATATTTAAAACAATTAATCATCAAGTTCACATAGCAAATAGGAACTGAAAGATTTACCTTGATCGTTGTTTACCAATAACAGTTTAACAGCTTACAGTTATATGTACTTCACGTGCACTACACAATTATATAATCATTCATATCAACTATTAGTCACATAGAAACGCATAGTAGTTGTAATGTAAACTTTAATCTACATCATATAACTCTTCCTATTAATCAATACACAATGGTCAATTTTATTGTGTTAACTGTAGACTTATAACTCACTATATTTCTTCTTAGTCAAACTCGAAGTTCATTCAAGTGCTTAAGTCTTGCTAGGATTACTTATTGGTTTTATATTAAATCCATTCCATATCTTATAATATTCATTTCAATTGAATGGAAACACTTTTTAAGTTCATTAACACTTGGCACGACGTTTCGACGTTAATTCGTCACACGCTCGATTTGTTCCATCATGTATGCTTAGTATGCTTATACAACTTATCTAATACATCATTTATTAATGTTAAGCATCATTATATTTACTAATATTCATGTTTTATAACTTAGGACAACATCTTTAATCGTCAGGAGAACTATATTTGCATATGTGCATTCCCGACGCCCTCCGATTGCCTCCTAATACATATCGGTCCCACAAATGACCATTTGGACCCCTGTTATCGACTTCAAATTGAAATACTTAAAGAACAAAAGTTGTAGGTCTATTCGTTCCCGTTCCGTATCATCCTGAATCAGCTCAATCGGAGTGTGTATGAAAACATTATGGCCGTTTTACTAAAGGAGGTCAAAACTGCCCGACCCAGACTAGTGTTCCAGCGCTGGGGCACGAGAACTAAGTCAGATATTGGCGCTGGGGTGCAAATTTCAGTGTTGGGGAGCGAAGTTCTGGGCTATTTTTGGAGCTGAGGTGCGAAAATCACAACTTCGACCTATATTTTGGCGCTGGGGCGCCAAAACTTACAGAACCCAACCACGAAGAACAGAATAACTAAATTCTGGATTAATTACTACTGCTAACATCTAAATTAAGACGTAAAACTTTTATAGATTACTCATAAATATTTACTTATCATACATATACCAATTTAAAGCAACTAAACAATAATTTCAGAAAATTTAAATCTTTGAAACCATAGTTTAAAGCCCAACTCCATTGTTGACGTTGTTTTACAAGATTTAACACTGTAAACCACAATTATCCAACAAATTCATTCCTTTGAACTACGTTCTCATTAAGTTCTTACCTAATTAACATACATAAGGTTCAATTTCACAATTAGCATATACTAAATTTGTTATCCTACATAACATGTTCATGTACATGTAATCACTATAAAAACCAATTTCTTTCTTGCATACGTAGTTTAGCATACAATCACATATACATACTTATATATATATATATATATATATATATATATATATATATGCTAGTTATAACAATTACCATTACAAATACACATAATTTCATAATCAATTGTAAAAACATGGTTTACAAAAAATTTTCTAAAAACTTTATATTACAATCAAGAACACAGAGAACATAAAACGTATATAGTGTTATGATTATGGAAAATACCTCTTGTTGCTTTGAAAATCCTTTCACTGAGAATCAATTGAACTCTCAAAACTTGCTTTGAAATCCTAGTCTTTTTTCTCTCAATCTCTCTCAAATTCTTTTCTCTGTAATCTTTGTTCTCTTTTCTCTTAAGCCAATATCAGACCCAAAACTCTTTTACGTGAAATAAAACAAAGGCAACGCACACATTTTCAAAATGTCTAAAACCAACGTCTTACTAATGACCTTATTAAATCAGCGGCTACCAAAAAATATTATATATTATTTATATTTTATTTACTTCGTTTATTATAATTCAAAATTCAAAATAAAACCAAAAGATGTAAGGCTCCGTTTGGCAAAACTCTTTAAAAATTAAAAACTTAATATATTTAAGCCTTGTTTGACAAAACTAAATTAAACTCCTTTAATTTATTTTAATAACTCCTTTATAATATAGTTATCTATCACACTTCATTTTATTAAGTTTTTATACTTAATTTAATTAATTCTAATAACAATTTATTGAATAAATCGGTTAATCATTATAAACTCTCTAACTTAATTATTAAATTAAATTAGAATATTATCTCATTACAATTAATTTCCTTAACCCATTAATTATTTATTAAACAAATAATTAACCAAATCAAATTAAATAAATATTTATTCAACAACAAACAAATATTTATTCAACAATAAACACATCCATTAAATATTTATATAATTCAATAAATATTTATAATTACAATTAAAATTCTGGATTGTTACATTAATCACATCACAATAAGAATTTCAATTATAAAATTCCTATTTTAATAACTTATGAAAAATTCGGGTTGTCACAGAGGATGTGGCTAGGATTCTGGCTATGTGCTATGATTAATTGTTTTGAATTCCCAAGACGAAAATAAAAGTTTTTCGAGAAATTATGAATGAATTTCTGAGAAACGCGTAATGATAGAATTCTAAGATGAGATGGAATATCCAATAATATTTCTGTTATGACAAATGAAGTTTTCGTTTGCGGATTTAAAACCTAAGGGTTAGGAAAAGTGAGTTTCGAGAAGGAAATGAATACGTATAATGATTAGAATTATTATATGTGAGAAATACGAGTATGATACTATTTATTATACGAGTATAGTATGAAGATTATTATGACGTATAATACGAATATCGTACGAATAGTATACTAAGAGAATACGTGAGCTATACGAGTAGAATACGATTAGTTCTTAATAGACTTTTAGTAATTGGCTTTGTTAATTCCAATTGGACTTGGATTGTGTCAAGCCCAAGGTTATGAAAATGAAGCCAAAGATTGAGTAATGTTAAATTCCAATGTTTGGATAAATCAATCCCGATCCAAGAAACCGAACCGCGGATCGATCCGATGGATCACCACATGGGTAAAACCTATGAGGGCAACCCATGTGGGACCCAAAATGGCATGTGGGCCGGCCACTTAGTGGCCACGTAAAGCAAATTACTTGGTTGCAAAGTAATGAATAGTAAGGAGGTGGGATGAATCACCATTTTTGCCCTCCATTTGGTTTTCTATATAAGGAAAGCTAGTTTGCTTCATTTATTTGTTTTGAAAACTTTGACCAACATATTTTAAGAGAGAGAGAAAAGTGTGATAACAAGTAATCAAGAGCGATCTAAAGAAAAATATCCAAGTTTTAATCAAGAACGCGAAGAACGTTAAGGTAATAATTCGTAAAACATTAGTCTTTGATCCTTTTATATTTATTTTTCATAGAGAATCATGAATTGGTGGATCATGTCTCTTCCGGAGTAATAAGGATGGCTATTAGTGAATTAAACATTGATAAGCCATGTATAAGTAGGAATCATAAGCATTGATTAGTTGTTGATGGACAAATTGAAAACCATTATTTATAGGGTATGTGCATATTGCTTGGTTAGGTTATAGTCAATGAATCAGTGGACTAGTTCCATTTGATTTGGCGTATAAAACATGAGTAACAAAGTTATGGCAAAATTTACGAGATTAGGCGTTAAACGTTGAAATCGTAGAATTTCCGGATTAGTAGTCAAAACTCACCGTTTAATTCAGAAACCCTAGTTTTCGATGGCGTAATGTAGAACAACATATTCAAGAGTCGTGGACTCAAGAATGGTCGAATTTCTACTTAGAATGAAGAAAATGAGTTATGAATACTCACGAGCGTTAAACGAATGCGTAATAGAACGTTAAATAGTGAATTCATTGTTAATGAATTTAAAATCTACTTTTATCCATAGAAAATGGCTTTTGAACGAGCTAATTCTGACTTAAAACGACTACGTTATGAGTCTGGGAAGAATCGTATTGGAAAATCTAAAAAATTTCAAAGGCTCGAGGCAGGCGCCGCAGCGCCGCCCCAAGCTCTAAACCTCGCGCCGCAGCAGCGGGTAGGGGAAATTAGCTACTGGAGAATGGTGCCACAGCGCCACTTATATATAAGAAGTCTAGCGCCGCAACGCCGAGACGAAGAGTTAGCTATTGCTAGTTGGCACCGCAGCGCCAATGAAGTACTAAGGGATGACACTGCAACGCCGGTAATAGAAAAATGTTGACCAACTTAGTTTTAATCCCAATTGTTTACTCAACTATGACGGGGCATGTATATACTTAGTATACATGGTAAGACCATTCTTATATAGTATATATATAGTGATGTCTTTAAAAGATGAATGTCATTTTTAGTAATTAAACGAAGAACATGATGTATAAGGAAGTAAATTGTATTCAACGTTGGTAAGTAACCAATGATGATTGAGTATTGGTTTAGTGACGTAAGAACGTAAAAAAGCCTTAATGAAAGATAGTTAAGTCAAAATGACTTTTATTAATGAAATAATTTGAATTAAGATATAGAAGAGAAAGAAGTTGGTAAAAACAATGCGATTAGATTTTTTGGTAGCTAATTACAGTGTGCTATGTGAATATATCATGTATAGACTGTAAAGACCAAGAACTGTTGAATAATTATTTGAAGACGCTTGAAGGCAAGTTTTCTTAATGCTTGTTTAACCTTCGTGTTAGTCAAGTTTTCTGTGATTCATGTTCTGAGATGCATGAATTGTTTTACGAATGAGTCAATGCCAGTTATAACTCGGATAAACTAATCTTAAGAGTAAGATTGATTTGTTTATATGTTTTTTGATATAGAACTGTTAACACTATCCTATGCCAAGTATTTGGTATGGATTCATGGTAAGCTTGAGTATGAACAAAAAAATGTATTTTACATCGATTATTCGATGGGCACGCGAGGTTGCCAAAACTTAAACATAAATACGTTTAACGGATGAGTGTTGATCAACATAAAGTACTATAGGCTGATCACCTAGAAATGCTCGTAAGATATATCGAACTTATAGGCTTAGTGATGGGTTATCCTTTTTTCATGAATGAAAACCAAAAGAGAATGTTTACGGTCTATTAACCAGCTCATAATTCCTATGTTATTATATGTACTTTAGAATTGTTTTATGAAATGAAATGTGGTATTTAAGGTTTCATAGTACTTCATAGCTACTTATTCAGTTATTGAAGACAAACATATAATTCTTGACGTGGTATTTCTATTATCTATTGCTAGATTTGCTGAGCTAGTTATGCTTACTTCTTGCTTGAATTATATTATTGCAGCTAAGGCCGAAAGGACTGAGGATCCCAGTATGGATAAAGAAAAAGCTAAGATGGATAAGTAGATTATCCTGTAATAGACTAGTATGTTTGTAAGAATCATATTATGATAAACGAAGAATGTATCGGTTACAAAACCTGGGAAATGATTTATTATTATTATTATTATTATTATTATTGTAATAAGAATGTAGTAAATACAATCATTTTGATGTTGTTTCAATAGAATGAATGTATAGTTAGAAGTTCCGTGTAGCACCATATCCGTGGGTTGAAAGTATCCGGATTTGGGGGCATCACAGGTTGATATCTAAGCATTAGGTTATAAAACTTAAGGGGGGAAGAACCTTAGGCTAATAACCTCGTTAGTAAATGAGAAGTTAGAAGGAATTAAACTCGAGTAGAATGAGTTAATTAAGTATTGAGGAAACTTAGTACCGAAAGATTTAAAAGATGAAAATTAACCCTACATAAACTAAATGTTATTTGTGTTTATATTATTGTGTATTATGTACTAATCAACATGTTATGTGTTATTGTAGATGTCCATCAATAGCTCCATGTATAGGGATATACACGTGGTGAGCGAAGAGTCCGTAAACCGGGTAGAGCCTGTACCAATGCCAGTGGCGGGGGTACCAGTACTGATCCTAGAAGAGTTCGAGCCGGAGGAGGACTATTTAGAGGAAGATTATTTTAAGGAGGATATGGAAAACTTGGTATCAACGTCATATCAAGTAGTCAATGTTGATGAGGATATGGGGGTAGCATTGTTTATTGCGGTGGTACTTGCACTAGAGCCAACACCTCTAAATGCAATGAGGGCATTACATATATCTAGCGGTGCTTGACCAGAATGTGCAACTGCACACTGTTGTGCAGAACCAAAATGAGGAGATTAGTGATCTCTATGAAGCGAAGGAGTCTGCAGAAGTAGATTTTAAATTAGAGCATGACGAGAAGGTGCTCATGACGGATAAGGCAAGAGATTATAAGAATGAGACAGTAGAGCTCCGTAAGGAACTGGTTGAGAAGAACCAGAAGATAGCACGAATGTCTTACATCCATGAGAGTGCTCATGAGGATTTCAAGCTGAAAATTGCTTGTTATTCCATTGAGTTGGGACAAACTCGACATACTATTAGTAGAGATATTGTGTCGATTCTTGCGAATCAGAAGCATGAGAATGCTGTCATGCAGTATTAGTATTAGATGGAGGAGGTATAGATCAGTAAATCTTTTTGTATATGTATAGTGACATAAAACCCTCTTTTGTATAATTAAAGGGTAGTCTTTTGGTAAATCCCAATTTTTGTAGAAGTCAATTGCGGGATAGAAATGGAATAGCTTTGGCTATGGAATCAAAGTGTAAATAGTTTTAAACTATAAAGAAACATATTAATATAATGAAGTTTTTATTAAATGTGCTTTGTTGTGGTATGGGTTGTTGTTTGACGAATGAGAACTAAGTAAGAAAATAGATAATAATGAAACTTTATTTATTAATCAGAATAATGCCGCCAAGAAGAAGACAACATAATCAGTAAGCTAAATCACATAACGATAACCAAGGGGGTCAGAATAACCCTATCCAAGAGTTCGTTAATTTATTAATGACTTCATTTAACCAAACTGGGGGTAGAGCACTGGCAGTACCTAGGGTAGCCAGAATGACTACCTTTAAAGAATTGAAGAGCGTAGGTCCACCAGAGTTCAAAGAAAATACAGACCCAATAGAGGCCCAAACATGGGTGAAGGAAATAGAGAAGATTTTTGTTATTAAAAACGTAGCAGAGGCACATAAGACTTTTTTTGCGACCTACATGATGAAAGGAGAAGCCAACTTCTGGTGGGAGGCTCACCAGGGTTGGGCTAAGACTTATGTTGTTATGTAGGAATAGTTTAAGAAGGTTTTCTTCGAGAACTATTTTCCTACAAGCATGCAGGAGAGAATGAAGATTAAGTTCTTATAACTTAAACAAGGGGACATGATGGTTCCCCAGTATGCTGCCAAATTCAATGAATTGACAAGGTTTGCTCCACACCAAGTGGACACTGAGGAGAGGAAGGCTCGTAGGTTTGAGCAGGGATTGAAACCCTGGCTCTATAGTAGGATTTCTGTTTTCCAGAGTGCTTCATATAGAACTATTCTAGAGAAAGCAATCATTATGGAGAGTGGTAGTGAGGCTTTGAGCCAATACCACGAAGAAAGAAAGAATACGGGAAAAGGAGAAGGAGGACCCAAGGAAGAAGGAGCTAGTGGTAGTGGGAGTATGCCCAAGAGAAAGAATTTGAACTACAGGAATACTGGAGTGAAACAAGGGGATCCTAAACATAGGATCAAAGAATGCAAGACATGCAGAAAGACTCATCTAAGAGTCTGTTTGAAAGGGAAGTCAGTTTGTTATAACTGTGGGCAGGAGGGTCACATATCACCCAATTGTCCAAATCCTAAGAAGAACCAGGGCTGTTTTGTTTGTGGGTCGATGGAGCACATGGCAAGAAAATGCCCAAAGAAGGGGTTAGAGGGTAGCACGGGTACTGGTAGTGGTAAGTTAGCCATTATTGAACCAACACCATCATCGGGTAGACCAATGGCCCATACTTTTAATATGACTGTCCAAGATGCGGTTATATCAGCGGATGTAGTACCAGGTATTATTCCAGTTAATGAAATAAATTCTAATGTGTTATTTGACTCGGGTGCTACTTGTTCTTTTATAGCATGTGAATTTGTTAAGCGATTAAGTTTACTCCCGAAAAGATTAGAGATACCTTTAGATGTTAAGGTAGCAAACGAAGAGATAATTCCCATTGAACACATTCATAGGAATTGTTGCGTAGATATTAGAGGTAACAAATTATCGGTAGATTTAGTACCGATAAGGTTGAGAGAATTTGATTTAATTCTTGGTATGGATTGGTTGATTAACCATAAAGCTATAATAGATTGTCATAGGAAAAGTGTGAACCTTCGACTTTCTAAGGAAATCGAGGTAGTGTTCTATGGTAGTAAATCACCGAGATGCTCTTGTTGTCTAACCATGACACACGCTTGGAAGATGTTGATGAAAGGGTGTATACGATACCTGTGCCATGTTGTGGATACCCAGAGAGTGGAAGCATCATTGGAACAAATACCTATAGTGCAAGAGTTCGCAGATGTATTCCCAGATGAGTTACCAGGTCTTTCGCCGGATAGGGAAGTCGAGTTTGTGATTGATTTATTATCGGGTACGACACCAGTTTCTAGGTCACCATATAGGATGGTGCCGGTAGAGATGAAGAACTTAATGGTTCAATTATAAGAACTATTAGATAGGAAATACATTCAACCGAGCGTGTTTCTGTGGGGAGCATCGGTATTGTTTGTAAATAAGAAGGATGGGTCATTACAACTTTGTATCGACTATTGAGAGTTGAACAAGTTAACGATTAAGAATAAATACCCATTGCCTAGGATCGATTATCTATTTGATCAGTTGAAAGGGGAAAAGTATTTTTCTAAGATAGATTTGCGTGCGGAGTACCATCAGTTGAAAGTAAGGAAGGAGGATGTACCTAAGATGACGTTCAGAACATGTTACGGTCATTATGAGTTTTTGGTTATGTCGTTTGGGTTGACTAATGCGCCAGTCGCATTCATGGATATGATGAACAGAGTGTTAAAATAGTATTTGGACAAGTTTGTCATAGTGTTCATTGATGATATTCTAGTCTATTCTAAGACGCCAGAAGATCATTCTGAACATTTAAGGATAGTGTTAGAAACACTACGGAGTGGGAAGTTGTATGCAAAATTAACTAAGTGTGAATTTTGGCTTGAAAGAGTGTAGTTTTTAGGACATGTTATTGATAAAGATTGAATTTCTATGGATCTAGAGAAGGTAGAAGTAGTTAATAATTGGGAACAACCAAAAATGCCAACTGAGGTTTGGAGTTTTTTGGGGTTAACAGAATATTATAGAAGGTTCATCTAGGACTTTTCTAAAATAGCTACTTCATTGACGAATTTGATGAGGAAATCAGTGAAGTATGTGTGGATTGAAAAGTATGAAAATAGTTTTCAGGAACTAAAAAGGAGGTTAAGTGAGGCACCTGTATTATCTTTACCATATGATACAGGGAATTTCATAGTTTATAGTGATGCTTCACATAGAGGACTGGGTTGCGTGCTCATGCAGCATTGTAAGGTCATTGTGTATGCGTCACGCCAGTTGAAGGATTATGAGAAGGTCTATCCTATTCATGACCTATGTAGGAGTTCGGCACATAAAACACAGCGGAAATATAAAAATTCAAAGCAATTTCTGAAACCCAAAAATAGGATCCATGCGAAAAACAATTAACTGAGTTGTTTAGAGATTATACCGAATATGAAAAACGAGAATCTGAAATTGATATGCTCGAATCCTTAACGCAATTCCTCATGAAACTACGTCTCTATGGTATCCACACGAACGCCGCATGAACCGTCGAACGATTCTGCAATAGGAGGGACTTGCGGTACTAGCCACCAAAGGAACCTTTATAAAACTGTATGTTTTCTCTCTAGTCTCTCTCTAAGAGCAGCTAGGGTTTTCAAGTTATGAATTAACCCTAAGTAGCTGCTATATATCCTATATATAGTAGTTAAAAGGAATTAATCAAAATCTAATTTCATAAAATCCGAATTTATATATATATAACTTAATTAAGTCTTACTTAATTAATATACATATATACAAATTTTTCTTTTAATTTAAATTCGTGATTTAAATACTATTAATCATATTAATATATTTAAATCCTTAAAATTTAAATTTATTCCCTTTTAAATTACATTTTATGTGTGTGACCCTATAGGTTATTATCACGTTGGCAATAATTTTAAAATCATATTATAAAATTATAAATAGTGAGCGGCATCTAGTAATGCATCACTGCTACCCAAGTAATAATAAGATCACTGGTACCCAAGTAATAATAAGAGCGATGATTCGATGCAACCTTTTTGTGACCAATGTTTCAATGTAATTTAATCCTTTTAACCTTAATATCCTAGATTAAACTCGAGTCATGGAATGTGTCATACTCTTCATAATTTAATCTTAGTTTTTCTTGATCAATGAGTAGACTATATGAAACAAATCACTATTTGAGCATGGCCATGCATTTCATAGTCCTATTCAATCAAGAGGCCTATGGATATCATCCCTAATATATAGGAAGGTTAAATTCCATCTAGATCACTCATATTCCTCACACGATTCATGATGTACCCAATAATCACCTTTATAGTCCACCCTATTAAAGGTGACATTTGATGATATCAAAGTACATAAATTCCGTGTAGTAATATAGTGATTTTGTGTCAGAGGACCATTACATCATTGTCACTATGAGAATTTCTAATGACACTCCGCATAATGCTCCACATAGAATTCTCATGGTGGGTCTATCCAGTACACCGTTCTCTAACATGTACCTATGCATTGACTTAATATCTCATATATTTATGACCAATGAGATTTGGTCATCAGTCAATCCACATACTAGTCTCAATGCATCATTGTTGTCCCATCAACAATGATACTTTCGATTTAGGACATTTAAGAACAATGATACTAATTATAATTATATAATCTCATGTTCAAGTCACATACTTGAAACTATATAATTTGTATCACTATTCTAAGGATTTTTTATTATGTTAACATTTATTTACTTGTGATAAATAAAACCATAATAAAATCATTCATTTGTTCAATCAAATATAATATCAAAATGTTAAGCAATTATATCAAATAATTGGCCTCTAGGCATAAACTCTAATGGCCTCTCACACTTGCACTAGAGCCAATCACTCATGTATCTAATACCCATGGAACTAGTGTGTGGCTGTAGCTTCTGCTGCGACAAAGCCTTGGTCAGTGGATCTGCAACATTATCATTTGTTGGCACTCTTCCTATATGTACATCTCCTCTATCAATGATTTCACGGATGAGATGGTACCGCCTAAGTATATGCTTGGATCGTTGGTGAGATCTGGGTTCCTTAGCCTATGCAATGGCTCCATTGTTATCACAGTATAGCTTAACCGGATCAATAATGGTTGGAACAACACCTAGTTCAGTGATGACCTTTTTAATCCATACAGCCTCCTTGGCCGCACTAGAAGAAGCAATATACTCAGCCTCTGTTGTAGAATCGGCTACTGTCTCTTGCTTCGAAACTTTCCAGCTAACAACACTACCATTAAGGCAAAATACAAAACCTGACTGACTTATAATCAACATTATTAGTCTGGAAACTAGCATCTGTGTAACCCTTTACTGCTAGTTCGTGTTCACCTCCATATACCAAGAATGAATCCTTAGTCCTTTTTAGGTACTTGAGGATATTCTTGACTGATGTCCAGTGACCTTCACCTAGATTCGACTAGTATCTGCTCGTCATGCTCAAAGCATACGAAACATCCGGACGAGCACATATCATTGCGTACATGATAGATCCAATTGCCGAAGCATAAGGGATCTTTCTTATACGCTCCTCATCATCTTGTGATTGAGGACATTGGTCCTTAGAGATCTTTACACCATGAGTCATGGGTAAGTGTCCTCTCTTTGCCTCTTGCATGCTGGACCGTTTCAGCACTTTATCAATATATGTACTCTAACTTAGGCCGAGCATTTTCCTCGATCTATCTCGATAGATCTTGATACCTAAAATGTAGGTTGCATTGCCTAAATCTTTCATGGAGAAACATTTTCCTAACCATGTTTTTATAGCCTGTAATAAAGGAATATCATTCCCAATAATTAATATATCGTCAACATATAATATTAGGAATACAATATGACTCCCACTAACCTTCTTATATACACAAGGTTCATCTTCATTTTTAATAAAGCCAAACTCTTTGACTGCTTCATCAAATCAAAGATTCCAACTCCGAGAGGCTTGCTTCAATCCATAAATGGATCGTTGCAGCTTACATACCTTTCCAGCATCCTTTGGAGCGACAAAACCCTCAGGTTGTGTCATGTACACATCCTCAAGGAGATTTCCATTAAGGAAAGCAGTTTTGACATCCATCTACCAGATTTCATAATCATAAAAAGCTGCAATAGCAAGTAAGATCCTGATGGATTTAATCATTGCCACTGGAGAGAAGGTTTCATCATAGTCAACACCTTGAACTTGTTTGAAACCTTTTTCTACCAGTCGGCCTTTATAGGTTTGTACATTACCATCCATGTCGGTTTTCTTCTTGAAAACCCACTTGCACCCTATTGGTTTTACCCCTTCGGGTGGATCTACCAAAGTCCATACTTGGTTAGTATACATGGAGTCCATTTCAGATCTCATGGCTTCAAGCCATCTCTCAGAATCTGGTCCATTCATAGCTTCTTGGTAGGAAGCAGGCTCATCCTGATCTATGAGCATCACATCGCCATTATGAGTCACAAGATATCCATAATATCTCTCGGGCTCTTAGCGTGTCCTACCAGATCTACGAATTCCTTGTGTAATTTGAGCAGGTTCACTTTCCACAAAATCTGGTGGTTCCTGCTCACGTTCCAACTCAGGTTCAATGATATTCTGTGGTTCTCGAATTTCATCGAGTTCTACTTTCCTCCCATTGTTTCCTTTAGAGACAAATTCTATTTCTAGAAAAATACCAGTTCAAGCAACAAACACTTTGTTCTTAGAAGGTTTGTAGAAATAATACCCTTTTGTTTCTTTTGGGTATCCCACAAAATTACATTTGTCAGATTTGGGTCTGAGCTTGTCAGAATCCAGACATTTTACAAACACCTCGCAACCCCAAATGTTCATGAACGACATACTAGGACGTTTCCCAGTCCACATCTCATATGGTGTCTTCTGAACCGTCTTTGTAGGAACACGGTTAAGTGTGAATGCAGCTGTCTCTAGGGCATGACCCCAGAAGCTTATTGGAAGATCTGCATGACTCATCATTGATCGTACCATGTCCAACAAGGTTCGATTCCTCCTCTCAGACACACCATTCCATTGTGGTGTTCCAGGTGGAGTGAGCTGTGATATAATACCACACTCCTTTAGAAGGTCATCAAAGTCTTGGCTTAAGTATTCACCTCCTCGATCGGATCGAAGGGCTTTTATGCTTTTGCCAAATTGGTTTTGAACTTCATTCTTGAATTCTTTGAACTTTTCAAAGGATTCGATTTGTGTCTCATTAGATACACATATCCATATCTATAAAAGTCGTCAGTAAATGTAATAAAGTAATAAAACCTACCTCTTGCTAACGAACTCATGGGTCCACATACATCACTAGCCCGTTCACTGTGTCCAGTGAAAGGGGCTTTAGTCATCTTGCCTAATAAATAAGACTCGCATTTCTCATATGATTCAAAATCAAATGAATCCAAAAAACCATCTTTATGGAGTTTTGATATGCGTTTCTCATTTATATAGCCCAAACGACAGTGCCAGAGATATGTTGGATTTGAATCATTTGATTTAAATCATTTTGTATTTATGTTATAGATAGGCATATCTAAGTCAAGAATATAAAGACCATTAAACAATTGTGCAACACCATAATATATATCATTTAAGTAAAACGAACAACGGTTGTTCTTTATTATAAATGAAAAACCTTTCTTGTCCAAACAAGAAACAGAAATAATGTTTTTGCTTATAGCAGGCACAAAATAACAATCTTCTAATTCTAAAACTAGCCCACAGGGCAAAGATAAATAATAAGTTCCTACGGCCAGTGCAACAACTTTTGCTCCATTCCCAACACGTAGGTCAACCTCTCCTTTTGCCAAAGTCCTACTCCTTCGGAGTTCCTGCACATTACCACAAATGTGAGAACCACATCCAGTATCTAATACCCATGATGTAGAAGTAGACAAGTTGACTTCTATAACATATATACCTGAATCGGAAGTCATACTTCCTTTCCTTTTCTTCACTTCTTCTAAATAAGCAAGACAATTCCTTTTCCAGTGTCCAGGTTTTCCACAGAAGTGACAATCACCTTCTTTAGCCACCCCACCTTTAGGTTTTAAAGCCTGTTTGGTTTTGGGATTAAGTTTAGCACTAGATTTAGATCCTATCTTCTTCTTGGCTTTCCATTTTCCCTTAGCATTTCCCTTTTGCACCATCATTATGGGAGCGGGTCCTGCCTTTTTCATGTTGTTCTCGGCAGTTCTTAACATGCTCAACAACTCTGTAAGGGGTTTTACAATTTCATTCATAAGATAATTCATGACAAATTGAGAATAGCTGCTGTTCAGGGATTGCAAAACAAGATCTGTTTGGGCCTCCGGAGTGATTGGAAAACCCAACCTATCAAGGTACTCAATATACCCAATCATTTTCAAAGACATGTGGACCAATTGGATCACATTCACCCATTTTCTTGTTGATACAATGCCTTGCTTGTATCATACCTCTCCTGTTGAGCATGCCCTTCGAACAATTTCTTGAGATGCTCGATTATCTCATAAGCATCCATCAACTCATGTTGCTTCTGAATCTCAGCGTTCATGGTTGCTAGCATGAGACAACTCACGTCCAGAGCATCATCTTGATGCTTCTTGTAAGCATTATGCTCCGCACGTGGTGCAGTATCAGCTGGTGCTACATGAATGGGCTTTTCAATGACATATAGCTTACGCTCTTGTTTGAGGACAATCCTCAAGTTCCTATGCCAGTCAAGGAAATTAATTCCACTCAGCTTGTACTTCTCAAGGACTGATCGTAGTGAAAGACTACTTGTATTGTTGTTGTTTGCCATTGATATCTATAATTTATAAGTGCAAAAAAATAATAAGTCAAATTGCAGAGTTGATATTATGTAATTGATAATAGTACATTCAAAATATACCTCCCACTATTTTATTCAAATTAATAGCCCTCACCATTAATTCGGAAAGCATTTTTCAATTAAATCTTTCTAGTGAGCCAAGATCCATATTTCATTATGCCCTAAGTTAGCTTTGGCTAATCTCTTAAAACACAATTATTTAGGTGAAGACACAACCTTTTTTGTCAATTATATCATATATAACTCACGGATAGTTTGGTAAACAACAATTATTTCTAGTCCATCTAATGGTACCTACCAAACTCTATGCCTCTAAGTCCACAATCCTATTGAGATAACTTAGTTAAGTCGGACCCAATGATTTTAACAGTTGGATATCATAATTATCCTATCGCATCTTACCTAGATAAATAGGGTACTTTGCTTTGGCAACCCTACATCTATTGATCAAGGTCTTGATGAGTGTTATTCATTGGAAGACATCTGATTTAGACTTAATAATTTAATGAGGGATTTTATTAATAAATTTAGATCTCACCAATTTTAATCTTATTAAGCATGCACATTATTTATCATATCATATCGCATACAAGCATAAATAAAGTGCAAAATTAAAATGTCATGATTATGGCCCAATCCTTTGTCAATCTTTTCAAGCTAATGAAAGATTGAAGGTCAATCTAAGGTGGTAAAAGATCTTAAAATAAATAGCTTCCTTGGATCTTCCTCAAGCATGTGCCTCCTCTCCATCATCATCTTTCCATCGTGTCCTTCATCTTTTCATCTTCATCGATTACAGATTATTACATGACATAAAGAAACCTCCAGTTACATTCGATGGGATTTAGATGAGAAGAGAATTTTACATTAGAATTTATAAAAAGGCACGACATGCAAGCCGTATTTCAAAACCAAAACCACTAACCTATGGGTCAAAAATATAATCGTGGCGCCATGCATATCACAATAAGCATATAACGGTTTATATAAAATTAAAGAAAAATATATATAACAAATTGGGGTCACGACCACCATCGTGCTTTCACTGATTGTGGGGGTCCAGGGGGTCTCCTTCTCTAGCAAGTGGTCCATATGATTGTAATTTTTGAACTACAATAGTATTGCGAAATTTTTCAAATGATTCTCTCAAGCAGTTTGAGAATCACGTATTTTAATCCACCAAAATAGTCATAATAACAATACACCGATACATATCATATATGTCCGATTTCAATTAATCATATTAAATCTGAATCATCGTTATTACGCCATATAAGATACAATTAACGTAACAATATATACATGCATATCTATTCATCGATATTCATAATACCGAGAATATGTCGATTACAGAATATCATATACTCAATTAAATAGAACATCATATACATGCATATCTATTACTGATATTTATAATATCAAAATATGTCGATTACAGAATATCATATACTCAATTAACAGTTCGGTAAAATTGTATCATCATATATCATATATATCAAAAACAATATAATCAATTTCAGATCGATAAAATTGTATCATCACATACCATATATATTGAAAACAATTAAACATGTTATCTGAATTAATCGTTTCGCAAGTAGCTCTGATACCATTGTAGGGCTTCGACACATAAAATGCAGCGGAAATATAAAAATTCAAAGCAATTTCCGAAACCCAAAAACAGGATCCATGCGAAAAACAATTAACTCAGTTGTTTAGAGATTATACCAAATATGAAAAACGAGAATCTGAAATTGATGCGCTCGAATCCTTAACGCAATTCCTCACGAAACTACGTCTTTATGGTATCCACACTTAACGCTGCATTTAACGATTGAACGATTCTGCAATAAGAGGGACTTGCGGTATTAGCCACCTAAGGAACCTTTATGGCGTATATTTTCTCTCTAGTCTCTCTCTCTAAGAGCGGCTAGGGTTTTCAAGTTATGAATTAACCCTAAGTAGTGCTATTTATCCTATGTATAGTAGTTAAAAGGAATTAATCAAAACCTAATTTCATAAAATCCAATTTTATATATATATATATATATATATATATATAACTTAATTAAGTCTTACTTAATTAATATACATATATATAAATTTTCCTTTTAATTTAAATTAAGTGATTTAAATACTATTAATCATATTAATATATTTAAATCCTTAAAATTTAAATTTATTCCCTTTTAAATTACGTTCTATGTGTGTGACCCTATAGGTTATTATCATATTGGCAATAATTTTAAAATCATATTATAAAATTATAAACAGTGAGCTGCATCTAGTAATGCATCACTACTACCCAAGTAATAATAAGAGCGATGATTCGATGCAACCTTTTTGTGACCAATGTTTCAATGTAATTTTATCCTTTTAACCTTAATATCCTAGATTAAACTCGAGTCATGGAATGTGTCATACTCTTCATAATTTAATCTGTGTTTTTCTTGATCAATGAGTAGACTATATGAAACAAATCACTATTTGAGCATGGCCATGCATTTCATAGTCCTACTCAATCAAGAGGCCTATGGATATCATCCCTAATATATAGGAAGGTTAAATTCCATCTAGATCACTCATATTCCTCACACGATTCATGATGTACCCAATAATCACCTTTATAGTCCACCCTATTAAAGTTGACATTTGATGATATCAAAGTACATAAATTCCCATGTAGTAATATAGTGATTTCAGGTCAGAGGACCATTACATCATTGTCACTATGAGAATTGCTAATGACACTCCGCATAATGCTCCACATAGAATTCTCATGGTGGGTCTATCCAGTACACCGTTCTCTAACATGTACCTATGCATTGACTTAATATCTCATATATTTATGACCAATGAGATTTGGTCATCAGTCAATCCACATACTAGTCTCAATGCATCATTGTTGTCCCATCAACAATGATACTCGACTAGGGACATTTAAGAGCAATGATACTAATTATAATTATATAATCTCATGTTCAAGTCACATACTTGAAACTATATAATTTGTATCACTATTCTAAGAATTTTTTTATTATGTTAACATTTATATAACGCAGTAAATAAAACCATAATAAAATCATTCATTTATTCAATCAAATATAATATCAAAACGTTAAGCAATTATATCAAATAATTGGCCTCTAGGGCATAAACTCTAACAACCTAGAATTGGCAGCTGTAGTTTTTTCCTTAAAAATATGGAGACATTATTTATATGGGGAAAAGTGTGAGATATACACGGACCATAAAAGTCTGAAATATATCTTCACACAGAAGCAGTTGAATATGAGGCAGAGAAGGTGGTTAGAGTTAATAAAAGATTACGACTGTGATATCATCCAAGAAAGGCAAATATAGTAGCCGACACATTAAGTAGGAAGGGTATGGAAAAGCTATCAATGTTAACGACTCAGAATGAGTTAATAACGGACATGGCAAGAATGGAGCTAGAAGTTAAATTACCGAATGAAGCGTTAGAGATGTTATTTACAATAGAGACTCAACCAACCATAATGGAATGAGTTAAAGATGTACAATTAGGTAATGAAGAATGCGAACGAATGAAGAAGAGGATGGAGGATGAAGAGAAGACTAAGTATAACCTCGATAAAGAACGATTACTTCGTTTTGAAGGAAGAATTTGGGTTCCAGATAATTTTGAGTTAGAAGAAGGGATAATGAGTGAGGCCCATAGTTCGAGGTACTTGATACATCCAGGTAGTACTAAGATGTATCAAGACCTTCGACAAAACTTTTGGTGGCCAAACATGAAGAGAGAGATAGCAGAATATGTTAGTAAGTGCTTAACCTATTAGAAAGTTAAGGCTGAACACCAACGACCGAGTGAATTATTGCAATCACTAGAGATTCCAGAGTGGAAATGGGAACATATCACAATGGACTTTCTGGTGGGACTTCCAACGACAAGGAAGGGATACAACACTATTTGGGTAATAGTGGATCGGTTGACGAAATCGGCTCACTTCTTACCAATAGGAGTTAGGTATAACCTAGAGCAATTAGCTAAATTTTATGTCAAAGAAATTATTTCCAGACATGGAGTACCTGTTTCGATTATGTCAGATCATGATCCACGATTCACATTGAATTTTTGGAGAAGTTTACAAGAGCAACTAGGAACGCAATTGAGGTTGAGTACATCGTATCATCCTCAGATGGATGGATAAAGTGAACCGACAATTCAAACGCTAGAAGATATATTAAGGTCTTACGTTACAGATTTTAAGGGGAGTTGGGACGAACATCTGTCTTTGCTAGAATTCGCTTACAACAATAGTTTTAACGCTAGTATAGGCATGCCGCCTTATAAAACTTTATATGGGAGGAAGTGCAGAACTCCTCTGTGTTGGGATGAAGTAGGTGAACGTTGAATGTTGGGACCTGAGATGGTATGTGACACCCCCAAATCCGTGTAACATCGATTACAGGACTTGGTGCTCACGATACAATATACAACATCATCTATCTAAGTAAACTTTAACAATAATAATAATATTATATTACCCATTACATAAATAGTCGAAACAAAATCCAAAGTCTTTACAACCTTAAAACATACTGGAACTTAGTCTTGGCGTTTATCGTTACATTACACATATACGGAAATAATTAACTTATTACATAACCATTAGCATCACTTCATCTTGGACTTTCCCTTGTCCTTGCCCGAACCCTCAGCCTTCTCACCCTTAACTAAAAGGTTTAAGCAAGAATGAGCACGAATTACCCAGCAAGTATATACAGAAATTTGAAAACATACATCAGGAGTGAAAGCAGTTGAATAGCTAAACCTCAATAGTTGAAATGATTATCAAGTGTTAAATAGGAACATCAAGAAAGGAAATTTAAGAATTTTCAATATCATATTAAGGGGTGTAAAATACCCTGAACATATTTTCTTTCATCAAAAATCATCAGACGGTTTAACAATCCAATAGACTGTAAACGGTCTCTACAAGTACGCCGGTGTGATCGATTTATTGTACCCTACGTTGTGCACAAGTATTAAGTTTTAAGCTGCATAAGCGAAATGGGACTATTTTCCCGACATCTGTTTTCCCGTTTATTCGGGTTATTCATCTTAGTAATCATGTGAGACTGCACCAAAGCAATTTGGATTGGTAAACATTTAATAGCTTCGAAAGATTTGTTTTAAATCACTTTTTCCATCAATAATAACTAGCCGGAAACAAAGGCCAGGAACATACTTAGAACAGTTCGATAATGAAATGAAATTTAAACATAAGGCAGTTAAAATAATAACTGAATAATTATCGATAAGCTTGCAAGATAATTGAAGTTTGTATGACTTTCCAACGAAGAAATTTGCACGAATAAATAACTAACACAAGTCCAATACTTACCCTTACTGCGATAATATTAGTAAGGATTTAATAAATACTCAAAAGAAATTAGGGTTAGGAAACTTGCCTGATAAGCCTGCTACAATTAACGCTAGCAATTAACCTTCACATAACCTAATCACATGTGTCTCGTTAATCACCATTCATACACAATCGAGTTTGAAGTATAAGGGTCTCCTATTGGATATGATATAAACATCATAAGAGAATATATTTAGAAAATATATGCCACCCATTTAAGATAACATAGGCAGCCCAAAATTGAACTTAAAAATGCCCAACCATAACAGTTTTTACATTTTTTTTTCTCAGCTTTACCATATCTCGCTAAAACAGTCATAACTAATTCGTTTTAAAACATTTATGAGCGATTCTTGCGCCCACGCGATGCTAACTTCTAGGGCTACAACTTTTGTTCATGGACTATCTTCAAATTTCAAGCACAAAGTTCCAGAAAATCCGTGCAAGGGGACTGCTCCGAATTTGTAGGACAAATTTGACGCAACTACTTTGAAAAGTCATAACTCCTTGCTCCGAAGTCGGAATTAGTCCGTTCTGGAGTCTATGGAAAGCTTATTCTGTGTACTATAATAATCCAAAAGTCCAAAAGTTTTTGGAAACTGTAGCTAGCCCCGAATTTGTCCTTAGGGTCAGCAGTTCACAATTTTTTCGGTTTCTAACATGTTTATTTCGCGGACCTTACGATTTTCATATCTCACTCAATATAGCTTCGATCTGAATGAAATTTGGACATGTTATACCTCATGCTACATACTATTTTACAAAATTATTACATGCAACAAATGGATTATCTAAGACATGATTTCGAGTGACCAAAAAATCACGAAAAATCATGCAAACTAGTTTAACCCAACTTTTGAGAAAATCATGATTTTGATTCTAGCATGCATGGGTTTGATTCCTATTATCCAGACCACTTCTAATAACATATATATATATATATATATATATATATATATATATATGTTACAACAATTCATTTCTCTAACTTTTCATGTTTTGATCAAATTAGCATGTTAGAGGCATTTTATCAAACACTTAGCAATAATGGCATGATTTCTTGACTTTCTATGAGTTAGAACATGTACTAAACCAGAATTTTCATTCTCTAATACCAAATATCAGAAACAAAGCAATAACATAGCATTACCAAGCCAAAAGAAACATCTATCATTCTTATCCATGCATGTTTTCACTATTTCCTTAAGAACACATAAAAGATAGTTTCATAGCTTACCTTGGACGAATTCTTCCTTGTTTTAACTCTAATTGAGACTCACACCTCACTTCTTAGGCTCTCCCAATCTCCAGAATTCTTCTAACACTATCTAACACTCTCAATTTCTCTCCAAGTTTATTCTCTTGGAGGAATTTTAGTAAAATGAAGAATATAGAAGTGAAGAGTGTATATATGTATATGATGATAGCATAGATGCTTGTTGTAATGGGTAATCTGAAATCATCAGTTGAGAGACCTTTGCCTTAACCCATGATCACTTGATAATTAAACCAACCAAATGGGAGTTACAGAAAATGAAAAGCTGTTTGGTTTGAGAAATAAACTAAGTCCTATTATTGCTATGTTGATATAAGCGTATTCTTTTCCTCCTTGTCCCAATATGTGTGACACAAGACTCCCCCAGCTCTGGTCTATTTATTAAAATATAAATTTATCCATTTAATCAATTAAATAATCATTTTGACCATTTTGCCCCTCGTAGTAAAAGCGTATCGATACCTATATCGATTCCTACTAAATTCGACGTCCCGGACATCACGGAACTATCTGTTTCGTCAAACTCAACTTCAAAATTTTGTAGTTGACTTTTTCCCCAAAAAAGTCAACCGGTTGACTTTGACCAAAAAGTTAACCGTGACACATTTTCGTGGTTATAGTCTATCCTGACTAATTTCGACGTTTCAGATTCAAATACGCAGACTGCATCTCTAAATTCTGCTCCAAACTCAAACTCATATTTGTAAGTCATCCCACGAAATTAATTAGAATTAATTACATCCTTAACCAATTTAAATAATTGGCCTAACCGTAACAATCATTAATATGCATTTTATCACATAACATATAATAAAAATAAATAATTCATCTAAAAATAATTGTCACATAAGAATTTCACATAAGTTTATTTATTGAAATTGTTTAATTACATGAAAAAATCTAGGATATTACATTCACCCTCCCTTATAAGGATTCCGTCCCCAGAATCATTACACATCAAACAAACAGATTTGGGTAGTTTTTCATCATTTTCTCCTCGAGTTCCCACGTAACCTCCTCGGCATTGTGGTTCCTCCATACTACCTTAACAGAAGGTATTATTTTATTTCTTAACACTTGTTCTTTTCTATTAATTATCTGCACTGGAACCTCTTCGTAAGTTAAGTCTTTTTCGAACTGAATGGGTTCATACTCTATGACATGCTTGTAGTCCTGCTTATATGGTCTTAAGACTGAAATGTGGAATACGTTCTGTATATGTTCTAGCTCCGGAGGTAAAGCTATTTCATAAGCTACCACACCGACTCGTCTCAGAACTTTAAAGGGTCCTATGAATCTGGGACTAAGTTTTCCCTTCTTCCCAAATCTCATTTTCCCTTTCCAAGGTGACACTTTCAAAAACACATAAGTCTTAGGCGTCGAAGTCTCGTTGTTGTCGGTATTGATCAAGATATTTCTTTTGTCGATCCTGAGCCGCCACTAGCCTCGCTCGAATAGTTTTGATCACATCCTCAGTCTGCTGTACCAATTCTGGCCCTAGTTGTTGACGTTCTCCTACTTCATCCCAGCACAATGGCGTTCTGCATTTCCTTCCATATAAAGCTTCATAAGGTGGCATCCCGATGCTCGCATGGTAGGCATTGTTGTTGTATGTAAATTCCACCAAGCGGTAGGTGGTCATCCCAACTCCTTTGAAATCCATCACACATGCTCTCAGCATGTCCTCTAACGTTTGAATAGTTCTCTCGCTCTGCCCATCTGTTTGAGGATGATACGCGGTGCTCAACCTCAGATGCGTTCCCATGCGTTCTTGAAAACTTCTCCAAAAGTTCGTTGTGAACCGTGGATCACGATCTGACACAATTAAAACTGGTACACCATGCCTGGAAACGATCTCTTTGATATAAAGTTTAGCCAACTGATCCAAGGTATATCTGATCTTGATTGGCAAGAAATGCGCTGATTTGATCAATCGGTCGACGATCACCCACACTGCATCGTAACCCTTCTGCATAGTTGGAAGTCCTACCACAAAATCCATCGTGATATGCTCCCACTTCCATTCTAGAATCTCTAAAGGTTGAAGTAACCCCCTCAGTCTCTGATGTTCCGCCTTGACTCGCTGACAAGTTAAACACTTGCTAACACACTCTGCGACCTCTCTTTTCATATTGGGCCACCAATAATGTTGACGAAGATCCTGATACATTTTTGTGCTTCCCGGGTGGATTGAGTAACTTGAACTATGAGCTTCCTGCAAGATTTCTTCCTTTAACTCAGATACCGCTAGCACCCAAATTCTCTCCTCAAATTTTAACAGACCATCACCACCCATGCTGAATTTAAACTCCTCTCCGTCAGAAATTCTTTTCTTCATTACCGCCTTGTGCTTCCTTGATCTTGTCCAATAAAGTCGGACGAACCTCCACTGCGAACAATTTCCCATCTGGCTCTCTCGGCCTCTTTATCTCTAGCTCCAAACTGGCCATCTCATTGATTAACTCCTCCTGAGCTGTTAGCATTGCCAATCTACCACTACCCCTTTTTGCTTAACGCATCCGCTACCACGTTCGCTTTCCCCGGATGATACAAAATATCGCAATCGTAATCCTTTATTAGCTACAACCATATTCTCTGCCTCATATTTAACTCCTTTTGCGTGAAAATATACTTCAGACTTTTATGGTTCGTGTATATTTCACACTTCACACCATATAAATAGTGCCTCCAAATCTTGAGGGCAAATACTACCGCTGCAAATTCCAGGTCATGGGTAGGATATCCCTTCTCATAATCTTTCAACTGGCGCGATGCATATGCAATGACTTTACCATGTTGCATAAGCACACAGCCAAGCCCCTTGTGTGACACATCACTGAAAATCACGAAGTCACTTGTATCGTCTAGTAACGACAACACCGGTTCCTCACTCAATCTCTTATTGAGTTCTCAAAAACTCTCTTCACACTTCTTAGTCCAGACAAACTTCACTGATTTCTTCATTAAATTCGTCAATGTTCCTGCTATCTTCGAAAAATCTTAAATGAACCGCCTGTAGTAGCCCGTCAATCCTAAGAAACTTCTTACTTTCGTCGGTGTCTTTGGTTGTTCCCAATTCTGAACCGCTTCCACCTTTGTTGGATCCACAGAGATTCCGTCCTTGTCGATCACGTGACCCAGAAATTGAACTTTTTCTAACCAGAACTCGTACTTCAAAAATTTTGCGTATAATTTATCCCTTCTCAATGCTTCCAATACTAATCTTAAATGTTCAGCATGATCTTCCTGAGTCTTGGAAAAGATCAGGACATCATCTATCAACACAACTACGAATTTATCTAAACACTGCTTGAATACCCGATTCATCATGTCCATAAACGCTGCCGGCGCGTTTGTTAACCCGAACGACATTACTAAAAACTCGTAGTGACCGTAACGAGTTCTGAACGCTGTCTTAGGTACATCCTCTTTTCTCACCTTTAACTGGTGATACCCCGTCCCCAAATCAATTTTGGAAAAATATTTCGCTCCCTTCAACTGATCAAACATGTCATCTATCCTAGGTAATGGGTACTTATTCTTGTTCGTCACCTTGTTCAGTTCTCGATAATCGATGCACAGTCTCATCGACCCGTCTTTCTTTTTCACAAACAACACTGGTTCTCCCCAGGGAGACACACTTGGTTAAATATACCTCCTATCCAATAATTCCTGCAACTGTACCATCAGCTCCTTCATCTTTGTCGGTGCCATTCTGTACGGGGCTTTCGAAATCGGTGCCATTCCAGGTACTAAATCTATAACGAATTTGACCTCTCTATCCGGCGGAAGACCTGGCAATTCTTCCGGGAATACATCTGGAAATTCATTCACTACTGGTATTTGTCCCATTTATAACCCTACTTTCTGAGTATCGACGATATGGGCCAAATAACCTACATATCCCATTTTTAGTAACTTCCTAGCTTGCATCATCGTCAGACAGCTCGAGAGTCTTGGCGACCTACTCCCATAGAACACTACCTTCGACTGCTCGGGAGTCTTAAGGTTTATACACTTTTTCTGGCAATCTATCATCGCTCCATGGTTAAATAACCAATCCATCCCTAGAATTACATCAAATTCTTCTAATTGAATTGGGATTAAGTCCATGAGGTAACTTATATCCCCGATATCTCTGTATGCAAATCCTATGGACATGGTTAGCAGGAATGACTTCCTTATTAGCAACTTCTATGTTCATAGGATATTCTAATTCTTCTTGAGGTAAGTTTAGTCGTTGGGAGAATTCATGCGAAACGAAGGAACAAGTAGCACCCAAATCAAATAATATGTAAGTAGATATATCATTGATCAGAATGATACCTGAAACCACGTCCCTGGATGCAACCGCATCCCGAACCTGGCCATGTTGAAAGTCCTTCTTTGTTGGTCGATGATTACGAGTTGGTGGTCCACCAATTGTGAGAGTTCCACCGCTTAGTCCCCTCCCTCCATTTCCTCCTGCTAAGTTCTTCTTTGGGCAGCTCCTCGCCTGATGATCTAATGCTCCACAGTTGAAACATCCATTTCTCTTGATGCGAGAAGCGGTTGGGAGAGATGTGCCCCTCTTGCCCGCAATTGAAACAGACATTCTTCCCCTTTAGACATGCCCCCGAGTGATTCCTTCCACACTCCTTGCACGCCTTAGTCCTCTTCTTTGCTTCCCCTAGTTTGCCCCCAGGGTTTCCCGAGTTAACATTATTGTTGTTGTTGTTCCACTTCCTCTTATTTGCACCGTTGCTGCTGCTGCCTTCTCCACGGTTTCCTCCTTCAGTCTTCTTCTTTTTCTCCTTGTTGAACTTCATTAGGGCTTCACTTCCGCCCTCAATGATTATAGCTTTCTCCAGGAGAGTCGCAAAACTATTCGTCTGCAGCACCAAAAGTCTGCTATATAGCCATGGTTTGAGGCCTTGCTCAAACCTCCCCGTCTTTCTCTCCTCAGTGCCGACCTAATGAGGTGCGAACCTCGCCAGCTCGTTAAACTTTGCAGCGTACTGCGGTATCGTCATATCTTCTTGTTTCAGCTCCAGGAATCGCATCTCCATGCGACTCTGCATACCAACAGGAAAATAGTTCTCGAAAAAGATTTTTTTGAACCCTTCCCAAGATATCACACCTTCTCCAGCTCGGGTCAGATTTTCCTCCCACCAGTAGTTGGCTTCACCTTTTAACATATACGTGGCGAAGATAGTTTTCTAGTCGTCTCCTACTCGGGCGATAGCGAACGCCTTTTCGATTTCCTTAACCCAAGTCTGGGCTTCGATGGGTTCCGTAGTTCCTTTGAACTCAGGTGGTCTCGCGCTTTTGAAGTCTTTAAAGTGTGCCACTGGGGCCACTGGAGGGTTATTGATATTCAGGGTTCGATTTTGAAGTGCCCCCACTAACATGTCTACAAACTACTGCATAGGGTTCGGTGGATCCCCAACATTACCGTCTGACCCCTCGGGTGCTTGGCGACGTCTTCCTCTAGCCATCTATCTATTCAAAATGAACTTAATATTATTATCTCATAATTTACTCTACAAGATATAGAATTAAGTAAAAAGCCGAACCATCACATCACATACTTAAATAAAAACATATTTATTTATAGATATAATACTCAAAAGTATTTCATTGTTTTATGGCATTACGCCATTTACATCACATTGCATCAATCACTTGGTAAAACAGAAACAAAGCTTTTTATTACATAATTAAGCATTTTATTTTCTACTAGAAAGAGTTCATCATAATATCTCTGAGACCCACTTCTAATGGGCGTCTTCATGCTCCTCATCCGCTATCTCTTTCACCGACTCTCGCTTATAACACACACTGCAAGGCGGCTCCTCACGTGGAAAGTGATGCACCCTATCTTTGGAACCTTCCATGTGCCGACTTAAACACGTATTTCATCTTGTCTATCTTAACCTTCTTGTCTCTAACTTCTCCCTCCAACTTTCCGGTTAGCTTCTCAGCCCTAACACGGTCTCTTCTTTCATCTCCCAAAAAAGTGGTATTAATTTGCTTGTCAAGTTGGAGACTCTGAATCCTCGAATCCAACCCATTAATGGTATGTCCCAAGTGGGTCCTAATAGCTTCTTTCTCATCCTCCAGCTTATCCGCCTTCTGGTCTGATGCCCGCAACTTGTCAGCCAGATCCCCGTTCCTAATTATTAGGTAGTGCACCAATGCCTCAAGCAATGTTGCAGCTTGCTGCTCCCCCTGATACAGCTCATTCAACTCATGGACCTTGTCGTCCAACTCCGTAATCCTATCCATCAACTCATCCAATAAAGTATCCTCAGGTGCTTCTTCTGAGTCCTCCTCGGGCTCCTCTTCCTCTTCAGGATACTCCTTCCTGGTGCAGTCAACTCTTTGCCTCGGCTATATAAGCTCGTGCACACTGCTACTAATCTTGCTCACTCACAACATGGATATCTCTAACCTCGTCTTCTCCTGACATCCTTCAAACAAGACAAAATAACTCGGTTAGTATTTAAAAATAGATGTTTTTGTTTTTAGGAAAAAAAATATAGATTTGACACAACCCCTAGAACTCTACATGAGTTCATCTCCTTATTTCCTCCACTAACTTTCCTAAGGTTATAGTCTAAGGTTTCCCCACCCAAAGTTTATAACCTATGGCTTTGATACCAACCTGTGATGCCCCCAAATTCGTGTAACATCGATTACAGGACTTGGTGCTCACGATACAACATACAACATCATCTATCTAAGTAAACTTTAACAATAATAATAATATTATATTACCCATTACATAAATAGTCGAAACAAAATCCCAAGTCTTTACAACCTTAAAACATACTGGAACTTAGTCTTAGCATTTATCGTTACATTACACATATGTGGAAATAATTAACTTATTACATAACCATTAGCATCACTTCATCTTGGACTTTCCCTTGTCCTTGCCCGAACCCTCAGCCTTCTCACCCTTAACTGAAAGGTTTAAGCAAGAATAAGCACGAATTCTCCAGCAAGTATATACAGAAATTTGGAAACATACATCAGGAGTGAAAGCAGTTGAATAGCTAAACCTCAACAGTTGAAATGATTATCAAGTGTTAAATAGGAACATCAAGAATGGAAATTTAAGAATTTTCAATATCATATTAAGGGGTGTAAAATACCCTGAACATATTTTCTTTCATCAAAAATCATCAGACGATTTAACAATCCAATAGACTGTAAACGGTCTCTTCAAGTACGCCAGGTGATCAGCCTATTGTACCCTACGTTGTGCACAAGTATTAAGTTTTAAGCTGCATAAGTGAAATGGGACTATTTTCCCGACATCTGTTTGCCCGTTTATTCGGGTTGTTCATCTTAGTAATCATGTGAGATCGCACCAAAGAAATTTGGATTGGTAAACATTTAATAGCTTCGAAAGATTTGTTTCAAATCACTTTTTCCATCAATAATAACTAGCCGGAAACAAAGGCCAAGAACATACTTAGAACAGTTCGATAATGAAATGAAATTTAAACATATGGCAGTTAAAATAATAACTGAATAATCATCGATAAGCTTGCAAGATAATTGACGTTTGTATGACTTTCCAACGAAGAAACTTGCACGAATAAATAACTAACACAAGTCCAATACTTACCCTTACTGTGATAATATTAGTAAGAATTTAATAAATACCCAAAAGAAATTAGGGTTAGGAAACTTGCCTGATAAGCCTGCTACAATTAACGCTAGCAATTAACCTTCACATAACCTAATCACATGTGTCTCGTTAATCACCATTCATACACGATCTAGTTTGAAGTATAAGGGTCTCCTATTGGATATGCTATAAACATCTTAATAGAATATATTTAAAAAATATATGCCACCCATTTTAGATATCACAGGCAGCCCAAAACAGAACTTAAAAATCGCCAAACATAACAGTTTTTACATTTTTTTTTCTCAGCTTTACCATATCTCGCTAAAACAGTCATAACTAATTCGTTTTAAAACATTTTGGAACGATTCTTGCACCCACGCGAAGCTAACTTCTGTGGCTACAACTTTCGTTCATGGACCATCTTCAAATTCCAAGCACAAAGTTCCGGAAAATCCGTGCAAGGGGACCTTCACGAATTTGTTGGATGATTTGACCTTAACTACTTTGAAAAGTCATAACTCCTTGCTCCGAAGTCGAAATTAGTCCGTTCCAGAGTCTATGGAAATCTTATTCTGTGTACTATAATAACCCAAAAGCCCAAATTTTTCTGGAAATTGTAGCTAGCCCCGAATTTGTCCTTAGGGTCAGTAGTTCACAATTTTTTTCGGTTTCTAACATATTTTTTTCGCGACCTTACGATTTTCATATCTCACTCAATATAGCTTCGATCTGAATGAAATTTGGACATGTTATACCTCATGATACATACTATTTTAAAAAATTATTACATGTAACAAATGGATTATCTAAGACATGATTTCGAGTGACCAAAAATCCTGAAAAATCATGCAAACTAGTTTAACCCAACTATTGAGAAAATCATGATTTTGATTCTAGCATGCATGGGTTTGATTCCTATTATCCAGACCACATCTAATAACATATATATACATGTTACAACAACTCATTTCTCTAACTTTTCATGTTTTGATCAAATTAGCATGTTAGAGGCATTTTATCAAACACTTAGCATGCATGGCATGATTTCTTGACTTTCTATGAGTTAGAACATGTACTAAACCAGAATTTTCATTCTCTAATACCAAATATCAGAAACAAAGCAATAGCATAGCATTACCAAGCCAAAACAAACATCTATCATTCTTATCCATGCATGTTTTCACTATTATTTCAAGAACACATAAAAGAGAGTTTCATAGCTTACCTTGGGCGAATTCTTCCTTGTTTTAACTCTGATTGAGACTCACACCTCGCTTGTAAGGCTCTCCCAATCTCCAGAATTCTTCTAACACTATCTAACACTCTCAATTTCTCTCCAAGTTTACTCTCTTGGATGAATTTTAGTAATATGAAGAATATAGAAGTGAAGAGTGTATATATGTATATGATGATAGCATAGATGCTTGTTGTAACAGGTAATCTGAAATCATCAGTTGAGAGACCTTTGCCATAACCCATGATCACTTGATAATTAAACCAACCAAATGGGAGTTACAGAAAATGAAAAGTTGTTTGGTTTGAGAAATAAACTAACTCCTATCATTGCTATGTTGATATAAACGTATTCTTTTCCTCCTTGTTCCAATATGTGTGACACAAGACTCCCCCCCCAATTTGCTTTGGTCTATTTATTAAAATATAAATTTATCCATTTACTCAATTAAATAACTATTTTGACCATTTTGCCCCTCGTAGTAAAACGTATCGATACCTATATCAATTCCAACTAAATTCGACGTCCCGGACGTCACGAAACTATCCGTTTCGTCAAACTCAACTTCAAAATTTCGTTGTTGACTTTTCCCCCGAAAAAGTCAACCGATAGAATTTGACCAAAAAGTCAACCGTGACACATTTTCGTGGTTACAGTCTATCCTGACTAATTTCGAGGTTTTGGATTCAAATACGCAGACTGCGTCTCTAAATTCCGCTCCAAACTCAAACTCATATTTGTAAGTCATCCCACGAAATTAATTAGAATTAATTCCATCCTTAACCAATTTAAATAATTGGCCTAACCGTAACAACCATTAATATGCATCTTATCACATAACATATAATAAAAATAAATAATTCATCTAAAAATAATTGTCATCTAAAAATAATTGTCACATAAGAATTTCACATAAGTTTGTTTATTGAAATTGTTTAATTACATGGAAAAATCTAGGATATTACATGGTACAACAGACGGTAGACATGGGAAAGTTAATACGTACTCGATTGGTAGCGGCTCAAGATAGACAAAATAAGTATGCATATCCTCACCGAGAGAAGATGGAGTTTGAGGTAGGGTCGTATGTCTTTGTAAAGGTATTGCTTTGGAAAGGGAAGATACATTTTGGGAAGAATGGGAAGTTAAGTCCAAGGTTTATAGGAACTTTTGAAATTTTAAGAAGGGTAGGAGAGGTAGCTTATGAAGTAGCTTTACCTCCAGAGATGGAACGAATACACAATGTATTTCATGTGTTTGTGTTGCATCCTTATAAACTGGAGTATAAACACGCAATAGAGTATGAATCTATTCAGATAGAAAAAGACTTAACGTATGGAGAAGTTCCAGTTTAAATTGTTGATTGAAAGGAACAAGTCTTGAGAAATAAGATAATGCCTTCGGTGAAGGTAATTTGGAGGAACCACAATGCCGAAGAAGTAACGTGGGAACTCGAGAGTAAAATGAAGAAAAATTTTCCTCATTTATTTATGTAATTGTATCGAGATTCTTGGAAAACATTATCCTTATAAGGGGGGAGAATGTAATGCCCGAGAAAATTAGATTTTTATGACAATTAAATATTTATTTGATTATTTGAATTAAATGAATTTAATTGATTATTTATGTGAGTAAGTTGTATGAAAGTGGTTGTATGACCTAGAATGTGCGGATGTGGTTAGGATTCTGGCTATGTGCTAGGATTAATTATTTTGAATTTCCAAGACGAAAATAAAAGTTTTCCGAGAAATTTACATAAAAACACTTGCGGACTTAACACCTTCGGGAATTAAGAATAAATTTCTGAGAAATGCGTAATGATAGAATTCTAAGACGAGATGGAATATCCAATAATATTTCAGTTATGGCAAACGAAGTTTTCCCTTACGGACTTAAAACCTAAGGATTAGGGAAAGTGAGTTCTAAGAAGGAAATGAATACTTATAATGATTAGGATTATTATATGTGAGAAATACGAATATGATACTAGTTATTATACGAGTATAATATGAAGATTATTAAGACGTATAATACGAATTTCGTAGGAATAGTATAATAAGAGAATACGTGAGTTATACGAGTAGAATACGATTAGTTCTTAATAAGCTTTTAGTAATTGGACTTTGTTAATTACAATTGGACTTGGATTATGTCAAGCCCAAGGTTATGTAAATGAAGCCCATGATTGAGTAATGTTAAAGCCCTGTGTTAGCTTAAATCAAACCCGATCCAAGAAACCGAATCGCGAATCGACCCGATGGATCACCACATGGGTAAAACCAATGATGTCAACCCATGTGGGACCCAAAATGGCATGTGGGCCGGCCACTTGGTGGCCAAGTAAAGTAAATTACTTGGTTGCAAAGTAATGAATAGTAAGGAGGTGGGATGAATGACCATTTACCCTCCATTTTGTTTTCTATATAAGGAAAGCTAGTTTGGTTCATTTGTTTGTTTTGCAAACTTTGACCAACATATTTTGAGAGAGAGAAAAGTGTCAGAACAAGTAATCAAGAGCAATCCAAAGCAAAACATCCAAGTTTTAATCAAGAACGCAAATAATGTTAAGGTAATAATTCCTAAAACCTTAGTCTTCGATCTTTTTATATTTATTTTTCGTAGAGAATCATGAATTTGTGGAGCATGTCTCTTCCAGAGTAATAGGGATTGCTATTAGTGAATTATACATTGATAAGCCATGTATAAGTAGGAATCACAAGCATTTAAGTAAGTTTAAATCGAAGAAACCATTGAACGTTGATTAGTTGTTGATGGACAAATTGAAAACCATCATTTATAGGGTATGTGCATATTGCTTGGTTAGGTTATAGACAATGAATCAATGGACTGGTTCCATTTGATTTGGCGTATAAAATACGAGTAACAAAGTTATGGCGAAATTTAAGAGATTAGGCGTTAAACGTTGAAGTTGTAGAATTTCCAGATTAGTAGTCAAAACTCGCCGTTTAATTCGAAAACCCAACTTTTCTATGGCGTAACGTAGAACACCATATTCAAGAATCGTGGACTCAAGAATGGTCGACTTCCGACTTAGAACGAAGAAAACGAGTTATGAAGGCTCGCGAGCGTTAAACGAATGCGTAATCGAACATTAAATAGTGGATTCATTGTTAACGAATTAAAAAAATACTTTTATCTAGATGAAATCGAAGTACATTAAATGTGTGAGAAACCGGCTTTTGAATGAGCTAATTCCAACTTAAGACGACTAAGTTATGAGTCCAAGAAGAATCGTATTAGAAAATCTAAAAAAAATTCAAAGGCTCAGGGCAGGCGCCGCAGTGCCGCCCCAAGCTCTAAACCTCGCGCCGGAATACCGGGTAGGGGAAATTAGCTATTAGAGAATGGCTACATAGCGCCACCTATATATAAGAAGTCTCGTACCGCAACGCCGAGATTAAGAGTTAGCTACTGCTAGTTAGCGCCGCAGCGCCAATGAAGTACTAAGGGATGGCGACGCATCGCCGGTAATAGAAAAATGTTGACCAAGTTAGTTTTAATCCCAATTGTTTACTCAACTATAATGGGGCATGTATATACTTAGTATACATGGTAAGACCATGCCTATATACTATATATAGTGATAACTTTAAAAGACGAATGTCGTTTTTATTAATTAAACGAAAAACGCGATGTATAAGTAATTAAATTGTATTCAACGTTGGTAATTAACCAATGATGATTGAGTATTGGTTTAGTGACGTAAGAACGTTAATAATCCGTAATGAAAGATAGTTAAGTCAAAATGACTTTTGTTAATGAAATAATTTCAATTAAGATATAGAAGAGAAAGAAGTTGGTAAAAACAATGTGATTAGATTGTTTGGTAGCTAATTACAGTGTGCTATGTGAATATATCATGTAGAGACAATAAAGACCAAGAACTATTGAATAATTATTTGAAGACGCTTAAAGGCATGTTTTCTTAACGCTTGTATAATCTTCGTGTTAGTCAAGTTTTCTATGATTCATGTTCTGAAATGAATGAATTGTTTTATGAAAGAGTCGATGCCAGTTTTAACTCGGCTAGACTAATCTTAAGAGTTAGATTGATTTGCTTATAAGTCTTTTGATATAGAACTGTTAACGATATCCTATTCCAAGTATTTGGTACGGATTCAAGGTAAGCTTGAGTATGAACAAACAAATGTATTTTACATCGATTATTCGATGGGCACATGAGGTAGCCAAAACTTAAACGTAAATACGTTTAACGGATGAGCGTTGATCAACATAGAGTACTATAGGCTGATCACCTAGAAGTGCTCGTAAGATATATCGGACTTACGTACTTTGTGTAGGGTTGTCCTTTTTTATGACGCCCCCAAAATAGGTACATCACCCATTCCGATTCGCCAAATACATGGTACATAATAGATATACAACATGAACTGTGAGATTTAATACAAATATTATCTTGTAGACAATATTCAAACTCAAAATAAGTCCTCAATACATTTATTATCACACTATTTTACAGAATAGTGAGGACTACTAATGCAAACATTTGGACCGTCACTCCGTTCTCCGACTAGTCCCAGCTATATTCTCATTTCCTGAAGAGAACAATGAAAGAAAGGGGTGAGCTCAACTAGCCCAATAAGAAATATTATGACTAAGATAGTGCAGAATAAATTATCGTTAGTCCTCAACAGTGTTAAACTGATAAAATACAATAGACATCAAGTTTAACTGCAGTGGAACAAGCAATCCATTAGAAGAGTCATGTAGAGCATGATATCTACTATCTTATATGATTTAAAAGAATTTATCACCAATTTTATCGCTGAGACTCAGCTTAATAAATAATCCACATCATCGAATCACCCCTGCACTACGACCAAGGATATTCATTAGTATCACGGCCACAAATTATCCATGCACTACGGGCCAAGGATATTCATGTTTTCATGAATGGTTATGATCATGCCAACAACTGTCCATCAATGCACTATGGGCCAATGAGCACTTTTACCACATCATTTGCAACATTACGTTTATGATTATACCGAATAATCACTGGTCATAATCATACCAAGTCCATCTATGCACTACGGGCCAAAGATGACTTTCATAACAATATAAGCATAAGGATAATGAAATTGATATAAGAATTCAATTAAAAGAAAGCAAAGGATAAATTTTTATAGATTTATAATTTAATTTATCCAGAATTCAATAATGTCCAAATTGTCAACATGATACTGCTTTGTGGAATAAAATTCAAGAATAATATTATATCAAAAATGATTTGGACCGAAAAGAAATCAATTTTTGTAATGAATAGTGCCCCGGGTGAATAGTACCTCGTGAGTAGTAATTCGAGAATAGTAACCCTGTGAATAGTACTCCGGCATGAAAAAGTTAAAACTTATCAAGAATGCCCAGAATAATATTTTCATGACAAGATACTGGATGAAGCGCAAATATCAAAGATATTCTACTAATTTTATGGAGTATAAAAGGCAAAACTTTAACAAAACGAGTATAGAATTCGAAATCTAAAATGAAATAATATTACTTACATACTACAGAGTATGGAAGAAATTATTATTTCATACGAATATTGAACAAAAATAATATCCCTTATGAATATTAAACGAAAATAATATTCCCTTCGAATATTGAACGAATATAATATTCCTTACGAATATTAAATGAAGATAATATTTCTTGGGAATATTGAACGATATAAAATTTCTTACGAATACGTAAAATAATATCGTAAGAGAATATGAAATAAATAATAACCCTTACGACTGTTAAACGAAAATAATATTCCTACGAATATTGAACGAAGATGATATTCCTTACGGATGTTGAATGAAAATAATAATCATACGAATACGAAAAATAATGTCTTCAGAATATGAAATAAATAATACCCCTTACCTTAAAAAGATGAGTATTCCAACTGGTAGGGCGGGGATATTCTTGAAGAAAACTTTCACTGTTTTCTACACTCAAAGCTTCCTAAAACTCGAAAGAAATACGCTCAATATTATTGAAGAAGAATTCTCTGATTCTGGTGTGATTTTCAATTCTAACTAAGCATCCTATTTATAGGAGAATGAAATGATACTATTTGGAAATTAAAATCACGGACTGCACAGTATGGTTCATGGGTTGCAATTCAAATTCGTCTAAAATTTTCATTTCT
This sequence comes from Panax ginseng, assembly GCA_020205605.1. Taxonomy (NCBI): domain Eukaryota; kingdom Viridiplantae; phylum Streptophyta; class Magnoliopsida; order Apiales; family Araliaceae; genus Panax; species Panax ginseng. Next base: position 109,057,065 of record CM035139.1, read on the forward strand.
TACTATGCAAACACTATGCATAATAAAATATAATATATTTTATTTTTCATAAAAAAACAAAACATATAAAATATATATTTATATATATTCATTACTTTCACCACACTCCATCCTATTTTTTTTCAACACGTGATTCCACCTTAAACATCATCACACGCATACACACACACACACACACACACACACACACACACACACACACACACATATATATATATATATATATATATATATATTCACATGCAGTATATCACACACACACACTTATATAATAAATGCATATTCCTCCCCCCATTTCATTTTTCTTCCGTGGGCCCCACATTTGACCCCCACCCTTATTATATAGAATAACTTTCTACCGATTATTTTGTAAAATATGTTAATGGGGGTCCATATAATAAGAAAAATTTATACAAATACTTCATAAAAATCCCCTCAATATTTTTAACAACATTGATTGATCATTATTGTAATTCGCAATATTTTACAACCAAATCGTTCCCAGGAAAGAGGGGGCTTTCCGATAAGGATTTCTCCCTATTGGCGCACAATTTGGTGACCAAACCTCTCCTTGACAGAACTTTCTAGACATCGTCAATATTGCAAATAATAATATGAATAACTTTGTCATCTCAATTATTGATTTAATAATATATAAAATATTGACAATAATTGAATCAAATAACGTGAGATACTATGCAGCAATTACTGTAGCAATAATTGAACAAAACTGAGTGACTTCTTACGTAAGCATCAATAATCAATACCGTATGCTACTATGTAACCACGTATTACTGTACTTTTATCACCGGGTATTTTCACAATTAACGGTAAAACTTCCGCCGTTATTTTTATAAAAAGATATTTCTGTCTTTTTCTCATTGTGGCAATAATTCTGTTGTGGGGTCCACCAATGATTGTGCCGTCGTACGAATATTCTCTGTTAAAACGAATATTTCCTGACCAATCGAATATTTTATGACAACTTGTATACTTTGAAAAATTTATAAATACTACCCACAACTATAACATTATATCAAATCCACACCATAATACTAATAAAAATATTTTGAGAAAATTAATCTTTATTCACAAAATTCGGGGTCTTACAATCTCCCCTCCTTATGAAATTTTGCTCTCGAAATTTACGTACCTGGTAGTTCGAAGAGATGATAATACCTTGATGTCATTTCAAATTCTAACTCTTGAGGTATAACCCTAGAGCATAGAATATATTCCTTCTTATCCAAGATTTTAATAGGTACCTCTTCATACGTTAAATCATCCGCTATTTCGTTCGGTTCTAACTCAATAATGTGGTTCGGGTAGTCCACGTATATACGTAACATCGATACATGAAAAAAAAGTTATGAACACGCGACATACTTGGCGGTAAAGGGAGTCTATATGCCACAGTTCCTACTCGATCGATGATTTCAAATAAACCAATAAAGTTGAGGGTTGAGATTCCTCTCTTTCATCGATTCTTGCTTCTAGAATAACGCCCTCTTGAACCTTCTTCTTCATATTCATCAGCTCTGAGTCTGTAGCTTAAGCAACTTTAACTTTATCAATTAAAGTCGATTCTAATCGAATATTCGCTATCTTCACGTAGGTTCTTGGAGTCTTTAACTCTATCTCCATCTTCTGTAAGTTATACAAAATGGGTTTTTATGTTAACAACGTCGTACTCGTAAACGTATACGATCTTCTACTCAATGCGTCAACTACGACGTTCACTTTTCTAAGATGGTATTAAATGGTATTGTTGTAATCTTTCAACAGCTCGAGCCAACGACTTTGGTGTATGTTACGTTCGTTTTTGTATCGGGTTCAAGGTCGATACAAAAACCGATTTCACGCTCTGGGGGTAGGCTAGAAAGTTCTTCAGGGATTACGTCAAGAAATTTATTAACAATAGAAATATCATTCAGATTTGACATATTTTTGTTTAAATCCGTGACATGGGCTAAGAAAGTTTAACATCCGTTTTTCAATAAATGAATGGCTTTATTGCTTGAGATGACAGTGATTGATTTTAATAGTTTGGTTGCTTAAATTCGCATAATAGGTTGGTTATGAATATGAAAGATAATAACCTTACGAAAACAATCAATTTTTGCATAATGAGCAGTTAACCAATCAATCCCTAGAATTACGTCATATGCAAGTATTTTCAATGAAATAAGATCGACAGGTAATGTGAGGGTGCCGATTTGAACCAAATAAGACTTATAAACAGTGGATGTAATGAAGGTTTCTCCCAACAGAGTTGTAACAGATAAGTCAAAGTCTAATTTCTCTGGAGTCAAATTTAAACGTTGAGCGCAAGTAGGAGAAATAAAAGAGTGGGTAGAACCGGCATCGAATAAGGTATAAACTTCGCAAGAGTTTATGATTAGCTTACCCGTGATAACTTCATTAGGGTTTTTCACTTGTTGGGAAGTCATGACAACTGCTCTCCCTTGAACTACCCGGCTTTGACTTGTCTGGGGCAGCATTTGGTGTCATCACTACCGTTGGAATTGACTTTTCTGTAGGGCATATTCCACCCTCAACTTCTTCGTCGTACTCCTGATTCATGATCTAAATCATCAATCTTTGATCCATATCGAATTAAGGCTGACCGCTTTGTACAGGGTAATTCAAACTCGATGTTGGGTTCTCGTAATTGTTGTCCGAAAAGTGAACTACACATCATCCATTTTAGCCTTTTTGGATCGGAAGTCTCTTACTACAATATCAACACGTCGTGCGGCTTTTACCCATGAATCCTCCATTCTCACTCGTTCAGTTTCTTCTTTTATCAGCTGATCCTTAACATTTGAATTTTCAGATTCCAGCTTTAATATCTTACACTTTGACAAAGAGTGCTTCTGTTCAAGCATTACATATCGGGTAATACAATTTTGAATTTTTGCATCACTTTGCTCCACGACCGCCTGCCATTCTTCAACCTGTTCTTCTAACTCATGAATATGATCTTGCAGTTCTACATTTCGATCAAAAAATTCTTCTAATAAATTCTGCTCAGGTTTCCTTTTCTTCCTCACTCTCAGCTGCTACCTCTGCGACTAGCTCGGGTGCAACTTTTAATTCTTTCCTCACCACAAGAATTTCTCTAATTCCTTCTTCGCCTGACATCACATTATCCTGGTTGGTGATTAGAGGTATATCCACGATCTCATTCACTCCATTGTTAACATTTTCAGCTGTCATTCTAAAATACTACCACAAACAAGAGTTAATTAAAGAAAATGACATGCCACATAATATCCTTATATTCTGACTGACCAATTAAATAACAAATAAACTTAGGTAGGTCATACTAGCGAAGGAATTACCTGTCTCTCCACCCTAGTTCTAGTCTCACATTTTAGCCAGGGATCATATCCCTAAACTTTGATACCAACTGTGACGCCCCCAAAATAGGTATACATCACCCATTCTGAGTCGCCAAATACATAGTACATAATACAAATACAACTTAAATATACAACATGAACTGTGAGTTTTAATACAAATATTATCTTCTAGACAATATTCAAACTCAAAATAAGTCCTTAATACATCTATTATCACACTATTTCACAGAATACTGAGGACTATTAATGCAAACATCTGGACCGTCACTCCGTTCCCCGACTAGTCCCAACTATATTCTCATTTCTTGAAGAGAACAATGAAAACAAGGGGTGAGTTCAATTAGCCCAGTAAGAAATATTATGACTAAGATAATGAAGAATAAATTATCGTTAGCCTTCAACAGCGTTAAACTGATAAAATACAATAGACATCAAGTTTAACTGCAGCGGAACAAGCAATCCATTAGAAGAGTCATGTAGAGTAGGATATCTACTATCTTCTATGATTTAAAAGAATTTATCATCAATTTTATCGTTGAGACTCAGCTTAATAAATAATCCACATCATAGAATCACCCCTGCACTACGGTCAATGATATTCATTAGTATCACGACCACAAATTATCCATGCACTATGGGCCAAGGATATTTGTGTTTTCATTAATGGTCATGATCATGTCAATAACTGTCCATCAATGCACTACGGGCCAATGAGGACTTTTACCACATCATTTGCAACATTACGGTCATGATTATACCGAATAATCCCTAGTCATAATCATACCAAGTTTATCTATGCACTACGGGCCAAAGATGACTTTCATAACAATATAAGCATGAGGATGATGACAATGATATAAGAATTCAATTAAAAGAAAGCAAAGGATACATTTTTAAAGATTTATAATTTAATTTATCCAGAATTCAATAATGTCCAAATTATCAACATGATACTGCTTTGTGGAGTAAAATTCAAGAATAATATTATATCAAAAATGATTTGGACCAAAAAGAAATCAATTTTTGTAATGAATAGTGCCTCGGGTGAATAGTACCCGAGTGAATAATACCCCGTGAATAGTACTCTGACATGAAAAAGTTAAAACCTATCATGAATGCCCAGAATAATATTTTCATAAAAATATACTGGATGAAGCGCAAATATCAAGGATATTCTACTAATTTCATGGAGTATAGAAGCCAAAACTTTAACAGAACGAGTATAGAATTCAAAATCTGAAACGAAATAATATCACTTACATACTACAGATTATGGAAGAAAATATTATTTCATATGAATATTGAACAAAAATAACATCCCTTACGAATATTAAACGAAAATAATATTCCTTTCGAATATTGAACGAATATAATATTCCTTACAAATATTAAATAAAGATAATATTTCTTGTGAATATTGAACGAAATAAAATTTCTTACGAATACAAAAAATAATATCGTAAGCGAATATGAAATAAATAATACCCCTTACGACTGTTGAATGAAAATAATATTCCTACGAATATTGAACGAAGATGATATTCCTTACGGATATTGTAACGATCGAGAAATTCGGATCTTATTGTAAAATAATTTTATTGAATTAAATAATAAATAAAATTATATTCTATGTGATATCAAGATGGTTGTTATTCTATAACCTAATAATGTTGGAATGTCATAGTATTTTAGCTACATGAAGGAATTAAAGTGTTTGAATTTCCAAGACGAAAATAAAAGTTTTCCGAGAAATTTTTTGAAAAACACTATCGATATTTGCTCGGGATTTATTTTTGAATTTCCGAAAAATACGTAATGTTAGAATGTCAAGGTAAGATGGATTATTTAATAATAATCTAAGTATGGAAAACACAATATTTCGCTTGCGGACTTAAATTGAGAACATTAAGGAGGGCGAAGTATTAATAAATAAGTAATAATTGTATGATACCTAGGTATTGTACAAGGTAATGAAAACGAGTATAATACGAAGTATGATTCGAGTTTGTATGAATGAAGGTATATCGTATATAATGAATTTGTATATGAATTATAATTCGAGAATGATAAGTCAACAATACGTATATGTATTGAGCAATGATATTGGACTTGTAAGATTGGTTATGAATTTGTACATATCCAAGTGAATTATTGGTGAGGCCCACCTATTGATTAATAAACAAGTTAGTGCTTGTTAATGCAAAGCCCAAAGGTTAAGTAAATCTAAGCCCAAGCTAGGATCCAATAAGTTGATTAACCCATGGAGAAAACCATGTTAATGTGGTTAATCTTGGTGATCAAGCATAATGTGTAATGACCAAGCAAAGGATAAGAGTTGTATTAACCAAGTAATGAATAGTAAGGAGGTGGCTTAAGGAGGTGGGTTGGTATATTGACCAAACTTCCCTAACTTTGGGAATTCTATAAATAGAAGAAGAATGCTAGCCATTTCTTACTTGTTCAAATAATCCAACAAACTTATAAAGTGCTTAAGATTTAGACAGAATAAGCAACAATAAGTTACTTTCATTTGTAAGAAGAAGAAGAAGACTACTTTACAAGAACTTCAAAGGGTAAGACTTCTTCTCCATTTATCTTATATCTCTACCATGATAGGTTGATAAGAAAAGTATGGATTAAGGAACATGGATGTTAAGAAGCAAGAAGAATGATTAATCAATGATCTTAAGCCGTATAAGTAGGAAATAAGTCATTTACACTTGTATAAGTTATAAACTTATGAAGAAGTTATATGAACTTAATATGAGTTTATCTTAAGAAGTAGTATGAAAGTGAAGAACTTGTATGAATATGTATCATGTATACATTAATGATATTATATGTTGAGAACATATAAGTATGGTGATTAAAAAGACCTTAACTTTCATAAGTTATGAACAATGAAGCTATAAGTAGTTTATACTTTAATAAGTTATAAGCTCATGAAAGAATAAGTCAAAATCCAACATGAAAATAAATTGTTGTAGTAAGTATGTTGAGATGTTCATATGATGAATTGAATTCATTTGAAGTAATGAACAAATCATAAGTAATGAAGATTTGCCGGAAATTGCACGATTAGACGATAATCGTCGAATTCGTGAAATTCTCGGAATAGAAGTCAATTTTTTTGTTTAAACTCGGAAACATTGGTTTTCGATGGAGACAAGTCATATTTGGTATTCTAGAGTAGTGGACTCAAAAATGATCAAATTCCGACTTAGAACGAAGAAACGAGCGTTGAACGTTCACGAACGCTTATCGTTTTTGTTAAAAAATGAACTAATAGGTGAATTCTTAGATAACAAAGTCAAATAGATAAAATTCTTGTATGAACGCATAGAGTATATAATTTGTGAACCGTAGGCTTTTGAACGATCCAATTCGGACTTATAACGAAGAAGTTATGAGCCCGGGAAATTTGCAAAGTTGTTAAAATGTAAAAATTTTCTGGTGCACAGAGCTGGCGCCGCGGCGCTAGCCCAAGGCAAATTGTTCACACCGCAGCTCAATGTACAGGACTCGACCTACTACAGAGTGGCGCCGCAACGTGGCCCACTGAGTAAGGACTCGCGCCGTAGCGCCACGTCCGGGACGTTGCTACTGCTAACTCGCGGCGTCGTAAATATGAGATGTAAGCTTATACGATCGCCGTAGTAGTGCAGGTCCCGGATCAAGGATAGTAAAGAATAGAAATGAGTACAAAGCAAGGAATGTAATTGATGCAAAGTAAACACACCTTAAGGAACTTGAAGTAACATTGTTAAAACTTTGTTAAACCTTAAGGATAGTGCATAAAGGTTGATGATAATCTATTTCAACTATGAATGCAAGTAGAATAACACACTGGAATTAATAGTAAATAAATCTAATACATAATTAGATTGAGATGAAGGGTAAGATATAGTTATATACATACTTGATTATATATGACCTAATATGATGCATTATGTGATCATGTGTTGTAGAAACTTGAAAGATTCGAACATAAAGTAATTATACCGTAGCAGACACTGAAGGCAAGTATTCTAACCCTTGTCTCAGTTCAATCTGAACAAGTTTTGTAATTCATGTACCCTTATGCATGAATTGATGTATGATAAAGTTAAAGCCAATTCTTTCGGCTAGACTTAATGTATTTGGTGGATTATGGTTAATCTATCCAACTGTTATTAAATGTTGTTATCTTTTGTCAACTACTCGATATGGTTTCCAAAAGAAGATTGAGTATGATAAAACAAATGTTTTGTCATCTTATAACAGGCACGTGAGGTTGCCAAAAATTAAACTTAAATACGTTTAATGAATGTAGTGTTGATAAACATAGAGTACAATAGGTTGATCACCTAGAAGTGCTCGTAAGTAATACCGGACTTACGGACTTAGTGTCGGGTTGTCCTTTTCAAAGTGGAACGAAATGCTCAAGGTCTTGGACCAGAGTTAATATTTTACTGAATATTTTTATTATTGTAAAACATTTTGAAAGAAAGATGAAGTGCTATTTTGAATCATCAATAGTACTTCATAACTATTGTTTAGTTATTGAAGATATACGATTCTTATGTGTCAAGCATGTTGTTTATTGAAATTATAATACTTGCTGAGCTAGTTATGCTCACTCTTGCTTGAACCATATGAATGCATCTAAAACTGAATGTCCCGAAGGATCGAATAAGGATAAAGGAAAAGCTAAGGCAGATTGTTAAGTTGTCTATGTAATAGTATAGGTTTAATGTTGTAATGTAGTTGATATTATGACAAAGAACTTTTGTAATGGATTTAGAACTTTGGGAAATATAAATATTATTTTGATTATATAGAAGAGATATTCATTCTTTTGAGGCTTTTCAATTGGATGAATGTATGAATGTTAGTACAGTATAGCACCATCTATCGGGTTGGAAGATACCCGGATTTGGGGTGCTACAGATATTAAATAAAAATAATATTCATACGAATACGAAAAATAATATCTCTTCAGAATATGAAATAAATAATACCCCTTACCTTAAAAAGATGAGTATTCCGACAGGTAGGGCGGGGATATTCTTGAAGAAAACTTTCACTATTTTCTACACTCAAAGCTTTCTAAAACTCGAAAGAAATACGCTCAATATTATAGAAGAAGAATTCTCTGATTCTGCTGTGATTTTCAATTCTAACTGAGCATCCTATTTATAGGAGAATGAAAGGATACTATTTGGAAATTAAAATCACAGACTGCACAATATGGTTCACTGGTTGCAATTCAAATTCGTGTGAAATTTTTATTTCTTACTATGCAAATACTATGCAGACACTATGCAAACATTGTGCATAATAAAATATAATATATTCTATTTTTCATAAAAAACAAAACAAATATAAAATATATATTTATATATTTATATATATTCATTACCTTCACCACACTCCATCCTATTTTTTTTTCAACCCGTGATTCCACCTTAAACATCATCATCATCATCATATATATATATATATATATATATATATATATATATATATTCACATGCAGCATATCACACACACACACACACACACTTATATAATATATATATATATATAAATTCCTGACCATACACGACATATATTCCCCCCATTTCATTTTTCTTCCGTGAGCCCCACATGTAGCCCCACCCTTATTATATAAAATAACTTTCTACGGATTAAGTTGAAAAAGAGGTAAATGGGGGTCCATATAAAAAGAAAAATTTACAGAAATACTTCATAAAAATCCCCTCAATATTTTTAACAACATTTATTCATCATTATTATAATTCACAATATTTAACAACCAGATCGTTCTCAGGAAAAATAGGGGGCTTTTTGTGACACCCCCAAATCTGGGTACTACATTCCCCTAAGACTTGGTGTTCATTTTCCATACATTCATACTATCTACCAAAATAAAAATAACATCTAAACCATAAATCATCCCTATAAAAGGGTTACATCATTAAATCCAAAATATCTCAAGTTATCTAACCTTAACATCAATCAAGTGCGAAAATAAAATAATTACATCAAATCATTAAATATAAAGTCTATTAACATAAAAGTCATTAAATTAAAAATCTTCATCACTTGTACATTTTTCCCTTTCCTTTGCTAGTTGTAGGTTCATCGACCTTCTCAACTTTAGCTGCAATGAGTGTATATATGCAAGAGTGAGCAAACAAAGCTCACTTGAATAATAATGAATAAACATAATATCAACTGCCAAATGAATAGGCTCAATAGAAATGAATAAAGTACTTCATGAATAATAATCAGGAACAGAACTTGAAATATATAACTGAGGGTCAAAAGACCATGAACTATGTCCATAGTTATAAGTATTCTTTCAACTTAAACTTTAACTGTAACGACCGAGAGATTCAGATCTTATTGTAAAATGATTTTATTAGATTAAATAATAATAAAATTATATTCTATGTGTTATCAAGATGGTTGTCATTTTATAACCTATTGATATTGGAATGTCGTAGTATTTGAGTTACGTGAAGGAATTAATGTGTTTGAATTTCTAAGACGAAAATGAAAGTTTTTTGAGAAATTTTTCAAAAAACACTATTCATCGGTATTTGCTCGGAAGTTATTTTTAAATTTCCGAGAAATGCGTAATGATAGAATATTAAGGTAAGATGGATTATGTAATAATAATATAGTTATAGAAAACTTAATATTTCGCTTGCGGACTTAAGTTATAAACGTTAAGAAAAGCGAAGTAGGAATGAGTAAAGTAATAATTGTACAATACTTTGGTATTGTGCAAAGGAATGAAAACGAGTGTAATACGAAGTATTACACGAGTTTGTATGAAGGATGAATTATTGTATATAAATTCTATATGAATTAGAATACGAGAATGATGCATAAACTATATGTATATGTATTATGTAATATTAATGGACTTGTAAAGATTGGTTAGGATTTTGTACAAGCCCAAGTCAATTAAGGTTAAGGCCCAATTATTGAATTAATAAGCAAGTGAGTGTTTGTTAAAGCAAAGCCCAAGGATTTATGTAATCCAAGCCCAAGCTATAATCCATGAGTTGGCAAACCCGTGGGGTAAACCATATTAATGTGGTAAATGTGTGGTTACCAAGTATTAAAAGTGGTGACCAAGTTAAGTGGTAACCAAGTTAAATGAGTAATGATCAAGCAAGGGATAGGTTTTGAGCCTTGTAAGTAATGAATAGTAAGGAGGTGCAAAAGGAGGTGGGATGATAGAATTGACTAAATTGCCCTAACCTTAGGAATTCTATAAATAGTGAAGGTTGGCAAGTCATTTAATAGTTGTTCAAATAATCCACACACTCTCTCTCAAAGTGCTTAATTGTTAGGAAGATTAAGTTACAAATAAGCTACTTATATAAGAAGAAGAAGATTATTTACCAAAGATTTCAAATGTAAGACTCCTTCTCCAATTATCTTCTATCTCTATCATGATAGGTTGATAAGAAAAGTTTGGATTAAGGAATATGAATGATAAAAAGTAAGAAGTATGTGTAAGTAATGAACTTAAGCCATATAAGTTGGTAATAAGTTATTTAAGCTAGCATAAGTTATAAACTTAAGTGAAAGTATTATGAACTTTTAATAAGTTTATTTGTGAAGTAATATGGAAGAAAAAGAACTTGTATGATTATATGTATCAAGTATACATAAGTAAATCTATATGTTGAGAACATATAGGTATGATGCTTGAGAAACTTTAATTATCATAAGTCATGAATGATAAGTTCATAAGTAGTTTATAATTTATCAAGTTATGAGCTTATGAAGAAATAAAGTCAAAATCCAACCATGTGTATAAGTTGTTGGTATAAGTATATTAAGATGTTCACATGATGAATGGAATTCATTTGTAATGCTGAACAAATCATAAGAATGAAGATTTGCCGGAAATTGTACGATTAGACGATAATCGTCGAATTCGTGAAATTCCTGGATTAGAAGTCAAATTTTGAGTTTGAACTCGAAAAGGTTATTTTCAAATGGAGACAAGTCATGTTCGTCATTTAAGAGTTGCGAACTCAAAAATGAGCGAATTCTGACCTAGAACGAAGAAACGATCGTTGAACGTTCACGAACATTTATCGTTTACGTTAAAAATGAACCAATAGGCGAATTTTTAACAAACGAAGTCGAATAGATAAAATTCTTATATGAATGCATAGATTACGTAATTTGTGAACCGTGGGCTTTTGAACGAGCCAATTCGGACTTATAACGAAGGAGTTATGCGTTCGGGAAGTTCACAAAATTTCACAAACTGAATTTTTTTTTACGGTGCATGATTTGTACCATGGCGCCAACAAGTGAAGCCAAATTGGTCACGCCACTAGCACCGAAAGCAAATGTCCGAACACACTGGAAACTTGTGTCGCAACGCGAACCTTAATCTTCTTTTGTGAAATATGCCAGCCATGTATGGTGACCATGACATATCGAAACTCATGGCGCATGGCACGACTCCATTAAATAAGGACTCTGCATGCCGCCAAGTCCGGAACTCCCATACTGTTAACTCACGCCAGAAGTAAGTTTGTAGTTATAAAGTCGGCACTTGCATGGCGCCAGTCTTTGATGGAAGATAGTGAAGAATAGACATGAATGCAAAGCAAGAAAATGTAATTAGTTTGAAGTAAACCTACCTTAAGGAACTTGAAGTAACATTATTAAAACATTGTTAGACCTTAAGAGTAATGTGTAAAGGTTGATAATAACTTATCCATTTATGAATGTAAGTATAATGATAAACCGGAATGAATAGCAAATGAATCTAATACACAATTAGATTGAGATGAAGGGTAAGATATACTCATATACATACTTGATTATATATGACCTAATGTAACGCATTATGTGATCATGTATTGTAGAGACTTGAAAGACTTGAACGTAAAGTATTTATACAGTAGCAGATGCTAAAGGCAAGTATTCTAACTCTTGTCTCAGTTCAATTTGAACAAGTTTTTGAAGTTCATGTATCCTTACGCATGAATTGAAGTACAATGAAGTTCAAGCCAGTTCTTTTAGCTAGACTTGACATATTGAGTGGATTGTTGATAATCTATTCATCTGTTATCAAATGTGTTTATCTTTTGTCAACTACTGGATATGGTTTTCAAAAGAAGACTAAAATGTTAAACAAAAGTTTTGTCGGTAAAACGACAGGCACGTGAGGTTGCCAAATGATTAAACGTACATACGTTTAATGGATGTAGTGTTGATCAACATAGAGTACAATAGGCTGATCACCTAGAAGTGCTCGTAAGTAATACCAGGCTTACAGACTTAGTTCTGGGTTGTCCTTTTCAAAGAAAGAATGAATACTCGAGGTCTTTGACCGGAGTGAATGTTTTACTGAATATTATTCATTGTGAAACATTTTGAAAGAAAGATGAAGTGCTATTTTGAATTATCAATAGTACTTCATAACTATTGTTCAGTTATTGAAGATATACGATTCATATGTATCAAGCATGTTGTTATTGAAATTTTTATACTTGCTGAGCTAGTTATGCTCACTCTTGCTTGAACCATATGAATGCAGCTAAGACTGAACGTCCCGAAGGATCGAAAAAGGATAAAGGAAAAGTTAAGGCAGATTATTAAGCTGTCTTGTAATAGTATAGGTCTATTGTTGTAATGTAATGAATATTATGACAAAGAACCTTTGTAACGAGTATAGAACCTGGGAAATGTAAATATTACTTTTAATATATAGACGTTATATTCATTCTTTGAAACTTTTCAATGGAATGAATGTATGAAAGGTTGTATAGTATAGCACCATCTGTCGGGTTGGAAGATACCCGGATTTGGGGGCGCTACATTAACTGTCATAAGACTATAAGGACTCCTCGTACTTAGGGTGATCAGTCCTTTGTACAATGTATTGTGCACAAACATTTTAATGCTATACGTAAGTTATCCCCTATAATAGGGTTGTTCATCTCAACATTTAGAATACGAGTCAGCACCAAAGTAAGTTTGGTTTGGATAAGTTTCAAGGTAATTTAGAGTTTACGAACATCAACTAAGGATTAGTTGAATAAAACTATAATAACATTATGCTATGGAATAATTCATAAGTGAATCAACATTGTGTACTAAGGTCATGCTTTAGGAATAATCTAAGAGCATAAGTATTGAATAACATAACATACCTTGCTTGAACAATGTTAAGCTAAGGTTAAAACCTGATTTAGAGTTGAGTCTTAAGCGTGTATAACAAATAGTAAGTTGAATGATAAAACTTGTTCAACATTAGTGTGTTAGAATGTAGAAATTTGTATGCTAAATAACAAGTTAAAGATTGGCTCAATATCAAGAGATAAGGTTTAGGAGCTTGCACTATATAATTAGGGTTAAAAAACTTGCACAAAGAAAGCTTGGAGTTAGAAAAACTTGCTCAAAGAGAGTTTAGATACTTGCACAATTATAAAAGTAGAGTTAGAGAACTTGCCTCGTGCGTAGGTTAAACAATCATTACTCACATTCACCACAAGTCCTACACATACCATATTTATCGACAATACACATTAGTTACACAAATATTAGCTTCATATATCTCACTAACAACATCACATCTTTTCATGAACATCACTATTTAGCTTTATTACAACTACTTAAGTGATCATGTCATTGCACCACATACACATTAACAACTTGATAGAACATCTTATTACATGTCCAACATGTTATCATTAGGTTATACTAATACACAAAGGATTGCACTTGCATCCCGACACCCTCTGATTGCCTCTAAATACACAACAGTTCTAAAGATATCCATTTTGAACTTTCATAACGATTTCCAATTGAAATACTTAAGAATAAAAGTTATAAGTCTATTCGTCCTCGTTCCGAATCATCCTGAATCGCATCAATCAGAGTTCGTATGAAAAGGTTATGCTCATTTTAGTAAAACATGTTCTGCCAATTTTTTTTCCAAAATTCAGCTTAGCAGAATACCTCCCCCCCGGGGGGTTTTTTTTGTATGGGGGCCCACCATGGGGTCCCTTCTGTGTTTTGTGATTTTATGCTCTGCAACACTACGGAAAGCCAAATTAGGCCTCCAAACTCCTTTCTAATAACCATACCAACCTATCTAAGGTGTAATAGGTTTACAGAAACATAATCTAATGTTTTCTAACGCATTTCTATCCATCTAAACAACATAAACATCCAAATTACAACCATTAATTTTCACTATTTTTGCTAAAACTTCACTTTTTGAAAAATTCAGTGAAAATCATCACTATGATTTTGGTTTTCAACCAAAACAATTAATTCAACATACTATGCTTATGTTTATTCATCCTCTTTCGAATTCAATAGTCAATATATATTAAATAACTAATCAAACCTCAATTTTACTTTAAACTAAGCCATAATCATATGTATATTCATATCAATTCACTGTAATATGGTTTTATTCATAAATAATTAAATAACATAAATTAATTCATCTATAAACTTATGAAAGCAACTTTTTAACCACCAATTTATCATATAAAACTATATATAACAAATAATTCATCCTCTACAAAGATTTTTATAGAGGATTTTGGAAGAGAATAAAGCTATAACTTTAAAAAAATAAAAGAATAAGATGATACCTTAGGTTTAGAAGATGATGGCTTTCCCTTTTGATCAACAAACTTTCTTTTCCCCAATTTTTTTCTCAAACCTCTCTAAAATTCTCTCAAGTTCTCTCTCAATTTCTCTTCTTTTTCTTCTTCTGTGTTCTTCTTCTCTATTCTAACTTACGTACTAACATATAACGTATATAATAATATAGGTATTCATTATATAATATAATTATATCTATTAACTGACATCAGTTATTTAAAAAAACTCAAAAGCCATAAGGCTTGTTTGGCTAATTAACTAAAAAATTAACCCACTAAATCTTACACCTTGTTTGGTAAAACAGATTTAAATTAAAGACTTAACATTCATTAAGCCTTGTTTGGCAAAAACTGAATTAACCTTCCTTAACTTATTTTAATAACTCCTTTATAATATAGTTTATGGTCACACTTAATTTAATTAATTCTAATAACAATTTATTAAATAAGTTTACCACATAGATCAATTTACCACTTAGATCAATACAACATAATTATAATATTATTTATAATTATAATTTTATTTAATCAACTAAATATTAAAATATTATCTTACGATGATCAATTTCCTTAACTCGTTAATTATTTATTCAACAAATAAATAATCAAATCAAATCAAATTAAGCAAATATTTATTCTACAATAAATATATTAATTAAATATTTATATAATTCCATAAATATTTAAAATTATAATTTAATTTTTTGGATTGTTACAATTTCCGATAAGGATTTCTCTCTATTGGCGCGCAATTGGGTGACCAAACATCTCCTTGACAGAACTTTCTAGACATCGTCAATATTGTAAATAATAATATGAATAACTTTGTCGTCTCAATTATTGATTTAATAATATATAAAATATTGACAATAATTGAATCAAATAACGTGAGATACTATGAAGCAATTACTGTAGCAATAATTGAACAAAATTGAGTGACTTCTTACGTAAGCATCAATAATCAATACCATGTGCTACTATGTAACCACGCGTATTACTGTACTTTTATCACCGAGTATTTCAACAATTAACGGTAAAATTTCCGCCGTTATTTTTATAAAAAGATATTTCTGTCATTTTCTCATTCCGACAATAATTCTATTGTGGGGTCCACCCAATATTGTGCCTTCGTACGAATATTCTCTATTAAAACGAATATTTCCCGACCAATCGAATATTTTATGACAACTTGCATACTTTGGAAAATTTATAAATACTACCCACAACTATAACATTATATCAAATCCACACCATAACACCAAATTTTTTTTGGAGAAAATTAATCTTTATTCACAAAATTGGGGTCTTACATTTTTCATGAATGAAAACCAAAAAAGAATGTTTACGGTCTATTGACCAGCTCATAATTCCTAAGTTATTATATGTACTCTGGAATTGTTTTATGAAATGAAAAGTGCTATTTAAGGTTTCATTGTATTTCATAGCTACTTGTTCAGTTATTGAAGATAATCATATAGTTCTTGACGTGGTATTTGTATTATCTATTGCTAGACTGGCTGAGCTAGTTATGCTCACTTCTTGCTTGAATTATATGATTACAGCTAAGGCTGAACGGAATGAGGATCCCAGTAGAGATAAAGGCAAAGCTAAGATGGATAAGTAGATTATCCTGTAATAGACTAGTATGTTTGTAAGAATCATATTATGATAAATGAAGAATGTATCGGTTACAAAACCTGTGAAAGGATTTATTATTATTATTGTAATAAGAATGTAGTAAATACAATCATTTTGATGTTGTTTCAATGGAATGAATGTATAGTTAGTACCGTGTAGCACCATATCTATGGGTTAAAAATAACCGAATTTAGGGGCGTCACACCTACACAATTATATAATCATACACATCAACTATTAGTCATATAGTAACGCATAGTAGTTGTAATGTAAACTTTACTCTAAATCCCATAACCCTTCTTATTAATCAATACACAATGTTCAATTTGATTGTGTTAACTTTCGACTTATATCTCACTATATTTCATATCTCGCTAGGAATCATTATTGGTTTTATATTAAACCAATTTCATATCTTATAATATTCATTTTATTGGACTTAAAACACTTTTTACATTCATTAACATTTGTTACGGCGTTTTGACGTTAATTCGTCACACGCCCGATTTGTCTCTCTTGCGTATGCTTAGTATGCCTATACAACTTATCTAATACATCATTTATTAATGTTAAGCATCATTATGTTTACTAACATTCATATTTTATAATTTAGAACAACATATTTTATCGTCAGAAGCATTACACTTGCATACGTGCATGCCCGACGCCCTCCGATTGTCCCCGAAAACACAACAGTCCTAAAGATTGACCCCTGCTAAGGACCTCAAATTGAAAAACTTAAAGAATAAACATTGTAGGTCTATTCGTTTTCATTCCAGATCATCTTGAATCGCCTTAATTGGAGTTTGTATGAAAAGGTTACGCCTATTTTATTAAAATAGGTCAAAATAGTCACACCTGACACACTTTGGCAGCAATTGCGCCCAATTAAATATGGACATAAGCGCAATGTGTGCCCTGAAGGCATTGCGCCCCAAAAGACTTAGGGCACTGTACAATTGCGCAGATTATGAGAATCGGGACTCTGTAGTTCACTGTTCTCGTGATTTTTGAACTTTTTCTTCTTCTAATCTTCATAACTTGAGTTATACACATCCAAATTAGTCCGTTTTCGATTCTATGGATTCTTAATTCATAGAAATACAACATATTAGAATAAAAACAATTTATAGAAATACAAACTAGCCTAAATCTTGACCCAAAACTCATGTTCATATTAAACTTTCATGTTTGAACATGTTTAGCGAATTCATTTACTACGAATTCATTTCTTAACCAAATTGATTCATTCAACTTGTGTTCTTTTCGTTTCTTATCATATTAACAGAATCCATCACCAATTTTACAATTATAACATAAACTCGCAACAAATGTTAGTCTCAAAACAGACCTAAAATATATATATTAAACAAAACTCATACTCTTCATCCTTAACATGATTTTCATGAATTTGACAACTCTAACGTCGTTTATAGATGACATACCACATATTATACACACCTATAAACAAATATATCTTTATCCTTCATCAACCCAAACTAATTTTATAGAAATCTAATATTTGAGGCAAACAAAAGTAGAGAGTTTTAAGGTTGAATTAATACCTTTTGATTCCTTCTTAACCCAATTACATGATGAATAAGGTTATTTTCATCTTGTTCTTCCAAAGCTCTTCTCCAATTCTCAGAAAATTCTTTCTTTTCTCTATTCTTCTTCCCTTCTATTCTCAAGCTTAGGCCAAATTCTTATGTAAAAAAAATAAAACAGACGCAAGAAACTAAAACGTATAAAACTGTCATAATAATAAATATACTAATTATATATCATTTATAAAAATATTTATTATATTATTTTTTTTTAATTTCAAAAGCTATAAGACTTTGTTTAGCAAAACACTTTTAAAAATAAAGATATAATATTCCTTAAGCCTAATTTGGTAAATGCATTTAAAACTCCTTTAACTTACTTTAATAAATCAGTTATACTATAATTTATTATCCCACATTATTTACTTGGATTTCCATATTCAATCTTAATTAAATAAACAAAACCAATTACCACAAAATTAAAATTTTCATTATAATTTTAGTTAATAAATTAGTACATATCACTTTAATTACTAAATTAAATTAAAACAACATTCTAGCAAACTATATAATCCTTAACAACTCTCTAATTTAGTTATTAAGTTAAAATATAGTATTATCTCATAAATTTAATTCATCACTCTTTTATCTTAATTAAGGTAATTTCTATAACTCGTGAATTATTTACTTACTAATAAATAATCCAACAAATATCTACTAAACAACAAACACATAAATTAAAAATATTTATTTAATTCAATAAATATTTGAAATTACAAATAAATAAATATTTGAAATTTTAAATATTTATTGAATTAAATAAATATTTTAATTTATGTGTTTGTTATTTACTAGATATTTGTTGGATTATTTATTAGTAAGTAAATAATTCACGAAGTTATAGAAATTAACTTAATTAAGATAAAAGAGTTGTGAATTAAATTTATGAGATAATATTTAATTTAACTTAATAACTAAAATAGAGAGTTATTAAGGATTATATAGTTTGCTAGATTGTTGTTTTAATTTTATTTAGTAATTAAAGTGATATGTTAATTTATTAAGTAAAATTATAATGAAAATTATAATTTTGTGGTAATTGGTTTTATTTATTTAATTAAGATTGGATATGGAAATCCAAGTAAATAATGTGGGATAATAAACTATAGTATAAGTGATTTATTAAAGTAAATTAAAGGAGTTTTAAATGGATTTATCAAACTAGGCATAAGGAATATGAAGTCTTTATTTTTAAAAGTGTTTTGCCAAACAAAGCCGTATGATTTTTGAATTTAAAAATAATTATATAATAAATATTTTTATAAATGATACACAATTAGTATATTTATTATTATGACAGTTTTATACATTTTAATTTCTTGCGTCTGTTTTATTTTTTTTACGTAAGAAGTTGGCCTAAGCCTGAGAATATAAGGGAAGAAGAACGCATAAAATAGAGAGAAAAGAGAGAATTCTATGAGAATTCGAGAAGAGCTTTGGAAGAATAAGAAGAAAATAACCTTATTCATCATCTAATTGGGTTAAGAAGGAATCAAAAGGTATTAATTCAACCTTAAAACTCTCTACTTTTGTTTGCCTCAAATATTATGTTTCTATAAAATTAGCTTGGGTTGATGAAGGATAAATATATATTTATTTATAGGTGTGTATAATTTGTGGTATGTCATCTATAAACGATGTTAAAGTTGTCAAATTCATGAAAATCACGTTAAGGATGAAGAGTATGAGTTTTGTTTAATATATGTTTTTTGGGTCTGTTTTGAGCCTAAAATTTGTTAGGAGTTTATGTTATAATTGTAAAATTGGTGATGGATTCTGTTAATACGATAAGAAACGAAAAAAACGCAAGTTGAATGAATCAATTTGGTTAAGAAATAAATTTGTAGTGAATGAATTCGCTAAACATGTTAAAACATGAAAGTTTAGTATGAACATGAGTTTTGGGTCAAGATTTATGCTAGTGTGTGTTTCTATAAATTGGTATAATTCTAGTATGTTGTAGTTTTATGAATTACGATTCCATAGAATCGAAAACGGAATAATTTGAATGTGTATAACTCAAGTTATGAATATTAGAAGGAGAAAATGTTCAAAATCATTTAGAAAATGAACTACTGAGTCCCGATTTCATAATTCAAGCAAATTGCTCAAGGTTCTAAGTCTTTTTGGGGCATAGTTGTGTTGTGTCCAAGGCTTAATTGGGCACAACTGCGCCTAATGTGTGTCAGGTGTGACTGTTTTGACCTATTTTAGTAAAATAGGCATAACATTTTTCATAAGAACTGCGATTGAGGAGATTTAAGATGATCCTTAATGAGAACGAATGGACCTACTACTTGTAATCTTTAAGTGTTTCAATTTGAGGTCATTAGAAAGGGTCAAAATGGTCATCTTTAGGACTGTTCTGTTTTCGGGGACAATCGGAGGGCGTCAGGCTTTCACGTATGCAAGTGTAGTACTTCTGACGATAAAAGATGTGACGCCCCAAAATCCAGGTATCTTCCAACCCGACAGATGGTGCTACATGGCACTTATAACTGTACATTCATTCTATTGAAACGACATCAAAATGTGTGTATCAACGACATTCTTATTACATTAATAATATTACATCTCGTTCCCAGGTTCTATAATTATTACATTCTTTGTTCATCATATTATATTATATACAACTTACTAGTTTATTACAAGGTAAACTAATCGTTCATCTTCATCTTGCCTTTATCCTTGTCAGATCCCTCGGTTCGTTCGGTCCTAGCTGCATTCATATGGTTCAAACAAGATTGAGCATAACTAGCTCAGCAAGTACAACAATTTCTTTTAAACAACGTGGTTGAAACATAGGAATCATATATCTTCAATAACTGGATAATAGTTAAGAAGTACTATCAATTATTCAAAATAGCATTTCTTTTCCTTTAAAATGTTTTACAATAACAATATTCAGTAAACCATCAATGCTGGCTCAAGACCATGAGCATTTTATATTTTCTTTGAAAAGGACAACCCGACACTAAGTCCGTAAGTCCGATATATCTTACGAGCACTTCTGGGTGATCAGCCCATAGTACTCTATGTTGATCAACACTACATCTTGTTAAACGTATGTACGTTTAAGTTTTGGCAACCTCGCGTGCCCATCGAATAATCGATGAAAATACATTTGTTTATTTATACTCAAGCTTACCTTGAATTCGTACCACACAATTGGCGTGGGATAGCGTTAACAATTCTATATTGAAAGACTTGTAAATAAATCAATCAACTCTTCAAGATTAGTCTAGCCGAGATAAAACTGGCATCGACCCTTTAGTAAAACACTTCATGCTTCTCATAACATGAATCACAGAAAACTTGGCTAACACGATGGTTAGACAAGCGTTTAAGAAAAACTTGCCTTCAACGTCTGCTACAGTAAAAATAACTTTTCCTTTCTATCTTTACGGTCTCTACAATACATAACCACATAACATACCACATTAGGTCATAAATGAACATACATGGTTCGTAATGAATCTTACCCTTCTTCTCAATCTAATCATATATTAGATTTGTTACTATTGGTTCCGGCTTGCCATTATATTTTGCATTATTCTAACCAACTTCTTTCTCTTCTATGTCTTACGTGGATTTACTTCATTAATAGAACTCGTTTCGAGTTAATCATCCTTCCACCCGGCTTACTAACATCCTTACCTTATTAATCAAAACTCGATCGTCATTGGTTAAGTACAATTACTGCATATCATTCACGTTTAATTACTTAACAACTTTTAGTTGCAACTCTTAACGTTATAGTCATTATTGAATACAGTTCACGTTCCTTATACTTTACGTTCGTCATTTAACTACTCATTAAACAACATTAAATTCCTAAAGTCATCACTATAACAGTGATTTAGGAAAGGTCAAATCATTATTCATTAAGTAATTACATAACCCATACTTGTATTGCAAACCATTAGATTCATAATCAACTTGGTCAATAAATTTCTATAGCCGACTTAACACATTATGTTGTTCTCATTACGTTAATCCTCAATTGATTATTAACCTTTAATCATCATACATTAAGTGTCTAACAATGTTATATTAACACATTAGTTCATTACTAATGAGTTATCTTTCATTCTATACTTGTAAACATTCTTGTATGTCAAAACTCTGGGACTGTCGCCATGGCACCACACTTAGCTCTTCATCTCGCGTCATGACGGCCTTAAGTTAATGAAGATGCCCCGACATCCTTTATTACGGTATCAAGGGCGCCATTATTTGGCCATGGGTTGACGCGGCGGCGCCAACTCTGTGCCTTAGAAATTTTTTGCAGATTTTTAATTTTGTGAACTTCCTGGACGCATAACTTCTTCGTTATAAGTCCGAATTGGCTCGTTCAAAAGCCTACGGTTCAAAAATTCCATACTTTATGCGGTCATCCAAGAATTTTATCTATTTGACATCGTTTGTTAAAATTTCACCTATTAGTTCATTTTTAACGAAAATGATAAACGTTCGTGAACGTTCAACACTCGTTTCTTCGTTCTAAGTCGGAATTTGGTCATTTTTCGTGTCCGCAACTCTATAATGCCAAATATGACTTGTCTCCATTGAAAACCAATGTTCCCAAGGTCAATATCAAAATTTGACTTCCATTCCGAGATTTTCTCGAATTCGACGATTATCGTCCAAACTCGTGAATTTTGCCTTAACTTCATTTCTTATGATTTGTTCATCGTTTCAAATGGATTCAATCCATCATACTAACATCTTGACATACATACTTCATTAACTTATAAACATGATAAGTTATTACTTTTTCTTTGTGAGTTTATAACTTATAAAAGTATAAACTACTTATGACTTCCTTTCTCATGACTTATTATAGATTAAGTCTTTTACCCACCATTCTTGCTTCTTATTATCATACAATCTTATTAAGGTACGCATATGAGTAGTTCATATAAGCTCTTCATAAATTCATAACTTAATTAAGTTTGAATTACTTATTTATGACTTATACGGCTTAAGTCAATTGATTAATCATTCTTATCATTCCTTAGCATACATGTTCTACCACTACCCATCTCCCTACCATTGGAAGAGAAAGAGATTCATGGTTTAAGTTCTTACCCTTGAATATCACTTGACTAAGCTTTAATCTCCTTCTTGCTTCTTGAAAATCTCATAATGGAAGTTAGACTTATAAGTGCTTATTCACTCTAACCAATAAGTTGCTTAACTTGAGAGGAGTTGGGAGAAATTTTAATCAAGCAATCAAATGAATTGAGAGCTCTCTATTTATAGGCAACCTAAGTTAGGGCATTTTAGTCCAAAGCCAATCCTACCTCCTTAATCACCTCCTTACTATTCCTAGCTTAAGTACTAAGTTAACTTGGCCACCACACTCTTTGCTTGGACATCACAACATATATCCAATACTTGGGCATCACATATACTTAACCATTAAGTTTACTTGTTAATCACCTAGCTTATCCTTTGCTTGTTGATCACAACTTTTACTTGTTCACCACACATAAACACTTTACTTGGTTATCACATTAATTACTTGCTCATTACTTTGGATCACCCATGGGTTTAAACCATCCAATAACCCATAAGTTCATAGTTTGGGCTTTTAGCTTAGCTTATACTTGGGCTTGCATTAACAATTTTTTGGGCGTTACCATTAGCTTGCATTGAACTTACACATTAATTCCTATTGGACTTACCCATTTCTATACTTGGGCCTTATCAATTCTCTTTGGAATTTACAATGTTCTACACAATCCTATAAATTAAATTCATTTAACTTAAAGCCTTATAACGTATAATTTGTGTATTCATCTCGTATTCCCACTCATATACTTATTCATATACGACATACTATGCTTCATTCATACTCGTATAATATCTCGTATCATACTCATATTCATTACTTTGTACAATACCTACTTATTACACAATCAATACTTTAATTCATTATACACCTTTAAATTCCTTCTCGGAACTCACTTTCCCTAACCGTTAGGTTTTAAGTCCGCAGGCAATAAAATTGCATTTTTCATAACTGAAATTTTATTGGATATTCTATCTCACCTCGATATTCTATCATTACGTATTTCTCGGAAGTTCAAAAATAATTTCTGAGCAGAAATGCGTGAATAGTATTTTTCAGAAAATTTCTCGAAAAGTTTTTACTTACATCCTAGAAATTCAAACACTTTAATTCTACAACGTAGCCAAAATACTACGACGTTCCGATATGTCTAGGTCATAGAACGACCTTCAATCAGCTTACTCCCATAAATAATTAATTAAATCCATTTAATCCACATAATTAAATAAAAATTTAATTGTCAAAAATCCAAATTTTCTGGGGCGTTACACTCTTCCTCCCTTATAAGGATTCTGTCCCCAGAATCACGCTAATAATACATACACCATTTGAGGAAACATTTTCCTTTATTTTAATCTTAAGTTCCTACAATGCTTCTACAACATTGAGGTTCTTTCATTTCACCTTCACCGAAGGTATTATCATATTCTTCGTGACTTGTCACTTCCTATCAATAATTTGAGTTAGAAGTTAAATACTTATTGACACATTACGCTATCTTCCTTTTATTAGTCCTTCTTTTAATACCAAATTATATGAAACTCAAATTCCTCCTTCAAAACAAGATTATACTTGATCTTCTCTTCATCCTGCATCATCTTCTTCATTCGCTTGCATTCCTCATTAACTAGTTATACTCAATTAACGCGTTCCATTATCGTGGATTGAGTCTACATTGTGGATAACATTTCTACCACTTAATTCCGTAATTTAACTTCTAACTTCATTCTTGCCATTTTCGTTATTAACTCATTCAGAGTTGTTAACATCGATAGTTTTTTTTTCCTACCCTTCCTACTTAATGCGTCGGCTTCTACGTTTACTTTCCCAGATTGATATAACATATTAACGTCAAAATCTCTTATCCATTCTAATCACTTTGTCTACTTTATTTTTAACTTCTTTTGTGTGAAGATATATTTCAGACTCCTAGAGTCCGTGTACATCTCACACTTCTCCCCATATAAATACTATCTTCAGATTTTTAATTCAAAAACTACAGCTGCCAATTATAGATCATAAGTAGTATAGACTTTCTCATAATCCATTAACGGCGTGATGCATACCTAATGACTTTGTCATGCTACATAAGCACGCAATCTCGCCATCTATGCGAAACATCGATATACACTACAAAATTCCCCATATCATCTGATAGAGATAATACATGTACCTCACTTAACTTTCCTTTTTAGTTCCTGAAAACTATTTTTCTCACTTCCCATTCCGACAATACCAACCTGTGATGCTAATGGTACTTTTAATCATAGCACCTCATAAGGGTACCTATCAATTTACCCCTGACTTGCTCAGCGCCTCTTACAAAAAATCTAGCTTTCGTACATTAGTCCACCCAATTGACATAACCAGAAACTTGTCATAACTATAATGAGTTCTGAATGTCATCTTAGGTACTCCTCCTTCTTTCTTACTTTTAACCGACTGTACCCCGTACGCAAATCTATCTTAGAAAAATTCTTTACCATCTTCAATTGATCAAATAGATCATTGATCCTAGGCCATGGGTATTCATTCTTAACCGCTAACTTACTCTTATTACGATAGTCGATACGCAACCGTAACGGCTCATCCTCTTCCTTGACATCCTCCTAACTTGCTTCATCGTTAGACAACAAGAGCATCGCGGTATTTTATTACCATAAAATACTACCTTGGGTTACTTAGAAAACCGAAGATTCAAACTTTTATTCTAACAATTCATTAAAGTTCTATGATTAATCAAACCATTCATACCGAGAATTACTTCAAATTCTCTCAACATTATCGATGTTTATCTATCAACACTTGCTTACCATTATTATCCATGAAACTATTTCCACGAATATAATTAACGAAAGTTATTTCCCCATTCTCTACCGTAATGTTTAAAGATACTTATAATCCCTTTTAGACAGACTCCTAGATGAGTCTTTCCAAATGTCTTACACACTTCAATCTTACACTTAGGATCCCCTTGTCCCACTCTAGTATTTCCGGAGTTAAAATTCTCTATTTTTGGCATATTTCCACTGGCATTCTCTACCTTGGTTCCTCCCTCTCCCTTGCTCTTATTTTTTCTCTCTTTGTGGTATTGAGTCAATGCCTCACTACCACCCTCGGCTATAATCACCTTTTCCAAAATGGTCCCACAGGAAAAACACTCTAGAACACATAAATCCTACTATAGAGCCAGGGTTTCAGGCCCTGCTCAAACCTACGAGCCTTCCTCTCCTCAGTGTCCACTTGGTGTAGAGCAAACCTTGCCAATTCATTGAATCTGGGCGCGTACTGGCGAACCGTCATGTCCCCTAATTTAAGTTCTAAGAATGTAATCTCCATCCTCCCTTACATGCTTGTAGGGAAATAATTCTCGAAGAAAACCTTTTTGAACTGTTCCCACGTTATCCCATCTGTTCTAGCCCCACCCTGGTGAGCCTCCCACCAAAAGTTGGCTTCCACTTTCATCATGTAAGTCATAAAAAAAAAATCATCATGCGCCTCACCTCGCTTTTTGTAATAACAAACGCCTTCTCTATTTCTATTACCCATGTCTGGGCTTCTAATGGGTCCATCGTTCTTTTGAACTCCGGCGGATCTATGCTTTTAAATTCTTTAAAGATAGTCATTCTGGCTACCCTAGGTTCTGCAGGTACTCTACCCCTAGTTTAGTTAAATGCAGCCGTTAATGAATTAACGAACTCTTGCATAGGGTTGTTTTGACCCCCTTGATTTTCATTACATGATTTCGCTTCCTGATTTACGTTGTCTTATCCTTGGCAGCATTTTCCGATTAAATAAATAAAATTTCATTAGTATCTATTTACTTACTTGGTTATCCTTCCATACTAATACCTCATACCACATCAAAGCACATTAAATAAAAACTTCATTATATTAATATGCTTCTTCATAGTCTGAAACTATTTAAACTTTACTTCAATAGCCAATGGCTAGTACATTTCTATCTCGTAATTGAACTTCTCAAAAGTTGGGATTTACAAAAAGACTACCCTTTTATACAAAAGAGGGTTTTACGTCACTACACACATATTTATAACTCTAGATTTCTAATAATGCATAACATCGTCCTTGTGTTTCTCATTCGCAATCTTCGCTACAGTATCCCGACTAATAGTATGTCAAGTTTGCCCTGACTCCATGGGATGACAAGAAACTTTCAGCTTGAAATCCATATGAGCACTCTTATGAATGTAAGACATCTGTGCTATCTTCCGGTCTCTCTTAATTAACTTCTTACGAAGCTTATCGAACTCCTTCTTATAGTCCATAGCCTGCTCTGTCATTAGCACCTGTCTATCGTGTTCTAACTCAAAATCTGCTTCTGTAGACACCTTAGCTTCATGGAGGTAATTAATCTCTTCACTATGATTCTGCACAATTATACTCAGTTGAACATTCCTGTCAAGCACTGCTAGATACAATGCTCTCATTACAACTGGAGGTATTGACTCTAGTGTAGGTACCACTGTATTAACCGATGTTACCTAAATTTCCTCCTCCTCATAGACCATCATATTAAGATATGACGCTATATCCATATCTCCCTCGGAGTAGTCCTCCTCAGAAAAGTACTCCACTGTCTCCGACTCCTCTAGAATCACTAATGGTACCTCCGACACCGGCATAGGTACAGGCTCTACTCTATTCACAACTTATTCGCTCATTGCGTGTATATCTCCATACATCAAGCTATCGATCGGCATCCTACAATAACACATAACATGTTGATTAGTACATAACACACCATAGTATAAGCACAAATCACATTTAATTTATTTAGGATTACTTTCCATCTTTTAAATCTTTCGGTACTGAGTTTCCTCAATACCTTATTAACTCATTCGACTGAAGTAGAACTTGAGTTTACTTCCTTCGGACTTTTCTTCCTTAACGAGATTATTATCCTAAGGTTCTTCCCCCCTTAAGTTTTATAACCTAATGCTTTGATACCAACATGTGATGCCCCCAAATCTGGGTATCTTCCAACCCGACAGATGGTGCTACACGGTACTTTTAACTGTACATTCATTCTATTGAAACGACATCAAAATGTGTGTATCAACGACATTCTTATTAAATTAATAATATTACATCCCGTTCCCAGGTTCTATAACCATTACATTCTTTGTTCATCATATTATAATATATACAACTTATAAAATCCCAAATTTTACGAATAAAGATTTATTTTTCTCGAAATATTTTTTTTAATATTATGGTATGGATTTGAAATAATGTTATAGTTATGGGTAGTATTTATAAATTTTGCAAAGTATGCAAGTTGTTGTATTATATTCGATTGGTCGGGGAATATTCGTTTTAGCAGAGAATATTCGTACAACGGCGCAATCATTGGTGGACCCCACAACGGAATTATTATCGGAATGAGAAAACGACAAAAATATTTTTATGAAAATAACGACGGAAGTTTTACCGAATTATCTTTGTTGAACTACTTCCGGTAGTAAAAGTACGATGAATACGTGTGGTTGCATAGTAGTATACCAGTATTGATTATTGATGCTTATGTGAGAAGTCACCGGTTTTGTTCAATTATTGCTCTGATGAGTTCTTTTGCATAGTATCTCACATTATTTGATTCAATTAGTGTTGATTGTTATATATATATATATATTATATAAGTTTTGTTTTATTAGTATTATTAATGTAATAAAGCAGAAAAGATTTTTATATAAAAAGCGAATACTTTTATAAAGTTATTCGTTTTATTAGGCTAATAGTAAAATCTTTTTATATAAAATGTAATACTTTTATAAAGTTATACATTTTATTAGACAATAATTAGATTATATTATATTTTATTATGCATAGTGTTTGCATAGTGTCTGCATAGTGTTTCCATAATAAAATCTTTTTAAAAGTTATTCGTTTTATTAGATTATAAATAGAATATATTATATTTTATTGTAAACCCATCTGGACCGTCCGTTTAAAGTAAATCGATCTGGTTCGTTCATGGATTGGTTACTATTCAGTCCATTCTTCTATAAATAGAAGCTCATTCCTTCATTATTTCTTACGAATTCACTGAAACTCTAGAGAGAGAAACTGTAGAGAGAATTATTCTTTTATAATCTTGAGCGTATTTCTTTAGCGTTTAAGAAAGCTTTGAGCGTAGTGCAAGTTTCTTCAAGTATATCCCCGCCCTACCGTCAGAGTACACTTCTTTATAAGGTAAGGGATATTATTTGTTGTACTCGTAAGGGGTATTATTTCTTTCGTATTCATAAAGAGAACTTCTGTTATTCCATTATTTTTTTATTCTGTTGGAATAACCTGTATACGCGGTTTACCCTATACTTGGTGAAATTCTTCTGTTATTCCATTCTTTATTATTCTGTTGGAATATCTGCGTTTTATGCCGGACCTGGTTCCGTTATTTATTATTCTGTTGGAATAACCTGTCTATGCCAAGTACCGCATGCATGGTGTTTTCTGTTGTTATTCCATTCTTTATTATTCTGTTGGAATATCATGTCGGTGCGTATTACGCCTGACTTGGTTCCGTTATATATTATTCTATTGGAATAACCTGTCTATGCGAAGTACCGCATGCATGGTGATTTCTTTTGTTATTCCATTCTTTATTATACTCAGTTGATTAAAGTTTTGACTTCTATACTCCATGAAATTAGTGGAATATCCTTGATATTTGTGCTTCATCCAGTATCTTTTCATGGAAATATTCTTCTGAGCATTCTTGATTTTTACTCTACAAAGAAGTATCATGTTGACAATTTGGACATTATTAGTTCCTGAATAATTTAATTCTTGAACTTGTTTTATTAAATTCTTATATCATTGTCATCATCCTCATGTTTATATTTTGTTGAAAGTCATCTGTGGCATGTAGTGCATAGATGGACTTGGTATGATTATGACCAAGGATTATTTGGTATAATCATGACCGTAATGTTACAAATGATGTGGAAAAAGTCCTCATTGGCCCGTAGTGCATTGATGGACAGTTTTTGGTATGATTATGGCTATGGATTCTCTTTGGCCAAGAGAGCAAAGATGAATTGTTTTATGGTATGATTAGGACCGTTGATGAAAACACGATTATCTTTGGCCCGTAATGCATGGATAATTCGTGGTCGTGATACTAAATAGTATCCTTGGCCTTTAGTGCAGGGATGATTTGATGATGTGGATTATTTATTAAGTTGAGTCTCAGCGATAAAAGTGATGAAAAACTTTTTAATTCATAAAAGATAGTAGATTTTATTCTCTACTCGACTCTTTTAATGGATTGCTTGTTCCGCTGCAGTTAAACTTGATGTCTATTGTATTTTATTAGTTTAACATTGTTGAAGACTAATGATAATTTATTCTGCATTATCTTAGTCATATTATTTCTCATTGGCTAGTTGGGCTCACCCTTTCCTTCAATGTTCTCTTCAGGAAATGAGAATATAGCTGGGACGAGTCGGGGAACGGATTGACAGTCCAGATGATAGCATTAGTAGTCCTCATTATTCTGTTAAATAGTGTAACAATAAATGTAATGAGGACTGAATTTGAATTTTTATACTGTCTATGAGGACTCCATTGAGAGTGGATATTGTCTAGACGACAATATTCTTGTTTAAACTCTCAGTTTATAATTTGTCGTATTTTACATGACAGTTGTATATTTAAGTTTGTATTTGAATGTTGTACCATGTATCTAGCGACTCAGGATGGGTGATGTATACCTGTTTTGGGGGCATCACAAAACTTACTAGTTTATTACAAGGTAAATTAATCGTTCATCTTCGTCTTGCCTTTATCCTTGTCAGATCCCTCGGTTCGTTCTGTCCTAGCTGCATTCATATGGTTCAAGCAAGAGTGAGCATAACAAGCTCAGCAAGTACAACAATTTCTTATAAAAAATATGCTTGAAACATAGGAATCGTATATCTTCAATAACTGGATAATAGTTAAGAAGTACTATCAATAATTCAAAATAGCATTTCTTTTCCTTCAAAATATTTTACAATAATAATATTCAGTAAAACATCAATTCTGGCTCAAGACCATGAGCATTTCATATTTTCTTTGAAAAGGACAACCCGACACTAAGTCCGTAAGTCCGATATATCTTACGAGCACTTCTGGGTGATTAGCCCATAGTACTCTATGTTGATCAACACTACATCTTGTTAAACGTATGTACGTTTAAGTTTTGGCAACCTCGCGTGCCCATCGAATAATCGATGAAAATACATTTGTTTATTTATACTCAAGCTTACCTTGAATCCGTACCACACAATTGGCGTAGGATACCGTTAACAATTCTATATTGAAAGACTTGTAAATAAATCAATCAACTCTTCAAGATTAGTCTAGCCGAGATAAAAATGGCATCGACCCTTTAGTAAAACACTTCATGCTTCTCATAACATGAATCACAGAAAACTTGGCTAACACGAAGGTTAGACAAGCGTTTAAGAAAAACTTGCTTTCAGCGTCTACTACAGTAAAATAACTTTTCCTTTCTATCTTTACGGTCTCTACAATACACAACCACATAACATACCACATTAGGTCATGAATGAATATACATGGTTCCTAATGAATCTTACCCTTCTTCTTAATCTAATCATATATTAGATTTGTTACTATTGGTTCTGGCTTGCCATTATATTTTACATTATTCTTACCAACTTCTTTCTCTTCTATGTCTTACGTGGATTTACTTCATTAATAGAACTCGTTTCGAGTTAATCATCCTTCCTCATGGCTTACTAACATCCTTACGTTATTAATCGAAACTCGATCGTCATTGGTTAAGTACACTTACTGCATATCTTTCACATTCAATTACTTAGCAACTTTTAGTTGCAACTCTTAACGTTATAGTCATTATTGAATATAGTTCACATCCCTTATACTTTACGTTCGTTATTTAACTAGTCATTAAACAACATTAAATTCCTAAAGTTATCACTATAACAGTGATTTAGGAAAGGTCTTATCATTATTCATTAAGTAATTACATAACCCATACTTGTATTGCAAACCATTGGATTCATAATCAACTTGGTCAACAAATTTCTATAGCCAACTTAACATATTACGTTGTTCTCATTACGTTCATCTTCAATTGATTATTAACCTTTAATCATCATACATTAAGTGTCTAACAATGTTTTAACAATGTTATATTAACACCTTAGTTCATTA
Source organism: Panax ginseng (assembly GCA_020205605.1). NCBI lineage: Eukaryota > Viridiplantae > Streptophyta > Magnoliopsida > Apiales > Araliaceae > Panax > Panax ginseng. The sequence goes on from CM035139.1 coordinate 109,089,610, forward strand.
CTAACGAGTTATCTTTCATTCTATACTTGTAAACATTCTTGCATGTCAAAACTCTGGGACTGGCGCCGCGGTGCCACACTTAGCTCTTCATCTCGCACCGCAACGCTAGTTTGTAGTATGCCCTGACACTGTTACGACACTGTGGCGCCACCATTTGGCCTTGGGTTGGCGCCGCGGTGCCAACTTTGTGCCTTAGAAATATTTTGCAGATTTTTAATTTTGTGAACTTCCCAGACGCATAACTTCTTCGTTATAAGTCCGAATTGGCTCGTTCAAAAGCCTACGGTTCACAAATTCTATACTCTACGCGTTCATGTAAGAATTTTATCTATTTGACTTAGTTTGTTAAAATTTCACCTATTAGTTCATTTTTAACGAAAATGATAAACGTTCGTGAACGTTCAACACTTGTTTCTTCGTTCTAAGTCGGAATTTGGTCATTTTTCGTGTCCGCAACTCTATAATGCCAAATATGACTTGTCTCCATTGAAGACCAATGTTCCCAAGGTCAATATCAAAATTTGACTTCCATTCCGAGATTTTCTCGAATTCGACGATTATCGTCCAAACTCGTGAATTTTGCCTTAACTTCATTTCTTATGATTTGTTCATCGTTTCAAATGGATTCAATCCATCATACTAACATCTTGACATACATACTTCATTAACTTATAAACATGATAAGTTATTACTTTTTCTTTGTGAGTTTATAACTTATAAAAGTATAAACTACTTATGACTTCCTTTCTCATGACTTATTATAGATTAAGTCTTTTACCCACCATTCTTGCTTCTTATTATCATACAATCTTATTAAGGTACACATATGAGTAGTTCATATAAGCTCTTCATAAATTCATAACTTAATTAAGTTTGAATTACTTATTCATGACTTATACGGCTTAAGTCAATTGATTAATCATTCTTATCATTCCTTTGCATACATGTTCTACCACTACCCATCTCCCTACCATTGGAAGAGAAAGAGATTCATGGTTTAAGTTCTTACCCTTGAATATCACTTGACTAAGCTTTAATCTCCTTCTTGCTTCTTAAAAATCTCATATTGGAAGTTTGACTTATAAGTGCTTATTCTCTCTAACCAATAAGTTGCTTAACTTGAGAGGAGTTGGGAGAAATTTTAATCAAGCCATCAAATGAATTGACAGCTCTCTATTTATAGGCAACCTAAGTTAGGTCATTTTAGTCCAAAGCCAATCCCACCCCCTTAATCACCTCCTTACTATTCCTAGCTTAAGTACTAAGTTAACTTGGCCACCACACTCTTTGTTTGGCCATCACAACATATATCCAATACTTAGGCATCACATATACTTAACCATTAAGTTTACTTGTTAATCACCTAGCTTATCCTTTGCTTGTTGATCACAACTTTTACTTGTTCACCACACATAAGCACTTTACTTGGTTATCACATTAATTACTTGCTCATTACTTTGGATCACCCATGGGTTTAAACCATCCAATAACCCATAAGTTCATAGTTTGGGCTTTTAGCTTAGCTTATACTTGGGCTTGCATCAACAATTCTTTGGGCTTTACCATTAGCTTGCATTGAACTTACACATTAATTCCTATTAGACTTACCCATTTCTATACTTGGGCCTTATCAATTCTCATTGGAATTTACAATGTTCTACACAATCCTATAAATTAAATTCATTTAACTTAAATCCTTATAACGTATAATTTGTGTATTCATCTCGTATTCCCACTCATATACTTATTCATATACGACATACTATGCTTCATTCATACTCGTATAATATCTCGTATCATACTCGTATTCATTACTTTGTACAATACCTACGTATTATACAATCATTACTTTAATTCATTATACACATTTAAATTCCTTCTCGGAACTCATTTTCCCTAACCGTTAGGTTTTAAGTCCGCAGGAAAAAAAACTGCGTTTTCCATAACTGAAATATTATTGGATATTCTATCTCACCTCGATATTCTATCATTACGTATTTCTCGGAAGTTCAAAAATAATTTCCGAGCAGAAATGTGTGAATAGTATTTTTTGAAAAATCTCTCGGAAAGTTTTTACTTTCATCCTGGAAATTCAAACACTTTAATTCTACAACGTAGCCAAAATACTACGACGTTCCGATATGTCTAGGTCATAGAACGACCTTCAATCATCTTACTCCCATAAATAATTAATTAAATCCATTTAATCCACACAATTAAATAAAAATTTAATTGTCAAAAATCCAAATTTTCTGGGGCGTTACAAAAGATGTTGTTATAAGTTATAAAACATGAATTTTAATAAAAATAATGATGATTAACATTAATAAATGATGTATTAGATAAGTTCTATAGGCATACTAAACATACACAAGAGAGATAAATTGAACATTATGTATTGATTAGTAAGAAGGTTTATGGGATGTAGAAGAAAATTTACATTACAACTACTATGTGTTTCTATATGACTAATAGTTAATGCGTATGTTTATAAATTGTGTATAACACGTGAAGTGTAGATAACTGTAAGTTATTAAACTGTTATTGGTAAACAACGATCAATGTAAGTCTTTCAGTTCCTATTTGTTATGTGAACTTGATGATGAACTGTATTAAATCTTTATTGCAAAGAGCATGATGTGTTATATATATATATATTGAATGTATGAAAGATTAAAGTCAATTTATGACTACGTTGGTTGAGTAATGAATGCTAATTGAGTAAGGAACTCAATATTTATACTTGTTATACGAAATGCAGCATGTATGTTATGTTAGTCCAATATTTATGAGATATATGTTGAACATGTTATTATGTGCAACGTGATGCATGAAAAGTATTAGATTTTACTGGGCTGTCAAACTCAACCTTGCAAATAACCACTTTTGCAGGTTAAAGATTCAAGGTAAAGTTATGTGCCACTTGAAAGACATGAATCAGATGTGATACTTGAAAATTTATACACTTTGGTTAGATTATTATTATTTGAACCATGTTTAGGGTTTTGAATAATGTATGATGTTTAGTAGATGTTAAGTTATAAAGTTTAAGTTTTGTTTGTTGTATGAAAGGGTATTGAACCTGGATGTAAGTTTTATTTATCAAATCTGATAAGGTGAGTAATAAGCTAAGTATGGTTTAAAGGTAGGTAAAGATAAAGGTTTTGAGAAATGTATTTGATAAATCACAATAATTATGTAATAATAAACTGTTAAGTTAAAGTTATCTGATATGTAAAGGTTATCGGATTGAAATGTAAGATTCTATATAATAACTTTGATGAAGCGAATCATAAAATAACTTGATTCAAAGATGTGTATATGATAAATGTTGATTCAGGGAATTAAAGTAAGAAGATAGAAGAGTGTAAATTATTCTGCATTTTATTAACTTTAACATCGAATAATGATGTAAAATCAGAAGTTAGACATGTTATTAACGACCGAAGTCGATAATTAAATTTTATGAATTTTGGGGTCGTTACAAATTCCTTGAGAGAGCGGAGGTATATACGACACTGGGAATAGATCTAACTCACTGTGAAAGACAGTATAAACGAGACGGGAAACTAGTTTGTTGGTTGTTTTTGGGAAACCACCCAGAGTACTATATGGACTACTAGTAGAGATGCGATGTGTGTTGAGTCCTACAAGAGTTATAAGAGGAAGATAAGAATATAAATCATCAAAGATGATGATCGTATGAGTTAAGACATCTTCGTATGTCATGAAGCCATAAAACGGTAAAGAAAGTTAGTCGTGTAAACTTAGATTGCAAGAACGCGAACCCTAAAGAGTAAAGTTAAGTTTAAACCAATATGTAAGTTAAGTATATGACTAATTGGTGTATGTGTTATTTCCTTATGTGATATATAGGGTTTTTAATGAGCAGTTCAGCGTAAACTCTAAGTTGTAGCTATGCATAAGGCAAGTTTCCTAACTTCATTCATATTTTAAATGAACTCTAGTTCCTTAAACTTTCTTAGATGTTGAACTTGAGAAGTTTAGTCTATGTAAAAATGTGTGATATTTGTAAAAGGTGGTAGAATGTATAAGGCCTTGTGCCATAATTTTAACACTTCAGTATTTCTATGAGATCAACTATTCTATGATTGAACTGTTCAATATGAGAATGTTCTATTTTTATGTGAATCGTTATTGTTAAGTCTGTGATATTGATTCCAGCCAGACAAAATGTGTATGAAAAAGGTAGAAGAATGAATGTATTTTAAAGTGAATGTGACTAATGTTTTAAAATGATAGGAATCGAGATTATTCCTATTATTCAAGCTGCTCTATAACCTTTATTCTATTATTAAAGTCTTAAAAGAATGTTTAAATTCTTGAGGTTATTCATTAAATTTCTATGACTTGCTGAGTAATTGAATGCTCACACTTGCTTTAAATAAAAACATTTTCAGCGAATGATGTTAGAAAGAACTTAAGGATCTCGTAAAGATCAAGTTGACCGGTATCCAGAAGAAGTGTCATTCAGTATATGAATTTGCGTGAAGATCAAGCCAAGACTTGTAATGTAGAATAGTTTAATTGAACAATAGATTAGTTTAATGATCTATTATGTATCCTTGGTGGAAGATGAAAGTCACTCTTGTAAGATGTAAAGAATAATGTAATTATTATTATTTATAATGAATGAGGTTATAAGGTATTAGAACCTAGGATTTGAGAATGTATGTTGTTATATTTAGCAATATAATGATGTATGTTTGGAAAGAAGTGAGACCGTGACGTACGGAATTCAGGTATGAAAATAGAACGGATTTTGGAGCGTTCTACCATCTAAACAAGAATCAAAAGGTGAGAATTCAAATTTACAATCTTTGTTATTATGTTCTTGAGTTTCCCATGAAAATAAATTCTCAGTTTTCTATAATTGAAACTTTCATGAGTAATTGCGATGATGTCATTGTTTATGACAGTGCTGGACAGAAACCTCCATTACTGTCCGGAGGTGAAGGAGCTAAAGGCAGAGCTGCATGTTGTCTTGCAAGATAAGATAGATGTGGAGTCGATGTGGGAGCAGGAACATGACGAGAGATTTTTAGCCAAGGACAAGTTCCACGAGCTAAAACAAGAGGTCTTTGAGCTCAAAGAGGAGCTAAAGACCAATAAACAAAAGATAGGGAGAATGTCCTATATTCATAGGAGTTCTCATAAGGATTTCTAGCAACAAGTAGCTGGGTATCTGATAGAGGTTGGCCAGACTCGGCATACTATCAGTCATGATGTTATCGCTGGTCTTGCCATCTCATATTTTGATAATGCCTTGCGGCAGATGTAATCTAGTAGTAGCTAGAGTAGAATTAGATATGTAAATATTGTGTATCTAGTAGTGACGTAAAATCCTCTTTTATATATCAAAGGGTAGTCTTTTGTAAATCCCAATTTTTGGAAAGTAATTGCGGGATGGTAATATAATCAGCTTAGGCTGTGTAATGTAAACGATGTAGTATTATACTACAAGAAGCTAATCAATATAAGCCTTTTTACAGAACATATTGAGTAATGAATGTTGAAGTTATTGTTTAATCTTGAATAATAACTAAGTAATAAGAAATGAGTAATAATGATGTGTTGTTTATTGTAACAGTAAAATGCCGCCAAGAAGGAGACAACAAAACCAAGACGCTAATGTAAATCAACTGGAGGGAGGTCCGGTTAACTCGATGCATGAGTTTGTTAACTTGTTAACAACTGCGTTTAATAGAAATAAGACTAATATCCCCGTAAATCTTGGAGTAGTACGAGCTACTACGTTTAAGGATTTCAAGAGTGTAGGTCCGCCAAAGTTCATGTAATAACCCGATATTTTCTATATAAATAAAAAAAAAATTGCGTATAATTTTTTTTTTTATTTAAAAGGTGGGAATATGTGCCAAGTAATGTGTATGTATATCTGTGATAAATGAAAATATATTTATTACTTGAACAATTATAAATATATTTTCAAGAATTATTAATCATTATAAATTATATTCTTATAATAATTAATTTTGAAGTAGAAATATTTTTATTATTTATTTTCCATGAAAATATGATTATATATTATTTAAATAATATATGAGATGATTATAGATTTATTATAATAATTATTTTATTATATGAATTTATTTGAGACTAATTAAGTAATTATTATAACTTAATTAATAATGTTATATATGCAAGATAATTCAGATATGGAATTCAAACCCTAATTCTAGGTTTTGACTAAGGAATGATAATAATAATATAATATTAATTATATTTCAGTGCTATAAATGTGCACTATATGTGTGTAGACTGATAATTGGTCAATTATAGTGAAACATTAGAAAACCTGGTATTACGGTGCTAAACCCTAATTTGAAACTCAAATTAGAGTAAAAGATTGTTATGTAATCGTGATAATGTGATTAACGACCAGAGTTATAGATATTAACCTTAATTAGGGAAACCCTAATTAATATTTATAAACCCTAATTTTCAAATGGAAAATCCTAACTGCTAAATAGGAAAAACTAATTGCTAATTAGTGAATTATTAAATTTAATTTCAAGTCTGATATAATTAGGAAACCTAAGTTAATTAAGGAATCCTAATTTGGAACTTAAGAAACTAAATTTTTATTTTAAAACCTAATTTCAAAATCCTAGAAAAGCTATTTATGTTTTTTGTAAACCCTAAGGGTCAAACCCTAAGGGTAGGGACAATTGACAAGCTTGCCAATAAAATTTCAAGGCTAATGACCACAATGCTCTTTTTGTCACATTCTTGAAATAATTGCTAGCAAATCTTGTCATATCTTAGCAAGTCATCAACCTTAGTCTAGCTAGTAGCTAAAAACTCCAGCTCTCAACCATTATCCCATCCAAATTCATTGCAAATGAGTTTTATATAAGTATCAGGAGAGAGAAAGTTCATTATTTACCCCATATGTACACATACACACATCGTAGACCATCTCTCTCTAAAACCCACGAATTCTATTATTAGATCAGTCCCAAGAACAAGCTTCACAACTTCCATATACAGATCAGGCCCTAGATTCAAGAATTTATTCAAAAAAGCTATAAAACCTAAACAAAATTTGACCTTTGATCCTATGTTAGATGTTGTGTTTTAATGTTAAAACATGTTGTATGTAGTATATATTAATGATTTGAGTTGCTAGATGTTAGATCCATAACATCTAGAGGCTCGGATTTGAAGTTTTTAAAAATGTGGAAAATTTTATTTTTGTTGTTTGACAATGAATGTCAGACCTCAGATCTCAATGATTTTTAATTATTTTTATGTTTTGAAAGTTTGTAGTTGTTGTATTCTATGAGATCTTTTATCTGGAACTTAAATCAAGTTTAGATCGTGAACAGATTGCATGATATGGGTGGTCAAACCTCATTGACCGACCATGACTGGACAAAATCTGGGTAACCCAAATCTTTCCCAGAACGATCTGACAAGGACTTTGTGGTCTCTGATCTTACTATTTGTTGTTGCTTGGTTATATTTGTTGCATCTAAGTTATAGTATGTTGTTTCGACTACATGTTTATGCCTTAAAATCTCATAAACATCAAGTAGGTTGAACACAGGGGATGGTTAAACTAGCTGGGAAGATCACGAATCTATTTTCTGGAAATTCCAGAAAATCAAGAACACTATCTATGACAGGGTTTGACCGGACAATAGCTGCTTGATGTGTTGTTGTTATATGTGTTTTATGTAATAGATCTGTATCCCTACAAGATGGGTCCACACTGTACCCATTATATCACTAAAACATTACACAAATTTCAAGTTGTGGAAGCCCAAATATGGCTACACGAACTGTTCTTCATTTCTAGGTAACCTAGAAAATGAAGAACATCTCTGACAACCTTCTCAATGGCTTAGATCTTTCTGATTAATGATGTTTAGACTTGACTATTGTTCAACACATGTTTTATATTAGTTTCTCTACACAGCCCGACGTCTAGAACACCTTTAACATGAACAGATTGACTAGAATAAGGCCACATAGAGCGTTGACCAGCCAAGACTTCATGTTTATGGGGCAGCACAAAACATGAAGAACATGTCTGACAATGATTTCAAAGCTCTAAATCTTGCATATGTGTTATGATATGAACTTGTTAATGGTTGGATCGTGTAGTATTACACAAGTACTACAAGGTCTGACTAAGACCATACCCAGAAACATCACAGATTAAAAATTACAGTCGGTCAAACCTGGCTGCTCGATCACTGACTTTGAAAGTCTGGGTTTCTCAAGAACACCTTAGGCGACGGTTTCTGTCTCCCAAAGTTTTAGCGAAAGATTTATTAATTTTAATTAATTAATTTCTAAAAAAAATTATTTAAAAATAGAAAATATTTTTAAAAATTATAAAATTATTTTAAGTTATAAAAATTAACTTTTAATAATTTGACATATTTTTCATAAATATTAGTATTTATTTGAATATTATTGATATTTAATTTATTTAATAAATTAATTAAAATGATTTTATTATATTCAAAATCATTTTAAAGCGATAATAAGGTATTTAAAAATATTTTAAGTTATAAAATATAACTTTTAATATTTTAAAAGAAATTTCATTAATTATTTAATAATAATGATATTAAATTTATTTAATAATTATATTAAATAAATTAATTTAAAAATGATTTTAATATTAGAAAATCATTTTAAATGAAAATAAAGAGTTTAAAAGTATTTTAAGTTATAAAATATAACTTTCAATATTTAAAGGTAATTTTCATTAATTATTTACTATTGATGATATTAGAGTTATTTAATAATTATATTAAATAAATTAGTTTAAAAATCATTTTAATATTATAAAAATCATTTTAAATGAAACTAAGGTGTTTAAAAATATTTGAAGTTATAAAATATAACTTTCAATATTAAAGGTAAATTTCATTAATTATTTAATATTAAAGATATTTGATTTATTTAATAATTATATTAAATAAATAGTTTAAAAATTGTTTTATTAATTTAAAAATTATTTAAAAAGGATATAAATGAAATAAAAATATTTTTAGTTATAATAAATGACTTTTAATATTTTGTTAAATAATACATTAATACTCCTCCATCCCAAATTAATTACTCGGTTTTAACTTTTTAAAGTCAAATTGACCATTTTAAAACTAATCTTTTTACTATTTTTGCTAAAATATAGGTGAAGAGATTATAACCAAAAGAAAGTATATACAATTTATTACTAACACCAATTTTTATAATTTTAGAAATATATTTATATATGCTTAATTATTAATTTTAAAAATAATCAATTAGACTTAAAAAAGTTAAAACTGAGCAATTAATTTGGGACGGAGGGAGTATTTAATATCGATGGTACTTATTTAAAAATGATATAGACTTAGATAGTTTGACTAGATACGTGTCTGTTTGTGATCCAATGACTGTTAAACATGTGTGACAATGTGAGTAGGTTATGTGTTGACTGCAATAAGCAGTATTATGTGTTACGATATGTTATTTTAATCGAACGAATGATCTTATTAATGATAGGTTTCAGTATAAAAGATAAAATTAAGTTGCGTTATTGTAAGCAGCTCATGCAAGTATCCTACCTTTGCATTTACTTTGTGCAATGGACATGAGTAAGAAAGTTTCAGAACCATATTATTGTGCCAGATTATTAACTCTAGTGTTACTTATTATGTATCCAATTATTCATATTCATATAAGTTCTTAAATTATCCAATCATAGTTTATCAACACAGTATTAGTGCATAATCCAAATATTTATTCTGTTCGTTAATTTCTAAATATTGTTATACAAGTGTCCCCACTTGGATAATCATTGTATTTAATTGCATGTTTATATATACTTATTGATTTCCAGTATGTATACGTTGACTTAAAAGCTATCTAAGCCATTTGATTTGGCTAGACACAAACTTAAAAATATTGTTGAACAAGATAGAACTTTATTGTATCCAACTGATTGTTTTGGTTCAGATTTCCGATTAAGTTTGAACATCCCATACATGGGAAAATTTTATGCGCCAAAGGCGGATAAATGAATGATAATATCATTTTTGTATGTAGTATTGATCAATACAGGGCATAACGGGCTGATCACCCCCCGTGCCTGTAAGTTATGATGGTTTACAAATGAAGTTAAGTTTAACCTTTTCGAAAATAGAAAACAATGTTCATAGTCTGTCGACTAATCTCCAGTTATAGTCAGCACATATTTTCAAAAATTTTGATATAGAATTGATATGTTGTTATTATTGGTTCAGCTTACTTCACAACTGTTGATTCGTTATAAAAGTGTCGTTCAAAGAAAGCATTTAATCCTTTTAGCTAATGTTTATTGTTGATATTACTTGTTGGGCAATCAAATGCTCATTCTTGCTTTAAATTTAAATGTTTTCAGCTAAGTATGATCAACCAAAAGGTTCAGGCAAGAACAACGAGAAAGGAAAGCTGTTCGAATGAGTTTTATAATATTCTGTGTAATAGTTAATGTTTTTTAAGATAATGATATTTATTATCTATGATGTAATGAGTTTTTAAAGGTCGCGTACCAGGGATTTAGACTCTGATTTATGTAAATAAGTTTGGTATCTATATTATTGTTATTATTATTAGTATTATTCTGCTCATAGAAAGGGTATCGTGAAGCACCGAGTTTGGGTTTCAAGTACATGAATTTGGGGGCGTCATAAGTTGGTATCAGAGCTTTAGGGTTAGAAACCTTAGGTGGGATAGACCTTAGGCTATAACCTTAGAACAAAGGGAAACGTTAAAAATATAAATAACTCATATAAAGTTTAATAGGAGATGAATTGAAAAAATTCATCGTTAAACAAAATAAAAGATGACTTTTATAGAACTATTGTTTGTTGTGTGTATATACTATATGCTAATCAGGATAATTTGTGTGTAGATGTAAGGTGGAAAAGAATTAGGATACCCTCAGATTGTAAAGAAGGAGCCAATATCAAAGCCAATAGCTGAAATAGAGGCTCACGGTGCAATCAACCTTGATGAGGTGGTGGTATTAGAAAACAAAGTACTAGATCCAGAAAAAATATAACTGACAGATAATGATTCAGACACTAAAGTTGGAGCTGATCAAGCATCAACGGAGGTGCATAATCTGAAGAACAAGGTTTCTTCTCTAGAAAAGCTGTTGGAAATAAAAAAGCTACTAAATAACCAATTGTGAAAGGCGTTAATAGAAACTATGGAAGAATAAGATAAGCTTAAAATCCAAATTGATCAAATGGGAGCTAGAAACAACAAATCATGCGCAGCTCCGAGCAAGAAGGGGAAAAGAAAGATGAAAGACCGTGACTTAGGAAATCCTGATAACAACCAAGGGAATCTTAACCGAATAGAAAAGTGTACAAACTCTGATAAGAAACATGAAGGCTTGTGCCGGAAAGGAGATAAGGTTTGCTACAATCGCGGACATGAGGGACATATGTCTCCTTATTGTCCCAATCCGAAGCAAGGTGTCTATTTTATTTGTGGGATAGAAGGTTATAAGGCGAAAGGTTGTCCATGATCCAGAAAAAGGCATAGAGAACCAGTAGTATAAGTATTGTTAGATTATGCATATTCCATAATAAGTATGTGTGTGTAGTGTAATATTCTCAAACATTTGTACAAGTTGATGTATAGAATCCTAACTTTTGTGGTCACAAAGGGATAGTAGTATGTGTTATGTTATGTAAGGTGTTATTACTTAGTTGAATGAATATAAATCTATGTTTGATTTATGGAATAAGTTTTGTATAAACTTCGTGTTACATGTTAAACTTATATAATAAGGTTTAGAATGTAAGTTAAATTTATGATTTTATGTAATCAGAAAATGTCGCCAAGAAGTCGAACACGAAATCAAAGGGCAGAAGAATCTGTCAACAACGCTGGGGGACAACAATCAGAACCAATGCAAAACTTTGCAAACATGGTGGCTCAGGCTATGCAGCAGACCCCCAAATCTGGTACTTCCATTTCCACAGGATTTGGTGTTCACTGAACAAACATCATTTATCTATCTACCCGTAAATAAAATACAAACCATACAATAGATAGAAATAATAATAAAATCGCTCCCCTTATGGGGTTACATCGACTGAATAATAATAAATCCCAGGTTACTCTAACCTTAAAATATCTATACGGAAAATATACACAAATAAGTCTTAGTAACATCAATTCTAATTACATCACATAACCACAATAATAAAACAGTCTTCATTACTTGCTAAGCTTGCCCTTGCCCTTACTAGTGGAAGGTTCGTCTGCTCTTTCATTCTTAACTGCAATGTTATTATTACGCAAGAGTGAGCATGAATAATAACATGCGAGAGTAATAATAACTTCTGATATAAAGCTCAAATTTTGAATCAAGAATGGATAACAAGAATCAAAAGAAATTTTGAGGGTCATAAGACCTTGAACTATGTCCTAGGTTGTCAAGTGTTTTTACTTGAAACCTTTAATGATCATAAGACTATGGACTCTTCTTCTCGTACTTAGGGGATCAGCCCTTAGTACCATCATCATGCACAATATCTTAACGCTAAAGCGTAAATAATCCCCTATACAGGGTTGTTCATCTCAGTTTGACATTCGAGTCCGCACCAAAGGAAGTTTGGTTTAGATAATTCATCAAGGGATTCTGAAATTTAGAACGCTCATCAACTATGGACTAGTCGAATCAATAAGGGTTCGCTAGTCTAAAAAGGTTTAACAGTAAACGAATATTTAACTTGAATAACATCTCAAAAGGTATACAATAGAATAACTATTGTATAACAACATCATGCTTGAAGATTAATAAACTTTAATATACAAGACATGCTTGATCAATAATAATGAGAACTTGCTCAATATCGAAAGATGAATTAATCAACTTATATAACGATAACAAGTAGGGTTAGGAAACTTGCTCGACAAAAGTTTAGGGTAAGAAACTTGCTCAACGTAAATGTAGAGTTAGAAAACTTGCTCAATGTAACAAGATAAGGTTTAGAAACTTGCTTTGTGCATAGATTACACGTTAATAAAACTTGTTCTTTGAATTAAATCCTACATATCAATTACGTTCACAATACCAGTCAATAATAATGTACTAAACATCATAAGTTATTCTTTGTCTAATCTCAACTTCATGACCATACTTAGTTAAATTACCATACCTGTTTTCACATAATATAATACTACATGAACAACAAGTTAATTACATAATAAACGATTCAAATAACATGTAATTGTCTTCTTGACTTGGTAAAAACTCATTTTAATATCTCATTATATGTCTAAAAAGTTTTTATGTTCATTAGACTAGGTCACTAACTCATTTCTATACTTGAACATTAAAAATTTGCATTTTCTGGACCATCTGCTAAGTGGCGCTACGACGCGGGAAAAGAACTAGGAGTTGGCGCCATGAGGCGAGACTCGATTCAATTTACGCAATTAGCGAAAATTGCGAAACGACTAAAAATTTCAATCAACTTATTTTTACACGCAATTTAGACATACCCACATGCTAGAAATCATAAATAATCAATATTTAACATCTATGGAGTGATTTTCACCCATTAAAACACATAATCACAAAATTAAAGCATGTAAATTGGACTGTTCTTGAAGTTCTTGAACAAAAACATGGATTTTAATGCTATGGATTTGTTATAAAGCCAAATCCAACCATTCAAGTTTCATTTTGTTCATTTTAACATGCATAATCATATCAATGTGTGAATTTTGCAAAATAAATTATATTTAACATATAAAAATCACGTATAAGGCCATATGACCATATCACGTACTCTGTAAATTTTTGAAATAACAAGTTATAATCATACGTTGTAATCTTATGAAATTGATGATATGGAAACACACAATATATATATAAAACATGCCATACAACTCGAATTATTACATATATTCTCATAACAACAGAATTTTCCAAATACAGAGACTCACATAAGTATGAAAGCCATTTTAATGAAAACATAAAAGACGTAAAATAAGAATTTGGGTTAAAGAGAATTACCCAAAGCGTAGATTAAATAAAATGATAAATCTCTCTACCTAAATCACAGAGTTTCTCCCAATCTCTCTCAAACTTTCTCAAACTCTCTCTCTGTTAAACTTTGTCAGACTTAGAAATAATAAGGAAAAGAAAAGAAGGCGGATACTAATACATAAGGTAAACTGATGCGTATGATGGAGGTCAGTTACCTATCATGGGTAACTGCTCCCAACCTCTCTTAGTGCCATGTTTGGCTTGCAAGAATGGGGTTTAAAATCAGTTAATTTAATAAATCATTATCATATAGTTTAAATAATGTCACATCCATATAAAATAAATCTAACATCTTATTTAATTTACTTTAAATAAAATATAATAATTTCTCATTAATACATATAGTCACATAATTCAAATTCTCTTTGATTAATAATGTCAAATTATTAAATCTCTAATTAATAATTAAATTAATTCAAATAACATACACTTATTAAATATTTCTTTTAATTCAATAAGCTCACATAATCACATACTTCGAATAATAAAAATTCTCCACATTAAATTAATAAATGTAACACATATAATTAAATTAATCTATCACAACTTCATCAATTAATTATTTAATCTAATATTAATTCATCGAAAAATATTTATTCAATCAAATAAATATTAAAATTACATTACAAAATTACGGTTGTCACGGCAGGGAACACCAGCCGTAGAGAACCAACCAAAAAATCTCTTGGCAAACTTCAAAGACTTCAGAGCGGTTGGACCACTAGAATTCAAGGGAACAACTAATCTTATAGAAGCCTAGACTTGGGTAAAGGAGATAGAGAAGGTGTTCGTAATTGCTAGGGTAGATGAGGGGCAAAAGACAACTTTTACCACTTATATGATGAAAGGGGAGGCTAAATTTTGGTGGGAGGCAAATCAAGCTAGGGCGGAAGAAGGTGCAGTTACATGGGCTAGGTTTAAGACATTATTTTTTGAAAACTATCTCTCAACTAGTATGCAGGCTAGGATGGAGGTGAAATTTCTGGAGTTAAAGCAGGATAACATGACTATTGCGGAATATGCCACAAAATTCAATGAATTAGCTAGGTTCGCTCCACACCAGGTGGATACGGATGCTATGAAGGCAAGAAGGTTCGAGTTGGGATTAAAACCATGGCTCTACAACAAAGTGGTAGTGTTGCAGATAAGCACTTTTGCAGAACTCATGGAAAAGGCTATTATAGCCGAAGAAGGGAGTGAGGCTATGAGCCTCTACAACAAGGAGAAAAGGAATAAGGGCAAGGTCGAAGGAGCTATGAAGGTGGAAACTAATAGTGGAAATATGGGTGAGAAAAGAAAGCAGAACTATTTTAGGAATATTCAGGTGAAACAGGAAGGTGTAAAGAAGCAGGTAGTTAAGTGTGGGAACTGTGGGAAGAATCACTCTGGTGAGTGTCTGAAGGGTAAGTTTGTATGTTACAAGTACGGGCAGGAGGGCCATATTTCTCCCAACTGCCCCAACCCAAGGATGAACAGTGGGTGTTTTCTGTGTGGGTCGATGGAACATAAGGTGAAGGATTCTCTAAAGAGGAGAATGGAGGCGGGCAGTCTAACTACGGGAAAAGGCAGCGGGACTCTGGTGATCACAGGACCGACTTCAATAAACAAACCAACAAAAGCAACCACGAGAGTCATCAACATGACGGTCCAAGATATTGTGACAGCTTGGAATGGAACTCCTATTATTATTCGAAAATTTTTTATTTTTGTATATATATGATTTTCCTATATATAAAAAATTATGCCATAAAGAAATTTTGAAGGAGGAATTTGAGCTCTTTTAGAAATCAAAATTTCGTATAATCAGATAGGCAAGCTTTATGTTGATTAGTTAAAGTTTAGTTCGATAAAAAATGATTATGATCTACTTGCAATGATTGTGTATGATATGTACTCTTGTATGTATAAGTTTTAAAGCGATGATTCTGGGGACAGAATCCTTATAAGGGAGGGTGAATGTAATAACCCGATTGTAGACAATCAAAATTTTTTGCACAACTGTTACTAACATTACAGGAGGGCCAAATCGTCTTTCAGAGATAACCGTGGAAGACAGTTCACATCCATTCCGGATACTATCAGAAGTTCAAACTCAACCCCGGACCATACACCGGGAGTATCGGTCTCAACCCCGGAACATACACCGGGAGCATCATTTCCAACCTCGGAGATAACCCTGAGTTTCGTCCTTGGTAATAACCCTAAGGAATGCTGTTGCAGTTCCAGCGATAACCCCAGAAATGTTTGTTTCAAATGCATGCGATCAGTTTTAATCAGACCTCCTACCGAGGCACTCATACCTCAGACCCGGAGATAACACCGGGCAGACAGGCATCCACATGATGACATTGCGGTATTCAACACTTGCAGCAGTCAAATCTCAGATGTAACCTTGAGCAACGTCTGCTTTCAACTTAAATCGGCGATAACCCCGATGAGGAGTCAAACATCATTTTGCCACCTCAACACCTGCACGTCGTCTCAACACTTCATACATACATACATACACCAATGTCCTTCAAGAACTAGGAGTTCCAATCCTGAGTGACTATTACGCGTGGCAGCACACCAGATAGAATTTGAAGCTTAAAGACAATGGGCATGGACCCCTCTTCCTGACTTCGTACAACCTCTATTCCATGTCATTGCGTAACTCTCGACATAAGTAGTCCGAAGAAGGTCATATATACCTCATTCGGATGCATACTTGAGATAGATGGGACCTGCAGAACCCTCGGCATTTCGATTACGTGAGTGCAATGCTGGGCTTGGCAGCAGTACACACAGGACTAGTAGCTCTATAAATATAGAGCTTGGGCTAGCCATTTTGAAAAAAGAAAAGGCGAGGAAAGCCCTGTCTAATTTTCTTTATACACACCCTATATTGAGTGCTTTCTCTTTTTAAACACCTGTCATCCCACATACAGTTATAAATTTACCAGCGGGAGCTGAGTGTTCGTCCATATAGATTCATAGAAGTCTGCATTGGAAGCCCACTGTAAGCCTTCTTACACTCTATAAAGCCTTACTCTTCATATTTGCACACATTATTCTACACATTGAGAGTCGTGTTGTGTGCGTATGCCCGAACTTCGATCCGTGGTTTTCATTTCTGTCTGTATATATACACTTATATATGTATGTATTTTTATATGGACTAACATTATCGAGTTATGTCTCGATTGAGCCTAGACTTATGTTTGGAGCGTTTATTTGCTTTTTTATATATATACTTATATATATAAACTGTTGTTAAACTCTGTCTGATGAGCCTAGATTTTATATCCGGTGCGTTTAATATATATATATATATATATATATATATATATATAAACTGCTGTCAGACTTTGTATGATGAGCCTGTATTTTATATCTGTTGCGTTTAATTGCTTATATATATATATATACACACACACTTATATATATAATTGTTGTCGGACATATCCGATGAGCTTGGATTTTATATCCGGTGCATTTACTGCTATATATATATATATATATATATATATATATATATATATATATATATATATATAGATTTATATTTCTGTTAGGCCTAGAGTTTACTTTGTGGCCTTTTATAGCTTTCTTTATATTTCTTCCTGCCTGGAGTTCACTTCATGGCAGTTGATAGCTTTTACAGCTTTATTTACATTCAAGTCCCGTCTGGAGTTTACTTCGTGGCGGTTGATGGCATTTACTGCTTTATTTACATTTCTGATCCCCTATAGAGTTGCTTCGTAGTGGCTGATCATGCACACACACACACACACACATATATATATATAATTGCTTACTTCTTTCCATACAAATTATTGTATCATGTGAGCCTAGGAATCATGTGATCACAGATTCAGTCTACTGAATCTAGATTCGGTTTCTATGATGGACTTTTTTCCACCTGTAAGCAGCTTGTACATTATTTACAGTATACGAATTCCCTTGGATGGCTTTCATGCCCATAAGGGGTTCGGCACTACTGTATATTAATTTTTCGAAGATGCCTCGCATCTCGAAAATAAAAGCAAATAAGCCGAACATTTAACAATAAAATGGAATGAAAAGGTCTCAATTCATATTGAGCACAGGGTTTGAAAAACCTCTTTCACAAAACTTCATTGCTATATCTTGGTTAAAACTGAATTTTTCTATAAATTCAAACCTTGTGTATATAGGTGCGAACGAGGCCTCACACTACTTTCAAATAATTGCACATTGATCCAAACACACACACACACACACACACGCATTCATATAACAGTTTCTTTGAGAAGTGGCGGTCACCGTGATAACACGGATGCCAGGGGGTGCCTAACACCTGGCCTCCGCATAATCAAGCCCACAGACCCATAATGAATCTCGGTTTCACAGACCTGTTTAGCAGTGTCAAAACACTGGGTCAATGTGCAAACCTTTTCGGTTGTGTTGGTGCAACCAGTTAAAAATACTAACTGGCGACTATTAAAGTCAAATCGTCGACATTACACATTTCGGACCTTTTTCACTTATTTTTTCAAACAAATCTCACATTAACATGAGAACACCAATGAACAAGTAACGAAAAGGGATAAATAAAAATCCCAACATCGACAGGTGGCAACGCTGCTAGGGACTCCAGTAAGAGGGCTTAAGCCGTTATTACAAGCTTTTCAAAACTGTTATATACTTGTGTGTAAATGTTGCATTTACATTTATGATGAATGTGTACTAATGCATCTTACTGTTAGAGTTTATGCCCTAGAGGCCAATTATTTAATATAATTGCTTAACGTTTTGATATTATATTTGATTGAATAAATATATGATTTTATTATGGTTTTATTTACTGCGTAATATAATTGTTAACATAATAAAATTCCTTAGAATAGTGATACAAATTATATAGTTTCAAGTATGTGACTTGAACATGAGATTATATATTACCATTAGTATCAGTGTTCTTAAATGTCCCTAGTCGAGTATCATTGTTGATGGGACAACAATGATGCATTGAGACTAGTATGTGGATTGACTGATGACCAAATCTCATTGGTCTTAAATATATGAGATATTAAGTCAATGCATAGGTATATGTTAGAGAACGATGTACTGGACAGACCCACCATGAGAATTCTATATGGAGCATTATGCGAAGTGTCATTAGCAATTCTCATAGTGACAATGATGTAATGGTCCTCCGACCTGAAATTGCTATATTACTACACGAGAATTTATGTACTTTGATATCATCAAATGTCACCTTTAATAGGGTGGACTATAAAGGTGATTATTGGGTTCATCATTAATCGTGTGAGAAATATGAGTGATCTAGATGGAATTTAACCATCCTATATATTATGGGTGATATCCATAGGCCTCTTGATTGAGTAGGACTATGAAATTCATGGCCATGCTCAAATAGTGATTTGTTTTATATAGTCTACTCATTGATCAAGAAAACTCAGATTAAATTATGAAGAGTATGACACATTCCATGACTCGAGTTTAATCTAGGATATTAAGGTTAAAAGGATTAAATTACATTGAAACATTGGTCACGAAAAGGTTGCATCGAATCATCGATCGTATTATTACTTGGGTAGCGATGATGCAAATACTAGATGCCGCTCACTTTGTTTATAATTTTATAATATGATTTTAAAATTATTGCCAAGCGTAATAATAACCTATAGGTCACACACATAGAACGTTATTTAAAGGGAATTAATTTAAATTTTAAGGATTTAAATATATTAATATGATTAATAGTATTTAAATCATTTAATTTAAATTAAAAGGATAATTGTATATATGTATATTAATTAAGTAAGACTTAATTAATATATATATATATATATATATATATATATATATATATAAATTGGATTTTATGAAATTAGGTTTTGATTTGATTAATTCCTTTTAACTACTATATATATGATATATATAGACTACTTAGGGTGATATCATAATTGAAAAACCCTAGCTAGCTTCTAGAGAGAGAGACTAGAGAGAAAATAGTTTCAGAAAATCCATTCCTTTTGGTGGCTAGTACCGCAAGTCCTTCTTATTGAAGAATCGTTCGACGGTTCGTGCGGCGTTCGTGTGGATACCGTAGAGGCGCAATCGGTTTGTATTACGTTGGAGATTCGAGGTGCAGTCGGTTTCAGATTCTCGTTTTTTTATATCTGGTATAATCTCTAAACCTCTAAATTAATTGATTTTTCGCATGGATCCTGTTTTAGGGTTTCGAAAATTGCTTTAAAATTTTAATTTCCGCTGTGCGTTTCTGTGCCGAAGCCCAACAGTGGTATCAGAGCTACTTGCGAAAAGATTAATTCAGATTACGTGTTTTAATTGTATTCGATATATATGATATATGATGATGCATGTTTACCGATATAAAATTGAATATATGATATTAGTTGTATGTGCATTACGGTAAGATATATGATAATACCGTTAATCGTATCTTTAATGGGTGGAATAACAATATAACTATTCTAATCGATTAGAAGCATGAAGAATCGTTTTAATATGATTAATCAAAAGCGGAAATATATGATAAATTCAGGTGTCTTGTTATTCGTTTTAATATGATTAAATCGAAACCGGAAATATATGATAAATTGCAGGTGTCTTGTTATTCGTTTTAATATGATTAAATCAAAGCTGGACATATATGATTTGTTATTATGGGTGTTTTGGTGGATTAAAATGTATGATTAAAGCTATTTGAGGAAGATTAGTATGGAAAAATTTCGCAATACTGAGAATGTAGTTTGAACCCCCAAGTAAGTAGCATACGATGGTCGTGTCCCCTATATTTTATATATAGTTTTCTTTAATTATATATAAATTGTTACGTGCTTATTGTGATATGCATAGTGCATGATTATGTCCTTTTGACCCATAGGTTAGTGGTTTTGGTTTTGAAATACGGCTTGCATGTCGTGCCTTTCTATAAATTCTAATGTAATATTCTCTTCTCATCTAAATCTCCTCGAATGTAACTCGAGGTTTCTTTATGACATGTAATAATCTATAATTGATGAAGATGTCAAGATGGAGAACACAATGGAAAGATGATGATGGAGAGGAGGCGCATGCTAGAGGAAGATCCAAGGAAGTTATTTATTTTAAGATCTTTTACCACCTTAGATTGACCTTCAATCTTTCATTAGCTTGAAAAGATTGACAGTGGATTGGGCCATAACCGTGACACATTTAATTTTGCACTTTATTTATGCTTGTATGCGATATGATATGATTAATAATGTGCATGCTTAATAAGATTAAAATTGGTGAGATCTAAATTAATAGAATCCCTCATTAAATTATTAAGTCTAAATCAGATGCCTTCCAATGAATAACACTTATCAAGACCTTGATCAATAGATATAGGTTTGCCAAAGCAAAGTACCTTATTTATCTAGGTAAGATGCGATAGGATAATTGTGATATCCAAACTATTAAAATCATTGGGCCCGACTTAACTAAGTTATCTCAATAGGATTGTGGACTTAGAGGCATAGAGTTTGGTTGGTACCATTAGATGGACTAGAAACAAATGTTGTTTACCAAACTATCCAGGAGTTATATATGATATAATTGACAAAGGGTTGTCTACCTAAATAATTATGTTTTGAGAGAATAGCCAAAGCTAACTTAAGGCATAATGAAATATGGATCTTAGCTCACTAGAAAGATTTATAGAAAATGCTTTCCGAATTAATGGTGAGGGCTATTAATTTGAATAAAATAGTGGGAGGTATATTTTGAATGTACTATTATCAATTATATAATATCAACTCTGTAATTTGACTTATTATTGTTGCACTTATAAATTGTAGATATCAAATGGCAAACAACAACAACACAAATAGTCATCATTACGATCGGTCCTTGAAAAGGACAAGCTAAGTGGAATTAATTTCCTATTGGCATAGGAACTTGAGGATTGTCCTCAAACAAGAGCGTAAGCTATATGTCCTTGATGGGCCCATTCTGCAAAGACCACCACCATCCATCGCACTGCGTCACGACCACAATGCTTACAAGAAGCATCAAGATGATGCTCTGGATGTGAGTTGTGTCATGCTAGCAACCATGAACGCCTTTGAGCTTGAAGCAACATGAGTTGATGGATGCTTATGAGATGATCGAGCATCTCAAGAAATTGTTCGAAAGGGCATGCTCGACAGGAGAGGTATGATACAAGCAAGGCGTTGTATCCTTTGCAAAATGGGTGAACGTGATCCGGTTGGTCCACATGTCTTTGAAAATGATTGGGTATATTGAGTACCTTGATAGGTTGGGTTTTCCAATCACTCAGGAAGCCCAAACCTACCTTGTTTTGCAATCTTTGAACAATGACTACTCTCAATTTGTTATGAACTATCTTATGAATGAAATTGAGAAACCCCTTCATCGAGTTGTTGAGCATGTTAAGGCTGCCGAGAACAACATGAAAAAGCGGGACCCGCTCCCATAACGATGTTGCAAAAGGGGAATGCTAAGGGAAATTGGAAAGGCAAGAAGAAGATAGGATCTAAATCTTTTGCCAAACCCACTTCCAAAACCAAAGCGGCTTTAAAACCTAAAGGTGAGGTGGCTAAAGAAGGTGAATGTCATACGTGGAAAACACGGACCTTTGGAAAAGGATCTGTCATGCTTATATCGGAAGAAGTGAAGAAAAGAAAAGGAAATACGACTTGATTCGGTATATATGTTATAGAAGTCAACTTATCTACTTCTACATCATGGGTATTGGATTTGGATGTGGTTCTCACATTTGTGTTAATGTCTGAGGGACTCAGAAGGAGTAGAACTTTAAGCGAAAGGAGAGGTTGACCTACGAGTTGGAAATAGAGCAAAAGTTCTTTTTGACCGGCCGTAGGAACTTATCATTTATCTTTGCCCACTAGGCTAGTTTTAGAATTAGAAGATTGTTATTTTGTACTGCTATAAGCAAAAACATTATTTTTGTTTCTTGTTTGGACAAGAAAGGTTTTTCATTTATAATAAAGAACAATCGTTGTTTGTTTTACTTAAATGATATTTGTTATGGTGTTGCACAATTGTTTAACGGTCTCTATATTCTTGATTTAGAAATGCCTATCTATAACATAAATACAAAACGATTTAAATCAAATGATTCAAATTCGACATTTCTCTGGCACTGTCGTTTAGGCCATATAAATGAGAAACGCATATCCAAACTCCATAAAGATGGGTTCTTGGATTCATTTGATTTTGAATAATATGAGAAATGTGAGTCTTGTTTATTAGGCAAGATGACTAAAGCCCGATTTCACTTTGGACACGATTGAGCGGGCTAGTGATATTAGGACTTATACATAGTGATGTATGTGGACCCATGAGTTAGTTAGCAAAGAGGTAGGTTTTATTACTTCATTACATTTATCGATGACTTTAGTAGATATGGATATGTGTATCTTATAAGACACAAATCCGAATCCTTTGAAAAGTTCAAGGAATTCAAGAATGAAGTTCAAAACCAATTTGGCAAAAGCATAAAAGCCCTTCGATCCGATCGAGGAGGTGAATACTTAAGCCAAGACTTTGATGACCTTCTAAAGGAGTGTGGTATTATATCACGACTCACTCCACGGAACACCACATAATGGAATGGTGTATCCGAGAGGAGGAATCGAACCTTGTTGGACATGAATACGATCAATGATGAGTCATGCGAGATCTTCCAATAAGCCACGGGGTCATGCCCTAGAGGCAATTGCATTCACACTTAAGTGTTCCAACAAAAGGCGGTTCGAGAAGACACCATATGAAATGTGGATTTGGGAAGCGTCCTAGTATGTCGTTCATGAAGATTTGGGGTTGCGAGGCATTCGTAAAAGCGTCGAATTCGACAAGTTCGGACCCAAATCGACAAATGTAATTTTGTGGGATACCCAAAGGAAACAAAAGGGTATTATTTCTACAAACCTTACGAGAACAAAGTGGTTGTTGCTCGAATTGGTATTTTCTAGAATGAGAATTTGTCTCTAAAGGAAGCGATGGGAGGAAAGTAGAACTCGAAGAAATTCGAGAACAACAAAATATCATTGAACCTGAGTTGGAACATGGCGGGAACCACAAGAAATTGTGGAAAGTGAACCTGCTCAAATTACACAAGTCATTCGTAGATCTGGTAGGACACGCCAAGAGCCTGAGAGATATTATGGATATCTTGTGACTCGAAATGGCGATGTGATGTTCATAGATCAAGATGAGCACGCTTCTACCAAGAAGCTATGAATGGACAGATTCGAGAAATGGCTTGAAGCCATGAAATTTGAGATGGACTCCATGTATACTAACCAAGTATGGACTTTGGTTGATCCACTAGAAGGTAAAACCAATCGGTGCAAGTGGGTTTTCAAGAAGAAAACCGACATGGATGGTAATGTACAAACCTATAAAAGCCATTTGGTAGCAAAAGGTTTCAAACAAATTCAAGGTGTTGACTATGATGAAACCTTCTCTCCGGTGGAAATGGTTAAATCCATCGAGGATCTTACTTCTTATTGCGACTTTTTATGATTACGAAATCTGGCGAGATGGATGTCAAAAGCTGCTTTCTTAACGAAAATCTCCTTGAGGATGTGTATATGACACAACTTTGAGGGTTTTGTCACTCAAAGGATCTTTGGAAAGGTATGTAAGCTGCGGCGATCCATTTATGGATTGAAGCAAGCCTCTCGGAGTTGGAATCTTTGATTTGATGAAGCGATCGAAAGAATTTGGCTTTTTAAAAATGAAGATGAACCTTGTGTATATAAGAAGGTTAGTGGGAGTCACATTGTATTCCTAGTATTATATATTGATGACATATTAATTATTTGGAATGACATTCCTTCCTTACAGTCTGTAAAAACATGGTTAGGAAAATGTTTCTCCATGAAAGATTTGGGCGATGCTGCCTACATTTTAGGTATCAAGATCTATAGAGATAGATCAAGAAAAAAGCTCGGCCTAAGTCAAAGTACATATATTGATAAAGTGTTGAAATGCAGTTCAGCATGCAAGAGGCGAAAAGAGGAAACTTACCCGTGACTCATGGTGTAAAGATCTCTAAGGCCCAATGTCCTAAATCACAAGATGATGAGGCGTATGAGAAAGATCCCTTATGCTTGACAATTGGATCTATCATGTATGTAATGATATGTACTCGTCCAGGATGTCTCGTATGCTTTGAGCATAACGACGAGATACCGATCGAATCGGTGAAGGTCATCGATGACGTGATCAAGAATATCCTCAAGTACGAAAAGGACTAAGGATTCATTCTTGGTATATGGAGTGAAGAGCGAACTAGCGGTAAAGGGTTACGGATGCTAGTTTCGGACTAACAATGATGACTATAAGTCTCGATCGGGTTTTGTGTTTTGCCTTAATGGTGGTCTTTGTTATTTGGAAAAGTTTGAAGCAAGAGGCGATGGTGATTCTACAATAGAAGTGAGTATATATTCTGCTTCTAGTGCAGCCCAAGGAGGTCAGTATGGATTAAAAAGTTCATCACTTGAACTTGGTGTTGTTCCAACCATTGTTGATCCGGTTGCTCTATCTTGTGATAATAATGGAGCCATTACGCAGAGCTAAGGAACCCATATCTCACCAACGATCAATCATATACTTAGGCGGTACCATCTCATCGGTGAAATCATTGATAGAGGAGATGTACATATAGGAAGAGTGCCAACAGGATGATAATGTTGCGAGATCCACTAAACAAGGCTTTGTCGTGTGAGAAGAAAGATGGTCACACTAGTTCCATGGGTATTAGATACATGAGTGATTGGCTCTAGTGCAAGTGGGAGACTGTTAGAGT
This sequence comes from Panax ginseng, assembly GCA_020205605.1. Lineage (NCBI taxonomy): Eukaryota > Viridiplantae > Streptophyta > Magnoliopsida > Apiales > Araliaceae > Panax > Panax ginseng. The sequence goes on from CM035139.1 coordinate 109,115,541, forward strand.
TTATGCCCTAGAGGCCAATTATTTGATATAATTACTTAACGTTTTGATATTATATTTGATTGAATAAATATATGATTTTATTATGGTTTTATTTCTGCGTAATATAATTGTTAACATAATAAAATTCCTTAGAATAGTGATACAAATTATATAGTTTCAAGTATGTGACTTGAACATGAGATTATATATTACCATTAGTATCAGTGTTCTTAAATGTCCCTAGTTGAGTATCATTGTTGATGGGACAACAATGATGCATTGAGACTAGTATGTGGATTGACTGATGACCAAATCTCATTGGTCATAAATATATGAGATATTAAGTCAATGCATAGGTACATGTTAGAGAACGATGTACTGGACAGACCCACCATGAGAATTCTATATGGAGCATTATGCGAAGTGTCATTTAGCAATTCTCATAGTGACAATGATGTAATGGTCCTCCGGGCTGAAATCGCTATATATTACTACGAGAATTTATGTACTTTGATATCATCAAATGTCACCTTTAATAAGGTGGACTATAAAGGTGATTATTGGGTTCATCATTAATCGTGTGAGAAATATGAGTGATCTAGATGGAATTTAACCATCCTATATATTATGGGTGATATCCATAGGCCTCTTGATTGAGTAGGACTATGAAATGCATGGCCATGCTCAAATAGTGATTTGTTTCATATAGTCTACTCATTGATCAAGAAAACTCAGATTAAATTATGAAGAGTATGACACATTCCATGACTCGAGTTTAATCTAGGATATTAAGGTTAAAAGGATTAAATTACATTGAAACATTGGTCACGAAAAGGTTGCATCGAATCATCGATCTTATTATTACTTGGTAGCGGTGATGCATTACTAGATGTCGCTCCTTTTGTTTATAATTTTATAATATGATTTTAAAATTATTGCCAACGTAATAATAACCTATAAGAATTCATACATAGAACGTTATTTAAAGGGAATTAATTTAAATTTTAAGGATTTAAATATATTAATATGATTAATAGTATTTAAATCACAATTTAAATTAAAAGGATAATTTGTATATATGTATATTAATTAAGTAAAACTTAATTAAGATATATATATATATATAAATTCGGATTTTATGAAATTAGGTTTTGATTTGATTAATTCCTTTTAACTACTATATATATGATATATAGCGACTACTTAGGGTGATATCATAATTGAAAAACCTAGCCGCTCTTTAGAGAGACTAGAGAAAAGCAGTTTGAAAATCCATTCCTTTTGGTGGCTAGTACTGTAAGTCCTTCTTATTGCGAGAATCGTTCGACGGTTAAATGCGGCGTTAAATGTGAATCTTAGTAGAGGCTAAATCGGTTTGTATTGCGTTGGAGATTCGAGGTATGATCGGTTTGATTCTCGTTTTTTATATCGGTATAATCTCTAAACCTCTGAATTAATTGATTTTTCGCATGGATCCTGTTTTAGGGATTCGGAAATTTCTTTAAAATTATAATTTCCGCTGTGCGTTTCTGTGCCGAAGCCCAACACTTACTTACTGAACTGCTAAATATCTATCTATGATATTAGTGCTTCGCACATGTCATCATTTTTACATAAACGGTGAGACACGTTGTATGTGAATGTATGTTGTGTGGTTCCTCCACCAGGAGGCTATCTTGTCGATGTTTGATTACTGGACTCGTAGGAAGACTAATTCCAACGAGGCTCGGGAAAACACCACCAAGATTCGCTCGGTTGAAAAATAGGATTAACTTCCCGTCAAGTAGATTGCGATGATCTGGGAACCTTCATGCCAAAAAGTCGCGAGAGTAACCTAAGATAGGTCAACCTCTGATAAACCAAACGCGGAGGAAAGTCTCTTCATGCTTTCCATTTTCAAATACTTGTAAAAGCATTTACTTGTAATTTCATTCCATGATCATTCATATGTAATGGAAAATATGAAGAATATATGTGCATGCATGACATGTTATCAATTAACAACCATTTTTGCAGGACTATATTCGTAAAATGGACACGTTTTCATAACATTTACATTATCCCTAAGACTAAACTACATAAGTCTTTTGTAGGGAAGAAATTGGGCATGTTACCCACTCAAAATCCAAAAAGGCCACGAGCCTACAGCCAATCATGTCTTCTTCTGACCAGTCTAATTCTGTTTCCCAAGAATAATTTGACGGATTGAGTAAACAAATCACAAACTTGGTTGTTTTGCTGAAAGAACTGCATCAGTTTACTCAGGGTACAAAGATACTTACATATACAGAATCCTCTACACAAGGGGGAGCCCAAAGTTTGGAAAAAATAATTCCAGAACCTCAGTTGGATACGACCAACAAAAACCCTGAAAACACCCATCTCAAAGGAGATCCAGACACCGGTGATATCAAGAAGAAGGTCCTCCAAATTGAGGAAACTATCCGTGTTCTCAAAGGGATTGGAACACATGGAAGTGTTTCATATGATGACCTTTGCATATTTCCTGGTGTTCATTATCCAGAGAAATTCAAAACCCCTGATTTTGAAAAAGTATGACGGATTAGGGGATCCTTATACACATTTAAAAGTGTTCATTGGAGAACTTGGATCTTATACGAAAGTTGAAAAGCTCAGAATGCAGCTGTTCCAGAAGAGTCTGACTAGAAGCCCGTTCATGGTATACCAGATTAGACAATTCAAAGATCTATAGTTGGGAAGAACTAGTTCACGCCTTCCTCACTCAATATAGTTTTCAATCTTAGATGGCTCCTGACCGGTACCAAATTACCAAGGTCAAGAAACAGTCTAATGAGTCTTTCAGAGAGTATGCTCAAAGGTAGAGGCGCCTGACTGCTCAAGTTATTCCTTCCATGACAGAATCAGAAATGGTCATGACTTTCATAGATGTACAGGAAGCTCCTTTCTATGATAGAGTTCTAGCTGGTATTGGCAAACCATTCTTTGAAATGATCAAACACGGAAAAATGGTTGAGATGTGATTGAAGTCAGGTAAGATTCAAGACCTAGCCGCTCTCAAAGCAGTTGTTGAGCACATCCAGTCCGGATCTTATTGAAACAACCCCCGAAGGGTCCATAAAAAGAAAGAGGAGGTTGTTTCCTTGATAATACAAGGTCAGAAAGGTAATCAGAACATGCCTATACAAAGGAGAAACTACTCCTCTTTCCAAGCACAGTCTTCAAACACTCCATTGCCTAAAAGTGGAAAAGTAAAGTGACCTTGAACGTTCACACCCTTAGGGGACTCGCTCGAGAATATTCTTGTTCTTCTGACCATTCAGAAGAAAATCACACATCTTCTTCCACCAGCCAACCCTAATGGGAAGGGTTTTGATGCTACTCGGAAGTGTGCTTATCATATCGGAGCACCTGGACATGATACTCAAGATTGTTGGGCCTTGAAACACAAGATCCAAAACTTGATAGACAATGGTGAGATTATAGTCACCAAACCAGATCCACCTCATGTGCAAGACAACCCTCTTCCTCAACACAAAGAAGAAGAGGTCAACATGATCAGTTGGAGCACTGGGCAAAATTCCAGTTTTAATGGCGAACCATCTCAGACCATCAAAGATGATGGTGATAGATGGGATTATGCAAAGTTCCAGTTTACTATGCAAAGTTCTAGTTTGCTATGCAAAGTTCCAGTTTGCAAACAAATTAAGCAATTGGCAGAACTGGTGACCCATCAGCATCAAGTCACACACCAATTAATCAAGCAGGAGCATGCCTATCTCCTTCCGTTTGTTATAAATGCTCCACCCTCACCTTTAGAAAGCGAAGCTATGGAGGATAAGGTTGCGAAGCGAGCAAATGCTAAAGCCCATCGGGATTTTGCCAATCAGAGGGAGTTCACCTATCTGGGCTAACCTATGGAGAAAAAATTTCAAATGCTGATCAATGAAAGAAGAATTACATCCCTTCTGCCTCCAATTAATCCCAGTGCAGGACGGTTTAACCCTGATGGAGTGTGTCAGTATCATTCATATTCTCGCGGTCATAGCACAGACGAATGTTGGACGCTCCACCATCTCATTCAAAATCTCATTGATAGCGGTGTTCTGCAGCTAGAAGACGATAACACTGTGCAACTTGAAAGTGGGATTACATGGAAGGGATCAGTAGCAGTTATATTCGACGAGGATGATGAGACTGTCAAAGCATTTCCCATTCAAAAAATTCAACTCAAAGGAGCTGACAATCCTTTGAAAGTGGTCGCACCCGAGCCAATTTCTTTACATTATAGACCAACATATCCTATTGTCAGCTTACACAATGTTCTATGGAATTATGGAAAAGCTAAAGGATCCACGTCTCACACTACTGCTATAGTGTCGAAGGATAATCCACTGTATCTTCCTCAAAGGGTTATCAAGCCTACCCTCAAAGCAAAGGGGAAGATTCCCATGGAGAGGATTGAAAAGTTTCTCCGCACTATGGGCCATAATGAAGCCAAGGTGGTTCTAAGCTTAAGAGAAGCTCCGCATCAGATATCAATTCGGACTGGGTTTCTCTTAGAATATCAGGAAGATTTAACTTCGAGTTTGGAAGAAGCCTGCATAGAAATCAGTGGATGTGGAAAAATTTCAACATATGGTTGATCACATTTTCAACAACAATGTGATATCCTTCACTGATGACGATATACCACCCGAAGGGACCGACAATTGCAAGCCACTGCATATCGCAGTGTTATCCTTCGGGTACATGTTAGTTGGAGTTTTGATAGATGGAGGTTCATCTTTGAATATCTGTCCTTATCCCACCTTGGTGAAGATGAATGTCTATCTCAAGCAGATCCAAAGCAACCATACGGTGATCAAAGCTTTCGATGGATCCCGGCAAGATTCAGTCGAAAAGATTGAGCTGCCAATTGAGATTGGTCCAAATACATTCAATGTATCCTTCCACGTCCTCAAGATAGACTCAGGATACAACCTGCTATTGGGAAGACCATGGATACACATGGATGGAGATGTCCCCTCCACATTATATCAACAACTCAAATACATTGTCAACAACAGCCTAGTCACTGTCAATGCTGAGCTGGAGTATCATGAACAAGGAGATCTGCCAATCATCAGTTTCAACTCTGAAGTTGAGCCATCCAGTTTTCATACCTTGGAATTGAGCAACACTCAATATCAACCTATTGGAGCATCACTTCCCGTACCCAAAACTTTTGCTGAGGTTATGTCAGCCACTCAAGAAATGATGTTATTGGGTCATCAGTCTGGACAAGGGGTTGGGAAAAATCAGTAGGGTATTAAACACCCTATTCAAGTGTCCAGTCAAAATGGGAGAGCCGAACTAGGCTATTCTGACAGTTCAAGTCATAGGAATCCACATAAACACCAGCCGGTTCCTCAAACTTTTGCCACACGACGTTATTTTCCATCTGCACCTCATGAGATGATACAGTCTCCAGTTAAGGTTCCAACACATGTTATGACTATGATGTTTCCCAAACTAGTACCATTCAAAGCAAAAGAGGTGCTGATTCTCGACCTCGAAGTGGAAGAAATGGAGCGGAAACGCAAACATGACATCGCTTTGATGATGTCCGGCATAAGCGTCATTGTTCATGATGAACATACAAACCGATATACCCCAGACGATGATTGCTCAGATATCATGGTTATCATTCGGGAAAAGGAGGGCAATGACAACCCCTCTATCACTGCAGTCAATCAGGACTTTGCCCTCGATAATTGGAGCAACATTCCATGCATTGGTCAACGAGGGTAAAACGGGTAGAAAATCCCTCTGCCTTGTAGATAACTTTAATTGCTTACTTTTCTATACAGTATTAGCAGTTATTTTATCAGTACATGCTAACACTTTGTATGATTAAATAGTTTCATATATTAAGTGAAAGCATCATTTGATTTCAGGACTCTGAATTTAGATGTGCATGTGCTTGCTGATGATGTACCTTCTCTCCACAAGGGTTGTAACCTTGATGCAAAGTAGGACTCAGACTTGATGGAAATACAAGAGAACATTGAGACACCTCAGGAGATTAAGGAATGGGTCGTAGACAAACCTAAACTCAACCTTGACCAAACCACTTCTTTCAATCTTGGAACCTTAGAAAACCCTAAGCTAATCCAGATTGGTTCAAACCTCACTCCAAACCAACAGAATGACATAGTTGTGCTATTAACCCAATTCCAGGATGTGTTTTCATGATCTCATGAAGACATGGTGGGTTTGTCCATGGACATTGTTCTTCATCGCCTTCCCATTAAAGAAGGATTCAAGCCAGTTTGGAAGAAACTCAGACGATTAAAACCTGAGTGGAGTTTAAAAGTCAAAGATGAAATTGTGAAACAATTTCAAGCCGGTATTATCATGGTATCTACATATCCAGAGTGGATATCCAAAATTGTTCCCGTGCCTAAACCTGGAGGAAATGTGCAAGTTTGCGTGGATTACCAGGATTTAAACAAAGCTTGCCTGAAAGATAGCTTTCCCGTGCCCTTTATCCACATTCTTATTGATAATACTGCTCAGTACGGTATGTACTCCTTTGGGGATTGCTTCGCGGGGTACCATCAAATTATGGTTACTGAGGAAGACCGTGATAAAACTGCTTTCATCACGCCTTGGGGAACTTTTTGCTACAGACGGTTGTCATTCGACCTTATCAATGCCGGGGAAACCTACCAGTGAGCTATGATGGCTCTTTTCCATGATTTAATGCACAAAAAGATATAGATCTATGTGGATGACATCATCATCAAATCCCAAAGGGAGGAAGACCACTTAGACCATCTCAGAAAGTTATTCAACAAGTTGCGTAAGTACAACTTAAAGTTGAATCCAGCCAAGTGCGCCTTTGGTGTCAAATCAGGCAAGTTGCTAGGTTTGCTAGTCAGCCACAAAGTAATTGAGCTGGATCCCACCAAAATCTAGGCCATCAAGGAAATGCCCATTCCTCAGACAGAGAAAGAAATATAGGGATTTTTGGGAAGAATCAACTTCATTAGTAGATTTATCTCTCAACTCACAGCAACCTGTGAGCCCATCTTCAAGTTATTAAGGAAGAACTCCTCCATGAAATGGAATGATGAGTGCCAGAGCCTTCCTTACCATGAAAGAGCAGTTGGTTAATGCTCATGTTTTGGTACCTCCCAGGGATGCTGTTCCTTATTTATGTACCTGTCCATTAATGACAATGCCATGGGCTACATGCTGGGGCAAAAAGATAATAGAGGCCAAGAACGAGCTATCTATTATCTCAATAAAAGATTCAACACCAATGAACACAAGTACACTCTAATTGAGAAGACTTGTTGTGCTTTGGCATCGGCTTCCATGAGGTTACATCATTACCTCCATGGTCACATAACCCATCTTATATCCCACGTGGATCCTCTCAAGTATGTGTTCAGTAAGCCCATATTGAATTATCGACTATCCAGATGGCAGTTGATCTTATAGCAATTTGACATCGTCTATCTGACGTAAAAATCTGTCAAGGGTCAAGGAATTGCGGATAAACTGGCTGCCGCACCTGCAGGGGACTACAAACCTTTGGAAACATACTTCCCTGATGAAGGGGTAATGGCAATTCAGCAACACCATCAGTACGATGCAGTCCACACAAGGGAAATATATTTTGATGGAGTTGTTAACACAAAAGGCTTTGGAGCTAGAGCAGTTCTAATATCCGATACGGGGGAGTAGTATCCCGTCGCCATTAAATTGCAGTTTGTTAGCACCAACAACATAGCTGAGTATGAAGGCTGTATTATGGGGCTAAAACTTGCCCGTTCAATGGGCATCAGGTGGTTAACTGTCTTTGGGGATTCCAAATTGGTGATCAAACAATCCACAGGAATATATCAAACCAAAGAATTATATTTGTTGCCTTACCATCGACAAGTTTTATAGATGGCTTTGGAGTTCAAAGAAATATCCTTTCTACGCATTCCTCGCAATAGGAATGATTTTGTGGATGCATTAGCAACGTTGGCCTCCTTGGTTCACATACCTAACAAGGAAAACATGCCAAGCATCACATTTGCTATGCAGAAGGCCCCAGCTTATGGGTACTACGTCAGAGAAGTATCGGATGAGCTACCTCCCATCCACAACCCTTGGTATCAACATATCAAGGAGTATCTGCGAGATGGATCTACACCCGCTGAGGCGAGCCTAACTGAGAAGAGGCGGATCCATAGACTTGCTATGAAATTCTACTTGAGCGGAGATGCACTCTATAAGAGAGATGCATGATTAGGTCTCCTCAGATGTCTGGACAAAGACCAAGCACAGAGGCTCATGGATGAGATCCATGGTGGAGTATGTGGCCCACACATGAGCGGCCCCTTACTTGTCAAGAAGATACTTAGAAAAGGGCATTATTGGCTAACACTCAAAGTTGACTGTGATGATCACGTCAAGAGGTGATATCAATGCCAAATTCATGGGAATTCTATCCACGCCCCTCCAAGGGAACTCCACACTATGAGTTCGCCCTGTCCCTTCTCAACGTGGGGGATGGACGTGATTGGGCCCAAAACCAGTAATGGACATCGATTCATATTCACCATGATCGACTACTTCACCAACTGGGTAGAAGCAGCCTCCTTCCCCAAGGTTACCAAAGAAGTTATTATTACTTTCATTAGAAACAATGTCGTTTGTCGATATGGACAACTAGAGGTCATTGTGTTAGACAATGCTAAGAACCTCAACAACAAAATGATGGATGAGTTATGAAGTAAATTCCACATCAAACACCTTAACTCCATCATCTACTGACCAAAGATGAATGGTGTTGTTGAAGCGGCTAATAAAAATATCAAGAAGATCATGCAGAAAATGTCCGCCAATCACAAAGGGTGGCCTGACCTCTTGCCTCTGACTTTATTAGCCTACAGAACTTCTATGCGAACTTCCACTAGGGCAACCCCCTACTCGTTAGCCTATGGGATGGAAGCAGTGCTCCCCATAGAAGTGGAAATGGAATCCCTCAGAGTATTAATGCATAGTGAATTGGATGAAGACCAATGGGTACAAGACAGGTATCACCAATTGTCTCTGATAGACGAAAGGCGAACCGTGACAATCTTCCATGGTCAATTATATCAGCAAAGGATCTCATGATCCTACAACAGAAAAGTTCGACTATGGCAATTCAAGCAACATGACTTGGTTTTGAAGAAGATCATTGACAACAAAGATCAATCTAAGGGAAAATTCGCTCCTAACTGGGAAGGCCCATTTGTTGTCAGGGAGGTATTGACAGGAGGTGCTCTTAGACTACAGGAAGTGGATGGCAATGAATTTCCACAGCTTATCAACTCGAACACCGTGAAACAGTACTATGACTGAAGTTACCATCAAGCAAACATCCTGGTATTAATCATCCAATTACCAGTCATTTCGATTTTTAACCCTCTTTTCACAAACTCTTCTGCCCCTCGGGGAAACATACATTTCAAACCAGCATCCTGGTTTTAACATACATTTCACAACTGCAATCTGGTTTTATCTCACTTGGAACCAGCAGCCTGGTTTCACTTCACTTCAAACCTTCATAAAATTTTGGTTATCCTACATACGGGATTGAACCTTTCACACTTGCAGTTTATTCCAAATACAGGATTAAACTTTTCTATGCTTGCAGTTTGTCCTGAAAATAGGATTAAACTTTTTCCACATCTGCAGTTTGTCCCCATTATGGGATCAAACTTTATTCTCACCGTAGTATAACCTTTGCACGGGATTTACACCTCTCTTTCGCTGTGATTCGTCCTGAGGGGTGAGCTACATCGACCTGATCTCCCTAATACACGGGAGTACGTAGGCAACCATATTCTATATGGCTCGGTCGCAATAAACAAAAAAAGCAACAAAAACATTTATGCCCTTCTTCTACAAAAAACAAAAACATTTTTACACCTCTCTGCCTTTTCACATTCAGCGTTGAACTTCTTACACCAAGTTCGAACTACGCAGAATTGATCTCCTCTTCAATAGGAGTACGTAGGCAGCCATTTATGGTTCAGTCACTAGAACAAAATACTTGTCACACGGTACTGGGATCAACCCTCAATCCACCATATTTCATTTGCTTCAGACCAAAGGGATGGAATTACCCAACCTCTTCTCACAAATAGAAGATTCGATGATAATCTAAGATGTGGTTGTGCCTTAAAGAGCAATACCAATCCATAAGAGATGAAATTAACTAGGCTTCTCACAAATAGAAGTACTGGCGACCATCTGCGGTGCGGTCAATCTCAGAGAGGAAAAGCCACACTCCTCTCAATATTTCCATACAGAAACTAGTCCCAAGACACCAAAAATGGTAGGGATACATACAGATCAATGATCCGTTCTAAGAGATCCTGCGATGGCTCAATGTCCACATGTCAAGGATAAGTTCAGAATGCATCAAGATCACAATGTCCTGAAGAAACAGGCAAATATCAATCAAGTATCAAGGCATAACTAAAAGGGAAGTAAATCAAAATATATTTCTCTGCCATATATACTACTGTTTGATATATACAGCTGTGATGTACATGAAAAAAAGGGCTAAGCTAGTCTGTTCAGGAAAATACAAAGCTATCTACGGATCTGTGTGTATACGGACTATCAGATCTAACATAGCATCCCTCTCCGAAGATGGAGGTAAAGCTGCAAGCTCCTACCCAAGGGTATCTACACGAGCTAGCAGATCTGAGGCTAACTGCATGATTTCCTGATGCTCATCTACGTATGCACTCATATCAGTAAAAATGCCAGTTGTCTGGGATCTCACAGAGATACTATCTTCAATGGCCACATTCTTATCAGATAGGGCGGCATCCGAATCCACGATTAATGTATCCTTGGCTGATCTAGCCTCATCCCTCTCTAACATAGTGGCGTCTCTCCCATCAAGAGCTGTCAACATCGCGGCCCTAGCCTAATCTCTATTATAGGTCATCAGATGTAAGCTCTGCTCCAAATGTTGTGCTGAATACTGAGTAACAGTGGCACTCGGGGTGGGAGAATCAATCACAAATGCTGGCAGCCCAGTAGTAAAGTCCCCATCGATGGAAATGTCAGCCTCCTGCATAGGATCCTCGTCTTCAAAATCAATATCACCGCTTTGTGGATACCACCGCATGACCGATCGATCTCTGTCTCCATCCATCTTTGAATACTACTGCGAGAATAACCGGGATGGTGACGAGAAAACTTCGGCTAGCTCTCATTGATCCCAGCAGCATACAACTGGATCATCCCTTTGATGATAAATGGCGAGAAGAAAAACGCTGAATCACTGCCCCCTCATATAGGTGAAAATCCTAAAACTTGTCAAACTGACACATCACGGCCAGTGGGTGGTAGGTGATCATCCCTCTCAAACCTGCTAGAGGTAGATAATCCTTGCCTAGAGCACGAGTAGTGAAGATGTAGGGTGAGCTAAGCCCTGTACACGGCAATATAGTGAATGGATCTCCAATCCCTGCCAGAAAAGCTGACCAAGATGCAGCATCTGTACACTCCGCAGGCTGGAAGGAGTATGACATCGCTATATCATGGGTGAAACAATATCCATGCCGTCTGAATGTGCCAATCGGTCCCAAGTTTGATATAAACCACACGTACAGCATGACCGAGCTACCTAAGAATACTTCTGCCTGACAAGTACAGCAGTATGTAGCTGACCTCGGTGTCTCTGCGATAATCATCAGTACGATGGTATGACCCTCCCTGAGAGCTCTAACTGCCATAATGACCCCGATGTCTAGCTCATCCATGTACCATGGCATGTAGACGTATGACAATACGTAGAACAACAATACATCCACTCTGGCCAAATGCCAATGATCCTCCGGTGTGGTGAAATTCCCGGAATGTCGTGCATAACTATCCTCAGAGCCAAATATGTCAAACAGAAAACGCTGGGATATCACGTGGCCGGATGTAATCTCATCCTGTACCACTCTATGCCTCAAGCTAGAGAGGGTCATGAACTGCCTACTTATGTCCCCAATCGCCATCTGCACACAAGGTCTGTCTAACGGCAGCATCGTCAATCGTGCATACTCGTCTAGAGTAGGAGTCAACTCTCGGGTCCCAAATCGGAAAACTTGTCTGTCCGGTACCCAATGCTCTAGCATACCATCTATGAACCATGTGGGAACCTAAAACATCAACAAGGTCATAGTATGCTGCATCAAATGATCTACAGTCACCCTATCTGGTGGTGACATACTATCATACCATGAGCGCATATCAAATGCCACCAAACATGGTGAGGTTTGATCAATACGGCTAACTGTCGAAGAAGACATCTGTACGGGCCATTTCATAAGACCATCCATAGGTCAATGCTAAATATATCTGGACATATATATATATGCATAACATAATAACATGCATGATACAATAGATGGCAATATGATATAGGGAATGGAAAAATGGACATACATTCCTAAGTATATCATCATCTAATACATCTCTGTACTACTAAAATACAGGGAAATGGGGCGAAGCTACCCAACATCTCAACAGAGGCCTATAAAAAGATATAGTAAGAATGGGGTGAAGCTACCCAGTAGCTAACAGAGGCCTATCAAAAGAGATAACGAGAAATATGCATCAGAAGAAGTCAATGGTGTTGATGTCCACATCGTCGATCCAGTAACTCCTCCTGAGTCATTGGATCTCTATCTACAGAGATGTCAGGCTATGCAAGGGAGGATATGCACCGGAAAAGCCATATGGGTCACCTGAGGGACTAGCGCCAGAGCTGGAATGATTAAAAGTATCTGCCTCTGAAGGATCTCTACCCAAATGCCGGATAAAAAAATGTGCCCGGTCCAACTGCCGGGTCAAACTATCAATTTGTGTCACATGAGTTGGATCTCTGACACAGGCTAGCCAATCCGTCATCATCACGGATCCTGGAATAATATCTCCCATAAACTGTGTGGCGTGGGTCTGAGCTTCAATGGTACGAGGGAACCACCAATACTGGAACATCTCCTGAGTATAGGGGCCTTCTAATAAAGTGTAACCATTAATCCCCAACAATGGGATATCAGTGACGATTGACTGCGAAATAGGCCAATAACGCCTGACATGAGGCAAGATCGGCATGCGAATCTCTCCCATAGTGCTCCTGATAGCACGCTCTCCTAAATAGAGCTCCCATCCTCCATCTGTGAAGAGAGGAATCCTGCGGGTGGACATAACATACTCAACTCTAGTCGGGTATTCATCCTCAAACCCAACACTCAAATGCTCCCCAGAGTAGGGAACCCATGTGATGACATCCGCAGTCAACAACTCCAACTGTAGGCAGCAATGGGTGAAACCCTCAGCAACAGGGACCTCCGCCAGTATGGAATGATGCCATCTCCGTCCTCATGGATTGGTATCTAAACCTAACACACTCACAGGACGCAAACATGGAAGCCTCTCATAGGCCCAAAACTGCCAACACAAAGGCAAACATCTGCTGTCAGTCAACACTCTTAACCTGTACATGGGAAAAGACAACAGAAATACTCACCAGCAGAAATGGGTAGAATCCTAACCAAGCCTTAGTCAAGCCCTACGCTCGCATGCGCATTCCCCTGAGGAAGTAGGCAAAGGTGTAGGAACCCCAATCATAGTCTCCTATACGGTCCACGTGACGAGTGGCGCTGATCAAAGAAAAGGATACTGTAGAAGAGTTATCTGCTATGAAGCAGCCCCTAATGATCATCAGGAATAATCGCCGAAGAATGCGGTTCCTAACTCTCACATCATCGGGTATAGGCTCACTCAATAGCTCGCTCATAGCATCTATGCTCAAAGGACCTGTACATACAGTCCTACCCTTGAGCGCTTCCGCCGAAACTCCTAATAAGGATCTGACGGTAGTAGGGGTAATATACGCCGTGCAAGGCACTGGATCCCCTCCAAAATCCATACCTATGATAAATCGCCAATCCATCAGCGTCATCATAACCTCACAATCCAATAAATAGAGTGACTGAGTCTGGTAAAACCACCTCTAAGACAATGCCCTGAGGTAACCCCAGGGACAGCGATGGGGAAGAATGGAAAAGAACATCCCGAATCCCCAGTCATACACAATCCCTCTATAGTCATCATATAGGGCATGATACATTGAGTGGATGCTGAACCAGTTCCCTCGAGGCTGTGTAGAGTCGGGAACCTACATTAAATGCAGATCAACATCAGAACCCTTCACTCCTCATCAATAGGAAACAAGGAAGATTAAGATCTAACTTCATACCTCGTTTGCGTGTAGGTATACTGAAGGATGCCTACTCAAGTCACCCAGAAGATCTGGGTTCGCCACTTGAATACCTGGCAACTCGCTACGGGGAACACGTGTAGTAGGAGCAAGAACCTCAACTGGTACATCCTCTTCCTCGTCCTCTACATCCGAAACTTTAACCCGGATAAGACGAATCACCGCCTCCACCAAATGACGAGGTTGTCTAATAGAACGGGGTCGAGTACTTCAGAAGCCCTCCTCCGTACACCAGAAGTGGTCCTACGGGAACTACTCGGCTGATCCGGATCCATAATATCTGGACAACAAGTCTCCAAATCACCATAGAAAGGGTGTGGTAAATTCTTAACTGGAGCTTTTCAAAATGGAGTAGAAGTCTGTGTCAACAACCTTGAAGACTTAGATCGCATGTCCAAGACATCAGTGATTGTCAACCCAATAGGATTAATTGACAATCATGCATCATACATAGCATCATGTTTATCTGTTGCATTTCAAGTGTCTAGGATTATTTACCCTATCCATGCCTTGCATTGCATGAATATGATAAAGAGGGGCATCTGTAGACACTCAAAATTTTCTGCACAACTGTTACTAACATTATAGGAGGGCAGAATCGTCTTTCGGAGATAACCCTGGAAGACAGTTCACATCCATTCCGGATACTACCGGAAGTTCAAACTAAACCCCAGACCATACACCGGGAGTATCAGTCTCAACCCTAGAACACACACCGGGAGCATCATTTCCAACCCCGGAGATAACCCTGAGTTTCGTCCTTGGCGATAACCCCAAGGAATGATGTTGTAGTTCCGGCGATAACCACGAAAATGCTTGTTTCAAATGCATGCGATCAACTTCAATCAGACCTCATGCCGAGGCACTCATACCTCAGACCCGGAGCTAACACGGGGTAGACATGCATCCACAAGATGATATTGCGGCATTCAACACTTGTAGCAGTCAAATCTCATATGTAACCCTGAGCAACGTCTGATTTTAACTCAAATCGACAATAACCCCGATGAGGACTCTAATGTCATCTTGCCACCTCAACACCTGCGTGTCGTCTCAATAATTCATACATACATACATACACCAATGTCCTTTAAGAACCAGGAGTTCCAATCCCGAGTGACTATTACGCGTGGCAGCACACCGGATAGAATTTGAAGCTTGAAGACCATGGGCATGGTCCCCTCTACCTGACTTTGTGCAACCTCTATTCCATGTCATTGCGTAACTCTCGACACAAGTAGTCCGAAGAAGGTCATATATACCTCGTTCGGATGCTCGAATTGAAGTTCTGCAAGTTCGAGCGGACATTATAGCGTACGAGTGCACGTACTTTGAGACGACGGGACCCATGAGACCCCGGGTAGCTAGAGGCGTACCAAGTACAAGCTGCATGACTACATGATAATACACTATGGCTATGACTCTATAAATATAAAGCTTGGCTAGCCATTTTGAAAAAAGAAAAGGCGAGGAAGCCCTGTCCAATTTGCTTTACACACACCCTATATTGAGTGCTTGCTCTTTTTAAACACTTATTAGCCCATATACAGTTATAAATTTACCAGTGGGAGCTGAGTGTTTATCCATATAGAGTCATATAAGTCTGCATTGGCAGCCCACTGTAATCCTTCTTACACTCTATAAAGCCTTTCTCTTCATATTTGAACACACTATTCTACACACTGAGAGTCATGTTGTGTGCGTATGCAGCACTTGATTAAAAGTGGTTTTCATTTTGTCTCGTATATATATACTTATATATGTATATATTTTATATGGACTAACATTATCGAGTTATGCCTCGATTGAGCCTAAACTTATGTGGAGGCGTTTATTTGCTTATATATATATATATATATATATATATATATATATATATATATAGAGGGGATCTGGAGCGGACCAAATTAACGGACCAAGGGACGGACTTCAGAAACATGTGGGTCAAAAGCTCATATTCGGGTCGTAAAAAAGAAACCGAAGGAAGCCAGAGCAAACGAAGGAAGCTGAACCCATCCCCAATCTGCAAACGAATTTCACAGAGCAAACGAATTTCCCCAAACCCATCCCCAATCTGCTGAAATCCATCCCCAATCTTCTGATTCTCTCTCAATATATGAAAAACCCTTTTCCTCGATTCTCTCTCAAAGCCCCTTTCAGTTGCATGTTTGGAGCTAGGGTTTGCATAATAGAAGCAGCAAATCATCCCTTCTGATCCTGAAGAAGATGAGGTAACATTGCATCCATTTTGTTTCAGTTTGGTTCTAAGTCTAAATTATACTGATTTGAAGAAAAAATGGCAGCAAATAAGAAAAAAAAATTATATTAAATTCAGCTGCTATTATTTTTCCCATCTTTCGAATTTTAATTCTGCTGCCATAATTTTTCCCATCTTTCGAACCAAAATTCATGTCTGTGAAGGAAAGTTGTCATTTTTGGGCAGAAGGATTCCCAGTGTACAACTTTCTTTCCTTTTCTAATACAAAGATACTTAAAATAGGCATGTTAAAATGAACCAAATAGGGCCAATCTGGTCCTGTGTTATACTTTATGATTTTAAATGGGACATTAACTGACATAACAGCTTGCAGTTATTTAATATATTTTGGTTGTGGTTTTCACAATTTTATCATATTCTGAAAAGTTAATTACCAAATTTGATCATTATAGGTTTTAATCTAAATGGATAACGTTGAAGCAGAGTATGAGATGGGAGAAAATTTAGAGCGAGAAGAAGGGGGGAATGTAGACTTTGAATTAGAGAGTGGGCTAAATGAGGAACAATGTGTTGAGTTAGATCCTAATTTTTTAGATAATTTGTATAATCCTCAAGTAGCACCAGAGCTGAAACCAAAAATAGGTCAAGAATTTCAAACAATAGATGATGCTTTTAGTTTCTACAATGCATATGCAAAAGAGAGTGGCTTTAGTGTTTGAAATTGGTCTGAAAAAAGAGACGAGGAAGTAGTGAGATTATAAGGAAAGAGTTTGTTTGTTGGAAATAGGGGAATGCTACAACAGTAGTGAACATTGAGGTAACAAGGCACAGGGGATCAATTAAAGAGGGTTGTAAAGCAAAACTTGCTATTATGATGACACCTTCAAACTTATATGTTGTTAGTATATTTGTTAAGGGTCTTTGTCACCCATTAACAACTCCACGAAAAACACATTTGTTGCGATCTCACCGCAATATATCAACTGCCCAAAAGGCCATGACTCAATAGCTTCAGGTGGTAAATATACCATCGCATCAACAATTCAATTTTCTTGGAGTGCAATCGGGGGGTTTTGAGAATATTGGTTGTACGCAAAGAGATTTGTATAATCTCGAAAGAGATTAGCGCAATGAGATGAAAGGACATGATGGACATATGTTGCACGAGTTTTTAATGAGTGAGCAAGGAAAGAATCCATCATTTTATTTCAAAATTGAGTCAAATGATGAAAACATGATTACTCATTGTTTTTGGGCTGATTCAACCTCTAGACGGGCTTACAATTTTTATGGTGATGTAGTGATCTTTGATACTACGTACAACACTAATCGGTATGGATTAATTTTTGCGCCACTAATGGGGGTTAATAATCATGGTCAAACAATAATATGTGCATGTGCATTCTTGAGTAATGAGACCATAGATTCATTTGTTTGGCTTTTCAACCAATTTTTGGAAGCCATATCAAGTGATGCCCCTAAGATGATCATTACTGATCAAGATCCTGCTATGACAAATGAAATTTCACAAACTCTACCAACAACATTTCATACATATTGTAGTTGGCACATTTTAACTAAATTTTCTAAGAAGATAGATTCAGTTAAATACAGTGCTTACTATAAGGAGTTTTCAAATTGCATATGGAAAACAGAGATTAAGGAAGAGTTTGATTTGAAATGGATAGAGTTGGTTGAGAAGAGTGGGTTAAATGACAACAAATGGTTACAATCAATGTTTGAAATTCGTACTAAATGGGTGCCGGCATATATGAATCATGTTTTCTCGGCTGGAATGTCAAGTAGCCAACGAGCTGAAAGCTCTCACTCATTCTTCAAAAAATATGTTTCAAAAAATAATTCATTGGTGGATTTTATGATTCAGTTTGGTAGGCGACTTGAGCGACAATGTCATGAAGAATTATTGGCGGATCACAAAGACATGATTGAGAAGCCTAAAATGAAAATGCTTCACGACTTTTTGGTGCATATGGTTGATATCTATACACATGAAATATTTTTTAAGTTTCAAGATGAGATGTGGGAGAACTTGACTTTTAAATTTGAGCTTATAGATGAGTATGAAGATCACTGTGTGTACAACATTGCAAGAAAAAGTGGCGGTAATTATCCATTGCGACAAATTTATTATGACAAGGTTAAGGATTTTGCTTCATGTACTTGAAAAAAATTTGAGAGCATGGGAATTCCTTGTAAACACGTGTTGGGATATTTGCACAAAATGCATGATTATGAAATATTGCCAAGTCAATACATTTTGAGTAGATGGACAAAAATAGTTAAATCTGGGGTAGTCGTTGATGGTAGTGGCATTGAGATAACTGATAACAGGTCATATCTACTGAAGCGAAGTCAATTAATGCAACTAGCCTTAGATATGGTTGACAAGGCCCTTACTAGCAACTAAGGTCTATATTGATGCTTTGAGTGGTGCACATGATAAAATTAATCAAATGTTTAGTTGTGGTACAAGTTTGTTGATACTGTAGAAAGAAGTCAAATTCCAAGTGTAGTTAGCTTGAGGAGTGGGGTAGCAACTAGTACAACGAAGCCCGAGTCGAAGTCGTGCAAAGGGTTGTGGTAAAAGGCTTAAGGGAGGGAAAGAGAAAGCATTAGGGGGACCAAAAAAATCTAAAGCTAGACGGTGTAATGGGTGTGGTTTGGTTGGCTAAACACACGTCAAAAGAAATTGTCCCATGCTTACAAAGAGGTAAGAAATTTGCAAATTTTGCATTTGTTTTCATAGATATTGTTGTATCTAATTGTGCTTATTAGATGTCATTTTTGTTGCAGGTATTAACCTTGTCATGACGGCGTAACTCCCAAACCAGGTGTAGATATTGATAGTTATTCATCTCTAGGTGATTGTAAAAATCTTCTTATAAAGGATATTTTCATTATAGATTTTTCAACTAACATTTTGTTTTTCATTTCAGGAATATCACTATAAATTTCATTAACATGTTGGGCTTGTCAATTAGACTATGGTAGACTGCAATTATGTACTAATTTAAACTTGAACCTGGGCTGGAGCAGGGAGCGGCATGATGAGGAATGATTGGGGCGCAATTATGTCTTGATTTACAAGCTGCGATTGCTAATCTGAGGAATTAATATTAGACTATTGGATATTTTTTTAATTTTGGATATTAGACTATGTATTTTGTTACTTTTGTATGACATTGCTTTGCTTGGAATGTACCAATATTTTGCTTTGCTTGGAATGTACCAATACATTGGTTTTATGACAGGGTCTCTGTTTTCTTTTGAAAAACTATAAGGTTGTGCCAATACATTAGAGTACTTTATAAGTTTGTAAGGTTGTGTAGGGTCTGTGTTTTCTTTTCATTGTTACGGCTGGGTTTGTAATTATTGTTTGCCCTGTGCCGTTGGTAAAACAGAATGAAAAGCACCTGCTAGGTTATGCCAATTGCAAATAATAATTCTTGATGGTTTTCTAATTAGTTAATGAATTAACTATGCTTCCGTTACTTTGTTATAGGAAATGTCCTACCACTCAAAGAAATTTATGGAAAGAAATATTTGTTAAATCATTTGCCAAGTAAGTCCTTTTTTACATTAAAAGCTCTATACCTAGTCCGAAGTGCCTATCAAAGTTTAATAAAGCCATCAAAAAAGGCAGACAGCAACAATAAACTGGCTTATGACTCCATAATGAAACATTTTACTAATTGATCAGAAAGTGCTCTGGATGAATAAATGGCAGTAAACAAAATTCTTGAAGCCCCTCAGCACCATTATCCTGTTTTTTTATCCTTTCAAGTTGTCTTCTGTAGTTTGTATAATTGTTTTGAGCAAGGGAAATTTGACCAATGAAAGTATTAGGTGCTCTTCTTCCTTTGACTCTTACGGCCTATTCTAGTTTATACCATAGTTTCATATAATCCAGATTTAGAACATAGTACTTTTCATACCATAAATCCACCAATCTCATACATAACGTGTTGGTTAAATAATGAACATTATCAAAATTACAACCGATTTAATAAAATTAACAACAACACTGTATACATAACATTAACAATTATGACAAATCGTTGAGTTAGTTGCAATTAACGAATTTCAATCTTCATCATCGCTAATTCGTTGGAGTCGTTAGAATTCGTTGGATGAGTTGTTACATTTAAACGCTCGGATGTGTCCATCTGCAACCTCCCTTGATTATGCAACACTCGAACATATTCGTAACACCAGCTGATGAAGTTACCACATTGCTGCATATTTTGGGACACAATAAATTTATTCACTTATGTAAAAGGAACAAGTATTAAAAAATTGCAATACATAAATACATACCATTATTGGGTAAGAATAATAATGTCTACCCAGATTCTTTTCCGACATTGAAAGTTTTACTATACAAGGGCTTGTACCACAACGACATATGAACGGAGGCCATACGGATGCAGTAGTAGACGAATTTGATGACATATTTTCTATCAGCAGACAGGCATAAAAAACAAACTTAAGTACTGCAAAAACCAACTTAAAGACTTTAGTTACTTCCAAAATGGTCTACCTGATTCATGAGAACCATGTGGAAGAGGTTGAGAAAGTTATTCAGCCTTGTTTCATTGTGCAAGAAATTGTTTCATTGTTATAATAAATGAAGTTTTAACAATTTTTAACTGCAGTCTTCCTCACTAAAGGGCATATTAAATAAACAGATAAATGATGCTGGGTAATGCAAATAAGAGCACATTACATACTACACCAAAATAGATACTAGAAAATCCTCAGACAACCATGATTTCAAACCAAGTACTATCCACCCTTTATTAAAACTGAAGTCAAAAGACTAGGAAGTTTTGTTCTTCCTTATTTTCATTGATGACCTGATTAATGAACTTTTATCAACCCAAAATGTAAACATAACTGCAATGAAAGGCCTACAACTTTAACTTATCAAAAATAAAGAAAAGTCACCTTGGACTTTAAGATTAACTTTCTCAACCTCTTCTACATGGTTCTCATGAATCAGGTAGACAACTTCGTAGTGGCATTAGTGAGAATATAAAGAAGCATCAGCCTTTTCTGATCGGTACAAGCATAAATAAAAATGTCATCAAAACATCACCAATTAAGCAAAGGATATACCTTTTTGAGAGGAAAAAAAAACCTAGACTTCAAGATCTGTGTAATTCGCGATACCTGTTAATGAATTCGCGATAGTTTTTGAGGGTTTCCTATGGACCAAATTGAGAGAATCGCCCCTTTGCTTCCTCTATGTGAAATTCGTTTGCTTCAGATATGTGTAATTGAAAGAATCGACCCTTTGCTTCCTCTCTCTGAAATTCGTTTTCGCCCTTTGCTTCCTTCTTCATTTTCTCTAGCTTCCTTCGTTTGCTTCAGATCGGTTTCTTTTTTATGACCCGAATATGAGCTTTTGACCCACGTCTTTTTGAAGTCCGTCCCTTGGTCCGTTAATTTGGTCCGCTCCAGATCCCCTCTGTATATATATATATATAATTATATATACATATATATATATACACACATTTCTGTCCGGCATGGAGTTTACTTCGTGGCCTTTTACAGCTTTCTTTGTATTTCGTCCTGCTTGGAGTTCACTTCGTAGAAGTTGATAGCTTTACAACTTTATTTACATTCAAGTCCCGGTGATCATGCACACACACACACACACATATATATATATATATATATATATATATATATATATATATATAACTCGCTCGCTTTCCATACAAATTGCGGATCATGTGACCCTAGGAATCATGTGATCAATGATTGATCTCTTGAATCTAGATTCGGTTCCGTGATGGACTTTTTTTCCGGTATGGCGACTTGTACATTATTCTGATTGTCACGAATTCCCTTGGATGGCTTTCATGCCCATAAGGGTTTTAAGATCGATGTATATATATTTTTCGAAGATGCCTCACATCTCAAAAATAAAACAAACAAGCCAAACATTTAATAATAAAATGGAAGTATGAAAAGATATCAATTCCTATTGAGCACAGGGTTTGAAAAATCTCTTTCACAAAACTTCATTGCTATATCTTGGCTAAAACTAATTTTTTCTATAAATTCAAACCTTGTGTATATAGGTGCGAACGAGGCCTCGCACTACTTTTAAATAATTGCACATTGATCCACACACACACACACACACAATGATATAACAGTTTCTTTGAGAAGTGGTGGTCACCGTGGCAACACGGATGTTGGGGGGTGCCTAACACCTTCCATCTGCATAATCAAGCCCCCGAACCTTAATGAATATCGGTTTCACAGACCCGTTTAGTAGTGTCACAACACTGGGTCAATGTGCAAACCTTTTCGGTTGCATTGGTGCAACTAGTTAAAAACACCAACTGGCGACTCTTAAAGTCAAATCGTCGACATTACACATGTTGGACCTTTTTCACTTGTTTTTTTAAACAAATTTCACATTAACATGAGAACACCAAAGAACAAGTAATGAAAAGGGACAAATAAAAATCCCGACGTCGACACTGATATTTTCTATATAAATAAATAAGAAATTTTGCGTATAATTTTTTTTATTTTAAAGGTGGGAATATATGCCAAGTAATGTGTATTTATATTTGTGATATATGAAAATATATTTGTTACACGAATAATTATAAATATATTTTCAAGAATTATTAATCATTATAAATTATATTCTTATAGTAATTAATTTTGTAGTAGAAATATTTTTATAATTTATTTTCCATGAAAATATGATTATATATTATTTAAATAATATATGAGATGATTATAGATTTAGTATAATAATTATTTTATTATATGAATTTATTTCAGACTAATTAAGTAATTATTATAACTTAGTTAATAATGTTATATGTGCAAGATAATTCAGATATGAAATCCAAACCCTAATTTTGGGTTTTAACTAAGGAATGGAATAATAATATAATAATAATTATATTTCAGTGCTATAAATGTGTAATGTATGTGTGTAGACTGATAATTGGTTAATTATAGTAAAACACTAGAAAACCTGGTATTACTATGCTGAACCCTAATTTGAAACTTAAATTAGAGTACAAGATTGTTATGTAATCGTGGTAATGTGAATAACGACCAGAGTTATAGATATTAACCTTAATTAGGGAAAACCTAATTTTTGAAAACCCTAATTTCTATATTTGAAAACCTAATTTTCAAATGGAAAATCCTAATTGCTAAATGGGAAAACTAATTGCTAATTAGTGAATTATTAAACTTAATTTCAAGTCTAATATAATTAGGAAACCTAAGTTAATTAAGGAATCCTAATTTTGAAATTAAGAAACTAAATTTTCATTTTTAAACCTAATTTCAAAATCCTAGAAAAGTTATTTATATTTTTTGTAAACCCTAAGGGTCAAACCCTAGGGGTTGGGACAATTGACAAATTTTTCATTAAAATTTCAAGGCTAATGATCACAATGCCTTTTTTGTCGCATTCTTAAAATAATTGCTAGCAAATCTTGCCATATCTTGGCAAGTCATCAACCCTAGTCTAGCTACCTAGGAGCTAAAAAACTCCAGCTCTAAGCCATTACCCCATCCAAAATCATTTCGCATGAGTTTTATATAAGGATCAAGAGAGAGAAAGTTCATTATTTACCCCATTTGTACACATACACACATCCTAGACCATCTCTCTCTAAAACCCACTTAATCTATGACTAGATCAGTCCCAATAACAAGCTTCACTGCTTCCATAAACAGATCAGGACCCTAGATTCAAGAATTTATTCGAAAAAGGTATAAACCCTAAACAAAATATGACATTTGATCCTATGTTAGATATTGTGTTTTAATGTTAAAACATGTTGTATATAGTATATATCAATGATCTGGGATGTTAGATTTTAGATCCATAACATCTAGAGGCTCGGATTAGAAGTGTTTAAAAATCTGGAAAAATTTATTTTTGTTGTGTGACAATGAATGTCAGACCTCAGATTTCAGTGATTTTTAATTATTTTTGTGTTTTAAAAGTTTGTAGTTGTTGCAGGCTATGAGATCTTTAATCTGGAACTTGAATCAAGTTCAGATCGTGAACAGATTGCATGATATGGGTGGTCAAACCCCGTTGACCGACCATGACTAGATAAAATCTCGGTAACCCAAATCTTGCCCAGAACGGTCTAACAAGGACTTTGTGGTCTCTGATCTTACTGTTTGTTGTTGCTTTGTTATTTTTATTGCATCTAAGTTATAGTATGTTGTTTAGACTACATGTTCATGCCTTAAAATATCCTAAAAAT
This sequence comes from Panax ginseng, assembly GCA_020205605.1. Lineage (NCBI taxonomy): Eukaryota > Viridiplantae > Streptophyta > Magnoliopsida > Apiales > Araliaceae > Panax > Panax ginseng. Next base: position 109,140,334 of record CM035139.1, read on the forward strand.
CAACTAGGTTGAACACGGTGGATTGTCAAACTAGTTGGGAAGATCACTGAATCATTTTACGGAAATTCCAAAAACCAAGAACAACATCTCTCGGCTGTGGGTTTAATGGGACAATAAATTTGCTTGATGTGTATGTATATTTGTGATAAATGAAAATATATTTTTTACCTGAATAATTATAAATATATTTTCAAGAATTATTAATCATTATAAATTATATTCTTATAGTAATTAATTTTGTAGTAGAAATGTTTTTATTATTTATTTTCCATGAAAATATGATTATATATTATTTAAATAATATATGAGATGATTATAGAATTATTATAATAATTATTTTATTATATGAATTTATTCCGGACTAATTAGGTAATTATTATAACTTAATTAATAATGTTATATATGCAAGATAATTCGGATATAGAATCCAAACCCTAATTTTTGGTTTTAACTAATGAATGGAATAATAATATAATATTAATTATATTTTAGTGCTATAAATGTGTACTGTATGTGTGTAGACTGATAATTAGTCAATTATAGTGAAACACTAGAAAACCTGGTATTACTGTGATAAACCCTAATTTGAAACTAAAATTAGAGTGCACGATTATTATGTAATCGTGGTAATGTGATTAACGACCGGAGTTATAGATATTAACCTTAATTAGGGAAATCATAATTTTTTGAAAATCCTAATTAATATTTATAAACCCTAATTTCTATATTTGAAACCCTAATTTTCAAATGGAAAATCCTAATTGCTAAATGGGAAACACTAATTGCTAATTAGTGAATTATTAAACTTAATTTCAAGTCTAATATAATTAGGAAACCTAAGTTAATTAAGGAATCCTAATTTGGAAATTAAGAAACTAAATTTTCATTTTTAAACCTAATTTCAAAATCCTAGAAAAGTTATTTATATTTTTTGTAAACCTTAAGGGTAAAACCTTAAGGGTAAAACCCTAGGGGTTGGGACAATTGACAAGCTTTCCATTAAAATTTCAAGGCTAATGACCATAATGCCCTTTTTGCCACATTCTTAAAATAATTGCTAGCAAATCTTGCCATATTTTTGCAAGTCATCAACCCTAGTCTAGCTAGGAGCTAAAAAACTCCAGCTCTCAACCATTACCCCATCCAAATTCATTGAACATGAGTTTTATATAAGGATCAAGAGAGAGAAAGTTCATTATTTACCCCATTTATACACATACACACATCCTAGACCATCTATCTCTAAAATCCATGAATTCTATTACTAGATCAGTCCCAAGAACAAGCTTAACTACTTCCATATACAGATCAGGCCCTAGATTCAAGAATTTATTCGAAAAAGGTATAAACCCTAAATGAAATCTAACCTTTGATCCTATGTTAGATGTTGTGTTTTAATGTTAAAACATGTTGTATGTAGTATATATCAATGATCTTGGTTGCTAGATATTAGATCCATAACATCTAGAAGCTCGGATTTGAAGTTTTTAAAAATCTGGAAAATTTTATTTTTGTTGTGTGACAATGAATTTCAGACCTCAGATCTCAGTGATTTTTAATTATTTATGAGTTTTGAAAGTTTGTAGTTGTTGTATGCTATGAGATCTTTGATCTGGAACTTGAATCAAGTTCAGATTGTGAACAGTTTGCGTGATATGGGTGGTCAAACCCCATTGACCGACCATAACTGGACAAAATTTGGGTAACCCAGATCTTGCCCAGAACGGTCTGACAAGGACTTTGTGGTCTCTGATCTTACTATTTATTGTTGCTTTATTATTTTTGTTGCATCTAAGTTATAGTATGTTGTTTAGACTACATGTTTATGCCTTAAAATCTCCTAAACATCAAGTAGGTTGAACACGGTGGATGGTCAAACTAGCTGGGAAGATCACGAATCTGTTTTCTGGAAATTCCAGAAAATCAAGAACACTTATCTCTCGGCGAGGTTTTAATGGGACAATAAATTTGTTTGATGTGTTGTTGTTATATGTGTTATATGTAATAGATCTATACCCCTACATGCTGGGTACACACTGGACCCATTATATCACTAAAACATTACACATATTTCAAGTTGTGGAAGCCCAAATATGGCTACACGAACTGTTCTTCATTTCTAGGTAACCCAGAAAATGAAGAACAACTCTGACAGCCTTTTCAATGGCTTAGATCTTTCTAATTAATGATGTTTAGACTTGACTATTGTTCAACACATGTTTTATGTTAGTTTCTCTACACAGCCTGACGTCTAGAACACCTATAGCATGAATAGATTGACTGGGATAAGGCCACATAGAGCGTTGACCGGCCATGACTTCATGTTTCTGGGCAGCCCAGAACGTGAAGAACATGTCTGACAGTGATTTCAAAGCTCTAAATCTTGCATGTGTGTTATGATATGAACCTGTTAATGGTTGGATCGTGTAATATTACACGAGTACTACAAGGTCTGACCAAGAACATACCGAGAAACATCAAAGATTAAAAATCATTATAGGTCAAAGGTTTTAGCGACAGACTTATTAATTTTAATTAAATAATTTCCAAAAAAATCATTTAAAAATAGAAATTAATTTCTTAAAATTATAAAAATTATTTTAAGATATATAAAATAACTTTTAATAATTTGACATATTTTTCATAAAATATTAGTATTTATTTGAATATTATTGATATTTAATTTATTTAATAAATGCATTAAATAAATTAATTAAAAATGATTTTATTATATTAAAATTCATTTTAAATGATAATAAGGTATATATTTAAAAATATTTTAAGTTATAAAATATAACTTTTAATATTTTAAAACAAATTTCATTAATTATTTAATATTAATGATATTAAATTTATTTAATAATTATATTAAATAAATTAATTTAAAAATGATTTTAATATTAGAAAAATCATTTTAAATGAAAATAAAGAGTTTAAAAATATTTGAAGTTATAAAATATAACTTTCAATATTTAAAGGTAATTTTCATTAATTATTTACTATTGATGATATTAGATTTATTTAGTAATTATATTAAATAAATTAGTTTAAAAATGATTTTAATATTATAAAAATTATTTTAAATGAAACTAAGGTGTTTAAAAATATTTGAAGTTATAAAATATAACTTTCAATATTTAAAGAAAAAATTTATTAATGATTTAATATTAAATTATACTTGATTTATTTAATAATTATATGAAATAAATAGTTTAACAATGGTTTTATTAATTTAAAAATCATTTAAAAATGATATAAATGAATTAAAAATATTTTAAGTTATAATAAATGACTTTTAATATTTTGTTAAATAATACATTAATATTTAATATTGATGGTACTTATTTAAAAATAATTTTAAATGTTTTAAAAATCATTTAAGGGTAATAAAAATATTTTGAGATATTATAAATAACTTTAATATTTTAGCAATGGTTTCATTCTTAATTTAATATTAATTAAATATTAATGATAATAGAATTAGGTAGTATTTAAATCATTTGAAAATGAGTCAAGTGTTTGAAAAATAATGATAAATTATAATAATTATTTATAAATTATTACAAGACTATGAAAAATAATATAACTGATAATTACAATTATTGAATTACATAATAGAGTTTTAAACTCGATGATTATCCTTTTAAAGTCATCGGTACACCGACATGTTTTAGAAATTGATATAGACTTAGATAGTTTGACTAGATACGTGTCTGTTTGTGATCCAATTACTGTTAACACATGTCTGACAATGTGATTAGATTATGTCCTGATTGCAATAAGCAGTATTATGTGTTACGATATGTTATTCTAATCGAACGAATGATCTTATTAATGATAGGTTTTAGTATAAAAGATAAAATTAAGTTGCATTATTGTAAGCAGCAGCTCAGACAAGTATCCTACCTTTGTATGTACTTTATGCAATGGACATGAGTAAGAAAGTTTCAGAATCATAATATGGTGCCAGATTATTTACTCTATTGTTATTGATTATGTATCCAATTATTCATATTCATACAAGTTCTTAAATTATCCGATCATTGATTATCAACACAGTATTAGTCATAATCCAGATATTTATTATGTTCATTAATTTCTAAATATGGTTATAAAAGTGTCCCCACTTGGATAATCATTGTATTTAATCACATCTTGATACATACTTATATATTTCCAGTATGTATACGTTGACTTAAAATCCGTCTAAGCTATATGATTTGGCTAGACACAAACTTAAAAATATTGTTGAACAAGATAGAACTTTATTATATCCAACTGAATTGTTTTAGTTCGGATTCCAGACTAAGTTTGAACATCCCGTACATGGGAAACTTTTGTGCACCAAAGGCGGATAAGGTGGATGATAATATCGTTCTTGTATGTAGTATTGATCAATACAGGGCATAACGGGCTGATAACCCCACGTGCCTATAAGTTATGACGGTTTACAGATGAAGTTCTGTTTAACCTTTTCAAAAATAAAAAATAATGTTCATAGTCTGTCGACTAATCTCCAGTTATAGTCATTACGTAATTTCAAAAATTTTGATATAGTCAGTTATTATTGGTTCAGCTTACTTCACAACTGTTGATTCGTTGTAGAAGTGTCGTTCAAAGAAAGTATTTAATCCTTTCAGCTAATGTTTATTGTTGCTATTAATTGATGGTCAATCAAATGCTCATTCTTGCTTTAAATTTAAATGTTTTCAGCTAAGTATGATCAACCCGAAGGTTCAGGCAAAAACAAGGGGAAAGGAAAGTTTTTCAAATGAGTTTTATAATATTCTATGTAATAAGTAAAGTTTATTAAGACAATGATATTTATTATCTATTATGTAATGAATGTTTAAAGGTCGTGTACCTGGGATTTAGACTCTGATTTATGTAAATTAAGTTTGGTATCTATATTATTATTATTATTATTAGTATTATTTTGCTCATAGAAATTGTATCATGAAGCACCGAGTTCGAGTTTCAAGTACATGAATTTGGGGGCGTCACAGTTCAAAGGAGCTACGGACCCTATAGAAACCCAAACATGGATGAAAGAAATTTAAAAGGCGTTTGTCATTGCAAATGTCGGTGAGGGTTAGATGTGATAAACCAGGATTTCGAATAATCTAAATTTTACGAATAATTTTTTATTATATTATTTATTAATATTGTTTATCAATTTTGTGCTGAGTATCTGTGATACGAGTCTTGAGATGAGGTCAATTTGTTTATTGACTGAGAAAATAAGAGTAGAGTTGTGCTTAACAGAGAATAAAAACCCTAACCCTATGTCCGGATAGGGATTCAATTAAAAATATAATTAAAATAATTATATTGATGAGTACGTGTGTGTACTGTATAGAATGTTGAGCAATGATTGGTCAGGTAGGGTACAATATTTATAAACCCTAATAAGCGATTGGAAACCCTAATATCAAGATTAAAAACCCTAACGTGTAGTTAGGAACCCTAATTGAAAGCCAGGAAATCCTAATTTTTAATTCGGGAATCCTAAACCCTAATTAGGAAAACCTAATCCTAATTAGTAAGTCCTAAAGTGATTAGTAAACTTTAATATGTTTAGTAACCTTTAACATAATTAGGAAACACTAATTATTTTTTAGAAATCTTACTTTTCTATTTTAAAACCCTAATTTAGAAAATCCTAGAAGCTAAGGTTATAAAACCTAAAGGTTAGAACCTTAGGGTTAAACCCTAAGGGTTTGGCAAGTTACCTATATGCCATTAAAATTTCTTGTCCAATGTCCAAAATACCCTTTACTTAGATTTTTAGTTAAGAGATTTGCAAGATCTAATGAGTCACCACTTAAGGATTATCCCATGTGCTGCAAATCCTTACTAAATCTGATCCATTTGTGCCACCTAGAAAGTGTAGAAACATTGAATCAAAGTTATATGTGTTGGAAGAAAGAGAAAGTTCACAAAAGTTGCCCATTTTCTTTCTAACTCTCAACAAACCTTTTCTCTCTCCTTAGCCACGAAAATCTTAAGTGTATCAGTCCCTAGAACACCCCTTAGATCATCAAGATCAGTGGAGAAGAGCTTAGATCAAAGATTTAACCAAGAAGGTATACAATACTAACCCTACTTTGATCTTGTATGCTTAAGAAAATATTTGTGTTTATGTGTTTAGATTAATGTTAGAAGGTGTTTTAAGATGATCTATGATGATCCATAATAGATCCATGGCATCAAAAGGCTTTAAAATGGAGTTTTTGAAAAACTGTCCAAGAACAGAAAAGGTGGCCTGACAACCGAATGTTAGTGGCCCTCGATTCTTTTTTGTTATTCATTTTTGTTGTTTTAAAGTTTTAATTTGTAGCTGGTTATGTGGTCTTTGGTCTGGAAGTGGAATCACGACCATCCCCCTATCCCGGATCGTGAGTTATTTAATTCAAAAAAGATTGGCTGACCGAGATTGATCGGGTGAATTCTGGGTAACCTAAAAAGCCATGAACATGGTCTGACAAGTTTTTCTAAGGCCTTGATCTGTTAGTTATTAAGCTGTTTGTTGATTTTGATGTATGCATGTTGTAGCCTGTAATATGGACTTTACATCCTTGGCTTTATATCCTAAAATAGTCAACATAATCGAAGTAATGGGTGGTCAAACTAGACCACTCGACACTGACTTGCAGTTTCTGGAAAACCCATAAACTTGATGAACACACTTTCTGACATCCTTTGACCGAGCTGTATTTGGTGATTGTAATGTTGTTTGACTGATCTGTTGATGTATATGTGTTCTATGGCATGTGTACTATAGTATGGAACCTTAAAAACACTTAAACGATAACCAGAACTGGGATAGAATCGAGCTGCAAAGTGGGTAGTCGAAGCTGTCTGGGTTTCTGGGTAACCCAAAAAGCCTAGAAAGCTTCTGACAGCCACTTTAAAGCTCTGGATTGTGCAGATATGATATTGTTTGGCTTAGATGATGATTGATTTGTGTAGTGCTACATAAACACTGCATAATCAATGTTTAAACAAGCCCAAAACATGTTCAGGCTGAGAATTAAGAGTGGTCAAACCGAGCACCTTGAACAATGACTTGTCAGTGTTCTTGAGCTCAAAACACCTAACACGATAGAAAAGTGTCGTTATAGCATATAGCGACGATTTTTATTTATTTTATTTTTTTAATTTCTAGAAAATATTTAAAAAATAGAATAAATTCTAAAATTTTTAAAAAGGTTTAAAAATTATTTTAAATTATGAATTTTTTTTGACTATTTGGGATATTTTTCATTAATATTTATAATTATTTAAATATTAATGTTATTTAATTTATTTAATTAGTATATTAAATAAATTAGACAAAAATGATTTTAATATTATAAAAATCATTTTAAATAAGAATAAAGTATTAAAAATATTTTGAATTATAAAATATAATTTTAATATTTTTGAGAATTCTCATTAATAAATTAATATTAATGATATTACATTTATTTAATTATTAAATTAAATAAATTATAGAAAAATGATTTTATTGTTTTAAAAATCATTTAAAAATGAGAAAAATGATTTAAAAATATTTTACGTTATAATTAATGGCTTTTAATATTTTTATGATAAATTCATTAATATTTAAATATTAATGGTGATGGTTTAAAATGATTTTAATTATTTTAAATATCATTTAAGTAGAATATTGATGATTTAAAATATTTTAAGTTATTAATAATAACTTTAATATTTTGACAAGTATGTCATTAATATTTTTATACTATTAAATATTAATGATGATAAGATTATTTGATAATTAAATCATTTTAAAATGATTTCAGTGTTTGAAAAATTATTATAAATTATAATAATTGTTAGAAAATTATTAAAAGCTTCTGAAAAAATATTATAAACGATATTTAACTTATCTAATATAATATTGAATCTTAGATACTGAGTTTAATTGACAATAAATGTGTAAATTATCGGATAGGGTGACCAGTACACCGAGATGAGACCGAAGTTCAACCAGACCGAACTAGTTAGACTTGATAAGTGTATATATATGTTATAACAATAATGTGGTTATGTGGTATTGTGTCTAAGAGAAGTATTGATTGTAAATTACAGTGATATATGTTGTGAATTATTGTGCTAATTGTGATACTGATTTTGTTGATTTTTGGTCTTACGAATGCAGATAAGTATATTGTATAGCTGTAATAAATGCGAAAGGCAAGTTTCCTTAACTCAACCTTGAGTTATATCTGTTTAATTACTCTGGTGGTTAATTATTGTAAATTAAACCGCGTCCTAGAATTTATTGTTGATTATTCGCAGTTAGTGCATGTTTATTAATTTAAACTAAATTAATGATTCTGAGAATATACATAGAGAATAACTATTATTGGATATTCATGTCCGTAGAAGCTATTATTGACAGTATAGATAATTCATGTCTATTTTCGAATTGTGTTGAGATATGTCTTAGCAAATTATTCTGGCTAAAAGAATATTTGTTAGAACTTGATAGGTTCGAGAAGAGAATTCAATTAATATTAACAGATCAATGCAAATTATTTCGGCTAGATTGAGAAGTGACTAAATATAGAAATCATAGTATTTTGTTGTTAAATCAAATTCTGATTATAAGACTAAGAAGAACAACCATTTATACAAAGGGAACATTTTTGGTGGTATATTCGACCTTTGCGCGCGTGTAAGTATTATGCATAATATAGGGTACAAGGAGTTGGCAGCTCTAAGTACTTGCAGAGAGGTATGACTTAATCTTTATGGTTATCTGATACACCTGGGTATATCAAAGTATATCTTTGACAGTTACTCGAGAAAAGAAGTTCTAGATCCTTTTGTGATCACTCAGCATAACTCTGGAAGATATTTCCGTCCTATATTTGGGTATATCAAAGTAAATCTTTGATAGTTACTCGAGAAGATAATTTGAAGATCATTTGAGATCATTCAGCTTAAACTTTAGAGAACACACTTCTAAATTTTTATTCAATTGAATATCGTAGAAACTTTAAAAGCGTTATACTCTTTCATTATTAAATTATTATGTTGCATATAATGCGAGAAGACTTGTTAGTAAATAACGATTTGTTCAGCTATTTCAAAGTTCCCCTAACTTTGGTTTCATTCTATCAAAATAGATAGTCTGTAGTTCTATTTCTTATATTTTCATTGTATATCTTAACTTGCGGGGAAAATTGTTGCTCACCTTTGCTAAATAAAACTTTTCAGCTAGGGACGAAGTAGCAGGAGGTGCTGTGAAGGATAAAGGCAAAGGCATAGCGATAAATTAGTTATGAATAACATTATTATTATGTTATGTTTGTAAGCCCTTTTTGTATAACTAAAGGGTATGTTTGTAATGTTAAGGTTAGAGAACCTAGGGTAATATATTAACTATATCAGTAAATGAAGTGTATGTTTCTATTTATAATTGAATGGGTAGTTAAATGATAATTATATTGTGGATCGTGATCACCAAACTCGGGGGTCACGTAAACCAAATTTGGGGGTGTCACATTAGAAGGTTGCCTTTGCAACTTATATGATGAAGGGAGAAGCCAATTTTTGGTGGGAGGCTAACCAGGCTAGAGCTGGTATTGAGAATATAACGTGGGTAAGGTTCAAGGTGATTTTTTTTAGAACTACTTTCCCATGAGTATGCAGGGGAGGATGGAAATACAGTTTCTTGATTTGAAACAAGGGGAAATGACGGTTCCCCAATACGCTGCCAAGTTTAATGAACTGGCGAGGTTCGCTCCACACCAAGTGCACACCGAGGTTAGGAAAGCTAGATGGTTCGAGCAGGGCTTGAAACCCTGGCTCTATAACTGGATATCTGTGTTCCAAAGTACTTCCTTTGGGACTATACTAGAGAAGGAAATAATCGCCGAAGTTGAGAATGAGGTTATAAGCCAGTACCATAAGGACAAGAAGAATAAGGAAAAAGTCGATGGGGGAGTGAAGATTAAAGGAGCCAGCGGGAGTGGCGAAGGATAGAAACAGAGAGGGTTTAACTCTAGGAATACTGGAGTGAAACAAGGAGATCTGAAAAGGTGAATGGAGGCCTGCAAGACCTGTGGGAAGACTCATTTAGGAGTCTGTTTCAAGGGGAAGGCGGTATGTTATAACTGTGGACAGGAGGGACATATTTTGCCTAATTGTCCAAGTCCGAAGAAGAAGTACGGATGCTTCGTATGTGAGTCAACTGACCACATAGCAAAGAACTACCCAAATAAGGGGACGAACGGGAATAAGGGCGCTAATAGTGGAAAGTTAGCTATTGGTGGTCAGGCACAGCCGGGTAGGCCGATGGCCCGCACCTTTAACATGACGATCCAAAATGTAGCTACATTAGGGGACGTAGTTGAAGATATTATTCTGATCAACGACATAAATGCTTACGTGTTGTTTGATTCGTGTGCTACTTGTTCGTTTATAGCATGTGATTTTGCTAGACGATTAGGATTACTTCCCGAAAAGTTGCCTATACCTTAAAATATTAAGGTAGCAAATGAAGAGAAAATTCCTATTGAAGATATTTATAGGAGTTGTTGCATAGACATACGGGGTTGTAAATTATCGGTAGATTTGATACTGATAAAGTTAGAAGAATTCGATGTAATTCTCGGAATGGATTGGTTGTTTAACCATGGGGCAATTATAGATTGTCAAAAGAAATGTGTGAATATTAGAACGTTGAGACAGCCTCATGTAGTATTTTATGGTAATAGATCAACGGGGCGTTCGTGTTTTCTTACCATGACACAAACTAGGAAATTATTGAGGAAGGGATGTGTAGGTTATCTGTGCCATGTTGTTGATACCCAGATAGTGGGAGCAACCATTGAACAAATACCTATAGTTCAAGAATTCAAAGATGTATTTCCAAGTGAATTGTCGGGTCTTCCACCGGATTGGGAGATCGAGTTTGTAATAGACATTGTGCCAGGAGCGACACCAGTTTCGAGGGCACCATATTGTATAGCGCCAGTGGAAATGAAGGAGTTGATGGTTCAGTTACAAGAACTGTTGGACATAAAGTACATTCAACCGAGTGTTTTACCGTGGGGAGCACCGATACTGTTTGTGAAGAAGACAGACGGATCGTTAAGACATTGTATCGACTATCGAGAGTTGAACAAGTTAACAATAAAGAATAAATACCCATTTCCCGGGATCGATGATCTTTTTTATCAGTTGAAAGGGGCAAAGTATTTTTGTAAAATAGATTTAAGGTTGGGCTATCACCAGTTGAAGGTTAGGAAGGAGGATGTATCGAAGATGGCATTCAGGACTGATTATGATCATTACGAGTTTCTGGTGATGTCATTTGGGTTGACTAATGCACCAACTGCATTTATGGATATGATGAACAGAGTGTTCAAATAATATTTGGACAAGTTCATCGCAGTGTTTATCAATGATATTCTTGTCTATTCTAAGACGCCAGAAGATCATGTTGAACACCTAAGAATAATGTTGGAGACACTAAGGAAGGAGAAGTTGTATACGAAGTTTACAAATCGTGAATTTTGGTTGGAAAGGGTATAATTTTTAGGACATGTCCTTGACTATGAGGGGATTTCAGTAGATCCAACAAAGGTGGAAGTCATGATGAATTGGAAACAACCGAAAACGCCAACTGAGGTGCAGAGTTTCCTAGGGTTAGTGGGATACTATCGGAGATTAATCCAGGATTTTTCAAAGATAGCTACTCCGTTGACTAATTGAACAAGGAAGACGGTGAAATACGTGTGGACTGAGAAATACGAGGATAATTTTCATGAAATGAAGAAGAGGTTAAGTAAAGCGCCTGTTTTGTCACTACTCGATGACATAGGAAATTTTATAGTTTATAGTGATGCTTCACATAGAGGACTTGGTTGCGTGCTCATGCAGCATGGCAAGGTCATTACGTATGCATCAAGGCAGTTGAAGGATTATGAGAAAGTTTACCCTACTCATGATCTGGAACTGGCCGCAGTAGTTTTTGCCTTAAAGATATGGAAACATTATCTTTATGGAGAAAAATTTGAGATATACATGGACCATAAGAGTCTAAAATATATCTTCACATAGAGGGAGTTGAATATGAGATAAAGGAGATGGCTGGAGTTGATAAAGGATTACGACTGTGAAATCCTGTATCACCCTTGAAAAGCCAATGTAGTTGTTGATGCCTTAAGTAGAAAGGGTCGGGAGAAGTTGTCTATGTTAACGGCTCAAACTTAGTTAATAACAGAGATGCCTATGATGGAGATATAGGTGAAGTTGCCGAGTAAATCTAGGCAGAGACTGTTCGCGACAGAGATTCAATCTACTATTGAAGAGAGAGTCAAAGAGGTGTAGCTCAAAACTAATGAGTGTGACCGGATAAAGGAGCGGTTAACTAATGAAAAAGATTTAAAGTACAATCTCGATAATGAGGGGTAATTGAGATTTGAAGGAAGAATTTGGGTTCCGAATGAGACAGAATTAAAGGAGCAAGTCTTACAAGAAGCTCATAGTTTGAGGTACTTGATTCATCCTGGTAGTAATAAGATGTATCAAGACCTTCGATAGTGTTTTTGGTGGCCCAACATAAAGAGAGAGATAACCGAGTATGTAAGTAGGTGCTTGACTTGTCAGAAGGTTAAGACCTAACATCAACGACCAATTGGCTTGTTACAGTCATTGGAGATTTTGGAGTGGAAGTGGGAGCATATCACGATGGACTTTGTGGTGGGACTTTCGACTGCAACAAATGGGTATGATGTGATTTGGGTAATAGTGGACCAGTTGACGAAGTCGGCTCACTTTTTTCCAATTAGGGTCAAGTATAACTTGGACCAGTTAGCTAAACTTTATGTTAATGAAATAATTTCCAGACATGGAGTAACAGTTTCGATTGTGTCAGATCGTGATAGTTAGGAACGCAGCTGAAGTTGGGTATGGCTTATCATCCACAAATTGATGGCCAGAGTTAAAGAACAATTCAAACGTTAGAAGATATATTGAGATCTTGCGTCATGGATTTTAAGGGTAGTTGGGATGATCATCTACCATTAGTAGAATTTGCATATAACAATAGTTATCATGCAAGCATAGGTATGTCGCCTTATGAAGCTTTGTACGGAAGAAAATGCAGAACATCATTATGTTGGGATGAACTGGGAGAATGTGACGCCCCCAAAATAGGTCCATTCCATCCAACTCATTCTGAGTCGCCAAATACATGGTACAGAAAACAACTACAACTTTATTACAACAATTGTCGTGCAAAATACAATAACACATATACTGTGAGTTTGGATACAAATATATACCAAATGTGACACATATCCCAATAGTGGGATGGTACCTCGCGGTGACACCTTACATAAAGGTATAGTCAAAAACTGTTTTAGAAACTAAAATCTTTGGGAAGTGCTCAAGGAAACCTTCGTACATGGGAGGCCATGCTTCTAGGTTATGATAGATATCATATGGCCACAGAATTATCCTTGGTTGACCCAATATACCCCAAAGAAAAATGAGAAGATTACTATCATATTCTTCCCAATGGTGAGTCTTCTCTTGATTTATTATTATCTCCACTGTCTCAAATTGAGAATTATACTTCAAACAAACACCAAGATTATATAGGTAGTGCTCGTAAATATACTCAGCAAGTGGATGAGCACAACCCTGTCTTATGATGACACGAGGTTGTATCTCATTAGACATCTTGTATGAAAGTGGGAAAACACCCTTCCAACGTTGGGTTCGTCTCTCCCTATATGATTCACCAAATATAACTACTAAAAGATGTATACAACACACATCTATCTTTGTTTAGGGAGAACTCCACAGCTAGAAACCACCGTTCTATTCTCCTGTTACCCCCGCTCGACCCAGCTACACTCTTATTACCTGAAAGGAATTTTAAAGCAAAAGGGTGAGCACAACTAGCTCAGTAAAGAATATCATGACTAAAGATAATTAAATTATCAATAGCCTTCATCAATAATAAATCAGAGATTTAGAACATATGGTAGATGATAAAAATTTCAACCATAGTTGCAGCGGAACGAGCAATCCATTAGAAGAGTCAAATAGACTATAAAGTCTATTATCTTCTCCATGTTAAAAATCCACCAACAATGTTTTATCCCTGTAACATCAATCAACAATTCTGGTCCACAATCATATGAATAACTCATAATCATAATTGTAGTTCTAAATTCCTCTTCTCATCCAGGACGAAGATAATTTACATCACTTGTCTTTACCTGAAACATCAAAGATCATGGTTATACCAAATCACCGTTCCTGTTCATAATCATACTAATAACTTCATCTTTGCACACTACGGTAGAAGATATTTCGTCAATGATTCATCTTTGCACTCTTGGCCAAAGATATTCAACAACATGTCATCTTTGCACTCTGGGCCAAAGATATTCATCAACAATTCATCTTTACACACTGGGCCAAAGATATTCCTCAACAGTTCATATTTGCACTACTGGGCCAAATATATTCATCAACGATTCATATTTACTCTGAGGCCAAATATATTATTATTTCAAAGAAATATATAATCATTTCAGAATTTATATAAACAATAATTATAACCATGTTGATCGATTGACCTTTGCACTTAAGCTAAAGATATTTAATTATAAATTCAATGGTCATGATCATACCAGTCAACAATTCAACTTTGCACTACTGGCCAAAGAGAACTCATAGTTATGATCATACCAAAAATCTACCCATCTTTACACTCAAGTCAAAGAGAAATATCATCATTAGGGTTATAAAAATGTTATATATGATAATAAAAATAATATGATCAACATATAGTTTTAATCTCAAGAGTAATATTCATAACTCAACTATAATTTGGTCAGAAAAAGAAACCAATTTTGTCGTGAATAGTACCCGTGAATAGTAACTCGTGAATAGTAACTCATAAATAGTAAACCCGACTCAAAAAGGTAGAAATTCCACAATAAAATTCATACCAATGTTTTGGTATAATGATATTGAAATAACATTTCTTAAACTTATAAACAATTTATTTTAATTGTTTACACTTTACTAAATAATGCATTTAATCATCCTAAAATTTCAAACTCATAAGATTTCTTCACCAATAACCAAAACCCCATCAAAAATCTACATATACCTCATATAGGATTCTCAAGCCATAAAATCCTATTTTCCAATTTTCTTACTTCACATAACATATTTAATTCATTTACTCATAACTAGTCTATTTTCATGAAAAATACCAAATCGGTTCCAAAATATTTCTTTTAAGGATTTAGCGAATATAGTTCCATATTGAATATATATTTCTCGAGAATTTTTAAAATTCATTTACTATTTTTCATATGGCCAAAACCATAGAATATTTAGACATTTATCATAAATTGTACTTTTATCCAAAAATTTCAAATTTACTGAGTATCTTGATATTATATAGATGTACTCCCAATAAAAATTTCATCAATTTTGGAGTTAACCACAAGTAGTTATAAGCGGTTACTTTTAAAATAGTATTTTCCGTAAAATTCATAACTCTTAATCTATACATCCAAAAATCACCATTTTGGACACAATCAATAAAACTCATCAAAATATCATTTCAATTTTTTCCAGAATTTTTGAAGGTTGGAAGAAGAAATGAACTGAAAAACATAATAACCACTTAAAATCCCTTACCTCAAAAGAGCGGTATTTAAATAGGAATATCGGATGAAAAGTCGGAGGAAACTTTGCTAGAATAGCAACTCTCAAAGTATCTAAATACTCACAAAAATATGCTTGATAATATAGAGAGAAAACATATGTTTACGGTGTGATTTTCAATTCTAACTTAAGCTCTATTTATAGGAAAATCTTTAGAAGCATGAAAGGAGACTAAATTAATAAAATATATTATTATTATTTCATTTCTCCTATGCCACCTACCAGCCACCAGCAGCCCAGCCAACTTGGAATAGTAGCCCACATGTTATTAACACCAACCAAAGTGGGTCCCACCCATAAATATAATAAAAATTATTTTATTCTCTGAAACTTCAACAATTCATAGAAAATAGTTCGGTTATCAGAAAATTCGAAACTCGCGACTTTCCATAGGAAATTCCATTATCTACAACTTTGCAAAAGGAAGTTTTTCCAAATTCCAAACAGAAATTGACCGAAATCCACAAATAGATGATTTTAAATACCGTTACAACACCTTTTAAAATTCATAACAAATCATGCGTTAATTTTCAACGGTTCAAAATTTGTGGATATATACTCAACTTATATATGTATAACATATCCTAAAATCACAACGATCCAACTGTCAGATCAAAATTATAACTCACATAATAGAGCTTTAAGAACAGATTTGATCTTTTAATACCTCGATCCAACAAAATAGTGATAAAACACCTCAACATTAATTCCTTCATTTATAACCACATAAATAAATCCATCATCTATATCCACATCAAATAAATATTTCATTATCATATAAATCAATAATTAATTATTCATAAATAATATTCTTGAATCACAATTATGACAACCGGTAGTTCCAGGAAAGAGGGGCTTTCAATAAGAATTTCTCTCTTCTTGGTGGCATGATTAGGTGACCAAACCTCTCATTGTGATGAACTTTCTAGACATTGCCAATAATGCTATCTAATAATATTATTCAAATAATACTGAATTATTGATCGATAATGAGAAATATTATGCGATGATAATTATTGAAACAACAATAATATAAAATATCAATATGACAATTATTGAATCAATAAAATAAAATATTGAAAAGTAACTATTGTGCCTTCTTACGTAAGAATCAATAATTCAAAATCTTGTGTAATCTGGTGTCTTTCTTGTGCAACAACGCGTATTACTTTATTTTACTAAAGGGTATTCCAACAAGTGTTACTTGATACGATGATACTGTAGTTATTTATAAAAACTTAATTTTGTTGTTTTCTTCATCCAAGCGGTTATTACATTATGGGGCCCACAAATGGTTTTGCCTAGGTCGTCCAGAATATTCCCAAGCGAGAAAGAATATTCCATGACCAAACGAATATTCCCAAACAACAATGAATATTTTATAACCACTTGTGTATTTTGAAAAAAAAATTCATATATCACCCTTAGCTTAACTTTTATCAATTTAACCATTTACTGAATAGTAATTATAAGAAAAATTGAATACTTTTATTTCATAAAATTTGGGGTCTTACAGAGAACGCCGAATTTTAGGGCCAGAATTGATGCAGTAGACAGCAGAGGTAGTGAAGTTGATACGAATGCGTCTCATAGCAGCTCAAGACAGACAGAAGAAGTATGTAGATTCGTATCGAGAAAATAAGGAGTTTGAAGTAGGCTCTTACGTGTTTCTAAAGGTATCTCTCTAAAAAGGAAAGATACTCTTTGGAAAGAATGGAAAGTTAAGTCCAAGGTTTATAGGACCTTTTGAAGTGTTAAAACGGGTAGGCGAGATAGCTTATATGATAGCATTACCTCCAGACCTAGAACGAATACATAATGTGTTTCATGTATCTGTGTTACGTCCTTATAAGCTGGATTATAAGCACATAATAGAGTATGCGCCTATTCATATCGAGAAGGACTTAACGTACAAAGAGATTCCGATTCAAATTATCGATAGAAAATAACAAGTTCTGCGGAACAAAGGTATACCTTCTGTAAAGGTGTTATGGAAGAACCATGGTGCCGAAGAAGCAAAGTGGGAATTGGAAGAAGAGATAAGGAAGGATTACCCTCAATTGTTTGCGTAATTTGAGACGAGATTCTGGGGACAAAATCTTTATAAGGGGGAAGAATGTAACGACCGAGAAATTTGGATCTATTGTAAAATAATTTTATTTAATTAAATAATAAATAAAATTATATTATTTGTTATTATTATGTGTTAGTAAGATGAATGTCGTTCTATAACCTAGAAATGTCAGAAGGTCATAGTATTTCACTACGTGAAGGAATTAAAGTGTTTGAATTTCCAAGACGAAAATAAAAGTTTTTCGAGAAATTTTCTAAAAAACAATATTCATTGATTTCTGTTCGGGAATTATTTTTGAACTTCCGAGAAATACACAACGACAAACTATCTTGGTGAGATGGATTATATAATAATAATTCGTGTATTGAAAACGTAATTTTTCGCCTGCTGAATTAATTTGGGAACGTTAGGGAAAATAAAGTGTTAAGGAGCTAAAGTGATGATCATATGATACGTAGGTATTGTACGAGGAAATGAATATGAGAATGATACGAAGTATTATATGAGATACGAAGTATTATATGAGTGTATGAATCATGGTATGTCGTATATATTAAATAAGTATACGAGTGAGAATACGAGAATAATACATAGAGTATACGTTCTAAGGAATGAAATGGATTAGCTGGATTGTGTAGGAAGGGTATAGTTTAATTGGGATTGTGTTTAAGCCCAATATAAACTAATGTTTGAGCCCAAGTGTTTGTTAATGTAAAGTCCAAAGTTGATTAATGTAAGCCTAAAAGAATAAGCTAAGCTAATTAAATTAAAACCTAAATTAAGATCCAATGGGTGAATAAGATCCATGGGGCAACCCATATGGGGCCATGATCACATGGGTGATCTTGGTGGCCAAGAAAATAATGTGATGACCAAGTAAATAATGTAATGAGCAAGTTAACTTAATAGCTAGGTAATGAATAGTAAGGAGGTGGGACTGGTTTATTGACTAATATGACCTAACCTTGGTTTTCCTATAAATAAGAGAGCTTGGATTTCATTTGTTGTTTGTTAACTTTCATCCAACAACTTTCAACTTAATTGTTAGAGAGAATAAGTAAGAATAAGCTAGACTTCCATTATTAGAAAAGAAGAAGAACAAGCTTGTTCATCAAAGGTAATGATCCTATTTCATTAATCTTCCATCTCTACAATTATAGGTTGATAAGAGAAGTGTTGATTGATAGACATATATGCTAAGAAATGATAAGAATGAATAATCTAAGGACGTAAGTCTTAATAAGCCGTGAATAAGCACTTTGTTCATAGATAAGTTATGAACTAAGGAAGAACTTGTAACATGTTTACATGAATGAAGTTTGTATGATAAGAAGATGGATGGATGATGGTTAGAAGATTTAAACTATAATAAGTCACGTGAAGTGAAATCATAAGTAGTTTATACATTTATAAGTTATAAACTCAAGAAAAACAAGTAATAACCTATCATGTAAATAAGTTAATGAAATATGTATGTTAAGATGTTAGAATGATGGATAGATTTTGTTTGAAATGATGAACAAATCATAATCAACAAAGTTATGTCAGAATTCACACGATTAGACGATAATCGTCGAATTCATGAAATTCTCAGAATGGAAGTCGATTTTTGATATTGAGCTCAGAAACGTTGGTTTTCCATGGAGACAAGTCTTGTTTGGCATTATAGAGTTACAGACTCAAAAATGACCTAATTCCAACTTAGAACGAAGAAACGAGCGTTGAACGTTCACGAACGTTTATCGTTTTCGTTAAAAATGAACTAATATGTGAATTTTATGAGCTAATGGCTTTTGAACGAGCCAATTTGGACTTAAAATTATCAAATTTGGAGTTCGGGAAGTTCGTTGTGCAAAATAAAAGCATCAACTATCTCTGGTGAGAAATGGTGTCTTAGTGGCCTTGATTTAAATGAAAAGAGTGGCATCTGCGGTATGCCGTGTGCAGTGCCTAGACATGAAGAGTCGCGCATACGGTCACGACGATCGAGATTAAGACTAGCGTCGTAGCGCCGAGTCGGGACTTTAGACATTGAAGATTGGCGCCGCAATGCGGCCGATTGATGAAAAAGGACTCGCGCCGTAGCGCCGAGCCTTAACCCTAATCACTGCTAACTCGCACCGCAATGCGACACAAGGAAGAGAAGCTGGTGGCGCAGCGCCAGCCTTAGGGATTGCACAGTAAAGAAAGTTTGTAAGTAAATCAAGAACGTTAATTGATTAGTAATGAACTAAAACTTAAATATAACATTGTTTAAGACATTGTTAAACCTTAAGTATGATAATTAAAGTTTGAAGATAATCAATCGAACATGAACGTAATGATAATGTAAACTATAACAGTAAGCTGAAACCAATAGTAACAAATCTAATACATGATTAGATTGAGAAGAAGGGTAAGATTCATTAGGAACCATGTATGTTTATATATGATCTAATGTGTTATGTTATGTGATCATATATTGTAGAAACCTTAAAGACTTAAAGAGAACGTGTAATAACAGTAGAAGACGCTGAAGGCAAGTGTTCTAACCCTTGTCTATGTTCAATCTGGACACGTTTTGTTATTCATTTATTCTTACATATGAATTGATATATGATGAAGTCAAAGCCAATTCTTTCGGCTAGACTTATGATATGTTGGGTTTCTTATAATCTATCAAAGTATTGTCAATGTTTTGTCAAACTATGTTGGTATAGTTTTCAAATGAAGACTGAGTATGCTAAACAAATGTTTTGTCGTCAAACGACAGGCACGTGAGGTTGCCACCACTTAAACGTACATAAATTTAAAGAATGTAGTGTTGATCAACATAGAGTACTATAGGTTGATCACCTAGTCATGCTCGTAAGTAATGCCGGACGTATGGACTTAGTGTCGGGTTGTCTGTTGGAAGAATGCATATCTTGATTTGATTTTTAAAGCAAATACTCATGATTATATGTAAAGCCCTTCTAGGAATATATGTACAAGGGCTTAGTGATAGATCAAATTTGTTAGGTTGATCTTAGCTTTTAATGTTCATCATTCTGTAAATGAATGTATAGATAAAGAGATCAAAGATGTTAGGTTGATCTATTACTTGTAACGAATAGATAGGCTTCAACCAGAATCATAGTCTATCAAGCTGATCAACAGATTGCAGAAGCTAAGGCAGGATCGTAGAGCTTAGCAGATCGTAGTGTATCTGCCTTGAAGGACCACTTCAGAAATCATAGAGTGGTCCAGACGTTTGCCAAAGCTAACTCAGAGATCGTAGTGTGCCTTCGAAAATGTAGAGTCTGCAAGACGAGCAAATAAAGATCGTAGTGTGCAAACTCTTGAAAGGAATCGTAGTGTTCTATTAAGACCAAACACAAATATGACAAGACACCATGATATGGATCGTAGAGTATCATATGTCTTGTGTCAAAAGCATCGAGCTCTATCTTCTGTTTTGAGATAAATTCTAACAAATGAGGAATGGGCTTTAAACATTGAAGCACTCACTAGTCCCAACGGTACAAAAGATATCCTTAGTATTCATCAAAAGGAACGTGTTCAAGAAGTTAAGAAAAGGACCATTAGGAAGAGGAAAACATCCTTTCAGGTGTTAGGTGAGAAAGCAGTCTGCCGTGTCAGTGGGCCAGAATGCAATACAGAAAATGTGCAGAAATGTCTCCATCAAAGCTCAGAAATGTCAAACGTATTTAATGCTTCATCAGATGACTTCAACGGATAGATTTCAAAGATCACATATATATAGAACACAGACATATGAGAGAAGTAAGCAAGTATTGAACAAAATGTACAAGAACACATAATGCTCAACTCTACGATCTGAGAAAAAGAGGAAGCTTGCTCAGCTACTCAGTTCTTTCAAACAAGTGCTTAACTGCAAATGAGTAGCCTCGATCACAACTCAACAACTATCAATCAACTGAAGTAAGAGTTCCAAGTCAGAAGGACTTGAAGAGTTCTAAGTGAACTGTGAAGAGCCAAGTCTGCTGGACTTGTAGAGTTCAAGAGCGAACTTAGAAGTGCCTAGACTGCTTGTCTATAAGGAATCTGTGATATTCAGAAAGTGTAAAAGACATCCTTAGTGGATTTCCTACTCGAGGAGTAGAAGAGTGGACTAGGAGCTTTAAGTGCTCTGAACCACTTAAAAACAGCTGTGTCTATTTATTACTGCTATAACTGTTATAACTACTATAACTGCCTTTCTTTCATTAACTCACTATCTAAAAGGGATTTCAAAGAAACCTTTATTCCACTGTGCTTAATATCATTATTAAAAACTTTCTTAATACAAGGAAAAGTTTTTAATATCTATTCAACCCCCCTCCCCCTTCTAGATAACTATTGTGCCTCTAGGAACTAACAATTGGTATCAGAGCAGGTTCTATTATATAGCCTACAAAGATTTAGTAGATCCAATGGCACTCTTATCAAGCGAATCAAAGACTGGAGGAGGCGACAAGCCACCCATGTGCAACAAAGATAAATTCGCTAACTGGAAGGTTAGGATGCAAGCTTACATGGATTCAATAGATGAAGATCTATTTGAAACTATTCAAAATGGGCCCTATATTCCTACAAAGCTCGCACCAACCACAGACGACCCAAACAGAATACAGATCAAGGTCAAAGAAGAATGGACAAAAAATGAGAAGAGAGCTGTCTAGCTTGATAAAAAGGCCAAGAACATCTTATTTCAATCCCTAGAAGATGATCTGTTTGAAAATGTGGTTAACTGCAAAACAGCAAAGGAAGTTTGGGAAGTTTTACTCATCATGCATGAAGGAACAGAAGAAGTCAGAGAAAATAAACAATCTCTCTTGACTCAGCAATATGAGATGTTTGGTTACGTTCAAGGAGAGAACGTCAGTGCCACATACAAGAGATTCAATATTCTGCTCAACTCTCTACGAGCCTATGGAAAGATCTATCCAAACAAAGATCTAATCATAAAATTCATAAGAGCCTTACCAAGCAAGTTGGATGCCAAAACCACTGCTATTAGTGAATCAAAGAATCTACATGAAATGACTATTCAACAGTTATATGGCAACCTCCTCACATACGAACTGGAGCTGACACAATGAGCAAAAACGTTGTCTGAAGGGAGAAAGAAGGATAAAGGTGTTGCTCTCAAAGTAACTGAAAACACCTCCAAAGTCAACACTGAAGTTGATTCTGACTACGATGAAGATGATGATGAGGACTTTACAATGCTGGTTAAAAGACTAAGAAGATTCATGTGGCAAGGCAAAACCAACAAGCCAAAGAAAGTTAGCAACTTCAACAGCCAGGAGCAAATGAATGACTTATGGTACAACTACAAGAAACCTGGTCACTTCATTGCCAACTGCAACAAACCTCTCAGAGAAGAACTCAAGAAGAAATCACATGCAAAGAAGGAATACAAAGGCAACAAAAGGCTAGTAAAGAAAGACAAAGGACTTGTAGCTGGAGGATCGTGGAGTGACTCTGATAATGACTCAACTCCAAAATCTGGAGACGATGAAGATCCTCAAATGGAAAATCTATGCCTGATGGCCAAAAATGCAAGGGACAAACAGAACTCCAACATACATGAGGTAAGTATTGATGATGTATTTGACTTCAACTCTCCTGATGTAGATATTGATGACCTTAGAACTTCATTACATGACATAACATATGATTTGCACCAATACATGAAGTGGTTTAGTGTTCTGTCTAAAGACTATTCACTTCTTCAAAAGGAGAAAGAAAAAGTTCAAGAGGAACTGGAAACAACCCTTCTTAGTACTGAATCTCTCTCCAAGTTTGAAGCTAAGAATAAGCTCTTGAGACAAGCAAATGAGCTCACTGCATAAAGAGAGTCTATTCTAACCTCCAAGATTGAGGATCTAAAAAAGACAGTCTCTACATGGAATAAATCATCTTCATCCATGGACTCAATCTCTATCCAGAGAAGTGTCTCTGATAGAACAAGGTTAGGCTTTGGGGAATCTACCTCAGAGTTATGTGTGCAAAAAGCAAAGGAAATTAGCACTGATAATGCCTCAGGTTTCAGTAGAGGCATTATATTTCTGAAATCCTCACAGAAGAATAAGCCTGTCAAACCCTGCCCGGCTGATTCAATTCATATTCCCAGGAGTAAGGGATCTCATGCTAGTCTAGGTTTCAGAAAAGAGAAGAGTAATCTAGCTACAACTCATCAACCTCGAAGGATCGTATAGTCCAATAAAATCAACTCTACGAACCAACCAGGAAGATACAGTATAAGTAAGATATACTCCTCACAATTAATGAAATAAGAGAACACATGGAAAAGGGAATATCAGCCTAGCAGGAGGATGACCAATAACCCACAAAAGCCCAAGTGGAGGAAGAACGTTCACACACACACAAACATGCATCATATCAAATGTTTTGTGTGCTACAAAGTTGGCCACAAGGCTGCAAAATGTCATTATAATTCCATGCATGTAAGACCCAAAATCAAGCAGATTTGGGTCCCCAAGGGTATTAACATAGTAGGACCCATGCAAGTATGGGTACCAAAATGAAGGTTTAATGTTACCTCAGGAAAAGAGCTCCACAAACACAACCTGGTATATGGACAGTGGATGTTCAAGACACATGACTGGAAACAAAGCCCTTCTGTCTATCTACATAGAGAAGGAGGGTTCATCGATCATCTTTGGTGACAACAGCTCTGGCAAAATAAGAGGATATGGGTCAACTGGAAATGGTGTAGTATCCTTCAGTAGAGTGGCCTATGTGGAAGGACTACAGTACAATCTTCTAAGCATTAGCCAACTCTATGATAAGGGTCATCAAGTAACATTTCTCAACAATCAATGTCAAGTTAGAGACCTGAAGACATCTGCCGTGAAGCTAACCGGAACAAGAGAAGGAAATGTCTACACAGTAAATCTTGGACAACTAAGCTCAGACGAGACAATATGCTTTCTGGCTAAAGCATCTTAAGAAATGAGCTGGCTATGGCATCGAAGATTATCTCATCTCAACTTCAAGATCGTGTCCAAATTAGCTTTAAATGACCTAGTTGCAGGCCTACCAAAGTTCAACTTCGTTAAAGAAAGGCTTTGCAATGTTTGTCAACTTGGGAAGCAGACCAGAAGCACATTCAAGAGCAAAACTGCCAATTAAATTGACAAGCCTCTGCAGTTGCTACACATTGATCTTTTTGGACTAATTCCAACGACGAGCCTTGGGGGAAAAAGATACTCTCTGGTCGTAGTCGACGACCACACCAGATTTACATGAGTGTTCTTTCTAACCTCAAAGGATGAAAAAAGCTCCCAACTGATCAAGATGTTCAAGCTGGTGATGAACGAGAAAGGAGAGAAAATCAAGGTCATAAGAAATGATCATGGCAGAGAATTCGATTTCTCAAAGATGGATCAGTTCTGCACAGACAATGACATCAATCACAATTTCTCAGCTCCACGAACTCCACAACAAAATGGAGTAGCCGAGAGAAAGAACAGGACATTGATAGAAGCTAGAAGAACACTGCTAGCAGCAACCCATCTGCCTGAATACTTATGGGCAGAAGCTGTCAACATTGTATGCTACACTTAGAACAGATCGCTCATATACTCTACGATTAAAAAAACTCCTTATGAACTGTGGAAAGGAAGAAAGCCAAGTGTCAGCTACTTTAATGTTTTTGGCTATGCATGCTACATACTAACCAATGGAAAGCAATACTTGACAATGTTTCAACCAAAATTAGACGAAATATTCTTTCTTGGATATGCCACAGATAGTAAGGCCTACAAAGTGTTCAACAAGAAGACACTGAGTGTTGAAATCTCAATTTACATCATATTTGATGAGATAGATTTAGACAAAATAGTGCCCCAAGACACTACGACCAACAATTTAGACACTACGAACGAGGTCATCGAACTCAACACTACGATCGTAGTACCAGACAGTGAAATCGCTGAGCAAGGAAATGAGATCGTAGAGAGACCTATGTCAGACAATGAGCCTCCACATTAAGAAGAAGAAATAGATCTTAAAGATCTAAGACAAGAAGGTGTATGAACTGATGTCCCAACAAAAAGCAGATGGACAAGATATCACACTCAAGACCTAATCATTGGAGATCCGGGTGCAAGAGTCAAAACAAGGGCTGCTATTTAAAATGAATGCTTCTATCTAAGCTTCCTATCTTAAATGGAACCGAAGAAGATAGAGGATGCTATGGAAGACTCCAGCCAGATAGAGGCCATTCAAGAAGAAATTAATCAGTTTGAAAGGAGCAAAGTATGGAGATTGGTTCCAAGACCAAAGAATCATCCCGTTATTGGAACCAAGTGGGTATTCAGAAACATGATGGATGAAGATGGAATCATCACCAGGAATAAGGCAAGACTAGTGGCCTAGGGCTACTCTCAGGAAGAAGGCATTGACTATAATGAGACATTTGCACCTGTTGCCAGACTAGAAGCCATCAGATTATTCCTTGCATTTGCTGCTCACATGAAGTTCAAAGTCTTCCAAATGGATGTCAAAAGTGCATTCTTGAATGGTGAACTTCAAGAAGAAGTCTATGTAGAGCAACCTCCGGGTTTCATTAATCCATCTCTTTTTAATTATGTCTTTAGATTAGACAAAGCCTTATATGGTCTTAAACAAGCACCAAGAACATGGTATGAAACACTTACTAACTTTCTTATTTAAAATGGATTCACTAGAGGTAGAGTAGATACCACACTATTTCTTAGAAAGCATAAAGATAAGGTCCTACTAGTTCCAATCTATGTTGATGATATTATCTTTGGTTCTACTGATGAAAAGTTATGCAAGTGATTCTCCAAGCTTATGCAGAGCAAATTCG
Source organism: Panax ginseng (assembly GCA_020205605.1). Taxonomy (NCBI): domain Eukaryota; kingdom Viridiplantae; phylum Streptophyta; class Magnoliopsida; order Apiales; family Araliaceae; genus Panax; species Panax ginseng. Next base: position 109,166,973 of record CM035139.1, read on the forward strand.
AAATGAGCATGATGGGTGAGTTGAACTTCTTTCTTGGACTGCAAGTAAAGTAGACTGATGAAGGAATTTTCATAAACCAAGCCAAGTACATTAAAGACTTACTTAAGAAGTATGGCATGGAATCAGCCTCTCCCATGAAAACACCAATTGCTCCTGCAACCAATCTTGACAAAGATTAAAAAGGTAAAAGTATTGATATAACTCAATACAGAGGTATGATAGGCTCTCTTTTATATCTTACTGCCAGTAGACCAGATATAATGCTTGCAATATGCATTTGTGCTAGATTTCAGGCTTGTCCTAAAGAATCTTATTTAACTGCTGTAAAGAGGATTTTCAGGTACCTCAAAGGTACACCCCACTTGGGGCTTCGGTATCCCAAGGAGTCCTCATTTGAGCTAACAGGATACACAGATGCTGATTTTGCAGGTTGCAAAATAGATAGAAAAAGTACCAGTGGCACCTGTCAACTGCTAGGTAACAGACTTGTGTCCTGGTTTAGCAAGAAGCAAAATTCAGTATCTACTTCAACTGCAGAAGCTGAATATATTTTTGCTCTACCGATCATAGAGTCTCTACCGATCGTAGACACCAGACCAAACAAGGAAGTAGCTGCATCAAACATTTTGGCTGATCAGAAGGACAAAACTGAAGAAAGTCCTGAGACTGTGGCTCAGCCTAGAAAGCTAAGAAGAAAACTAGTCAAGAAATAATTTCTTGTCAATGAAGAAGTGCTGAAAAGGGAAGACAAAGAATTGGGTGCTAAAAAGGAACCAGCAATTGAAAGTCAAGAAGTCATAGCTCCTGCTGAGGGGGAGATGCATGAAGATCCCATGTTAGAAGATGCTCCAGTTGAGGGGGAGCTATTGATCTTACAAGAAGATAATCAAGTTGAGGGGGAGGATCATGACACCTCCATGGTAGAAAAAGAGACTCCTGCAGGAAATGACGAAGAACCAGTGCAAGAACATCATAAGGCCATTGACATAATCAAATCCTCCAGTGAAAATAGAGAAGGAGATGAAGATGATGAGGTCGAGATCATAGTTGTAGGCATTGATGGGCATAGAAGAGCCAACTATGAGCAACTGTTTGCATATCTACCCATGATTCCTTTCCACCAAGCTCAAATTTTGAACTCTTGGGATCACATGTTCTGGAGCTTCAAAGAGTATCCGGCCATCTTAGTGCTAGCTAATGGATTTCCAGGAAGATTCAACTTTGCCAAGAAGTTACTCACAAACAAATCTTCCTTAAAGAATGAATCTGAGGTACTATCTATCCCAACTCTATTCAGAGTCAATCACTTGCCATCATCTTCATTTAATTAGTTTTATGAATTCCCACGATGGTTGGAAGTAATTCTTCATCCACTAAACTAATTTTCAGTTGCAGAATCCCAAAATTCTATAACTGAGGAACCAAATAAGACCAACTTCATAATGTTCCCACATCCTATCAACTCTACAATCACTGACTCTAGCCCCATCGTAGAGTCACCAAACTTTAACACCCAAACCCAGGCCCCTCCATCAGATATTCCATCTTCATCTAGCAATGAATGCTTCAATCTTGATCTTGCCCTCTACTCATTGCAAGATAAATTCAAAAGCACACCACCCCCCTCCTCAAAATTTTCCCAACTGGATGAAATTATATCAGAGCTGCCCACCAAAGCTGATTTATGAGAAATATCTAAGAAAGTGGTCAAGGAACTTGATGAGAGTCTTGAAGAACACACTGAACTCATTCAGCTGAGATTGACATCATTTATCAATTCTGCAAATAATCTCCCAAGCTCGCTAAGCTCTATGCTCTCTAAGACATTTAAAGAGCTCATCAAGTAAATGATTCAGAGCATAAAAGACAGGGATGATCTTCACATTCAGGTAGCCAAGAAACACAAAGAAGCTATCCTTGTCCTACAGAACAACCAAGAAAATTAGAATCAATGTATGTTGGAAAGCTTCCTCAATCTGCAAACTGCTGTCAAAGAATTCCAACAATTATATGTCAGCAATGGCCATCAAACAGACAACATTCTATCCATCCTTCAGTAAAGGGAAGCTAGGTCTGAAGCTCTGATAGTAGAAAATAGAGAGTACATTGCTCAGACCAAAAGTCAGCTCAACGAGCTTGTCCAAGGACTGAATCGTCTCTCAGACGACATTCGAACCCTTGATGCTGACATAAAGGGGGAGAATAAAGGGAAAGGAGATCAGGGAGGCAATGGAAAAGGTAGAGGTCAATTCCAACCTCAATCCTCAAGGAATCCTCCTGTAAGGCAAATCCAACAGCAGACTCCACCATCCAGCCATCAGACTCAACGATCAGATCAGCATGAAGTTTTATTAACTCAACCTTTAAGGAGTCTAGGGCCAACTACCAGCTCTCATGAGGTGACAACAAAAGGCCTAAGAATGCCAATTGGAGATCCTGCATTCATGAATAGGCATGATCACAATACAAGGCTAAGCCCAAGTGAGCTGGAAGATCTAGCCAGGAGAGACGAAGCAAGCAGAAAAAGGAGAGCTGAGGAATATGCAAATTCTCCAAGAAGCAAAAGGCCGAAGAAATAGAGATAAGTTGAATATTAATTCTTATTGATGTAGTCAAACTTAAATGTAATATCTATCTTCATACATCAATAAATTCATGCTTATTCTCTAGAAATTTTAGTTGCTCACTGAAATATTAAGTCATATTTACTTTGCTGCAACTACATATAGAAATTGATAATCATGACAACAAATCTCCTTGGTTATGTCAACATCAAATAGGGGGAGATTGTTGGAAGAATGTATATCTTGATTTGATGTTTAAAGAAAATACTCATGATTATTTGTAAAGCCCTTCTAGAAATATATGTACAAGGGCTTAGTGATGGATCAAATTTGTTAGGTTGATCTTAGCTTTAAATGTTCATCATTCTGTAAATGAATGTATAGATAAAGAGATTAAAGATGTTAGGTTGATCTATGACTTGTAACGAATAGATAGGCTTCAACAAGAATGGTAGTCTATCAAGCTGATCAACAGATTACAGAAGCTAAGGCAGGATCGTAGAGCTTAACAGATCGTAGTGTATCTGCCTTGAAGGACCTCTTCAGAAATTGTAGAGTGGTCCAGACGTTTGCCAAAGCTAACTCAGATATCGTAGTGTGCTTTCAGAAATGTAGAGTCTGCAAGACGATCAAGTAAAGATCGTAGTGTGCAAAGATCGTAGTGTGCAAACTCTTGAAAGGAATCGTAGTGTTCTATTAAGACCAAGCACAAATATGACAAGACACCACGATATGGATCATAGAGTATCATCTGTCTTATGTCAGAAGCATCGAGCTCTATCTTCTATTTGGAGATAAATTCTAACAAATGAGGAATAGGCTTTAAACGTTGAAGCACTCACCAGTCCCAACGGTACAAAAGATATCCGTAGTATTCATCAAAAGGAACGTGTTCAAGAAGATAAGAAAAAGACCATTGGGCAGAGGAAAACACCTTTTCAGGTGTTAGGTGAGAAAGCAGTCTGTCGTGTCAGTGGGCCAGAATGCAATTCAGAAAATGTGTAGAAATATCTCCATCAAAGCTCAGAAATGTCAAATGCATTTAATGCTTCATCAGATGACTTCAACGGATAGATTTCAAAGATCACATATGTACAGAACACAAACATATGAGAGAAGCAAGCAAGTATTGAACAAAACGTACAAGAACACACAACACTCAACTCTACGATCTAAGAAAAAGAGGAAGCTTGCTCAGCTACTCAGTTCATTCGAACAAGTGCTTAACTGCAACTGAGTAGCCTCAATAACAACTCAACAACTATCAATCAACTGAAGTAAGAGTTCCAAGTCAGAAGGACTTGAAGAGTTCTAAGTGAACTATGAAGAGCCAAGTCTGCTGGACTTGAAGAGTTCAAGAGTGAACTTAGAAGTGTCTAGACTGCTGGTCTAGAAGGAATCTGTGAGATTAAGAAAGTGTAAAAGACATCCTTAGTGGATTTCCTACTCGAGGAGTAAAAGAGTGGACTAGGAGCTTTAAGTGCTCCGAACCACCTAAAAACAAATGTGTCTATTTATTAATAATATAACTGCTATAACTGCCTTTCTCTCATTAACTCACTATCTAAAAGGGATTTCAAAGAAACCTTAATTCTATTGTACTTAATATCATTATTAAAAACTATTTTAATACAAGAAAAAGTTTTTAATATCTATTCAACCCCCCTTCTAGATAACTATTGTGCCTCACGGGAACTAACATTGTCCTTTTCAAAGAAAGTATGAAATGCTCAAGGTGTTAGACCGGAATTGATGTTTTACTAAATGTTATCATTTTAAAACGTTCTAAGAAAAGAGAAGTGCTATTTTGAATTATCGATAGTACTTCATAACTATTGTTCAGTTATTGAAGATATATTGTAAGACCCCAACTTATTATAAATGAAATTAAATTTTATCTATTTATTATTTTGAAATAGTAAGGGTTGATTTGATTAATGTGGTTAGTTATGGGTAAAATGCGCAAATATTTCAAATAAGCAAATGGTTATAAAATATTCATTTTTGTCGGGGAATATTCGTTTGGTGGTGGAATATTCTTCTTGTCGGGGAATATTAAATGCGACGCACAAGCGACCTTGTGTGGGACCCATAACTAAAGCGATTGGATGAAGAAAAGCGACAAATATAAGTTATTTATAAATAATGGCGTAGTTGTTATCTTTATTATCTTGTTAAAATACCGGTGGTTAAAAACACGGTGCTTTGCAGTATTACACCAATTATTGATTCTTACGTAAGAAGGCACTACTTAATAATTGTCACTACATAGTATTTTCATTATCAGATCAATAATTCATATTATTTATGAATAATTAATTATTGATTTATATGATAAGAAAAATATTCATTTTATTTGGATATAGATGGAGAAAAATTTTAATGTGACAATTGTTGAAAATTGATATTTTATCTTTTTTGATAAAATAATTCATTTAAATATATTATTATATTTTAATAATATAATAATGGTGATATTTTTACAATAGATGTGGGATATATGAATATATGAGGAGGAAGAATATTTTTGTTGCAAAAGTTGTTTAAAACATGTTAAACATGTCTGTGGGCCCATTTATTGATTGAAATTTGATTATAGCATGTAAAATCGTCCGTATGTGGATTTTTGTCAATTTCTGTTTAGAATTTGGAAAAACTTTCTTCTGCAAAGTTGTAGAGAATGAAATTTCCTATAGTAAGGACATAAGGTTTGAATTTTTTTGATAAAAGGGATATTTATTATGAATTATTGAAGTTCCGTAGTTCTGAAATAATTGATTTTTGAACGTTTTAATTATTTTTAATAACAAAAATGTTTTTTTTGTTTTTGTCATTAGTGGTGGCTGAATTCAGATGGTCAAGGTGGGCGTAAGAATTTAAATAAATAATATTAATATTTTATTAAATTTTATATTTTGGTGTTCTAAGCAATTTCCTATAAATAGGGTGCTTCGGTTAGAATTGAAAATCACACCAGAAACTGAAGTTTTCTCTCTCTATATTATTGAGCGTATTCTTGTGAATATTATGATACTTTGAGTGTTGCTATACGGTGCAAGTTCCTTCAGCGTTATATCTGATATTCCAGGTAGAAGTACTATTCTTTTCGAGGTAAGGGATGTTATATTTTTTTAAAATGATATTATTTCTTCTAATATCATTATGCCAGAATATTGGTAAGATTTTTCTTGTGAAATTCCTCTCTTTTAGTGTTGGAGTTACTATTCACGTATATGACACTATTCACGTATACGGCACTATTCACGAATACGACACTATTCATAGAAAAATTAAATTTTCATTTTTTGTCCAAAATATCTATTATGGATACTAGCTTTGATTGTGTCCATGTTTTGATCATTCTTGAATTTTACTTCACTACAGTTATTTATGAAGTATTTTTGAACTTGGATTGTTTGAAATACGAATCCCTAATATTTATTCTTTTGTTTCACTGGATTCGTTTTCTTTAAAATATTTTTCATCATCCTTAGTCTTAAATGATGAGATTACTGAATATCTTTGGCATGTAGTGCAAAGATGGTTAATTTTCTTTTGATTATCTTTGGCCCGTAGTGCAAAGATGAACAGGTGTTGAGATGAACATGACAGACTGATGCATATCTTTGGCCTGTAGTGCAAAGATAAATATTTGATTCAAGATGTATATTGATTGACGTTACAGGGATAAAATATTGATGATGGACTTTTAAATTCATAGATAATAGTAGATTTCATTCTCTACGTAACTCTTCTATGAATTATTATTTCCGCTGTGAATATTGATCTGAAATTTGTTGTCTATTGTATTTTATAAGATTTTTCCCTGTTGAAGACTAATGATAATTTGTTCTATATTATCTTAGTCATAATATTCTTTACTGGGCTAGTTGAGCTCACCTTTCTCTATTTTGTTCCATTTTTCTTCTTAGGAGGCGAGAATGTAGCGAGTTCTAGTCGGGGTGTGGAATGATGGTTCTAGAGAGTTGTTTTAGTAGTCCTCACCATTTTTTTAAAATAATGTACCAATAATTGTAATGAGGACTTATTTGGGAGTGAATATTGTCTAGATGGAAATATTTGTATTTAAACTCACAGTTTATATGTTGTATTAATAAAGTTGTAGTTATTTATGTACCATATTATTGACGAATCAAAATGGGTGATGTATACATATTTTGGGGGTGTCACAGTTGGTATCAGAGCTTAAGGATATGATCTCTGACGGAGATCGGGGAATAGAAATAGGAGGGGAGAGACAAGTAAAACCTTCGCTAGTGTGTCTTACCTAAGCTTATTTGTTGGTTGGTTAGTATATATGGATATTACGTGATATGTTGATTTCTTTAATTAACCCTTGTTTTATGGCAGTATTTGAGAATGTCGACTGAGAATGTTAACAGTGGAGTAAATGAGATCGTGGAGACACCTTTACTCACCAATGAGGAGAACGTGCAACAGGCTGGCAATGTTCCTCCTGCGAACAACACCACTGAGCAGATGATGAACTACGGGATGTTTAGAAGCTTTTTGCAGTTCATGCAAAATCAGACAAGGGAGACTCGTGCACAAAATACTGGTGGAAATTATAACAACGCACGGTTTATCACAGCCAGGCAGTTCAAAGAGTTGGACCACCAGAATTCTGGGGAAAGCCAGATCTGATTAAGGTAGAAACGTGGGTCAAACAAATCACCAAGATATTCGATGTCTTGGGATGCACGGAGGAATAGAAGGTTCCATTCGCCACCTTTATGTTCCGTAATTAGGCAGATTACTGGTTGGAATCTGTAAAGTGTACCCATCCAGCCGCACTCAGCATGTCTTGGGAGACGTCTCAGAAACTGTTCAATGACAAGTACTTTCCTGAAAGTATTCGTCATATGAAGGAAGTAGAGTTTATTAGATTGGAACAAAACAACATGACGGTGTCCCAGTACGAGGCGAAGTTTGCAGAGTTATCCAGGTTTGCACCTCATTTGGTGGAGAATGAGGAATGTATGACGCGAATGTTTCTGAAAGGTTTAAAACCCGGCATACGTCAATATCTCATTTCTCATAAATTTTTTCTCTATTCAGATGTTGTCAATAGGGCTCAATTATTAGAGCGAGATAATGAGTACGTTCAACTGAGGGACCACAACCAGGATCATAGTAGTGACAACAGTCATCAGAACAACGATAACAAGTGGAGAAAGAAAAATACGGACAAAAACGGCAACCACTCTGGTGGTAATCATGGCCATGAGAATAAAAGAAGCGAGTCGGGAGGAGATTTTAAAAAGAGGGGATTCAACAATGACCATGTGAAGATGTCAGCGCCACCAGCAACTGGTTCTAAGGGAGGAGAACAACCACCGTTCGTATGCTATAAATGTGGAAAAGGGGAACATATCAGCCCAAACTACCCACAACAGTTCAAGGTATGCTATAATTGTGGAAAAGAAGGACATATCGCTCGAGATTGTACGGTAGCAAAACCAATTTCAATGGGGATGGTGACTCAAAAGGCTGTCCCAGAAAAGTCAAAGTCAACGGTTCTTGGAAGAGCGTTTGTCGTGATTGGTCAAAATGCGAGGAACCCAAACGAGGTGATCACAGGTAAGCTAATCATAAATTCTTGCAAAATTTATGCCTTACTAGATACCAGTGCTACCCATTCATTTATCTCTCCTACTTGTGCTCAACGTTTAAACTTAACTCCGGAGAAATTAGACTTTGATTTATCTATGGAGACTCCGTTTGGAGAAACTTTCATCACATCCACTATTTATAAATCTTGTTTGATCCAAGTTGGCACCATCTCATTACCTGTTGACCTTATCTCTTTAAAGATACTTGCTTTTGATGTGATTTTAGGGATTGATTGCTTAACTACTCATCATGCCAAAATTGATTGTTTTTGTAAGGTTGTTAGTTTTCATATTCTAACCAACTTTGTTATGCTAATTCAATCAACTAAACCACTAAAATCAATCCTTTGTCATATCAAGTCATAAAATTATTCGTTTATTGAAAAACGGATGTCAAGCTTTCTTAGCCCATATTATGGATTTGAATAAAGACATGTCAGATTTGAATAATATTCTGTTGTTAGTAAATTTTCTAACGTATTTCACAAGAACTACCGTCTACCCCCGAGCGTGAAGTTCAATTCTTTATTGATCTTGAACCTAGTACAAAGCCCATTTCTAAAACTCCATATCGAATGGCTCTATTGAACTTGAGGAGTTAAAAGTCCAACTATAGGAATTGTTGGACATCGGTTTCATCTAGATCTAGTACATCTCCTTGGGGTGCTCTGTTTATTTGTAAAGAAGAAAGACGGGAGTATGCGACTTTGTATTGACTACTGAGAATTGAACCATGTCACCATCAAGAATAGGTATCTGCTACCTCGCATTGATGACCTGTTTAACCAGTTGCAAGGAGCACAATTCTTTTCAAAGATCGATCTTCATTCTGGATATCATCGGTGAAGATTAGGCGAGGATATTCAAAGGCGCCTTCAGAACTCGTTACGGGCATTATGAATTCTTAGTCATGTCTTTTGGATTGACTAATGCTCCTGCGGCTTTCATGGACATGATGAACCGAGTATTCAAGGATTATTTGGATCAGTTCGTTGTTGTCTTTATTGATGACATCCTCATATATTCCAAAAGCTGTGAAGATCATGAGCACCATTTGAAGCTGGTACTCCAAAGGCTTCGTGAAAACAAGTTATATGCCAAGTTGAAGAAATACGAGTTCGGCAAGGAAGTAGCATTCCTTGGGCACGTGGTGTCAAAACATGGAGTATCTGTCGACCAATAAGATTGAAGCAATACAAAGTTGGGAGCAACCAAAGTCGTGGATCAAGTACGTAGCTTTACGGGCCTGGTGGTTATTATCCGAGATTCGTGGAAGGATTTTCTCGAATCGCTACCAGATTAACTCAATCAGTATTTGGAAAGATACAAAATTGTGATGGAGCGAGGAATGCAAAAAAGAGTTTCCAAGAGCTGAAGAGGAGACTCATTTCGGCACCTGTTCTGACAATACCATCTGGTTCGGATGGATTTGTTATATACATTGATGCTTTAGGCAAAGGGTTAGGATGTGTTCTCATGCAACATGGGAAAGTCATAGCCTATGCCTCGTGACAACTTAAAGAATATGAGAGGAATTATCCTACTCATGGTCTAGAGTTGCCAGCAGTCGTTTTCGCGCTAAAGATCTGGAGGCACTATCTATATGAAGAAAAAGTGGAGATATACTCAGACCATAAAAGCCTCAAATATTTCTTCACCCAAAAGGAACTCAACATGCGACAACGACGTTGGCTCGAGCTGTTAAAAGATTATGACCACATCATTCAATACCATCCTGGAAAAGCAAACGTGGTAGCTGACACGTTGAGTAGAAGATCATATGCAAGAACGAGTGCGATGATGTCAAGTATACGCATAGAACCAAATTTAATCGATGAAGTTAAAGTTGCTCAAGCCACAGACCCAGAGCTGATGCGTATGAAGAAGAAAGTATAAAAGGGTGTTATTCCAGAAGCAAGAATCGATGAAGAAGGAATACTTCGAGTCCACTCCAGACTTTGCGTTCCTAACAATTCTGATTTAAAGAACAAGATCATGATGGAGGCACACAATACACCATTTGCATTCCATCCTGGAAGTACCAAAATGTATCGTGATCTTTGATATACATTTTGGTGGAACAATATGAAGAGAGAGATTACAAAGTTTATCTTGAGGTGTTTAACTTGTCAGTGTGTAAAGGCGGAGCATCAAGTGCCTAAGGGTCAATTGCAACCACTTGAGATTCTGAAATGGAAGTGGGAACACATTACCATGGATTTAGATTACGGGCCTTCCACGGTTTCTCAAGGTATAAATGCTATTTGGGTTATTATTGATAGATTAACCAAGTCCGCTCATTTCTTGCCGATCGGAAGACTTATTCCTTGAACGTCTTGCTCATATGTATTTAAATGATATTGTTAGATTGCATGGCATGCCGGTATCCATAGTTTGGATCGTGACCCATGATTCACTTCACGATTTTGGGTTAGTTTGCAAAAAGCTATAAACGCGGATTTACGATTCGATTCGGCCTAAGATACCATCCTCAAGCAGACAGACAATCGAGAGAGGACTATTCAAACTCTTGAAGATCTATTAAGACTCTGTGTCCTAGATTTCAAAGGGATAAGTATTTACCATTGGTGGAATTCTCCTACAACAACAGTTATTAGGTAAGTATAGGTGTGGCTCCATTCGAAGCATTATATGGACAAAAGTATCGCTCTCCAGTATGTTGGGACGAGGTGGGTGAAGCAAAATTGTTGGGACCAGAGTTGGTACGTATGACTACAGAAAAGATCCAAATAATTCGACAACGTATACAAACAGCACAGGATCGATAAAAGAGTTATGTGGATCTTCATCGAAAGGACGTGGAATTTAGTATTAGGGATCATGTATCGTTGCGTGTGGCTCCATGGAAGGGAGTTACAAGATTTGGGAAGAGAGGAAAGCTCAATCCACGATTTATTGGTCCATTTCAGATTCTTGACCGAGTATGAAATGTGGCCTATAGACTCGCATTACCTCCAAGCATGTCTCGTGTTCATAATGTTTTTCACATATATGTGCTTCGTAAATATGTGAAAGACCCGAGCCACGTTATTGAGTTAGAACCGGATGAGATAGCCGAAGACTTAACGTACGAGGAGGTACCTGTCAAGATCTTGGATAGGAAGGAGCATGTCCTACGCACAAAGGTCATACCACAAGTTAAAGTTTTATGGAGGAACCATGGTATAGTGGAAATGACCTGGGAGTTGGAAACGGAAATGAAAGCGAGGTGTCCTCACCTTTTAAAAACACCAGGTACGTACTTCAATTTTGAGGACGAAATTTCATAAGGAGGGGATGTTGTAAGACCCCAACTTATTATAAATGAAATTAAATTTCATCTATTTATTATTTTGAAATAGTAAGGGTTGATTTGATTAATGTGGTTATTTATGGGTAAAATACGCAAATATTTCAAATACGCAAGTGGTTATAAAATATTCATTGTTGTCGGAGAATATTCGTTTGGTCGTGGAATATTCTACTTGTGTAGAAGAATATTAAATGCGGTGCATAGCGACCTTGTGTGGGACCCATAAACGGAAAATGATTGGATGAAGAAAACGACAAATATAAGTTGTTTATAAATAAATGGCGTAGTTGTTACAGATTAATCTTTGTTAAAATGCCGGTGGTTAAAAAACACGAGAATATTACGGTATTACACCAATTATTGATTCTTATGTAAGAAGGCATTACATAATAATTATTCTGATGAGTTATTGTTCAATATTTTATTTTATTGATTCAATAATTGCTACGTTCATATATTTTATATTATTGTTGTTTCAATAATTATCACTATCTGAGTATTTTCATTATCGATTAATAATTCATATTATTTGTGAATAATTAATTATTAATTTATATGATAAAGAAAATATTCATTTTATGTGGATATAGATGGAGAAATTTTTTAATGTGACAATTGTTGAAAATTGATATTTTATCTTTTTTCGATAAAATAATTCATTTAAATATATTATTATATTTTAATAATATAATAATGGTGATATTTTTACAATGAATGTGGGATATATGAATATATGAGGAGGAAGAATATTTTTGTTGCAAAAGTTGTTTAAAACATGTTAAACATGTCTGTGGGCTCATTTCTTGACCGAAATTTGATTATAGCATGTAAAATCGTCTGTATGTGGATTTCAGTCAATTTCTGTTTGGAATTTGGAAAAACTTTCTTCTGCAAAGTTGTAGAGAATGAAATTTCCTAGGGAAAGGACATAAGGTTTGAATTTTTTTGATAAAAGGACTATTTATTATGAATTATTGAAGTTTCATAGTTCTAAAATAATTAATTTTTGAAAGTTTTAATTATTTTTAATAACAAAAACATTTTTTTTTTGTTTTTGTCATCGATGGTAATTTGAATTAGGATGGTCAAGGTGGGCGTAAGAATTTAAATAAATAATATTAATATTTTATTAAATTTTCTGCTTTGGTGTTCTAAGCAATTTCCTATAAATAGGGTGCTTAGGTTAGAATTGAAAATCACACTAGAAACTGAAGTTTTCTCTCTCTATATTATCGAGTGTATTCTTGTGAGTATTTTGATACTTAGAGTGTTGCTATACGGTGCAAGTTCCTTCAGCGTTATATCTGATATTCCAGCCAGAAGTACTATTATTTTAGAGGTAAGGGATGCTATATTTTTTTAAATGATATTATTTCTTCTAATATCATTATGCCGGAATATTGGTAAGATTTTTCTTGTGAAATTCTTGTCTTTTAGTGTCAGGGTTACTATTCACGTATACGGCACTATTCATGAATCGGAAACTATTCACAAAAAATTAAAATTTTGTTTTTTGTCCAAAATATCTATTATGGATACTAGCTTTGATTGTATCCATGTTTTGATCATTCTTGAATTTTACTTCATTACGGTTATTTATGAAGTATTTTTGAACTTGGATTGTTTGAAATACGAATCCTTAATATTTATTCTTTTGTTTCACTCGATTCGTTTTCTTTAAAATATTTTTCATCATCCTCAGTCCTGAATGATGAGATTACTGAATATCTTTGGCATGTAGTGCAAAGATGGTTGATTTTCTTTTGATTATCTTTGGCCTGTAGTGCAAAGATGAACAAGTGTTGAGAAGAATACATGACCGATCGATGAATATCTACGGCTGTAGTGCAAAAGATGAATATTTGATTCAAGATGTATATTGATTGACGTTACAGGGATAAAATATTGATGATGGACTTTTAAATTCATAGATAATAGTAGATTTCATTCTCTACGTAACTCTTCTATGAATTATTATTTCCGCTGTGAATATTGATCTGAAATTTGTTGTCTATTGTATTTTATAAGATTTTTCCCTGTTGAAGACTAATGATAATTTGTTCTATATTATCTTAGTCATAATATTCTTTACTGGGCTAGTTGAGCTCACCCTTTTCTATTTTGTTCCATTTTTCTTCTTAGGAGGCGAGAATGTAGCGAGTTCTAGTCGGGGTGTGGAATGATGGTTCTAGAGAGTTGTTTTAGTAGTCCTCACCATTTTTTTAAAATAATGTACCAATAATTGTAATGAGGACTTATTTGGGAGTGAATATTGTCTAGATGGAAATATTTGTATTTAAACTCACAGTTTATATGTTGTATTAATAAAGTTGTAGTTATTTATGTACCATATTATTGATTGAATCAAAATGGGTGATGTATACATATTTTGGGGGTGTCACGGTTGGTATCGAGCTTAGGATATGATCTCCACAGCGGAGATGGGGAATAGAAATAGGAGGAGAGACAAGTAAAACCTTCGCTAGTGTGTCTTACCTAAGCTTATTTGTTGGTTGGTTAGTATATATGGATATTACGTGATATGTTGATTTCTTTAATTAACCCTTGTTTTATGGCAGTATTTGAGAATGTCGACTGAGAATGTTAACAGTGGAGTAAATGAGATCGTGGAGACACCTTTACTCACCAATGAGGAGAACGTGCAACAGGCTGGCAATGTTCCTCCTGCGAACAACACCACTGAGCAGATGATGAACTACGGGATGTTTAGAAGCTTTTTGCAGTTCATGCAAAATCAGACAAGGGAGACTCGTGCACAAAATACTGGTGGAAATTATAACAACGCACGGTTTATCACAGCCAGGCAGTTCAAAGAGTTGGGACCACCAGAATTCTGGGGAAAGCCAGATCTGATTAAGGTAGAAACGTGGGTCAAACAAATCACCAAGATATTCGATGTCTTGGGATGCACGGAGGAATAGAAGGTTCCATTCGCCACCTTTACGTTCCGTAATTAGGCAGATTACTGGTTGGAATCTGTAAAGTGTACCCATCCACCGACTTTCAAAGCATGTCTTGGGAGGCGTCTCAGAATTCAATCAATGACAAGTACTTTCACGAAAGTATTAAATCATATGAAGGAAGTAGAGTTTATTAGATTGGAACAAAACAACATGACGGTGTCCCAGTACGAGGCGAAGTTTGCAGAGTTATCCAGGTTTGCACCTCATTTGGTGGAGAATGAGGAATGTATGACGCGAATGTTTCTGAAAGGTTTAAAACCCGGCATACGTCAATATCTCATTTCTCATAAATTTTTTCTCTATTCAGATGTTGTCAATAGGGCTCAATTATTAGAGCGAGATAATGAGTACGTTCAACTGAGGGACCACAACCAGGATCATAGTAGTGACAACAGTCATCAGAACAACGATAACAAGTGGAGAAAGAAAAATACGGACAAAAACGGCAACCACTCTGGTGGTAATCATGGCCATGAGAATAAAAGAAGCGAGTCGGGAGGAGATTTTAAAAAGAGGGGATTCAACAATGACCATGTGAAGATGTCAGCGCCACCAGCAACTGGTTCTAAGGGAGGAGAACAACCACCGTTCGTATGCTATAAATGTGGAAAAGGGGAACATATCAGCCCAAACTACCCACAACAGTTCAAGGTATGCTATAATTGTGGAAAAGAAGGACATATCGCTCGAGATTGTACGGTAGCAAAACCAATTTCAATGGGGATGGTGACTCAAAAGGCTGTCCCAGAAAAGTCAAAGTCAACGGTTCTTGGAAGAGCGTTTGTCGTGATTGGTCAAAATGCGAGGAACCCAAACGAGGTGATCACGGGTAAGCTAATCATAAATTCTTGCAAAATTTATGCCTTACTAGATACCAGTGCTACCCATTCATTTATCTCTCCTACTTGTGCTCAACGTTTAAACTTAACTCCGGAGAAATTAGACTTTGATTTATCTATGGAGACTCCGTTTGGAGAAACTTTCATCACATCCACTATTTATAAATCTTGTTTGATCCAAGTTGGCACCATCTCATTACCTGTTGACCTTATCTCTTTAAAGATACTTGCTTTTGATGTGATTTTAGGGATTGATTGCTTAACTACTCATCATGCCAAAATTGATTGTTTTTGTAAGGTTGTTAGTTTTCATATTCCTAACCAACCTGTTGTACGAATTCAATCAACTAAACCACTAAAATCAATCACTGTCATATCAAGTCATAAAGTTATTCGTTTATTGAAAAACGGATGTCAAGCTTTCTTAGCCCATATTATGGATTTGAATAAAGACATGTCAGATTTGAATAATATTCCTGTTGTTAGTAAATTTTCTAACGTATTTCCTGAAGAACTTCGGTCTACCCCCAGAACGTGAAGTTCAATTCTTTATTGATCTTGAACCTAGTACAAAGCCCATTTCTAAAACTCCATATCGAATGGCTCCTATTGAACTTCAGGAGTTAAAAGTCCAACTATAGGAATTGTTGGACATCGGTTTCATTCGTCCTAGTACATCTCCTTGGGGTGCTCCTGTTTTATTTGTAAAGAAGAAAGACGGGAGTATGCGACTTTATATTGACTACCGAGAATTGAACCATGTCACCATCAAGAATAGGTATCTGCTACCTCGCATTGATGACCTGTTTAACCAGTTGCAAGGAGCACAATTCTTTTCAAAGATCGATCTTCATTCTAGATATCATCAGCTGAAGATTAGAGGCGAGGATATTCAAAGGCGCCTTCAGAACTCGTTACGGGCATTATGAATTCTTAGTCATGTCTTTTGGATTGACTAATGCTCTCGCTGGCTTTCATGGATATGATGAACCGAGTATTCAAGGATTATTTGGATCAGTTCGTTGTTGTCTTTATTGATGACATCCTCATATATTCCAAAAGCTGTGAAGATCATGAGCACCATTTGAAGCTGGTACTCCAAAGGCTTCGTGAAAACAAGTTATATGCCAAGTTGAAGAAATACGAGTTCTGGCTTAAGGAAGTAGCATTCCTTGGGCACGTGGTGTCAAAACATGGAGTATCTGTCGACCCAGCGAAGATTGAAGCAATACAAAGTTGGGAGCAACCAAAGTCAGTGACCGAAGTACGTAGCTTTCTGGGCCTAGCTGGTTATTATCCGAGATTCGTGGAAGGATTTTCTCGAATCGCTACCCCGTTAACTCAACTGACTGGGAAAGATACAAAATTCGTATGGAGCGAGGAATGCAAAAAGAGTTTCCAAGAGCTGAAGAGGAGACTCATTTCGGCACCTGTTCTGACAATACCATCTGGTTCGGATGGATTTGTTATATACATTGATGCTTTAGGCAAAGGGTTAGGATGTGTTCTCATGCAACATGGGAAAGTCATAGCCTATGCCTCGTGACAACTTAAAGAATATGAGAGGAATTATCCTACTCATGGTCTAGAGTTGCCAGCAGTCGTTTTCGCGCTAAAGATCTGGAGGCACTATCTATATGAAGAAAAAGTGGAGATATACTCAGACCATAAAAGCCTCAAATATTTCTTCACCCAAAAGGAACTCAACATGCGACAACGACGTTGGCTCGAGCTGTTAAAAGATTATGACCACATCATTCAATACCATCCTGGAAAAGCAAACGTGGTAGCTGACACGTTGAGTAGAAGATCATATGCAAGAACGAGTGCGATGATGTCAAGTATACGCATAGAACCAAATTTAATCGATGAAGTTAAAGTTGCTCAAGCCACAGACCCAGAGCTGATGCGTATGAAGAAGAAAGTATAAGAGGGTGTTATTCCAGAAGCAAGAATCGATGAAGAAGGAATACTTCGAGTCCACTCCAGACTTTGCGTTCCTAATAATTCTGATTTAAAGAACAAGATCATGATGGAGGCACACAATACACCATTTGCATTCCATCCTGGAAGTACCAAAATGTATCGTGATCTTTGATATACATTTTGGTGGAACAATATGAAGAGAGAGATTACAAAGTTTATCTTGAGGTGTTTAACTTGTCAGTGTGTAAAGGCGGAGCATCAAGTGCCTAAGGGTCAATTGCAACCACTTGAGATTCTGAAATGGAAGTGGGAACACATTACCATGGATTTCGTTACGGGCCTTCCCACGGTTTCTCAAGGTATAAATGCTATTTGGGTTATTATTGATAGATTAACCAAGTCTGCTCATTTCTTGCCGATACGGAAGACTTATTCCCTTGAACGTCTTGCTCATATGTATGTAAATGATATTGTGAGATTGCATGGCATGCCAGTATCCATAGTTTCGGATCGTGACCCATGATTCACTTCACGATTTTGGGTTAGTTTGCAAAAGGCTATCGGCACGGATTTACGATTCAGTTCGGCATACCATCCTCAAACGGACAGACAATCAGAGAGGACTATTCAAATTCTTGAAGATCTATTAAGACTCTGTGTCCTAGATTTCAAAGGGATAAGTATTTACCATTGGTGGAATTCTCCTACAACAACAGTTATTAGGTAAGTATAGGTGTGGCTCCATTCGAAGCATTATATGGACAAAAGTATCGCTCTCCAGTATGTTGGGATGAGGTGGGTGAAGCAACATTGTTGGGACCAGAGTTGGTACGTATGACTACAGAAAAGATCCAAATAATTCGACAACGTATACAAACAGCACAGGATCGATAAAAGAGTTATGTGGATCTTCATCGAAAGGACGTGGAATTTAGTATTAGGGATCATGTATCGTTGCGTGTGGCTCCATGGAAGGGAGTTACAAGATTTGGGAAGAGAGGAAAGCTCAATCCCGATTTATTGGTCCATTTTGATTCTTGGACCGAAAGTATGAAATGTGGCCTATAGACTCGCATTACCTCCAAGCATGTCTCGTGTTCATAATGTTTTTCACATATATGTGCTTCGTAAATATGTGAAAGACCCGAGCTACGTTATTGAGTTAGAACCGGATGAGATAGCCGAAGACTTAACGTACGAGGAGGTACCTGTCAAGATCTTGGATAGGAAGGAGCATGTCCTACGCACAAAGGTCATACCACAAGTTAAAGTTTTGTGGAGGAACCATGGTATAGTGGAAATGACCTGGGAGTTGGAAACGGAAATGAAAGCGAGGTGTCCTCACCTTTTAAAAACACCAGGTACGTACTTCAATTTTGAGGACGAAATTTCATAAGGAGGGGATGTTGTAAGACCCCAACTTATTATAAATGAAATTAAATTTCATCTATTTATTATTTTGAAATAGTAAGGGTTGATTTGATTAATGTGGTTAGTTATGGGTAAAATACGCAAATATTTCAAATACGCAAGTGGTTATAAAATATTCATTGTTGTCGGAGAATATTCGTTTGGTCGTGGAATATTCTTACTGTCGGGGAATATTCGTACGGCGGCGCAGCCTTGTGTGGGACCCATAACGGAAAATGATTGGATGAAGAAAACGACAAATATAAGTTGTTTATAAATAAGCTTGGCGTAGTTATTCTGAATTATCTTTGTTAAAAAATGCACGGTGGTTAAAACACAAGAATTATTACTGCAGTATTACACCAATTATTGATTCTTATGTAAGAAGGCATTACTTAATAATTGTTACAGTAGTTATTGTTCAATATTTTATTTTATTGATTCAATAATTGCTACGTTCATATTTTATATTATTGTTGTTTCAATAATTATCACTATACGGTATTTTCATTATCAGATTAATAATTCATATTATTTGTGAATAATTAATTATTGATTTATATGATAAAGAAAATATTCATTTTATGTGGATATAGATGGAGAAATTTTTAATGTGACAATTGTTGAAAATTGATATTTTATCTTTTTCGATAAAATAATTCATTTAAATATATTATTATATTTTAATAATATAATAATGGTGATATTTTACAATGAATGTGGGATATATGAATATATGAGGAGGAAGAATATTTTTGTTGCAAAAGTTGTTTAAAACATGTTAAACATATCATGGGCTCATTTCTTGGAAGAAATTTGATTATAGCATGTAAATAAATCGTATGTGGATTTGGTCAATTTACATTTGGAATTTGGAAAAAGCATCTTTCGCAAAGTTGTAGAGAATGAAATTTCCTAGGAAAGGACATAAGGTTTGAATTTTTTTTGATAAAAGGACTATTTATTATGAATTATTGAAGTTTCATAGTTCTAAAATAATTAATTTTTGAAAGTTTTAATTATTTTTATTAACAAAAACATTTTTTTTTTGTTTTTGTCATCAGTGGTGGCTGAATTCAGATGGTCAAGGTGGGCGTAAGAATTTAAATAAATAATATTAATATTTTATTAAATTTTCTGCTTTGGTGTTCTAAGCAATTTCCTATAAATAGGGTGCTTAGGTTAGAATTGAAAATCACACTAGAAACTGAAGTTTTCTCTCTCTATATTATCGAGTGTATTCTTGTGAGTATTTTGATACTTAGAGTGTTGCTATACGGTGCAAGTTCCTTCAAATTATATCGATATTCGGCCGTAAGTACTATTATTATTTTAGAGGTAAGGGATCTTTATATTTTTTAAATGATATTATTTCTTCTAATATCATTATGCCGGAATATTGGTAAGATTTTTCTTGTGAAATTCTTGTCTTTTAGTGTCAGGGTTACTATTCACGTATACGGCACTATTCATGAATACGAAACTATTCACAAAAAAATTAAATTTTTGTTTTTTGTCCAAAATATCTATTATGGATACTAGCTTTGATTGTATCCATGTTTTGATCATTCTTGAATTTTACTTCATTACGGTTATTTATGAAGTATTTTTGAACTTGGATTGTTTGAAATACGAATCCTTAATATTTATTCTTTTGTTTCACTCGATTCGTTTTCTTTAAAATATTTTTCATCATCCTCAGTCCTGAATGATGAGATTACTGAATATCTTTGGCATGTAGTGCAAAGATGGTTGATTTTCTTTTGATTATCTTTGGCCTGTAGTGCAAAGATGAACAAGTGTTGAGAAGAACATGACCGACTGATGAATATCTCTGGCCTGTAGTGCAAAGATGAATATTTGATTCAAGATTTATATTGATTGACGTTACAAGGATAAAATACTGATGATGGACTTTAAATTCATAGATAATAGTTGATTTCATTCTCTACGTAACTCTTCTATGAATTATTATTTCCTCTGCGAATATTGATCTGAAATTTGTTGTCTATTGTATTTTATCAGATTTTTCCCTGTTTAAGACTAACGATAATTTGTTCTATATTATCTTAGTCATAATATTCTTTACTAGGCTAGTTGAGCTCACCCTTTTCTTTTTTGTTCCATTTTTCTTTTCAGGAGGCGAGAATGTAGCGAGTTCTAGTCGGGGTGTGGAATGATGGTTCTAGAGAGTTGTTTTAGTAGTCCTCACCATTTTTGTAAAATAATGTACCAATAATTGTAATGAGGAATTATTAGGGTGTGAATATTGTCTAGATGGCAATATTTGTATTTAAACTCACAGTTTATATGTTGTATTAATAAAGTTGTAGTTGTTTCTGTACCATGTTATTGACGACTCAAAATGGGTGATGTATACCTATTTTGGGGGCGTCACATATATGATTTGTATGATTCAAGCATATTGTTAAATGGAATTGTTGTACTTGTTGTGCTAGTTATGCTCACTCTTGCTTGAACCATATGAATGCAGCTAAGATCGAACGGACTGAAGGATCCGATAAAGATAAAGGGAAGGCTAAGGCAGACCATTGAACTATTTATGTAATAGTATAGGTTTAATGTTGTAATGTATTTGATATTATGACAAAGAATGTATTTATAGGTTATAAAGAACCTTGGAAGGGAATATTGTTTGGTATATATATAAGAAATATTCATTCTGTTAAGGCTTTTCAATTGAATGTTTG
This sequence comes from Panax ginseng, assembly GCA_020205605.1. Lineage (NCBI taxonomy): Eukaryota > Viridiplantae > Streptophyta > Magnoliopsida > Apiales > Araliaceae > Panax > Panax ginseng. The sequence continues at coordinate 109,188,353 of CM035139.1, forward strand.
TGTGAACTGTAGCACCGTGTAGCACCATATGCCGGGTTGGAAGATACCAGGATTTGGGGCCATCACAGAAAGAGTTGGCTGAGATGCGTCAAGCTAGAATAGAACAAAAAGATGCAGAGATTCAGGAACTCGACTAACGCCTTGGAAACACAGAGTGCGATCTAGTTCATACAAAGGGTCAGCATAATGATCTGTTGGATGAGAACGAGAAGATGAATACTAATGTGGAAAAGCTAAACGATGACTTGAAAGAGTAGTCTGCTAAGCGTGCGAGGGCAGAGGACGAATGAAGGCGACTCAGCATACAGACCATCCTGAAGCTAAGGTCCAAGTAAAGAAGGCCAAGATGAATGAAATGGATTATGCCTTTCATTCTGCGATTGATACGGCCCAAGATTGAGTCTTTTATTACCCACCTCAGTTTGAAGACTTGTCGTGGTTCATGATGGATTATAGGACAACGTATCATATTATGGAGGAAAAGTATTAGGAAAGCCTCTCGACGTCTTAATATGCACAGGTGGAAAGAATAGGAATAATAATGATATGTGGTTAAGTATGTCAATAAATAAATTGTAAGTCCCTTATTATGAGTTAAATAAAGGAGTAGTATGAGAGTGTAATCCTGAAACTTGTTTTGTTCAGGAAAATGGATGTTAATAGTAGAGATGCTAACCTTATTATGTTATGAAAAGTTTTAAATGAATAAAATATCAAAGTTTATTGAAATATGATGTGTTATAGCTTTAATATTAGAATGTTTGAGTTAAGCTTCAAATACTAAAGAAGTTGAGTAATGAACTATTAAGCGTATATTTTAATAAAATAACCACCTAGAAGAAGACAACCACGTCAACAACCACCTCCTGAGGGGTCTACTAACAATAATACTGAGGCAAACGCTAACTCGGTTTAGTAGTTGGTGACTTTGTTAACGGGAGCACTTGTGAATCAACCGCAAGCTTATGTCACGACCTTCAAGGACTTCAAAGCAGTTGTACCGCCAGAGTTTCAAGGATCTATGAATCCAGTTGATGCCCAAACCAGGATCATGGAAATGGAGAAGATGTTGGACATTGCCAAAGTCAACGAGGATCAGAAGACCGCTTTCACAACATTCATGCTGAAGTCTGAAGTCAGCTATTGGTGGCAGGCGAATAAGGATCGTGGGGATAGGGAATAATAGCGTGGGATAGATTTAAAGAGATGTTTTTCGAGATGTACTTTCCAGCGAGTTCTCAGAATCAGTTGGAAGTTCAATTCTTGGAGCTAAAACAAGGTACCATGACTGTGCCAGAATATGCTGCGAAGTTTAACGAGTTGGCAAGGTTTTCCACTTATAAAGTTAATAACGACAAGCAAAAGGAAAGAAGGTTTGAACAAGGGTTGAAGCCCTGGCTTTATAGCAAGGTTTCAATGTTCTAGTTAAACACATTTGCGGCTGTACTGGAAGAAGAAATTATCGTGGAGGGTGAAATCGATGCTTTAACCAAGTACAATCAAGAACAGAAGAAGAGAAAGAATGAGAATGAAAACAAGTCTTGTGGAAGCAATAATGTAAGACCCCAACTTTTTGAATAAAGATGAATTTTCTATAATTATCATTTTTGAGTATTATAGAATGAATTTAATATAATGTTATAGTTGTGGGTAATATTTACAAATTTTGCAAAGTATGCAAGTTGTCATATTATATTCGATTGGTCGGGAAATATTCTTTTGGTCGGAGAATATCCAAATGCGATGGTAAATCGATCATTGGTGGACCCCACAAATGTAATTATTGTCGGATTGAGAAAGCGACAAAATATTTTTATTAAAAATAACGGAGGATGTTTTACCGATTAATCTTTGTTGAACTACTCGATAGTAAAAGAAATACGATGTCTGCGTGGTTGCATAGTAGCACACGGTATTGATTATTAATGCTTACGAGAGAAGTCACTCAATTTTGCTTATTGTATGGACCCCCATTTACCCATTTTTCAAAACTGTCAGTGGAAGTTATTCTAGTTTTGTTATATATATAATTATTATATATATATATATATATATATATGATAGTGATGGGTGGGAGTTGTGACATTAAGTCACGGAGGGAGGTATCAAATTAAGGGTCAGGAGGGAGTTTTTATATAATACACATATATATATATAGGCATGTGCTAATATTTATATTATATATATATATATGTGTGTATGATTGAGTTTAAATAAGAATGGGAGAGAAAAATTGGGGTCAGTCATGGAGGGAGTACAATTATTGTCATTATATATATAATATATATAATATATTTTTATTTAAAAGATTTTGCTTTAAATTTGGACCGTCAAATTAAAGTAAATCAATCTGGACCGTTCATGAGTTAGTTACTATGCATTCCATTTTTCTATAAATAGAAGCTCATTCCTTCATTATTTTCTCACGAATTCACTGAACTCTAGAGAGATAAACTATAAGAGAGAAAGAAGAAAAGTATTCTGCTACTTAACTACTCTTATATTCAGTTCTTTTACGGTAAGGGATATTATTCTTTTGTATTCATGAAGAGAATTTATGTTATTCCATTTCTTATTATTCTGTTGGAATAACCTGTATACGCGGGCTACCCTATACTTGGTGACATTCTTATATTATTCTGTCTTTATTATTCTGTTGGAATATCCTGTATGTGTGTTTTACATCGGACCTGGTTCCATTATTTATTATTCAGTCTTTATTATTCTGTCGGAATATCATGTCTGTGTGTTTTACACCGGACCTGGTTCTATTATTTATTATTTCATCTTTATTATTACCGGAATATCACATGCTGTGTGTGTTTTACAGGACACGGTTCCATTATTTATTATTCCGCACTTATTATTGGTTGGAACATCCCTGTTGGTGTGAATTTCACGACACCGTTCCGTTATTATTATTCATTGGAATAACTTTCGTACATCTGATAGTACCACATGCATGGTGATTTCTTTTGTTATTCCATTCGTTATTATACTCGGTTGGTTAAAATTTTGACTTCTATACTCCATGAAATTAGTGGAATATCCTTGATATTTGCGCTTCATCCAAATATTTTCATGGAAATATTCTTCTTCGAGCATTCTTGAATTTCACTCTACAAAGCAAGAGATCATGTTGACAATTTGGACGTTATTAGTTCTTGGATAAATTAATTTTGTGAACTTGTTTTATTGAACTCTTATATCATTGTCATCATCCTCATGTTTATATTTTTTGAAAGTCAATACGTGGCCTGTAGAAAGTGCATAGATGGACTTGGTATGATTATGATGACGGTATTATTGATTGTAATCATGACCATAATGTTACAAAAGATGTGATAAAAGTCCTCATTGGCCCATAGTGCATTGTTGGACAGTTGTTGGCATGTTCATGACCATTGATGAATACACAAATATCCTTGTCCCGTAGTGCATGGAATTTGTGGTCGTGACCCTAATGAATATCCTTGGCCGTAGTGTAGGGATGATGTGGATTATTTTTTTAAGCTAAGTCTCAGCGATAAAAGTGATGAAAAACATTTTAAATCATAAAAGATAGTAGATTTTATTCTCTACTTGACTCTTTTAATGGATTGCTTGATCCTCTGCAGTTAAACTTGATGTCTATTGTATTTTATCAGTTTAACATTGTTGAACGCTAATGATAATTTATTTTGCATTATCTTAGTCATAATATTTCTTGCTGGGCTAGTTGAGTTCACCCTTTCTTTCACTGTTCTCTTCAAGAAATGAGAACGTAGATGAGACTAGTCAGGGAACGGAGTGATGGTCCGAGATGGTGTCTTAGTAGTCCTCACTATTCTATAAAATAGTGTGATAATAAATGTAACGAGGACTCTATTTGAGAATGGATATTGTCTAGAAGACAATATTTGTATTTAAACTCACATCATATGTTTTGTCGTATTTTACACGACTGCTGTATTATTAGTTTGTATTTGAATTTTGTAACATGTATTTGGTGACTCAAGATGGGTGATTTATACCTATTTTGGGGGCGTCACAGTTGGTATCAAAGCTTAGGGATATGATCCCTGGTTGAGATGTGAGACAAGAACTAGGAGGGGAGAGACGGGGAATTTTTTCGCTAGTATGACCTACCTAAGTTTATTTGGTATTTAATTGGTCGGTCAGAGTATAGGGATAATATGTGATATGTTATTTAACTCTTGTTTTGTGGTAGTATTTGAAAATGACATTCGAGAATGTTGAGATTATCAATGGAGCACAGGAGACCGTTGAGTCTCCATAGATCAATAATCAGGATAATGTGCATCAGGAAGGAGACATTCCTCAGGCAAACAACAACACTGACCAAATGATGAACGATGGAATGTTTCGAGGCTTCATGCAATTCATGCAACATCAGGCGAGAGCAGTTCCTCTCCAAAATGCAGGTGGAAATACTGGCAACTCTCGGACGATCACCGCCAAACAGTTCAAGGAACTAGGACCACCAGAGTTTTTTGGAGAGCCAAAACCACTTAAGGCGGAGACGTGGATTAAGTAGATCAACAAGATATTTGATATCTTGGGATGCTCCATGGAGCAAAAGGTTCCCTTTGCCACCTTCATGTTGCGCGCGAGGCGGCATTCTTGGTGGGAATCGTAAAAGCGTCCTCAACTCCGCCGCTTTGAAGATGTCTTGGGAGAAGTTCCAAGAACTGTTCAACGACAAGTACTTTCTCGAAAGTATTTGTCACATGAAAGAGATAGAGTTCATCAAGCTGGAATAAAACAACATGACCGTATCGCAGTACGAAGCCAAGTTTGCCGAGTTGTCCCGGTTTGCGTCCCATTTGGTTGATAATGAGGAGAGAATGACGCGAATGTTTTTAAGAGGTTTGAAACCCGAGATACGTCAATATCTTATCTCTCATAAAGCGTGTTTGTATTCGGATGTTGTTAATAGGGCTCGATTATTGGAGCGTGATAATGAGTCAACCCAACCAAAAGAGAGCAGCCGGCAAAATGATAATACTAGTGATAACAGTCATCGAAGCGGTGACAATAAGCGTGGAGGGAATCAACATGCCAAAAATGGTAACCACTTCGGTGGTAATCATGGCCAAAATAATAAGAATGGACATTTCAAGAAGAGGAGATTCAACAATGATGGAAAGACATTAGCATTAGCACCTGTCATTAAGGAAGGAGAACGACCACCTATCATATGCTTCAAGTGTGGAGGAGAGGGACACATCAGTCCCAACTGTGTGATGCCATCCAAGGCATGTTATAACTATGGAAGAGAAGGTCACCTGGCCCAATTTTGTCGTGCACCGAAGATAAGTCCAACTCGGATGGAGGAACCAAAGGCCGTCCCAGAAAAGTCAAAGCCGGTAGTACAAGGGAGAGCGTTTGTTGTGACCTCCCAGAAAGCAAGAAACCCGAACGAGGTCATCACGGGTAAGCTAATCATAAACTCTAGCGAAGTTTTTACTTTATTTGATTCTGGTTCTACCCACTCTTTCATTTCTCCTACTTGCTCTCAACGTTTAAATTTGACTCCGAAGAAATTGGACTTTGACTTATCTGTTGAAACTCCGTTGGGAGAAACCTTCATTTTTATAAGTCTTGTTCGATTCAAATTAGTAACCGCACATTACCTGTCGATCTTATTTCTTTGAAAATACTTGCATTTGATGTGATTCTAGGGATTGATTGGTTAACTACTCATCATGCAAAAATTGATTATTTTCGTAAGGTTGTTAGCTTTCATATTCCTAACCAGCCTATTATGCGAATTCAAGCAACCAAACCATTAAAATCAATCACTGTCATCTAAAGCCATAAAGTTATTCGTTTATTGAAAAATGGATGTCAAGCTTTCTTAGCTCATGTCACAGATCTAAACAAAAATACGTCAGTTTTGAATGATATTTCTATTGTTAATGAATTTCCTGACGTATTCCCTGAAGAACTTCCTGGCCTACCCCCAGAGCGTGAAATTGAATTTTGTATCGACCTTGAACCCGGTACAAAGCCCATTTCCAAAGCCCCATATCGAATGGCTCCTATTGAACTTCAGGAGTTAAAAACCCAACTGCAGAAATTGTTAGACATTAGCTTTATTCGTCCTAGTACTTCTCCTTGGGGTGCTCCTGTTTTATTCGTGAAGAAGAAAGATGGGAGTATGTGACTTTGTATTGATTATCGGGAGTTGAATCATGTCACCATCAAAAATAGGTATCCATTGCCACGTATTGATGACATGTTTGACCAGTTGCAAGGAGCCAAGTTCTTTTCAAAGATTGATCTTCGTTCCGGATATCACCAGTTGAAGATTAGAACCGATGACATTCCAAAGGCGGATTTCGGAACCCGATGACGGCATTATGAATTCCTAGTCATGTCTTTTGGATTGACTAATGCTCCTGCTGCCTTCATGGATATGATGAACCGAGTATTCAAGGAATATTTGGATCACTTTGTGGTCGTCTTTATTGATGACATCCTCATATATTCCAAAACCCGTAAAGATCATGAGCAACACTTGAGGCTGATACTCCAAAAGCTTCGTGAATATAAGCTTTATGCCAAGTTGAAGAAATGCGAGTTCTGGCTTGAGGAAGTAGCATTCCTTGGGCACGTGGTATCAAGTCATGGAATATTTGTTGACCCAACAAAGATTAAAGCTATTCAAAGCTGGGAGCAACCTAAATCAGTGACCGAAGTACGTAGCTTTCTTGGTTTAGCTGGTTATTATCGGAGATTCGTAGAAGGGTTTTCTCGAATCGCTACTCCATTAACTCAGCTGACTCGGAAAGATACAAAGTTCGGTTGGAACGAGGAATATGAGAAGAGTTTTCAAGAACTCAAGAGAAGACTCATTTCAGCACCTGTTCTGACAATACCATCTGGTTTGGAGGGATTTGTCATCTATAGTGATACTTCGGGCAAAGGGTTAGGATGTGTTCTCATGCAACATGGGAAAGTCATAGCCTATGCCTCACGAAAACTCAAAGAATATGAGAGAAATTATCCTACTCATGATCTAGAGTTGGCAGCTGTTGTCTTCGCACTATAGATTTGGAGGCATTACTTGTATGGGGAGAAAGTGGAGATCTTTACGGATCATAAAAGCCTAAAATATTTCTTCACTCAAAAGGAACTCAACATGCGACAACGACGTTGGCTTGAACTGTTGAAAGATTATGATCATACCATCCAATACCATCTCGAAAAGCAAATGTGGTAGGCGACGCATTGAGTAGAAGATCATATGCTTGAATGCACGAAAGCGATATTGTCAACATAAAGGCCCATTTTGTGTGACTTGCAAAGGATGGAGATAGAGATAAAGACTCCAGGGACCCACGTGATGATGGCGAATATACGAGTAGAACCGACTTTAATTGATAAAGTTAAAGCTGCTCAAACTACAGACCTGGAGCTAATGCGTATAAGGAAGAAAGTGCAAGAAGGTGCTATGCCGGAAGTAAGAATCGATGATGAAGGAATACTTCGAGTCAACTCCAGACTTTGTGTTCCTAACGATCCTGAGTTAAAGTATAAAATTATGATGGAGGCACACAACACACCATTTGCAATCCATCCTGGGAGTACCAAAATGTATCGTGATCTTCGTTATACATTTTAGTGGAGCAATATGAAGAGAGAGATAGCACTGTTTATCTAAAAGTGTCTAACTTATCAACGAGGCAAGGCGGAGCATCAAGTACCAAAAGGTCCATTGCAACCATTTGAAATTCCAAAATGGAAGCGGGAGCACATTACCATGGATTTCGTTACTGGTCTTCTCAAGGTTTCTCAAGGCATTGATGTAATTTGGGTCATTGTTGATAGATTGACCAAGTCTGCTAATTTCTTACCAATACGAGAAACTTATACACTAGAACGTCTTGCTCGTATGTACATAAAGAGATTGTAAGACTGCATGGTATGCCAGTATCCATAGTTTCTGATCGAGACCCAAGATTCACTTCACCATTTTGGGTTAGTTTGCGAAAAGCTATGGGCACGGATTTATGATTTAGTTCGGCATATCATCCTCAGACGGATGGACAATCAGAGAGGACTATTCAAACTCTGGAAGATTTATTAAGACTCTGTGTCCTTGACTTCAAGGGAAGTTGGGATAAGTTCTTACCATTGGTGGAGTTTTCCTACAACAACAGTTATCAAGCAAGCATTGGCATGGCTCCATTCGAGGTGTTGTATGGAAGAAAGTGTCGTTCTCTAGTATGTTGGGATGAGGTGGGTGAAGCAACGTTGTTGGGACCGGAGTTGGTACGTATGATTACAAAAAAGATTCAAATGATCCGACAACGTATAAAAACCTCACAAGATCGACAAAAGACTTATGTTGATCTTCATCGAATGGACGTGGAATTCGATATAGGAGATCATGTGTTGTTACGTGTTGCTCCTTGGAAAGGAGTTACAAGATTTGGAAAAAGAGGAAAGCTCAATCCTCGATTCATTGGCCCATTTTTAATCCTCGATCGGGTAGGAATTGTGGCCTATAGACTCACTTTACCGCCAAGTATGTCTCGTGTTCATAACATTTTTCACATATCCATGTTACGTAAATATGTGGAAGACCCGAACCACATTATTGAGTTGGAACCGGATGAAATAGCTGAAGATTTAACGTATGAAGAGGTTCCTGTTCAAATCTTGGATAAGAAGGAACATATCCTACGCTCCAAGGTTATACCTCAAGTCAAAGTTTTGTGGAGAAACCACGATGTTGAGGAAATGACCTGGGAGTTAGAATCTGAAATGAAGTTAAGGTATCCTTACCTCTTCGATATATCAGGTACGTACCCTAATTTCGAGGGCAAAATTTCTTAAGAAGGGGAGGTTGTAAGACCCCAACTTTTTGAATAAAGATGAATTTTCTATAATTATCATTTTTGAGTATTATAGAATGAATTTAATATAATGTTATAGTTGTGGGTAATATTTACAAATTTTGCAAAGTATGCAAGTTGTCATATTATATTCGATTGGTCGGGAAATATTCTTTTTGTCAGAGAATATTAAATGCATTTGACCAGTACAATCATTGGTGTACCCAACAACAGAATTATTGTCGGATTGAGAAAACGACAAAAATATTTTTATTAAAAATAACGGCGGAAGTTTTACCGTTAATACTATTGAACTACTCGATAGTAAAAGTACAGTAATACGCATAGTTGCATAGTAGCACACGGTATTGATTATTGATGTTTACGAGAGAAGTCACTCAATTTTGCTTATTTTATGGACCCCATTTACCCAGTTTTTTTTCATAAGCTATATGGAAGTTATTCTAGTTTTGTATATATATATAATTAATATATATATATATATATATATATATATATATATATATATATATATGATAGTGATGGGTGGGAGTTGTCACATTAACTCACGGAGGAGGTATCAAATTAAGGGTCGAGGAGGAGTTTTATATAATACATATATATATATATATATATGTGCTAATATGCTAATATTTATATTTTATATATATATATATATGTGTGTATGATTTAGTGTATTAAGTGTAAATGGATGGGAGAGAAAATTGGAGCCAGTTACGGAGGGAGTACAATTATTGTCATTATATATATAATATATTTTTATTTAAAAGATTTTGCTTTATATATGGACCATTAGATTAAAAATCAATTTGGACCGTTCATGAGTTAGTTACTATGCATTCCATTTTTCTATAAATAGAAGCCCATTCCTTCATTATTTTCTCACAAATTCACTGAACTCTAGAGAGATAAGCTGTAAGAGAGAAAGAAGAAAAGTATTCTGCTACTTAACTACTCTTATATTCAATTCTTTTACGGTAAGTGATATTATTCTTTTGTATTCATGAAGAGAATTTCTGTTATTCCATTTCTTATTATTACATTGAATAACTTTTGTATCATGTGAGCTACCCTATACTTGGTGACATTCTTCTATTATTCTTTCTTTATTATTCATTGGAATATCACATCGTGTGTTTTACACGGACACTGGTTCCATTATTTATTATTTAGTCTTTAATATCACATCTATACATTTTGTTTTACACCGGACCTGGTTCCATTATTTATTATTCCGTCTTTATTATTCTGTCGGAATATCCTGTCTGTGTGTTTTACACCGGACCTGGTTCCATTATATATTATTCCGTACTTATTATTCTATTGGAACATCTTGTCGGTGTGAATTTCACCTGACCTGGTTCCGTTATTATTATTCTGTTGGAATAACTCGCCTCATCTAAGCACCGCATGCATGGTGATTTCTTTTGTTATTCCATTCGTTATTATACTCAGTTGGTTAAAATTTTGACTTCTATACTCCATGAAATTAGTGGAATATCCTTGATATTTGCGCTTCATCCAAATATTTTCATGGAAATATTCTTTTGAGCATTCTTAAATTTCACTCTACAAAGCAGTATCATGTTGACAATTTGGACGTTATTAGTTCCTGAATAAATTAATTCGTGAACTTGTTTTATTAAACTCTTATATCATTGTCATCATCCTCATGTTTATAATTTTTGAAAGTCATCTCATGGCTTTCGTAGTGCATAGATGGACTTGGTATGATTATGACTGAGGATTATTCGATTGTAATCATGACCGTAATGTTACGAGAAGATGTGATAAAAGTCCTCATTGGCCCGTAGTGCATTGTTGGATAGTTGTTGGCATGATCATGATCATTGATGAATACACAAATATCCTCGCCCGTAGTGCATGGAATTTGTGGTCGTGACCCTAATGAATATCCTTGGTCAGTAAAGGGGGATGATGTAGATTATTTTTTTAAGTCGAGTCTCGGTGATAAAAGTGATGAAAAACTTTTAAATCATAAAAGATAGTAGATTTTATTCTCTACTTGACTCTTTTAATGGATTGCTTGATCCATTGCAGATTAAACTTGATGTCTATTGTATTTTATCGGTTTAACATTGTTGAAGGCTAATGATAATTTATTTTGCATTATCTTAGTCATAATATTTCTTCTTTGGGCTAGTTGAGCTCACCCTTTCTTTCTTCGTTCTCTTTAAGAAATGAGAACGAATGGGACTAGTCGGGAGCGAGTGATGGTCCGAGATGGTGTCTTAGTAGTCCTCACTATTACATAAAATAGTGTGATAATAAATGTAACGAGGACACTATTTGAGAATGGATATTGTCTAGAAGACAATATTTGTATTTAAACTCACAACATATGTTTTGTCGTATTTTACATGACTGTTGTATTATTAGTTTGTATTTGAATTTTGTAACATGTATTTGGCGACTCAAGATGGGTTATTTATACCTATTTTGGGGGCGTCACAAATAATGGAAGTAACAATCAGAAGAGGAAGTGGAGCGAGAATTCGACTGCGGGAGGACAACAAGGAAGTCAACAAAAGAAGATATTTGAAGCTTGTGCTACTTGCTGGAAGAACCACACTAGGGTGTGTCTGAATGGTAAGCGGGTGTGTTTCAACTGTGGCCAGGAGGGACACATTGCACGGAACTATTTTAGCCTAAAGAAAGGAGTATGCTTCACCTGCAGTTCGAAGGATCACATGGCTCGTGATTGCCCTAAAAAGATAGCGGGAAGTGAAAGTGGAGTAAAAGGAAACAACAATAAAGGTACTTTAACTATCACTGGACCAGCACAATCAAGCTGACCTACTGCGAGGACTTTCAATATGACTGTGCAGGATGCTGTGCAGTCTAAGGATGTGGTGTCAAGTATCATTCTAATTACTAGTATTACTGCTTATGTGCTATTTGATTCAGGTGCTACTTGTTCATTTATATCCGATGAATTTGCTCAGAACTTAGATTTGTTTCAGGAAGAATTAGATTATCCTTTGAGCATAGAGATTGGGAATAGGGAGGTGATTCCCGTTAGATTCATATATAAGAATTGCAGAGCAGTTATTAAGGGTCGCAAGATGATGGTAGATTTGATAACAATTAAACATGGGGAATTTGATGTTATACTTGGTATGGATTCGTTATTCAATTATAGAGCAGCAATTGATTGCCAAAAGAAGAGTGTTAACCTTATGACTCCTTCAAAGGTAGTGCTTCATGGCAGTAAGTCACCTTGACAAACAAGTTGTCTGACGGTGATGGAAGACAAGAAGTTGGTAAGACAAGGATGTGTAGGATACTTAGCCTACATAGTCGAAACATAGAAGAAGAGTACAAAGTTGGAAGAGATACCGGTCATAAGAGATTTTGCAGATGTATTTCTAGACGATTTGTCAGGATTTTCGACAAATTGAGAAATCGAGATTGTAGTTGACTTACTACCAGGAACAACCCCGATATCTAAAGCACCATACATAATGGCCATAATAGAGATGAAAGAGTTGATGGTGAAGTTGTAAGAATTGTTCGAGAAAAAGTATATCCAGCCGAGTGTATTACCATGGGGAGCGTCGGTGTTGTATGTTAAGAAAATAGATGGATCGATGTGGCTCTGCATTGATTATAGAGAATTGAATAAGGTCATAATTAAAAATAAGTATCCATTACCAAGAATCGATGACTTGTTCGATCAACTGAAGGGGGCAAGATATTTCTCAAAGATAGACTTGAGGAGTGGGTATCATCAGTTGAAGGTGAGGCCAGAGGATGTATCAAAAACAACATTCAGAACTTGGTATGGTCATTATGACTTTCTGGTTATATCATTTGGTTTAACTAATGCACCTGCAACGTTCATGGATTTGATGAACATGGTGTTTAAACCATTCTTAGATAAATTTTTGGTGGTGTTTATTGATGATATTTTGGTTTATTCCAAGACTAAGGAGGAACATGTTGAACATTTAATAGTGACGTTGGAGACATTGAGAAAAGAGAAGTTTTATGCTAAATTCTCAAAAAGTGAGTTTTGGTTGGAACGTATACAGTTGTAATAAACTGGGATCAGCCAAAGACACCGTCAGAAGTAAGAAGTTTCTTGGGATTAGCAGGCTACTATACGCATTTTATTCAGGACTTTTCCAAGATCGCAACTCCGTTGACGAATTTAACTAGGAAGGCGGTTAAGTTTGTTTGGACAGAGAAGTGTGAGGAATGTTTTCGAGAATTTAAGAAGAGATTGAGTTCAGCACCTATGTTGCCATTGCCTGATGATACAGGGAATTTTGTGCTATATAGTGACGCATCACATAAAGGACTAGGTTGTGTGCTTATGCAAATCGGCAAATTTATTGTGTATGCATCACGTCAATTGAAAGATTACGGGAAAGGGTATCCGACTCATGACTTAGAGTTGGCTTCGGTGGTGTTTGCCCTGAGGATTTGGAGACATTGTCTTTATGGATAGAGGTGTGAGATATATACCGACCATAAAAGTCTAAAGTATATCTTTACACAGAAAGGTTTGAATATGCGACAAAGAAGATGGTTGGAGTTGATTAAAGATTACAACTGTGAGGTTTTTTATTATCCCGGAAAGGTAAATGTTGTTGCTGATGCCTTAAGTAGAAAGGGATGGGAGAAATTAATGATGTTGACTGTTCAGGAGAAACTAGTATTGGAACTGGCAAAGATGGAGTTGGAAATTAAATATCCGACAGAATCAGATGAAAAATTATTCTAGATGGGAAACAGTTCAATGTGGGTAGATAAGGTGAAAAATGCATAACTTCAGCGAGGCCCACTAGTACCGAAAATTAAAGAGGGAATTTTAAGCGAGGCCCATAACTCACAATATTCGATTATCCTGGAAGTACGAAAATGTACCAAGATTTTAGACATCATTTTTGGTGGCCGAATATGAAAAAGTACGTAGTTGAGTATGTGACGAAATGTTTAACGTGTCAAAAAGTTAAAACTAAACATCAAAGGCCAAGCGGATTATTGCAACCGTTGGAGATACCCGAATGGAAATGGGAGCATATCACAATGGATTTTGTGGTAGGTCTTCCAACGACTCAGCAAGGCTTCGATGCTATCTGGGTGATTGTTGATTGATTAACGAAGTCGGCACACTTTTTGCCAATCAAGATTATATTTAACCTAGTTCGGGTAACAAAATTGTACTTGAAGGAAATTGTTTCAAGACATGGTGTTATGGTGTCAATTGTATCAGACAGAGATCCACTTTTCTCATCAAATTTCTGGAAACGACTACAAGAATGCTTGGGAACGCAGTTGAGAATGAGCACAGTGTACCATCCTCAGACCGATGGACAGAGTGAGAGAACCATCCAGACACTAAAGGATATGCTCAAAGCATGTATTATGGACTTCAAAGGGAATTGGGATAATCATCTGCCATTGGTTGAATTTGACTATAACAATAGTTATCACACGAGTATTGGCATGCCGCCTTACGAAGCGTTATACAACAGGAAATGCAGAACTTCGTTATACTGGGATGAGGTAGGTGAACGTCAGCTATTGGGTCCAAAATTGGTACAACAAACTCTTGAGATCATCAAGGTTATTCGAATAAGATTGATAGTCACGCATGATAAAAGAAGAAGTATGTCGATCAACACCGACGGAATCGAGAATTTGATATTGGTAGTTTTGTTTTCTTAAAAGCGTCTCCCTTGAAGGGGAAAAATCAGTTTGGCAAAATGGGGAAATTAAGCCCGAGGTTTATAGGACCTTTAGTAGTGCTTCGACGAGTGGGTGAAGTGGCATACGAGGTAGCTTTACCTCAAGAATTAGAACATATTCATAATATTTTCCATATCTCATTATTGAGGCCATATAAGCCTAATTATAAGCATATTATAGAATTCAAGACGTTACTGTTTGAGAAAGACTTGTAATGTGAAGAAGTCCCTATTCAAATTATCGACATGAAAGAACAAGTATTAACGAATAAAGTGATACTTTCTGTTAAGGTAATCTGGAGAAACCACAATGCTGAAGAAGCTACGTGGGAACTTAAAGATGTTATGATAAAAAATTATCCTCAGTTATTTGCTTAATCTTGTATAGTGATTCTGGGGACAGAATCCTGTTAAGGAGGGAAGAATGTAACAAATAAATTTATTGAGTCGTGATTCTGGGGACAAAATTCTTTTAACGAGGGAATGGTGTAACGATCGAGAAATTTTGTAATTAATTTAAATATTTATTAAATTAAATAAATATTTTAAATAATTTATTTATTGAGAAAAATAAATAATTGATGAAATTGTGGTGCAATAATTTAGTAAATAAGTTAATTAATGGAAATTTTATTATTGTTTGAAAATTTGATTTAAATTTAATAAAATAATTAAATTGAATGAATTGCCTAATATTTAAGAAAATAATAAAATAAAATAAAATAAAATGATGATCTAGTCTAATTTAATAATTAAATTAGATATATAATGATTTATTAAGTATGAAGTATAATTATAATGAAAATTACAATTATTATTGTAAGTTATTTAAATTAACAAAATTAAAGTGTGACACATAGAATCATATAATATAAATATTATTAAATAAATTAGAAGGGGAGGTTGTTGATAGCCAAACAAGGCCTTGTGGCATTTGGCTTATTTGAACTGACGCAGCCTGTTTGGGTTTTAAAACTGAAGTAAGTGAGTACGTGGGTTATGCCTATATCAGTTTATTTATTTGCGTATTATATCATAAGCTAAGAGAGAACACAGAGCGTGAGAGAAAACACAGTGGTTTCGAGAGAGAATTCTCTAAGATTGTCAAGAGGAAGGAGAATGATTGCTAAACCGTTGTCACCATCTTTTTCTAACATACAATCAAGGACTAAAGGAATACATTACTCCTAATATTCTATGTTTTGATTTCTTAGTGATTATCCACTATAAATTGATAGTCACGTTAGATTGAGGTATAAACATGTATATATGCATGATTTTATAATATGTTATTATCAATATATACACAATTATTGGTAATCAAATACATATTGGGTTGTAGGATGAAAATTAAATAAAAGTGTTATGTTTATGTAAAATGTCTTGTTTAAGCCCAAAATTTCATGTCTAATACTTGATAAAATCTGCAAATTGTTTGTATATTATGTTAATATGTCAAGAACCGAAAACAACATAGTTAAAATGGCTTAAATTGGTTAAGAAACAAAGATTTGGCAATTGAATTTGCTAAAAGCGTTAAACTATGAAGAAATTGGAAAAAAAACATGATTTTTATCCTTAAAAGTTAATTATAAATGATGGTTATGCTTAGAATTATGAATTGCATGCTTATGGATGTTATTACAAAATTTTAGTTGTTGGGTTTGGTAAATTTTTGTGGAAATGGGGAGAAATTGGAGTGTTGGTGCAAAACAGGGTTGCAACTGGAGTTTCTGTTTGTGTATACAGTATGATCTGCTAGGCAATTTACCACATGCGATAAATATGCAATTGTCTTGAACAAGCATAATCCTCCCGATTTATAATCTCTTAGGTTATAAAATGATTAATAAACACATAGCACATAATATTATTAATATAAATTCATTTTTATTAATAACTAATTCTTTAAACTTATATTCTTAACAATCCAGATTCTCGGGGTTGTGACACTTCCTCCCTTATAAAAATTCCATCCTCGGAATTTCTTCAAACCACACCCATTCCCAGGTCATCAAATTCACTCATCCTTCACAGAATTTCATCCTCGAAATTTTAGCTTACCCTTCTTCTCAACTTCTCTTCAAATAAGTTCTTATCTTTCAAACATTCCCTCACCTTCATAACTTATCAAGAATTATGAAGTAGGATGAATAATGAGGAATATAAGAATTCCTTTAAAACATTTCATACTTTTGTTGAGGGGTCAAATTGACCATGAACTCTTACTAGGTTTAAAAGTATGAAGTTGTAACCCTTCTTCCACGGTCAGTTTATAATCACCAAGAAGGTAAACTGCCTCTTTCATACGTAGGAGATCACCCCATTGTATAACCCAATTTCGGGGTGTGTTTACCTCAGGCTTAATCATTAGATTCCGTACCAAAGCAATTTGGTTTGGCATAACTTATTCAAAGAAAGCTCGATTTTCTTTTAATCATGACATACCATTCGTCTTAGCCGAATCAAATAGCTTAGACCATACCAATAAATTGAATATCAACTTGAAACATTTGCCTAGTCAACGCAATTGACATTAACTACCTTTTAAATTCTTTTACAACACATCAAAACGTTTTATGATGTCATGATACTGTAATTTTCACAGTACATTGAGGACTTCATCAGTTTATGACTTCGTCATTATAAATCATATCATAGTGGGTTGTTGATCCTAAGTTCACATCCAACACTAGGTTCAATTGCATTAATAACTCCATCCTTTTACCATCTTGCATCAAATGCACTGATGATATAAAATTCATTTTGATATTTCAAATCAATTTCTTTATAGCTAAAACAATTAGCATAGACATATAAAGAATAGTTCTTTTTAAAATCCATTGGTTCCAAAAGTTAAACCAATTCTTTCATTTTCAAAATGTGCACACATAAGCACGATTTCAATAAACTTCGAAATCTAGAACAACTAGATGACTTGGAATATCCTATTCTCCATCTTTCTTCATTCTCTTACTTGCAACAATACTTAATCTCTTCTAACACCTTCTATGCTAAGTTTATTGAAAATACTCATATTTAGTCTAAACATTCCTATACCTAAGTATAGTCCATCAACTTACCACACTTTATGTGTTTAAGAACTTTCCACAACCATATGTGTTTAAGAACTTATATTCGCAATAAGTAATCCAAAAATAAATCAAGGACTATCCATATGCTTAGGGCTTAGAAACATAGCATATAACTATGAGTCACAATCTTTTCTTAAGTATGAGTTTTAAGAACTCATACCTAACTTATCATTCTCTACCTATAAGGAATATATATAAGAAAATATTCACCTTCTCGTCATAAATAAATTGATAGCATGACATATTCCAATGATTATCACTATAATAAGCTAAGCAGTTGTTACAACAAAGCACAAACCTCCGCCCATAACAGAGGTTCATATAACTCAGCTATCACATGAGTCCTCAATTGAAATTTTATAACTTCTAACTTTCTTTCACCTTAATACAAATCTTCTTTAATTCGTATGTTATCCTTCAGAACTTAATCTGATTTCTTCTTCCTGTACTACTTCGTAGTACCATTCATTTATAGCATTAGCTATAAATCATCCATCGTTTAACATAATATCTGTTATTACTATTCAATATGATCACGTGAAGATCTTCTTTCTTAATCGTTGAACTCAACGATATTCTTATCATTCTCTCTACGATTATAGTCTTAGGTACTCATACCTAATATTTATAACCTATCAGCTCTGACACCAACTTGTCACGCCCTGTAATCCGGTCTATCTTCACACCCAAATTTCGTACGCATGAGTACAACTCCTTCCAAACATACATCATTATATAGTTAAATATAACAACATACATTCTAAAATCCCAAGTTCTAATACCTTATAACCTCGTTCATTACAAATAATGATGATTACATTATTCTTTACATCTTATAAGAGTGACTTTTATCCGCCACCAAGGATACATAACAGTTCATTCAACTAATCTATAGTTTAATTAAACTATTCTACATTACAATTCACTTGATCTTCACGCTCATTCATATACTAAATGGCACTTCGCCTGAATACCGGTAAGTTTGATCTTTATGGGATCTTTAAGTTCTTCTAACCTCGTTTGTTGAAAATGTTTTTCATTTAAAGCAAGTGTGATCATTCAATTTCCCAGCAAGTCATAATAATTGAACAAACAACTTCTTCGAACATTTCTTTAGAACTTCGATAACCGAACAAAGGTTATGAAGCAGCTTGAATAATAGGAATAATTCTGATTCCTATCATTTTAAAACCTTAATCACATTCACTTTGAAATACTTTCCTTCTTCTACCTTTTTAATATGTATCTTGTCTGGCTAGAATCATTAGCACAGACTTAACAATAACGGTTCATGTATAAACAAAACATACTCAAATTGAATCAGTTTAATCACAAAAAAATTCATCTCATAGACCGAAGTGTTCACATTGTGGCACAAGGCCTCATACGTTCTACCACCTTGTACAAATATCCCACATTCGCATATAGACAAAACTTCTCAAGTTCAACATCTAAGAAGTTTAAGAAACTAGCATTCATTTAGAATATAAACGAAGTTAGGAAACATGCCTTACGTACAGCTAGACCTTACGCTGAACTGCTCATTCCAATCCCTATAAAACACAAAAGGAAATAACACATACACCAATTAGTTATATATTTGACTTACGCACTGGTTTAAGCTCAACTTTACTTATTAGGGTTCGCGTTCTTTCGATCTAAGTTTATGCGACCAATATTCATTATTGATTTACGGCTTCATGACATACAGAGCATTTTACGTTACCTTATTCTTATCTTACAACGTTCGGTTCATTCGACTCAGAACGTCATCCAAGTTATACACATTAACTCGGTTTCTTTACGTTATGCGTACTTGTCTTTAATTCAGATGTCCACCATTCCCAAGTTTAGTTATTAGTCTTTATTACCATTCATTACAGCTTTCTTGATAATTCATATCTTACTTACTATCTTTCGTTATCCATTACATGAAACCCATGTGCATAATTCTTTTTTAATGCTGAAGCCATATGGTTTGCTGTATGTTAAGACCGATCGTTCATCACAACAACATTGCATTCACATCGTCAATACACTTTACACTTATCTCTCATTACTACCACATAACATCGAAATGTTATTAATTACCTCTGTCACTCAACGTCTAAGGAATCACAAGCATAGCAATCCCCCACGTTCATTTATCGTGACTACGGTCCCCGGATATCAGTTCCGTAACCCGATTTCATATTCTTTGTCTTTTAATCTTGTTTAATCTTTCCGTTCAACCTTCATTAAAGGTTTAATTCACTTTTTTAAGTTTTACATTCGATGAACTATATGTTCATTAGCTTTCGGTACACTTCCCCCAGGTTTTGAGCAGTTAAAAGCTCATTACTGGGCTTTTCCATGCACCGGCGCTGCAGTGTCGGTTCCCTTTCTTTCCCTCATGCTTTAGCGCCACTCTGTAGTGTTGGACATTCTGGGTTGGTGTTGCGGCGCCACCCTCCTTGCTCATGCTCATGCTGCAGCGCCACTGGCACCGCGGTGTCACTCTCTGCGATATAACTCACGTTGCAGTGTGAGTTTCTAGTATGGAACTCCCCGGTCTGGCGCTGCAGCGCCACCTTACAAGGCATGGCTAGCGCTATGGCGCCAAGCCCTAATCTCTGAATTTTTTTCTAAGTGTTAACTTGTTCTGAGACGGTTACTTCACGATCTCATAACTTCTTCGTTATAACTCGGAATGAGGTCATTCCAAAGCCATTATCTTCCTTATCTTACGCACTTCAATCCTTGTTGGATAGAACTTTGTTCTGAATCCGTTAACATGCCATTCAACTAGCTTAATCTTTGTCCTTCGTTCATTTTATGTTTTTAATGTTCTTCGTTCGATCGTCCGTAATTCGATCATCTGAACTCGAAATTCATTCGTTCTTGAGTGCACGACTCATGTTTTCTACATTCCCTTACATTGTTATGAAACCCTACATCTTCGGGTTCATTTACACACTTTCTAATTCTCGTTCTTCTTTTACAAAAATTTTGCCATAACTTCTTTATAGCTAAGTTTTAATCCATTCTTCATGAATGTTTCTACCATTCCTAACCAAGCAATACGCATCTAACTTATACGCGATGGTTTTAAACTTTTCCATCAACAAAAATTACACTACGATGGTTTTAAATTTGTCCATCAACAACGTTCTTTGCATTCTTTGCGTGTTGTTCATTTTGAATCAAAATTGAGTACGATTTCACTTTTTACTGGAATTCGATGTTATAAACACCATTCCTTACATATTTCACCGAATCGTTCATATAATTCATTCGGATCGCTCAAATTCATTACAAATCTTTTACTTCCTTAAGAAATTTATAAAATAAGTTGTTAATTCTTATTTCTTCTTTTCTTAATGATTTCAACCATATGAAATAATTATTAACATCATTTACTTCTTATTCTCATTAAGCTATGTTTTTAACATATAAAACTTAAAGAAAATCTAACTTAGAAGTTAGGTTTTATTACCTTTATTCCTTATTTTTTTCCTTTAGATAAACCGGCGATTCTCTAGCTTTTCTATTTCATGAACACTTTCGATCTAATCATTTATGCTCATTTTCTTCCTTTTCCATCTTCTCCAAGCTCACAAGCTCTCTATCTCTCTAACTCTCTTCCAAAATGTTGGTTGATTTTGAAAAAAAAAATCAACTAACACTTTCATTACATAGATTTTCAAAGCTAGGGGAAAAAAAGTATTTTTGCCCCTAGATTTACTATTCCTGTGACGACCCCAAATCCAGGTACTTGAAACCCGAACTCGGTTCTCCACGATACCATTTTTTTAAGCTGAATAATACTAAATAATAATACATTCGAACTTAATTTACATACATCAAAGTTTACTTCCCCTGCACGTGACCTTCAAATACATTCCTTACAATACTTGAATAGATACCAATACAACTATAATCATTAACTCATAATACACACTTATTCGATCGACTTTCCTTTTCCTTTGTTCGCGTGCTCGAGCCTTCAAAGTTGCTCATACATAACTCGAAAACATTTAATTTAAGCAAGGATGATCATTTAAGTGCCCAAAGAAGTAATAGCAATTATATATAAGTTGAAAGAATATAAGTATTCTCTTTACATAACACTTCTACAACGAATTGAAAGTTGTGAAGTAATCATCTTGATAAAAATTCACATAACAACTCTCTTTCAAATTCTTTAAATTTGGCTCTCGCTCTACCCTTGAATAGGGTTTAAGAAACATACTATGAACATTCTTTTCATTTTGAAAAGGTTTAGCGGAATTCTATCCTCAAACGAAGTCATAACTTACTAGGCACGGAGGGTGATCGACCCGATTTGTACCTGTATTGATCAATACTACATAACTTGAGCGAAATTCATCGCTTCACTCTATCCGCCTTAGTAAAAATCTTCCCATATAGGGATGTTCATACATGCACGGGTTCCAAACTTAGAAGGTTTTAATCTTGCTCAACAATAATATGTAATTCAACATATATATACGGGTAATTGACAAAGGTGTATCAACATGTGAACAAATGCCATGATTATCCAAGTGGGGACACTTGTATAACCATTTATAGAAATCAATGAACATAATATATATCCGAGCTAACATGTCGATAATCAAAGAGTACATAATGCATGCGAGGGATAGAATAATTTCGAAACTTCTTACTCATGTCCATTGCATAAAGGAAGTGCAAAGGTAGGATACTTGCACGATTACGATTACAAATCTCAACTTAGGTTTTATCTCTTTATCACAACCTATCAATAATCGGATCATTCGTTCGATTAGAACAATATATCTTAACACATAGTATCGTTTATTACGATTAAAGACATAGTCTAATCACATAATCACGGTGATCATACTTTTAGTTCCTATTCTATACTTGAAATATTTTTATACATTTTCAAATATCTCATCCATGCTCTTACACGGTAGTCTTTTCTTTCTTTTATAAGGATTCGACATTTGTCGTCAAATTAAAGCTGACTTTATTGGGTAAATCCGAGTCTAAGACTCTTATTCGATACCTCAACATCTGTAAATATCGGACATCTTATTTTTAATCATTTTCGCAATTTCGAAATTGAAAATTTTAAAATAATTCAAATCTGTTACTAAAGGGCCTATAGTGATATAATCGTTATTATAGGTGTTCTTCTTCAAATTCGAACTTCATAATCGGTTCTCAAGTCACTAGTTTGGTAAATTTATAACGTTCAAATATCGGAATCATAATTAAATGATTTAAACATTAAACAATTCCATTATCATTAATAGTTTAATTAATACTAAACTATTAATCAAACCATTGCCAAAATATAAAAGTTATTTATAATAACTCAAACTATTTTTAAAACGTTTATATTACTAAAATAATTACCATTAATATTTAAATATTAATGTACTATTTATCAAATATTAAAAGTCATTAATTATAACTTAAAATATTTTTAAATCCTTAATATCCTCTTTAAATGGTTTTTAAATAAGTAAAACCATTTTAAACTATTTATTTAATATTAATCATTAAATAAACTAAATATCATTAATATTATCTTAATATCATTAATATTTAATTATTAATGAAATTATCATTTAAATATTAAAAGTTATATTTTATAACTTAAAATATTTTTAAATACCTTATTTTCATTTAAAATGATTTTTATAATATTAAAATCATTTTTAAACTAAATTATTTAATATAATCATTAAATAACTTTAATATCATTAATAATTATTAATTAATAAAATTCATCACAAAATATTAAAAGTCATCACAAATAACTCATTTACATAATCAATTTCAAGCCAAAATAAACATAGTAAACTAACTAGTTTATTAACAACACTAACTAAACTTCAAAAATTCAAACTTTAACTAACAATTAAAAATAATAACATTACAAAAAATTAAATAAAAACATACTCTAAATCTGAATTCCACATTCGAATACGCACTTCCACGCCAAAATTTAACTAAGGAGATCTTTATAAAAAGTTCTCCCACAACAAAGCCTTTCTCAAAAATTGGAGGCCTTATTTTTGGTGAATGAAACAAAGGCCAAGCCCTTCTATTTATAGGTTTAGAAAATGGTGAAGTTTTCAATTTAGTCGATGTGGGACTTGGTTTATACTAATTTTTCAATAGCTCACTTTGCGATTTTCTAACGCATTGCTCATAACTCCGATTAATCTGATTTTTGGATATGTTATACATGGTATGTAAGACTATTTTTAAAAAATACCAATTACCCAATTCAGGTTCATTAGGTAGCCCAAACAGTGCGTCAAAAGTGGACGTTCATAACAGTTTTCAATCTCGTTTCAGCTTTACCCTCTTTCGTTAAAAGCAGTACCATAACTCTTTCATTTTAAAACATTTTGAGCGATTCTTGAGCCCACTTGAAGCTAACTTCTGGGGTTACAACTTTTATTCTTTGACCATTTCCAAATTCGAACACATCAGCCCGTAAATTCCGTTCAAATGGACTGCACCGCACTTGTTGGGAAGTTTTGACACTACTACTTTGAAATGTCATAACTCTCTCCTCCGATATCGGATTTAGTCCGTTTCGGAGTCTATGGAAAGCTTATTCGGTGTACTATAACATACCAAAAGCCCAGAAGGTTTTGGGAATATTAATTAATCGAAACAGTGTCCCGAATAGCACATCCCACTGCTGACTTTCAGTTTTGAGAAATTTGACACATTTCCTTCCAATCACCGTAATTCCCTCATCCGAGGTCGGAATGAGGTCATTCCAAAGCCTATGGCTTCCTAACTCAGTGCACTACAACATATCAAAAGCCCAAACCTTTTAAAGCACAAAAAGTGGATGAGAATGCCCCCATTACAGACTGCCCAGAAACAGTTTATCATGATCGGTCAACCATGTTTGACCATCTATAACTTCTCATCTATACATGATATGGACTTGATTCTTTTTGCAGATTAAAGGCCACATATTAGGCTACACATAACAACTTTTGAAGAACAAAACTCATGATCGAGCAAAGAGTTATGGCCTCTGACATTTGGTGAAAAAATAATGTAATTGCTTTTTTCCAACTTGCTTAAATCTTCAAATTAAATGCACTTTGATGTTATGGGTCTTTGATTTATCAACTCATATCATCAATTAACATTCTCATTACACAACTTTAAACAATCAATTGCATCAAATAACATCGAATCAAAGGATTTCTAGGTTTAGTGTTCTTATACCCTTTTGCCAAAAAATTCTTGATTCTTGCTTACGATTTGTTATGGGTGATGGTTGGGCTTTGTTTAAGAGTGTATGGGCAATCTTGTACAAGGCAATTAAATGTAATATTTAATCACTAGATTTAATTCTTATAATTTACCAATTAACTTCTATCCTTTGGTAAATTAAAACACTTATATCTGATAATATCGAAATTAAACCCGGTAATTAAAATTAGGGTTTCTCAACGTCATCAATTAGGGTTTCTAATTGACCATTAGTGGTTCTTTAATTATCTCATGTATGTTACTAACACGATTCGTTACTGGTTTCTAATTTCAGCGGTTAGGGTTATAATAATTAGGGTTTGTCCTAATTATCGACGTCACAACGATAATTAGGGTTTCTTCTAATTCTGGAATATTCTTATTCACAAGTAACTTCATATACATAGTCACTACTCGGAAATATCCCATAAGCGAGTTTAATAATTAGGGTTTCACAAAGACGGTAATATGCTATGACCTAATTGGATTAGTCATTGCTTTCAATATTATCTGTCGCACATACCGAAGACATAATTATGGTCTCGTAAAATAATATAATATTATTATTCTCATCTCTTGATTACAATCCCAATCCGGGGTTTGGATCTCATATCGACTTATTCTTCGTACACATCATCAATAATCAAGTTAAAATAATTAACTTAAATATTCGAACAATCCATATAATAAAATATTTATTATATAAATCTAATTATCACATCATATATTATTTCCAATCATGTTTTCATGGAAAATAATTAATAAAAATATTTCGGCTTACAGAAATTTATTACCATATAATTTGTGGTAATTAATAATTCCAAAATTATTTCTAATTTTTCAAGTAATAAATGTATTCGCATTTATCGTTCACTTTACTTGACACTTAGTCTCGTCATTAAATAAAAAAAAAATTTATACGCAAAATTTCTTATTTATTTTATATAGAAAATCTCGGGTTATTACAATTCCCACCTCCTCAATACACCTCCTTACTTTCATTCGACAGTTTTAAAAACTGCGATTCTCAGAATCCAAATATTTTTGGATATTTCGTCTTTCCTTTACCGATTAACTTTTACGCATTCTTCGGATCTCCAAAAAACTGAAAAACACATTTCCACGATAAGCATTTTCCTTTATGTTTTCCCCTAACGTAGATAAACGAATGAAAAGTACATAACAGTACTTTTTGTCATTTTTATTTCGTCCAATTTCTACACATTTTTTTGAGAAAAACTTTTATAGGCTTACTTAACTTTTCACGATATATTATCACCGAATCTTTCGACGGAATGTCATTTCGACATACCAAACTCTTGAAAAGGCTTAGGTTATTCAATTCCTAACCCTTAGGGTTTCGTCGGGTCAATAGTGCTTATTTCGTCTTTTTTCACGAAAATATTTTATTCCCAAATTTTTTTTATTTTCGTCTTGAAAATTCTTACTCGTTCAATCTAGCTCGTAGCCAGAATCTTCCCGATTAATAATTATCTTAGGTTATAAAACGATTAATAAACACATAACATATAATATTATTAATAAAAAATTCATTTTATTAATAACTAATTCTTTAAACTTATATTCTGAACAATTCGTATTCTCCAGGTTGTTACACCAGAACCTGGGAAAGGATTTATTATTATTATTGTAATAAGAATGTAGTAAATACAATTATTTTGATGTTGTTTCATTAGAATGAATGTATAGTTAGAGGTACCGTGTAGCACCATATCTATGGGTTGAAAGTACCTGGATTTGGGGAAGTCACAGGTTGGTATCAGAGCATTAGGTTATAAAACTTAAGGGGGGAAGAACCTTAGGCTAATAACCTCGTTAAGAAGTCAAAAGAAATTGAACTCGAGTATAATGAGTTAATTAAGTATTTGGAAACTCAGTACTGAAAGGTTTACAAGTTGGAAATTAACCTTAAATAAACTAAATGTGATTTGTGCTTATATTATTGTGTATTATGTACTAATCAACATGTTATGTGTTATTGTAGATGTCCATCGATAGCTCCATGTATAGGGATATACACGTGGTGAATGAAGAGTCCGTGAACCGAGTAGAGCCTTTACCTATGCCCGTGCGCAGGAGTACCATTAGTGATCACAGAAGAGCCCGAGCTGAAGGAGGACTATTCGAAGGAGGATTATTCTGAGGGAGATATGGAAAACTTGGGATCAGCGTCATATCTTGACATAGTGGTCGATGGGGATGCGGAGATGGAGGTAGCATCGTTAAATACAGTGCTACCTGCACTAGAGCCAACACCTCCAGACGCAATTGAAAGTAGTATCCACACAAGCCAATCATGTTTGATGATAAAGCATATACTTTGTAACAATCTTATATTTATTAATAAAGAATATTAATTTGTTAAAGGCTTTTAATTATCTACATGATTTTGTTTTATAATTTGTGATAAACTCATAGTTTTAAGCAATGCTTTCAGAATAAAGATGATGATCATTCTAATGATATCTAAATTCTTAGAAAGCTTAAAACTAAAATAGTTCCCAATCATTGGATTACTAAATTGGGGATTAGTGAATCTGGATAGATTGGTATATATTTTGCTTGCTCATTGGATGAGGATGATTGATCTTATGATCATTTGTGTGGAGACACTAAAGCAAGTATGTAGGTGCTTATTAGAGAATAAGTTCACTGAATGTGGCTCGCTAAGGAATACCTAATGGAGTTTTACTTGCCTGTCAATAGGAATTCCTGTAGTGATAGTAGTACAAGTGATACTTGGACTTGAGATCATAATAGTATCTTGTGTATGATGAGTTATACTTTGACTTATTCCTTAAGACCGTTAGGATATATCATAGGGTATGCTTGGGTATAATAAGTTGTACATGGAGATAATTCATGATCAATAAAGAATCTACTGCTTCTAGTAAAAGAAGATAAATGTGCTATGTGATTCGATAAATGACAACCCAGTAGTCCTTGGCCAAAGCAGAATGAAATTAGAAAGGAGTTTCTAATTTGCATTATTTGGAGTTCTGCATTTAAGAGTCGAAATACATATAATTAAATAAAATAAGACTTGACAGTAATTTCTTGTTTTATATTTAATTGGGACATTGTATGGTGGAAGGATTGAATTCTACTGTAACTATTTACTTTAAGGTTCTTTTATGATTAATGTTGAAATCTATATTATCTGGAAAGTCGTTAATCGCTAGGGAGGTTTATCCCTATTGTAGAATAAATATTATTTATTTAAATAAATTAATTATTTAATTTATTTATTTAAATAAGATTAGAACTGTTCTAATTGATTTATTCATAACCGGTTTAATGTGGAGAACATGAAGTGTCACACCATAAAAGGAAGAATAATTATTTAAGAAATTAATGGCATAATCGAAATAATAAGTTAAGTATAATTAATTTATTCTATGGTGATAGAATAAATTAAGTAGTTTTAATATTTATTATTTAATATTTTGGAAATATTAAATATAAATTAATAAGAGGAGTTTTATTATTATTATTATTACTATTATTATTTTTTAATTCTAAAGAAGTTTGGGAATTAATTAATAAAAGTACTGTCAAATATTCCTAATAAGATTAGGAGATTAAATTAATTAAAAGAGTTTAATTATTTATCCTTAATAAGATTAGGGAGCTTAATTAATTAAAAGAATTTAATTAATTAAATAATACAATATTTTCTAATTAGATTAGAAGGGTTAACTGATATTTTTATAAGAGGAGTCTTATATCAAATATCAATAGACGTGATTCCAATTGTTGGAGAGTACACTCTTTTTCTATGTGAGATAGAAAAACTAGGGTTTTGCCAAACAACCATCTTCTTGAATCTTTCTTCTTCCTTGGTTGATCACCTCTAAAGGCCAAACATTTGGGTGGCTAACGTTGATCAAGTTGAACGCGAAAAGATTTGAAGGTGAACTTGTACCTGAGGAAGCTCGAATCTTCAAGGGTATGATTCTTGTTCTTTATCTTTTCGTTTAATTAATAATTATGCATAAAGTATGATCCGGGTATATGGTTTGTAAAATTTTAAAACTCTGATTTTTCACGTTTTCGGTTATTTTATGCAATATGATTGTGTTCATGAATAGTACAAACCTAAGAGTGGTATCAGAGCCAAACCTTTATGTGATTTATTAATTGTCAAATTTGATATGTATATTGATATGTGTTTAGAAAAAATTAATTGGGCATAATTTTATTGTATAAAATGTTTAAAAATAAATAAATAAATAAAAAATCGTGAATCCCAATTTTTCTTTTTCGCTGAATCGGTGTTTATTCAAGGCAGGAGATTCACGGCTTCCGTAGTATGATTACTATATATATATATATATATATATATATATAATCAGATTATATATGATTAAATCGTGATTTACCTGAAACATCCATAATAATATATAAAGTAATCATACAACACTACAGGTTCAAGAATCATACTTCTATATGATATATATATAATATTCTTAATTATTTTAATCTTAAAATAAAGAGTTTATTTTAATTTTAATATTAAATTCCATGTTAACTAATTAGATTTAGAATTGGATTCCATGATAACTAATTGGAGTAAAAATTGGATTTCATGTTTCCTTAAATAAAGAAGTTTATTTACATATGGAATAAGATTTCATATTATTCAAAATAAATGACTTTATTTGTGAATAGGAAAGAAAATCCGTGTTTCCTTAAATAAAGAGTTTATTTTGACTTAGAATTGGATTCCATAATTAATTGAAATAAATGAGTTTATTTTGATTAAAGAATTTGATTAAACTAAAATAGTTTATTTTATACAAAATTGGATAAATTAAAATAAAAGATGTTTATTTTGATTTAAATTAGATTTAAATAAAGGAGTTTATTTTGATTCAAAATTAGATTTTATACTAACTAATTTTGCCCATTAAATGATATCAATATATATTGAATGTTTATTATTCATAAGATGCATGTTATTTATTGAATCATATGGTAATGTGTATGATAATAAATGTGATTGATTATGGACTACTGACCAATGTGATTGGATTTTATTTTAGTTGGATGCATGAATATATGGGTTTTATTAAATGGGGTCTGCGTACCTCGTCTTCTCTAATTTTTTTCTTAATGTAAATTCTATCATCCTCCTATGTACTTCCCATTGACTGCTGATCAAGGTTTCTATTTATTTTAAATAGTTTTGTAATAGGAATAGTTAGAATTATTTTTGAAGAATTGGAGATCAATGAACAAGGAGCACTTTAAGACCCGTTTGTAATGGAGCCTAGGATTTAAATGTAATAGTTATATTTAAATATTAATTCCTGCACCCCTAGGGTTTGACCTTTTGGTTCACTTGGTGGCTCTGGTGAACCAAACTAGAATAAAAGTCCATAATCAATCCGGGTAGAATATAGTATTCTATATGTGCATGCTTATACTATATATATTTTATATTATGCAAACATGCTTCGCATGTTAATTAATATGACGCGTATTATATATATATATATATATATATATATATATATATATATATATATGTGTGTGTGTGTGTGTGTGTGTGTGTGTGTGTGTGTGTGTGTGTGTGTGTGTGCATGCACGCTAAATAAGATGAGACAAATTAATAACAAACCCCTCAAATGTTTTATTTCAAGTCCTAAGCGTTCAAAGATATTTGGAATATCGAATGTCGCCTTCTAGCATGATAAAAATAATAGAGTATCATTTAATTATTGTAAGTTTGTTGTGTCACCACAAGGCTATTTTAATTCTTTGAGATGTTGCTTTTATCACATTTGTTGCTTATAAAGAAAATTGAACAATGTTGTTTTGTTGTGTCACCACAAGGATAATATTTTTCTTTTTTGAATATATGGAGTGCTAGGTTGGACTTAACTTGGATAATTTTGATTCGGATGTGCCACCACTTGATCAAAATAATCTACGAGGCAAAATACAAAGAGTTACAAAGTTGATGTAATTGACATGATTTGTCTACCTATTTATTTATATATAGTTTATTGTGTCACCGTAAGGCTATATACATTTGAAATGGGATCCTTATTGTCACTAGAAAATCTTTAATTAGATTTTACCGAACTATATAAGTAAGGGTAATATAGTTTGAAAAAAATAGTGGGAGATACCAATTTAAAACAAGACCTAATTTATTTTGGTAACTAATAAAAGAATGTATGTTAAATGTTATTAATTACAAATTCATTTACAGAATTTTACAAAGTCTAAATTACTATCACTGCGAAGCATATTAGATGTTATTTAACCGAACCATATTAAACGGATTGGTTAAGGAATTTGAGAATAGTTCTCACGGCTGAAAAATTATCTTATGTCTTTAATACGCCTATCCCTGCAATGGTTGCAGATAATGCCTCTGAGGAAAGATTGCTACTTTTAGAAAGTGGAAAGATGATGCACAATTGGCTCAATGCATCATGGTCGCATCTATAAGTAATGAGCTTCAGCGCCAACATGAAACTATGGATGCTCCTACTATACTCTTGTACGTCAAGTAGTTGATGGTGAGGAAAGTAGGACTAATAGATATCAGATATCTAAGGAGCTCTTCCGATCTAGAATGAACAATGACACTACAGTACAAACACATGTCCTAAACATGATAAATTTGATTGAACAATTAGGATAATAGGTTTTGTCATGGATGGAGAGTTGATCCAAGATTTGATCTTGTAGTCACTCTAGACTCCTTCTCACAATTGTTGTGAATTTTTCATATGAACAAGCTAAAGATCAGCCTCGCTGATTTGCTTAACATGTTGAAAAATATTAAGAGTCACTTTTTAACCAAGAAAGACCAAGTCTTACTGTGACACCCCCAAATCCAGGTACTTCATTTCCACAGGATTTGGTGTTCACTTGATAAAAACATTCATATCTAACTACTCAATCATAATAAAATTGAATAATAAAACCTTCCCATTAAAGGATTACATTAATAAAAATCTCCCTAATTGTCTAACCTTTAAATACAATCATTCAAATGCAGAATTTAAATAAGTTCATTACAATCATTAAAATAAAATATGATAATAAAATATCAACATGTTACAAGTCTTCAATACTTGTTCATCTTTCCTTTTCCCTTACTGGTGCTAGGTACATCGACCTTCTCATCCTTAGTTGTAATAGTTATATAAGCAAGAGTGAGGAAACAAAGCTCACTTGAAACAAAAATGAATAAAAAAAATTTTTACAACAACTGCCAAATAAGAGGCTCAATAGAAATAAACAATATGTTCTATCAACATTCTGAAATATATAACTGAAGATTCTAAGACCACGAACTATGTCCATAGTTATAAGTAATCTTTCAACTTAAACTTTAACAGTCATAAGACTATAGGGACTCCTCGTACTTAGGGGGATCAACCCTTCATACAATGTATTGTGCACAAACATTTCAACGCAAAGCGTAAGTTATCCCCTAATATTAGGGTTTTTCATCTCAATATTTAGAGTACAAGTCCGCACCAAAGTAAGCTTGGTTTGGATACATTTCAAGGTAATTTAGGTTTAACGAACAT
Organism: Panax ginseng; assembly: GCA_020205605.1. Lineage (NCBI taxonomy): Eukaryota > Viridiplantae > Streptophyta > Magnoliopsida > Apiales > Araliaceae > Panax > Panax ginseng. The sequence continues at coordinate 109,220,869 of CM035139.1, forward strand.
CAACTAAGGATTAGGAGAATAAAAATTTCATAACTGAATACTATGGTCATGCTTTAGGGATAAGCTAAAAGCATAAACATTGAATAATTATAATGTACCTTGCTTGAACAATATTAAGCAAAGGTTATTTAAAATTTAGTACTACGCATGCATAACAATTAGTAAATTGAACGATAAAACTTGTTCAACATTGGTATATTAGAATATATAAACTTGCATGCTAAATAACAAGTTAAAGACAAGAATAACTTGTTCAATATAAAAATAAGATTTAGAAAACTTGCATCATCATAAAAAATTAGATACAAGAACTTGCTCAATCGTAAGAATAAAATTGCACAATGTAATAATAATAGAACTAGCTCAATGAAACAATAGATTTAGAGAACTTGCCTTGCTTGTAGGCTAAACCGTAATATAAGTTGAACGCGAAAGGATTTGGAGGTGAACTTGTACCTGAGGAAGCTCAAATCTTCAAGCATATGATTATTGTTCTTTATCTTTTTGTTTAATTAATAATTATGCAAAAAGGATGATCCGGGTATATGGTTTGTAAAATTTTAAAACTATAATTTTTCACGTTTCCGCCTATTTTATGCAATTTGATTGCATTCATGAATATTACAAAGCAAACAACAATGAGGGCATTGTATCTAGCGGTGCTTGACCGGAATGTGCAACTGCGCACTATTGTGCAGAACCAGAATAAGGAGATTAGTGATCTTTATGAGGCGAAGGAGTCTGCAGAAGCAGATTTTGAATTAGAACATAACGAGAAGGTGCTCATGACGAATAAGGTGAGTGACTATAAGAATGAGGCAGTACAGCTTCGTAAGGAACTGGTTGAGAAGAACCAGAAGATAGCACGGATGTCTTACATCCATGAGAGTGCTTATGAGAATTTCAAGCTGAAAATTACTTGTTATTCCATTGAGTTGATACAGACTCGACATATTATTAGTCGGGATATTGTGTCGATTCTTGCGAATCATAAGCATGTGAATGCTGTTATGTAGTATCAGTAGATCGGTAGATCTTTTTATATATGTGTAGTGATGTAAAACCCTCTTCTGTATAATTAAAGGGTAGTCTTTTTGTAAATCCCAATTTTTTTAGAAGTTGATCGTGGGATAGAAATGTAATAGCTTTTGGCTATGGAATCAAATTGTAAATACTGTTGAACTGTGAAGAAGAATATTAATATAATGATGTTTTTATTTAATGTGCTTTGTTGTGGTATGAGTTATTGTTGTTGAATGATAACTAAGTAAGTAAATAGATAATAATTAAACTTTATTTATTTAATCATAATAATGCCGCTAAGAAGAAGACAACGTAATTAGGAAGCTGAATTATATAATGATAACCAAGGGGGTCAGAATAACCATATGCAAGAGTTTGTTAATTTATTAATGGCTGGATTTAACCAAACTGGGGGTAGAGAACCCGCAGTACTTAGGGTAGCCAGAACGACTACCTTTAAAGTATTTAAGAGCGTAGGTCCGCTAGAGTTCAAAGGAACTACGGACCCAATAGAGGCCCAGACATGGGTAAAACAAATAGAGAAGGCGTTTGTTATTACAAACGTAGCACTGGCACAAAAGACTTCTTTTGCAACCTATATGATGAAAGGGGAAGCCAACTTCTGGTGGGAGGCTCACCAGGGTAGGACTGGAACTGATGCTGTTACGTGGGAACAATTTCAGAAGGTTTTCTTCGAGAACTATTTTCCTACCAACATGTAGGGGAGGATGGAGATTAAGTTCCTAGAATTTAAACAAGGGGACATGATGGTTCCCCAATATGCGGCCAAATTCAATGAATTGGCGAGGTTTGCTCCACACCAAGTGGACACTAACGAGAGGAAGGCTCGTTGGTTTGAGTAGGGACTAAAACCCTGGCTCTATAGTAGGATTTCTATTTTCTAGAGTGCTTCATATGGGACCATTCTGGATAAAGCAATCATTGAGGAGATTTGTATTGAGGCCTTGAGCCAATACCACAAGGAGAGGAAGAATAAGGGGAAAAGAGAAGGATGACCCAAGGTGGAGGGAGCTACTGGCAGTGGGAGTATGCCCAAGAGGAAAAATTTTAACTCCGGGAATACTAGAGTGAAACAAGGGGATCCTAAACGTAGGATCAAAGCATGCAAGACATGCGCGAAGACTCATCTAGGAGTATACCTTAAGGGGAAATTAGTTTTTTATAACTGTAGGTAGGAGGGTCATACATCACCCAATTGTCCTAATCCCAAGAAGAACCAGGGTTGTTTTGTGTGTGGGTTGATGGACCACATGGAAATAAATTTCCCAAAGACGGGGTAAGAGGGTAGTAAGGGTACTAGTAGTGGTAAGTTAGCCATTACTGGACCAACATCATCGTCGGGTAGACCCACGGCCCGTATTTTAAATATGACTGTCCAAGATGCGGTTGCATCAGCGGATGTAGTAGCATGTATCATTCTAGTCAATGAAATAAATGCTTATGTGTTATTTGACTCGGTTGCTACTTGTTCTTTTATAGCATGTGAATTTTCTAAGCGATTAAGTTTACCCCCAAAAAAATTAGAAATACTTTTAGACGTTAAGGTAGCAAACGAAGAGATAATTTCCATTGAACACATTCATAGGAATTGTTGTGTAGATATTACAGGTAACAAATTATCGATAGATTTAGTACCGAGAAAGTTGAGAGAATTCGATGTAATTCTCGGTATGGATTGGTTGATTAACCATAAGGCTATAATAGATTGTCATAGGAAAAGTGTGAACCTTCGGCTTTCTAAGAAATCCAAGGTAGTGTTCTACTATAGTAAATCACCGAGACGCTCTTGTTGTCTAACCATGACACAAGCTAAGAAAATATTGAGGAAGGGGTGTATAGTATACCTATGCCATGTTGTGGATACCCAAAGTGTGGGATCATCATTAGAACAGATACCTATAGTATAAGAGTTTGCAGATGTATTTCCAGATGAATTACCAGGTCTTCCGCCGGATAAGGAGGTAGAGTTTGTGATTGATTAGTTGCTAGGTACGAAACCAGTTTCTAGGGCACCATATAGGATGGTACCGGTAGAAATGAAGGAGTTAATGGTTCAATTACAAGAACTATTAGATAGGAAATATATTCAACAGAGTGTATCTCCGTGTGGAGCACCGGTACTATTTGTAAAGAAGAAGGATGGATCGTTACAACTTTGTATCGACTATCAAGAGTTGAGCAAGTTAACGATAAATAATAAATACCCATTGCCTAGGATCGATGATTTATTTGATCAGTTAAAAGGCGCAAAGTATTTTTCTAAGATAGATTTGCGTACGGGGTACCATCAGTTGAAAGTAAGGAAGGAGAATGTACCTAAGATGGCATTAAGAACTTGTTATGGACATTACAAGTTTTTGGTTGTGTCGTTTGGGTTGACTAATCTTCCAGCCGCATTCATGGATATGATGGATAGAGTGTTCAAATAGTGTGACGCCCCCAAAACAGGTATACATCACCCATCTTGAGTCACCAGATACATGGTACTTAAATTCAAATACAACTTAATTATACAACAGTCGTGTAAAATACGACAAAACATAACTGAGAGTTTAAACAAGAATATTGTCATCTAGAAAATATCCACACTCAATGGTGTCCTCATTACAATTATAATCACATTATTCCGTAGAATAGTAAGGACTACTAAAGCAATTTATCCTGGACCATCACTCTATTCTCCAACTCATCCCAGCTATATTGTCATTTACTGAAGAGAAATGAAAGAAAGGGTGAGCTCAACTAGCCCAGAAAGAAATATTATGAATAAGATAATGCATAATAAATTATCCTTAGCCTTCAACAGTATAACAACTGATAGAATACAATAGACAACAAGTTTTAGATCAACAACTGCAGCGAAAATAAGCAATCCATTAGAAGAGTCAAGTAGAGCATAAAATCTACTATCTTCTATGATTTAAAAAGTTTTTCCTCAACTTTATCAACTGCGACTCGACAATAAATAAAATCGAATCATCCCTGCACCACGGCCAAGGATATTCATGTAATCATCAGTGGTCATGATTATACCGAATAATCCCTTGTCATGATCATACCAACAACTGTCCATCAATGAACTACAGGCCAATGAGGACTTTTACCACATCATTCGTCACATTATGGTCATGATTATACCAAATAATCCTTGGTCATAATCATACCAAGTTCATAAATGCACGTAAGCCAGATATGACTTTCATCACAATATAAGCATGAGGATGATGACAATGATATAAGCAATAATCAATCGAAATCAAATCAAACAAAATAAAGGATAAATATTAAAGACTTTAAATTTATCCATAGTTTAAAGATATCCAAATTGTCAACATGATACTACTTTGTAGAATAAAATTCAAGAATAATATTCATGTACCAAAAATAATTTCGATAGAAAAGAATATATTTTTTGGGTAAATAGTACCCCGTGAATAATACTTCGGGAATAGTACCTCGTGAATAGTACCCCGATATGAAAAGTACTTCAAATACCCGAGTGAATAATATTTGGATGAATAGTAATTAGGTGAATAGTAACCCATGAATAGTAACTCGTGAATAGTATTCCGACATGAAAAGTGCCCTGAATACCCGAGTGAATAATATTAGAGTGAATAGTAACCGGGTGAATAGTGTAACGACCGTAAATTGGATAAATCCGAATTTAAGTTTAAAGAATTAGTTATTAATAAAATGAATTTTTATTAATAATATTATATCTTATGTGTTTATTAATCGTTTTAGAACCTAGGATGATTATAAGTCGGGAGGATTACGCCACGAGCTAGACTGAGCAGTAATAATTTTCAAGATAAAAATGAAAATTTTAGAGAACAAAAATATTTATGGGGAAAAAGACGAAATAGGCACTATTCACCCGACGAAACCTAAGGGTTAGGGTTTGAATAACATAAGCCTTTCCGAGAGTTCGTTGTTCCGAAATGACATTCCGTCGAAAGATTTGGCAATAATATGTTGTTAAAAGTTAAGTAAGCCGATAAAAGTTTTTCTCAAAAAATGTGCAGAAATCGGACGAAATAAAAATAACGAAAAGTACTGTTATGTACTTTTCATTCGTTTAGCTACGTTAGGGGAAAATATGAAGGAAAACGCTTAACACGAAAAAAGTGTTTTTTAATTTTTCAGAAATCCGAAGAATACGTAAAATTTAATCGGTAAAGGAAAGACGAAATATCCAAAAATATTTGGATTCCAAGAATCACACTTTTTAAAACTGTCGGACGAAAACCGAATAATAGAACCATGAAACTTAAAGGCTAAGTACACTTAAGGGCTAAGTTAACTTAACACTTAAGTCATGAATAGTAAGGAGGTGTGAATAGTAAGGAGGTTAGGGGTGAAATGACTAAAATACCCTTAGTTTAGAAATTCTATAAATAGGAAGCTTAAATCATTTATTTGGAATTTTGAAAATCCTATATCTTGAGAGAGAGAGAAAGAGAGAGAGAGTTCGGATTGAAGGATGAGAAGGAGAAGGAAGCAGAAAAGTTTGCTCGTGAGCAACCTTTGTCTGATGGAAAGAGATTAATTGAGAACGATAATCTGAAACCTAGTCTTTTATAAATTTTCTTTAAGTTTTTATGTTTGAAAACATAACTTAATGAGAATAAGAAGTAGATGATGTTAGGGTTGATTTCATATGGTTGAAATCATGAGAAGTAAAGAAAATAAGAATTTGAAATTTAGTAAATAAATTTCTTAAGGAAGTATAAGATTCGTAATGAATTAGAACGATCCGAGTGGATTATATGAATAAGTAGGTAAAATAAGTAAGGAATGATGTTCTATAACATCAAATTCCAATAAAAAGTGAAATCATAATCCAAAATATCGATTAAAATGAAGAACGAACGAAGAACATGGGAAGAACACGAAGAATGTTGTTGATGGACAAATTTAAAACCATCGTAGGATATTTCTTGTTGATGGACAAGTTTAAAACCATTGTGTATAAGTTAGATGCATATTTCTTGGTTATGAACGATAGAAACATTCATGAAAATGGATTAAACTTGAGCTATAACGAAGTTATGGCAAAAATTTTGTAAAAGACACACGAGAATTAGAAAGTTAGTAAATGAACCCGAACGTGTAGGGTTTCATAAGAATGTAAGATAACATAGAAAACGTGAGTCGTGGACTCAAGAACGAATGAATTCCGAGTTCGGATGACCAAATTACGGATGAACGAACGAAGAGCGTTAAAAACTTAAAACGAATGAAGGGTGAAGATCAAGAAAATTGAATGGAACATTAACGGATTTGGAATGAAGTTCTGTCCGAGGGGGATTGAAGTACATAAAATAAGGAAGAGAATGGCTTTGGAATGACCTCGTTCCGAGTTATAACGAATAAGTTATGGAAGCGAGAAGTAAGCGTCTCAAATTAGATTTAACACTTAGAGAAATTTTCTAGGGATAGGGTTTGACGTCGCGGCGCCAACCATGCCTTGTCAGACCAGGAAGACGGGTACTGAAAACTCACGCCGCGGCATGAGAGATAAAAGGGAGAGTGGTGCCGCAGCGCTAGTGTAGGGAAAAAGCAAGAGAAGAGCTTTTAACTACTCAACTCTTGGGGGTAACGTAAGGGAAGATAAAGAACATAATGTTCAACTAATGTAACACTTAATCAAGTGAATTAAACCTTTAGTACGGGTTGAACGAAATGATCTAGAGAGATTAAAAGATTAATAAGGGAATAGACGTAAAAGTAAAGCAGTTGCAAGTAGTCTTAGCATACAACGAGTAGTATGACTTCGACATTAAGAAAGATTAATTAACAAGGGGTTTAGGTAATGGATAATGAAAGTATTAAGTAAGATAAAAATGGTAACAAGAAAGTCGTAATGAATGGTAATAAGATTAATGAAAGCCGATCGTGATTCGGATAGATAATGATAGAATGAATTTGAAGTATGGAACATTTTAACCAATGTGAAAGTTGAGTGTACGCAAATATTAAGCGGATAGCCGTGTATGGTTTGACTGTATGATAAGGAAAACCAATGATTAAACCATGAACAATAAAGAAGTTGAATTAAAGATAATAATGTTTAACGTAACGAAGCTAAGTAATGATTAAGAGTGAATCCTGAGGTGTGGCATATAGTTACAAAGAAGCCATAAGGAATGAGAAATTAACTTAACGAAGATTATAGTTTAATATTTCGGATAAGTTAAGATGAATTTAGGTTGTAGTACAATTGTAACCTTTGATGGTTGACATATGGGAGCTGGGCTAAACAATTCCTTCAGAGAGCGAAGGTATATAAAAAACTGGCAACCAATCTAACTCACTGATATGGGCAGTGTAGATGAGATGGGAACTTGTTTGTTGGTTATTTGTGGGAAACCACTCAGAGTACCATATGGACTACTAGCAGAGAAATGATGTGTACTGAGTCCTAGAGAAGTTATAAGAAGAAGATAAGAATGTAAATCATCAAAGATGATGAACGTATTGAGTAAGACATCTCCGTATGTCATGAAGCCGTTAACCGGTAAAGGAAGTTGGTCACGTAAACTTAGTTTGTAAGAACGTGAACCCTAATAAGTAAAGTTAAGTAAATCAATGCATAAAGTCAACTATATGACTAATTGGTGTATGTGTTGTTTTTCTTATGTGCTACATAGGAACTGGAATGAGCAGTTCAGCGTAAGCTGTAGCTGTGCGTAATGCATGTTTCCTAACTTCATTCATATTTCAAATGAATGCTAGTTTCTTAAACTTCTCAGATGTTGAACTTGAGAAGTTCTGTCTATGTGCTAATGTGCGATATTTGTGCAAGGTGGTAGAACATATGAGGCCTTGTGCCACAATGTGAACACTTCGGTGTTTCTATCAGATGAACTGTTCTGTGATTTAACTGTTCGATAAGAGAATGCTCTGTTCATACATGATCCGTTATTGTTAAGCATGTGCTAATGATTCTAGTCAGACAGAATGTGTATGAAAAAGGTAGAAGAATGAAAGTATTTTAAAATGAAAGTGAATATTGTTTTAAAATGATAGGAATCAAGATTATTTCTATTATTCAAGCTACTTTATAACCTTTGTTCAGTTATTGAAGTCTTAAAAGAATGTTTGAATTCTTGAAGATGTTTGTTCAACTGATATGACTTGCTGGGCAATTGAATGCTCACACTTGCTTTAAATGAAAAACATTTTCAACGAACGATGTTAGACGAACTTAAGGATCCCGTAAAGATCAAGCTGACGATATCCAGATGGAATGTCATTCAGAATGAGAATGAGTGAGAAGATCAAGTGAAGACTTGTAATATAAAATAAATTAAATGAACTTTAGATTAGTTTAATGAACTGTTATGTATCCTTAGTGGCGGATGAAAGTCACTCGTGTAAGATGTAATGGATAATGTAATTATCATTATTTGTAATGAAAGGAGTTATAAGGTTTTAGAACCTAGGAATTTAGAATATATGTTGTTATATTTCAGTATATAATGATGTATGTTTGGAAGAAGATGGAGTCGTGACGTACGGAATCCGGGTGTGAAGATAGACAAAATTTTTGGGCGATACAGATTAGTATAAAAGCTGATAGGTTATAAATCTTAGGTAAGAGTATCTAAGACTATAATCGTAGAGAGAGGGATAAGAAGATCACCATGTGATCATAGTGAATCGTAGTAACAGATGAGCTATTAAACGATAAATGATTTATAGTACTACGAAGTAGTACAGGATGAAGAACTCAGATTGAGTTGTGAAGGATAGTATATGAATTAAAGAAAATTTATATTTAGTAAAGAGAGATTTAGAAGTTGTAAAAATTTCAATTGAGGACTCATGTGATAGCTGAGTTGTATGAACCTTTGTTATGGGCAGAGGTTTGTGCTTGGTGTAACAACTTCTTAGCTTATTACAGTGATAATCATTGGAATTGGTCATGCTGTCAAGATGTATATGACGAGAAGGTGAATCTTTTTATGTATATACTTGATAGGTAGAGAACAATAAGGTAGGTGTGAGTTCTTGAAACTCATACTTATGGTACGTTCGTGACTCATAATGATATGGTAGGCTTTTGAACTTCTTAGCAAATGGACGCTTATGGTCTATCTGGGATAGTTCTTAAACTTATATTATTATGGAAAGTTTGTAAACTCATAATGTGTGGTAAGTTGATGGACTGTACTAAGGTATAGGAAGGTGTAGACTGAAAAACGAGTTATTTTTAGTAGACTTAGTATTGAAGGTGCTAGAGAAGATAAAGTATTATCGTAGTAAGACAATGAAGAAAGATGAAAAATAGGATATTCCAAGTCATCTAGCTATGCTAGATTTCGAAGTTTATTGAACTCGTGCTGAAGTGCACATTTTGAAAAAGGAAAGAATTGGTTCACCTTTTGGAACCAATAGATTTTTAAAAGAACTATTCTTGGTATGTCTATGCTAATTGTTTCAGCTAGACAGAAATTGATTTGAAATATCAAAATGAATTTTATATCATCAGTACATTTGATGCAATGATGGTAAAAGGATGGAGTTATTAATGCAATTTAACCTAGTGTTGGATGTGTTCTTAGGATCAACAACCCGCTATGGTATGATGTATAATGACGAAGTCTTCAACGTACTGTGAAAAGTACGGTATCATGACGTCATAAAATGTTTTGATGTATTACGAAAAGAATTTATAGAAGTAGTCGATGTCAATTGAGTTGACTAGATGAATGTTTCACGTTGATATCCAATTGATTGGTATGGTCTAAGCTATTGGATTAGGCTGAACAAATGGTATGTCATGTTTAAAAGAAAATTGAGCTTTCTTTGAAGAAGTTGTGCCAACCCAAATTGTTTTGGTGCAGAATCTAATGATTAAGTCTGAGGTGAACATTTCCCGAAATGGGGTATACGATGGGTAAGAGGAAGTTTGTTTTCTTTGTGATTGTAAACTGACTATGGAAGAAAGGTTACAACGTCATGCTATTAAACCTAGTAAGAGTTCATGGTCGATTTGACCCCTCAGCAAAAGTATGAAATATTTTAAAGGAATTCTTATATTCCTCGTTCATTCCACTTCTTTGAAGAGAAGTTGAGAAGAGGAGTAGGCTAAAATTTCGATGATGAAATTCTGTGAAGAAGGGGTGAATGTGATGACCCGGGTATGGGTGTGGTTTTAAGAAATTCTGAGGACGAAATTTTTATAAGAGGGGAAGAGTGTAACGACCCAGAAATTCGGATCGTCTAGAATTTAAGTTTAAAGAATTAGTTATTAATAAAATGAATTTTTATTAATAATATTATGTGCTATGTTTTTATTAATCGTTTTAGAGCCTAGGATGATTATAAGTCAGGAGGATTCTGGCCACGAACTAGACTTAACGAGTAATAATTTTCAAGACAAAAATGAAAATTTTCCAGGAACAAAAATATTTCTGGGGAAAAAGACGAAATAGGCATTATTCACCCGACGAAACCTAAGGGTTAGGGTTTGAATAACCTAATCCTTTCTGAGAGTTCGGTATGCCGAAATGACATTCCGTCGAAAGATTTGGCAATAATATATCATGAAAAGTTAAGTAAGCCGATAAAAGTTTTTCTCGAAAAACGTGCAGAAATTGGACAAAATAAAAACGATGAAAAGTATTGTTATGTATTTTCATTCGTTTAGCTACGTTAGGGGAAAATGTGAAGGAAAACGCTTAACACCAAAAAGTGTTTTTCAGTTTTTCAGAAATTCAAAGAATACGTAAAAGTTAATCGATAAAGGAAAGACGAAATATCCAAAAAAAATTGAATTCCGAGAATCGCAATTTTTAAAACTGTCGGACGAAAATTGAAAGACGAAACCATGACACTTAAAGGCTAAGTAGACTTATGGGCTAAGTTAACTTAACACTTAAGTCATGAATAGGAAGCTTAAATCATTTATTTGGGATTTTGAAAATCCTATATCTTGAGAGAGAGAGAGAAAGAAAGAGAGAGTCCGGATGGAAGGATGAGATAGAGAAGGAAGCAGAAAAGTTTGCTCGTGAGCAACCTTTGTCTGACGGAAAGAGATTAATTGAGAACGGTAATCTGAAACCTAGTCTTTTATAAATTTTCTTTAAGTTTTTATGTTTAAAAACATAACTTAATGAGAATAAGAAGTAGATGATGTTAGGGTTGATTTCATATGGTTAAAATCATGAGAAGTAAAGAAAATAAGAATTTGAAGTTTAGTAAATAAATTTCTTAAGGAAGTATAAGATTCGTAATGAACTAGAATGATCAGAGTGGATTATATGAATAAGTAGGTGAAATAAGTTAGGAATGATATTCTATAACATCAAATTGAAATAAAAAGTGAAATCGTAATCTAAAATATCGATTAAAATGAAGAACGAACGAAGAACACGAAGAACATGAGAAGAACACGAAGATTGTTATTGATGGACAAATTTAAAACAATTGTAGGATATTTGTTGTTGATGGAAAAGTTTAAAACCATCGTGTATAAGTTAGATGCATATTTCTTGGTTAGGAACAGTAGAAATGTTCATGAAAAATGGATTAAACTTGAGCTATAACGAAGTTATGGCAAAAATTTCGTAAAAGACACATGAGAATTAGAAAGTTAGTAAATGAACCCGAATGTGTAGGGTTTCATAAGAATGTAAGAGAACATAGAAAACGTGAGTCGTGGACTCAAGAACGAATGAATTCCGAGTTCGGATGACCAAATTACGGACGAACGAACGAAGAGCGTTAAAAACTTAAAACGAATGAAGGGTGAAGATCAGGCAAATTGAATGGAACATTAACGGATTTGGAATGAAGTTCTGTCCGAGGGGGATTGAAGTACGTAAGATAAGGAAGAGAATGGCTTTGGAATGACCTCGTTCCGAGTTATAACGAATAAGTTATGGAAGCGAGAAGTAAGCGTCTCAAATTAGATTTAACACTTAGAGAAATTTTCTAGGGTTAGGGGTTTGATGGCATGGCCATGACCCATGCCTTATAAGGTAGCGCTTCTAACGCTGCACGAAAGCAGTCTGTGCACAAACTGAAATGGCTCATGGCTACATGAGAGATAAAAGGGAGAGTGGCGCCGAAGTGCCAGTGTAGGGAAAAAGCTAGAAAATAGCTTTTAACTGCTCAACTCTTGGGGGAAACGAAAGGGAAGATAAAGAACACAATGTTCAACTAATATAACACTTAATCAAGTGAATTAAACCTTTAGTATGGTTTGAACGAAATGATCGAGAGAGATTCAAATATTAAGAAGGGAATAAACGTAAATGTAACGCAGTTGCAAGCAATCTTAGCATACAACAAGTAGTATAACTTCGACATTAAGAAAGAGTAATGAACATGGGGTTCAGGTAATGGATAATGAAAGTATTAAGTAAGATAAAAAAGGTAACAAGAAAGCCGTAATGAACGGTAATAAGATTAATGAAAGTCGATCGTGATTCGGATAGAAAATGATACAATGAATATGGAACATTTTAACTAATGTGAAAGTTGAGTGTACGCAAATATTAAGCGGATAGAACCTACACTCCGTGTATGGTTTGACCGAATGATAAGGAAAACCAATGATTAAACCGTGAACAGTAAAGAAGTTGAATTAAAGATAATAATGTTTAACATAACGAAGCTGAGTAATGATTAAATGGAATAATCGCTTTGAGTATACGAAAGATTGTATGACTTACACGATAAAGAGTGAATCCCGAATTTTATAAAATAAAAGTATTCAATTTTTCTATTTTGGTAAATAGTTAAATTGATAAAAGTTTAAAGTTAAGGGTGATATGTGAAAAATTTTCAAAGTAAGCAAGTTGTCATAAAATAACCGGTAGTAAAAGTACAGTAATACGTGTGGTTGCATAGTAGCACATGGTATTAATTATTGATGCTTACATGAGAAATCACTCAATTATTCTCAATTATTGCTACAATAATTGCTGCATCATATCTCTCATATGATTGATTCAATTGTTATCACAATATCATCTATATAATATGTTATATTCTTAAATCAATCATTGAGACGACACAGTTATTCATATTATTATTTGCAATATTGACAATGTCTAGAAGTTCTGTCAAGGAGAGGTTAGGTCATCTAATTGCGCGCCAATAGGGAGGAATCCTTATCGGAAAGCCCCCTCTTTCCTAGGAACGACCTAGTTGTTAAATATTGTGAGTATAATATTAATGATGAATGTTATTAAAAATCAAATTTGTGTTCGGAATTGAATTTGGAGATGCAGACTTGATATTTGAGTCCGGAATGATGAAATTAGTAGAAATAGACTATAAACACAAAATTTGTCGGGGTTAACTTTTTGGTCAAAAAAGTTAATAGTTGACTTTTTCAGAAAAAGTCAAACTTCGAAATTTCAAAAAATGAAATTTTTGAGAAAAATATTTTCATTGTGTTGGGATTGTTAATGTTAGTGAAAATTGACATTTATTTCGATAATAATTGATGTTTGGAGGTTATATTGACAAATCAAGTAATTAATCGAATAAATGAGCACTTAATTGCTATTAATTCACATGATTATAACTATTTGTTCACATGTGTATACTATTAATTCACATTCTTGTACTATTAGGGGAGTTGGTGCAAGATTTATAATACTTGCATGACTAAGTTAAAAATTGAGGTATAGATGGAGGTATTATACTGTAATTCATATTTTCACATGATTATAACTATTGGTTCACATGTTTGAACTATTGATTTACATTATTTACTATTAGGGGAGGTGGTGCAAGTTTGTTAATACTTGCAGGACTAAATTAAAAATGAAAGAAAAGTTGGAGGTATTGTACTGTAATATTTCGAGTCCCAAAATGTGCAATTATCGAAACTATATTTTCCTATAAATAGAAGCTCATTCTTCCTTTATTTCTCACCAATTCACTAAATCTTTAGAGAAATTATTATAGGGAGAAATTATAAAGAGAAAGAAGAAGAGAAGTCTGCTACCTCACTATTCCAGTATCCAGTCTTCTTTTGAGGTAAGAGGTATTATTTCTTTCGTATTCATGAAGAGAGCTATTGTTATTCCATTCCTTATTATTCTGTTGGAATAACCTGTATACGCAGACTACCGTATATATGGTGAAATTCTTTTGTTATTCCATTCTTTATTATTATGTTGGAATAACTTATCTATGCGAAGTTCCGCATACATGATGAAATTCTTCTATTATTCCATTCTTTATTATTCTGTCGGAATATCCTGTCTGTGCGTTTATGCATGACTTGGTTCTATTATTTATTATTCTGTCAGAATATACTGTCTGTGCGTTTACGCATGACCTGGTTTCATTATTTATTATTACATTGGAATATCACATGCGCGCGTTTACTGGCGTGACACAGTTCCATTATTTATTATTACGTTAGAATAACTTGTATGTCTTGAGTATCATCGCATGCATGGTGAATTCTTCTGTTATTCCATTCTTTATTATTCTGTTGGAATAACCTCTCTATGTGGATTACCACATGCATGGTGAATGATCCTTTGTATTTATTCTTTATTAAATTATGGAAATGTTCTGTCTACGTGGATTACCGCATGGCGGGTGAAAATCCATTTGTAGTTTCGTAATCTTTCTAACCCTCAAAAATTCTGGAAAAATTTGAAATTATAATTTGATGAGTTTTCTAGATTGTGTCCAAAAATGACGATTTTTTGATGTATGGATTAGGATTTATGATTTTTATGGGAAAAAACTATTTTAAAAGTAAACCCTTATAACTCCTTGCAGTTAACTCCAAAATTTGTGAAATTTTTATTAGGAGTACATGTATATCTCAGGAGTATACCCTGTAAATTTCGGAATTTTTGGACAAAAGTACAGTTTATGATAAATGTCTAAATATTCGGCATTTTTGGCTATATGAAAAATAGTAAATAAATTTTAAAAATTCCTAGAAAAATATATGTTCAATATGGGACTATATTCTGTTAAATCCTAGAAAAGAAATATTTTTGGGACTGATTTGGTATTTTTCAAGAAAATGAACTAGTTATGAGTAATGAATTTAATATGTTATGTGAAGTAACAAAATTGGAAAATAAGATTTTATGGCTTGGGAATCCTATATAGGGTATAGGCAGATTTTTTATGAGGGATTTGATCATTGGTGATGAAATCTTATGAGTATGGCATTTTTGAATGATTAAATGCATTATTTGGTAATGTGTAAATAATTGAAATAAATTGTTTATAAGTTTAAGAAGTGATTAAAATATTGTTATAATATTAATAATATTAGATTATGAGTTTATTAAGTGATTGATAATATTTGGATAAATTTAAAGTCTTTAATATTTATCCTTGTTTTCGTTTGATTAATGCTTATATCATTGTCATCATCCTCATGCTTATATTATGATGAAAGTCACCTTTGGCTTACGTGCAGAGATGGACTGTTAATTATTGGTTTTACAGTTGTATATCTTTGACTTACGTGGAAAGATGAACTATTGATTGATGAGTATCTTTGACTTACGTGTAAAGATGGACTATTGATTATTGGTTTTATAGTTGTATATCTTTGGCTTATGTGGAAAGATGGACTGTTGATTATTGGTTTTACAGTTGTATATCTTTGGCTTATGCGCATAGATGAACTGTTTATTGGTATGATTATGACCAAGGAACATTTGGTATAATCATGACCCGTAATATTATAGATGATGTGGTAAAAGTCCTCATTAGCCCGTAGTGCATTGATGAGCAGTTATTGGTATGATTATAACCAGGGATTATTCGGTATAATCATGGCCATTGATGATTACATGAATATCCTTGGCCATAGTGCAAGGATGATTCGATGATGTGGATTATTTATTAAGCTGAGTCTTAGTGATAACATATTGATTATACACTTTTACTTCATAAAAGATAGTAGATATCATGCTCTGTTTGACTCTTCTAAATTACAGTTGTATGTCTTTAGCCTGTAGTGCAAAGATGAATTGTTAATGAATATCTTTGGCCGTAGTGCAAAGATGAATTTATTAGTTTTATTATGAGCATGAATTGTGATTTGGTATGACCATGATTTTTGATGTTTCAGGTGAAGATAGGTGATGAAAATTATCTTCGTCCTAGGTGCGAAGACGAATTTAGAATCACAATTATGATTATGAGTTATTCATATGATTGTGGACAGGAATTGTTGATTGTTGTGACAGGGATAAAACAATATTGGTGGACTTTTAACATGGAGAAGATAATAGACCTTATAGTCTATTTGACTCTTCTAATGGATTTCTCGTTCCACTGCAACTATGGTTGAAAAGTTTTATCATCTACCATATGTTCTAAATCTCTGATTTATTATTGACGAAGGATATTGATAATTTAATTATCTTTAGTCATGATATTCTTTACTGGACTATTTGTGCTCACCCTTTGCTTCACAATTCCTTTCAGGTAATAAGAGTGTAGCTTGGTCGAGCGGGGATAACATGGAAATAATGTGATGGTCCGAGACTGTCGAAGTTTCTCAATACATTATAAAACGGCATGACATGCAATAGACAATTGTATTGAGGACCTAAGATGTGTGTGTCGTATTTTATACGTCACTTAATAATTGATTTTGGCGAACAACAATAGGGTGACGAGAACCCGACTTTGAAAGCGTCAAAAGTTCACCTCATTAGAATGAATATGATAGTAATGTTCTAGTTCTTCTTTGGGGTCTTAAAATATTTGCTGATGTATTTTATATGGCATTGTAACAATTTGAGTTTGGATAATGTCTACGAGACAATATTGTATTAAAACTCACAGTTTATCTGTTGTCGTACTCTTCACGACAGTTCAACAGTTGTATAAATGAAGTTTGTATTTGATTTTTATAGAGTGATATCTAGCGACCCAGAATGGGTCGTTTGGACGTATTTTGGGGGCGTCACAAATGGTATCAGAGTTTAGGGATATGGTCGCTGGCGGAGATATTAGTCTAGAACTAGGAGGGGAGAGACGAGTAATATACTTCGCTAGTGTGTGACCTACCTAAGCTGAAATTTGTTACTTGATAAGTTGACAAATTGTGATATGTCAATTAACCTTTGTTTTGAAGGTATATTCTAGAATAATATCTGAAATACATGAGATGAGCAATGGGAAAAATCATGATAGAGAGGAAATAATCGGGAAGGTACAATCCGAACAGAAAGCAAGGTATTCTCATCTCTTCGAACTACCGGGTACGTAAATTTTTAGGGCAAAATTTTATAAGGAGGGGAGATTGTGAGATCCTAAATTTTATGAAATAAAAGTATTCAATTTTTCTATTTTAGTAAATAGTTAAATTGATAAAAGTTTAAAGTTAAGGGTGATATGTGAAAATTTTTCAAAGTAAGCAAGTTGTCATAAAATAACCGGTAGTAAAAGTACAGTAATACTTGTGGTTGCATAGTAGCACATGATATTATTATTGATGCTTACATGAGAAATCACTCAGTTATATTCAATTATTACTACAGTAATTGCTGCATCATATCTCTCATATTATTGATTCAATTGTTGTCACAGTATCATCTGTATAATATGTTATATTATTAAATCAATAATTGAGACGACAAAGTTATTCATATTATTATTTGCAATATTGACAATGTCTAGAAGTTCTATCAAGGAGAGATTAGGTCATCTAATTGCGCGCCAATAGGGAGAAATCCTTATCAGAAAGCCCCATCTTTCCTCGGAACGACCTTGTTTTTTAAATATTGTGAGTTATAATATTAATGATGAATGTTATTAAAAATCGAATTTGAGTTCAGAGTTGAATTTGGAGACGCGGACAAGATATTTGAGTCCGAAACGATGAAATTAGTAGAAATAGACTATACACACAAAATTTGTCGGGGTTGAATTTTTTGTCAAAAAAGTCAACAGTTGACTATTTTGGAAAAAGTCAAACTTCGAAATTTTAAAAATAAAATTTTTGAGAAAAATATTTCCATTGTGTTGGGATTGTTAGTGTTAGTGGAAATTAACATTTATTTCGATAATAATTGATGTTTGGAGGTTATATTGACCAATCGGGTAATTAATCGAATAAATGAGCAATTAATTGCTATTAATTCACATGATTATAACTATTTGTTCATATGTGTGTACAATTGATTCACATTCTTGTACTATTAGGGGAGTTGGTGCAAGATTGATAATACTTGCATGAGTAAGTTAAAATTTGAGGTATAGATGTTGGTATTATATTGTAATTCGTATTTTCACATGATTATAACTATTGGTTCACATGTTTGAACTATTGATTTACATTATTTACTATTAGGGGAGGTGGTGCAAGTTTGATAATACTTGCAGGACTAAATTAAAAATGAAAGTAAAGTTAGAGGTATTATACTATAATATTTCGAGCCCCAAAACGTGCAATTATCGAAACTATATTTTCCTATAAATAGAAGTTCATTCTTCCTTCATTTCTCACCAATTCACTAAAGCTTTAGAACATTTATTATAGAGAGAAAGAAGAAGAGAAGTCTGCTACCTCACTATTCCAGTATCCAGTCTTCTTTTAAGGTAAGGGGTATTATTTCTTTCGTATTCATGAAGAGAGCTATTGTTATTCCATTCCTTATTATTCTGTTGGAATAACCTGTATACGTAGACTACCATATATATGGTGAAATTCTTCTATTATTCCATTCTTTATTATTATGTTGGAATAACCTATCTATGCGAAGTACAACATAAATGGTGAAATTCTTCTATAATTATATTATTTATTATTCTATCGGAATATCCTGTCTGTGCGTTTACGCATGACCTAGTTCCATTATTTATTATTCTGTTGGAATAACTTGTCTGTGTGTTTACGCATGACCTGGTTCCATTATTTATTGTTACATTGGAATAACACATGCATGCGGTCTATCGCATGCATGGTGAATTCTTCTGTTATTCCATTCTTTATTATTCTATTGGAATAACCTGTCTATGTGGATTACCACATGCATGGTGAATGAAATCTTATGAGTATGGCATTTTTGAATGATTAAATGCATTATTTGGTAAAGTGTAAACAATTAAAATAAATTGTTTATAAGTTTAAGAAGTGATTAAAATATTGTTATAATATTAATAATATTAGATTATGAGTTTATTAAGTGATTGATAATATTTGGATAAATTTAAAGTCTTTAATATTTGTCCTTATTTTCGTTTGATTAATGCTTATATCATTGTCATCATCCTCATGCTTATATTATGATGAAAGTCACATTTGGCTTATGTGCAAAGATGGACTGTTGATTATTGGTTTTACATTTGTATATCTTTGGCTGACGTACAAAGATGAACTATTGATTGATGAGTATCTTTGACTTACGTGTAAAGATGGACTGTTGATTATTGGTTTTATAGTTGTATATCTTTGGCTTACGTGCAAAGATGGACTGTTGATTATTAGTTTTACAATTGTATATCTTTGCCTTTTGTGCATAGATGAACTGTTTATTGGTATGATTATGTCCAAGGATCATTCGGTATAATCATGACCCGTAATATTATAGATGATGTGGTAAAAGTCCTCATTAGCCCGTAGTGCATTGATGGACAGTTATTGGTATAATTATAACCAGGGATTATTCGGTATAATCATGACCATTGATGATTACATGAATATCCTTGGCCGAAATGTGAGGATGATTCGATGATGTGGGTTATTTATTGTCGAGTCTCAAATGATAACATATTGATTATACACTTTTAATTCATAAAAGATAGTAGATATCATGCTCTACTTGACTCTTCTAAAATACATTTGTATGTCTTTGGCCTGTAGTGCAAAGATGAATTGTTAATGAATATCTTTGGCCGTAAGGCAAAGATGAATTTATTCATATGATTATGAGCAGGATTTTTGATTTCGTATAACCATCATTTTTGATGTTTCAGGTGAAGATAGGTGATGAAAATTATCTTCGTCCTAGGTGCGAAGACGAATTTAGAATCATAATTATGATTATGAGTTATTCATATGATTGTGGACATGAATTGTTGATTGATGTTACAGGGATAAAACATTATTGGTGGACTTTTAACATGGAAAAAATAATAGACCCGATGGTCTATTTGACTCTTCTAATGGATTTCTCATTCCGCTGCAACTATGGTTGAAAAGTTTTATCATCTACCATATGTTCTAAATCTCTGATTTATTATTGACGAAGGATATTGATAATTTAATTATCTTTAGTCATGATATTATTTACTGGGCTATTTATGCTCACCCTTCGCTTCACAATTCCTTTCTGGTAATAAGAGTGTTGTTAGGTCGAGCGGGGCTAACAGGGAAATAGTATGATGGTTTGAGACTGTCGAAGTTTCCAAATATATTATAAAACGACATGACATGCAACAAATAATTGTATTGAGGACCTAATATGTGTGTGTCGTATTTTATACGTCACTTAATAATTGATTTTGGCGAACAACAATAGGGTGATGAGAACCCGACTTTGAAAGCGTCAAAAGTGCACCTCATTAGAATGAATATGATAGTAATCTTTTTATTCTTCTTTGGGGTCTTAAAATATTTGTTGTTGTATTTTATATGGCATTGGAACAATTTGAGTTTGGATACTGTCTATGAGACAATATTGTATTAAAACACACGACTTATCTTTGTGTACTACTGCATTGACATTCAACAAGATAATATAAATGAAGTTTGTATTTGATTTTTATAGAGTGATATCTGGCGACTCAGAATGGGTTGTGTGGACCTATTTTGGGGGCGTCACACATATTTTTGCCAAGAAGCCATAAGGAATGAGAAATTAACTTAACGAAGATTATAGTTTAATAGTTTGGATAAGTTAAGATGAATTTAGGTTGTATTACAATTGTAACCTTTGATGGTTGACATATGGGAGCTGGGCTAAACAATTCCTTCTGAGAGCGAAGGTATATACAAAACTGGAAACCGATCTAACTCACTTTTATGGGTAGTGTAGATGAGACGGGAACTTATTTGTTGGTTATTTGTGGGAAACCACTCAGAGTACCATATGGACTACTAGCAGAGAAATGATGTGTGTTGAGTCCTAGAGAAGTTATAAGAAGAAGATAAGAATATAAATCATTAATGATGATGAACGTATTGAGTAAGACATCTCCGTATGTTATGAAGCCGTTAACCGGTAAAGGAAGTTGGTCGCGTAAACTTAGTTTGTAAGAACGTGAACCCTAATAAGTAAAGTTAAGTAAACCAATGCGTAAAGTCAATTATATGACTAATTGGTGTATGTGTTGTTTTTCTTATGTGCTACATAGGAACTGGAATAAGCAGTTCAGTGTAAGCTGTAGCTATGTGTAAGGCAAGTTTCCTAACTTCATTCATATTTCAAATGAATGCTAGTTTCTTAAACTTCTCAGATGTTGAACTTGAGAAGTTCTGTCTATGTGCTAATGTGAGATATTTGTGCAAGGTGGTAGAACATATGAGGCCTTGTGCCACAATATGAACACTTCGGTGTTTCAATGAGATGAACTGTTCTGTGATTTAACTTTTCGATAAGAGAATGACTTGTTCATACATGATCCGTTATTGTTAAGTTTATGCTAATGATTCTAGCCAGACAGAATGTGTACGAAAAAGGTAGAAGAATGAAAGTATTTTAAAATGAAAGTGAATATTGTTTTAAAATGAGAGGAATCGAGATTATTCCTATTATTCAAGCTATTTCATAACCTTTGTTCGGTTATTGAAGTCTTAAAAGAATGTTTGAATTCTTGAAGATGTTTGTTCAACTGATATGACTTGCTGGGCAATTGAATGCTCACACTTGCTTCAAATGAAAAACATTTTCAGCGAACGATGTTAGACGAACTTAAGGATCCCGTAAAGATCAAGCTGACGGTATCCAGATGGAATGTCATTCAGAATGAGAATGAGTGAGAAGATCAAGTGAAGACTTGTAATATAAAATAAGTTAAATGAACTTTATATTAGTTTTAATGAACTGTTATGTATCCTTAGTGGCGGATGAAAGTCACTCATGTAAGATGTAATGGATAATGTAATTATCGTTATTTGTAATGAAAGGAGTTATAAGGTTATAGAACTTGGGAATTTAGAATATGTGTTGTTATATTTCACTACATAATGATGTATGTTTGGAAGAAGATGGAATCGTGACGTACGGAATCCAGGTGTGAAGATAGACCGGATTTCGGGGCGTTATAAATAGTAACTTGTGAATAGTAACTCAAAAAAGAAAAATACTAAAGAAAGTTATATTTCATGACGAGTACAAAAGAAAATGATATCCCAGAAGAGTATAATATAATATACGAAACTGCAAATTGATTTTCACCCGCCATGCGGTAATCCACGTAGACAGATCATTTGAACAATTTAATAAAGAATAAATACGAATAATCATTCACCATGCATGCCATAATCCACATAGATAGGTTATTCCAACAGAATAATAAAGAATGGAATAACAGAAGAATTCACAATGCATGTGGTAGTCCACGTAGACAGGTTATTCCAACATAATAATATAGAATGGAATAACAGCAGAATTCACCAGGCATGCGATAGACCGCACAGACATGTTATTGCAACATAATAATAAAGAATGGAACCAGGTCATACGTAATCCGCACAGACAGGATATTCCAACAGAATAATAAAGAACGGAACCAGGTCATGCATAATTCGCACAGACAGGATATTCCTAAAGAATAGATTAACAACAGAATTCACCAGGCATGCGATAGACCGCACAGACAAGTTATTCCAACAGAATAATAAAGAATGGAATAATATAAGAATTTCACCATGTATGCGGTACTTTGCATAGATAGGTTATTCCAACATAATAATAAAGAATGGAATAACAACCCTTATGAGTATTAAAAGAAAATAACTCTCTTCATGAATACGAAAAAATAATACCCCTCACCTCAAAAGAAGACTAGATACTAGAATAGTGAGGTAGCAGACTTCTCTTCTTCATTCTCTCTGTAATTTCTCTCTACAATAATTGCTCTATAGCTTTAGTGAATTGGTGAGAAATGAAGGAAGAATGAGCTTCTATTTATAGGAAAATATAGTTTCCATAATTGCACATTTTGGGGCTCAAAATATTAAAGTATAATACCTTCATCTTTTCCTTCATTTTTAATTTAGTCCTGCAAGTATTATCAAACTTGCACCACCTCCCCTAATAGTAAATCTTGTGAATCAATAGTAAATCATGTGAATCAATAGTTCTAGACATGTGAAAAAATGAATTATAGTATAGTACCTTCATCTATACCTCTATGTTTAACTTAGTCAAGCAAGTATTATAAATCTTGCACCAACTTCCATAATAGTAAATGAATGTGAATTAATAGTACACATGTAAGACCCAAAATAATTAATAAATGAAATTTAATTTCCTCTAATTATTATTTTGAATAGTAAGGGTTGATTTGATTAATGTGGATAGTTATGGGTACGCAAATATTTCAAAATAAGCAAATGGTTATAAAATATTCATTGTTGTCGGGAAATATTCGTTTGGTCGTGGAATATTCTTGCTGTCGGGGAATATTCGTACGACGGCGCAGTCTTTTGTGGGCCCCATAAAGGAAAGCGATTGGATGAAGAAAACGACAAATATAAGTTGTTTAAAAATAACGGCATAGTTATTACAGTTAATACTGTTAAAATACTCGGTGGTTAAAAAATAGTAGCACACGGTATTGCACCAATTATTGATTCATACGTAAGAAGGCACTACTCAATAATGGTTACAGTAATTACTGTTCAGTATTTTATTTTATTGATTTAATAATTGTTGCGTTGATATTTTATATTGCTGTTGTTTCAATAATTGTCATTACACAATATTTTTCATTATCGAAGCAATAATTCATATTATCTGAATAATATTATTAGATAATATTATTGGCAATGTCTAGAAAGTTCTATCTAAGGAGAGGTTTGGTCACCTAATTGCGCGCTAGTAAGGAGAAATTCTTATTGGAAAGCCCCCTCTTTCCTGGGAACTGCCAGGTTGTCAATATTGTGATTCTGTAATATTATTTGTGAAGAAGTAATTATTGATTCATATGATGAGGAAAATATTGATTTTATGTGGATATAGATGGAGAAAATTTTTAATGTGACAATTGTTGAAAATTAAAATTTTATCTTTTTCTAATAAAATAATTCATTTAAATATATTATTATATTTTAATAATATAATAATAATGATATTTTTACGATGAATGTGGTATATATGAGTATATGTGGAGGAGGAGTATTTTTGTCACCAAAAATATTTAAAGCATGTTTAATGTGTCGGTGGACCCCATTTCTTGACTGAAATTTGATTATAGCCTGTAAAATCTCCCGTTTGTGGATTTCGGTCAATTTCTGTTTGGAATTTAGAAAAACTTTCTTCTGCAAAGTTGTAGAGAATTGGATTTCCTATAAAAACTTGCGTGATTTGAATTTTCTGATAAAAGGGCTATTTATTATGAATTATTGAAGTTCCGAAGCTCTGAAATAATTGATTTTTGGAAGTTTAAAATAATTTAAATTAGAAAAACGTTTTTGATATGTTTTGTGGGCTTGGTTGGTTGTTGAAATGAGCTGATTTGGTTTATAAGAGTGTCGTAGGAAAAATTTTATATATATTAATATTATATTAAATTTTCTACTTTTAGTGTTCTAAGCATTTTTCTATAAATAGGGTGCTTAGGTTAGAATTAAAAATCACACCGTAAACCTGAAGTTTTTCTCTCTATATTATCGAGCGTATTCTTGTGAGTATTTTGAGTATATTTTGAGTATTGCTATATCTGGTGCAAGTTCAAGTCATAGCCTATATCCAAGTGTTTCAATTTAGAAGTCTTGATCTTTCGAGGTAAAGGATATTTTTTTTTTCGTAATGATATTATTTCTTCAATATCATTATCTTTGAAATATTGATCCAAGTTTTTATCAAATTTGGAACTTTTGGTATCGAGTTACTATTCACGTGATACTGAAGACTATTCACGATACTCGACATTATTCACTTAATCACTGGCAGACTATTCATCGAAAAATGAAAATTTTCCCTTTTCGTCTAAAATATCTATTATGGATACTAGCTTTGATTGTAACCATATTTTGATCATTCTTGAATTTTACACCACTATGATTATTTTGAGGTATTTTTGGACATGGATAAAACAAAGTACGAATCCTTAATCCTTAATCCTTGTCATTTTGTTTCACTGGATTCGTTTCTTTAAAAATATTTTTCATCATCCTCAGTCTTAAATGATGATATTGTTGAATATCTTTGGCCTGTAGTGCAAAGATGAATGATTTCTGATGAATATCTTTGGCCCGTAGTGCAAAGATGAACAGGTGTTTAGATGAACATGACCAACTGATGACTATCTTTGGCCTGTAGTGCAAAGATAAATATTTGATTCCAGATATATATTGATTGATGTTATAGGGATAAAAGATAGACGATGAACTTTTAAATTCATACATAGAAGATAGTAGTTTGCATTCTCTACTTAACTCTTATAATGAATTATTATTTCTGCTGCGAATATTGATTTAAAACTTGTTGTCTATTGTATTCTATTAGATTTTTTTCCCTGTTGAAGACTAATGATAATTTGTTGTATAATATTTTAGTCATAATATTCTTTACTGGGCTAGTTGAGCTCACCCTTTTCCTTTTTATTCCATGTTCTTCTCAAGAGGCGAGAATATAGCGAGTACGAGTCGGGGTATGGAATGAAGGTTCTAGAGAGAGTTGTTTAGTAGTCCTCACCATTTTTGTAAAATAATGTATCAATAAATGTGATGAGGATTTATTTGAGTATAGATATTGTCTAGAAGATAATATTTGTATTCAAACTCATAGTTTTACTGTTGTAATAATAAAATTGTAGTTATTTACGTACCATGTATTGACAACTCGTAATGGGTGATGTATACCTATTTTGGGGGCGTCACGGTTGGTATCGAGCTTAGGGATATGATCTCTGGCGGGAGATCTGGGAATAGAACTAGGAGGGAGAGACGAGTAAATCCTTCGCTAGTGTGTCCTACCTAAGCTTATTTGTTAGTTGGTCAAGATATATAGGGATATTATGTGATATATTGATTTCCTTAATTAACCCTTGTTTTATATGACAAGATTTGAGAATGTCGATCGAGAATATTAGCAAATGGAAATGAGACCGTGGAGATGCTGTACTTTCAAAGAATGAGAGGAGAACGCAACAGTCGGCAATGTTCCTCCTGTGAACAACACCACCGAAAGAGAAGATGAACGAGGGATGTTTAGAAACTTTTGCAGATTCATGCAAAATCGCACGACGAGGAGACTCGTGTTCAAAATACGGGAGGAAATGATAGCAATTCACGGGTTGTCACAGCCAAGCAGTTCAAAGAGTTGGGACCACCAGAATTTAAGGGAAAGCCAGATCCAATCATGGTGGAAACATGGGTCAAGCAAATTACCAAGATATCCAGATGTCTTGGGATGCACGGAGGAACAGAAGGTTCCATTCGCCACCATTATGTTCCGTATGAAAGGCGGATCACCGGTGGGAGTCTCGTGAAGCATACCCATCCAACCCGCACTTAGCATCTCTTGGGAGACGCTTTCAGAAACTATTTAATGACAAATACTTTCACGAAAGTGTTTACGTCATGAAGGAAGTGGAGTTCATCGATTAGAACAAAACAATGATGCGGTGTCTCAAAGACGAGGCAAAGTTTGCAGAGTTATCCGTGTTTGCACCTCATTTGGTGGAGAATGAGGAAACGTATGACGCGGATGTTTACGAGAGGTTTGAAACCCTAAGATACGACAATATCTCATTTCTCATAAATTTTCTCTCTATTTAGATGTTGTAAAACAGGCTCAATTATTAGAGCGAGATAACGAGTACTGGCCAACCAAGGACCACAATCAGGATCATCTGGGAGATAAGAAGTTAACAAAAAACAACGATAACCAAATGAGAAAGAAAAAGATGGACAAAAATGGTAACCACTCTGGTGGTAATCATGGCCATGAAAATAGAAGAAACGAGTCAGGAGGAGATTTTAAAAAGAGGAGATTTAACAACGACCATGTGAAGATGATAAAGGCCGACAAAGAACTAGTTCTAATGGAGGAGAACGACCACCGGTCATATGCTATAAATGCGGGAAAGAGGGACATATCAGTCCAAACTGCCCACAACAGTTCAAGGTATGCTATAATTGTGGAAAGGAAGGACATATCGCTCGAGATTGTACGGTAACGAAACCTAGTTTAGCGGGGACGGTGACTCAAAAGACTGTACTAGAAAAGTCAAAGTCAACGGTTCTTGGAATAGCATTTGTTGTGACTGGTCAAAATGCGAGGAACCCAAACGAGGTGATCACGGGTAAGCTATTTATAAATTCTTGCGAAGTTTATACCTTAGTTGATACCGGTGCTACCCATTCATTTATATCTCCTGCTTATGCTCAACGTTTAAACTTGACTACGGAAAAATTAGACTTTGACCTATCTATGGAAACTCCGTTAGGAGAAACTTTCATCACATCCACTTTTTATAAATCTTGTTTGATTCAAGTTGGCACCATCACCTTACCTGTTGACCTTATCTCTTTAAAGATACTTGCTTTTGATGTGATTTTAGGGATTGATTAGTTAACTACTCATCATGCCAAAATTGATTGTTTTAAAAAGTTGTTAGTTTTGATATTCCTAACCAACCTGTTATACTAATTCAAGCAACTAAACCATTAAAATCAATCATCATCATATCTAATCATAAAGCTATTCGTTTATTGAAAAACGGATGTTAAGCTTTCTTAGCCCATGTTATGGATTTGAATAAAGACACGTCAAATTTGAATAATATTCTGTTGTTATTGACTTTCCGATGTATTTCTGAAGAACTTCCCGGCCTACCCCTTAACGTGAAGTTGAATTCTTTATTGATCTTGAACCCGTACAAAGCCCATTTCTAAAACCCCATATCGAATGGCTCTATTGAACTTCGGGAGTTAAAGGTCCAACTACTGGAGTTGTTGGACATCAGTTTCATTTCGTCCTAGTATGTCTCCTTGGGGTGCTCTGTTTTATTAAGTAAAAAAGAAAGACGGTAGTATGCGACTTTGTATTGACTATCGGGAATTGAACCATGTCACCATCAAGAATAAGTATCCTCTACCTCGTATTGATGACTTGTTTGACCAGTTACAAGGAGCACAATTGTTTTCAAAAATCGATCTTCGTTCTGGATATCATCAGCTGAAGATTAGAACCGAGGATATTCTAAAGCGCCTTGTAACTAGGTACGGGCATTATGAATTCTTAGTCATGTCTTTCGGATTGACTAATGCTCTCCTACTGACTTTCATGGATATGATGAATCGAGTATTCAAGGAATATTTGGATCGATTTCGTTGTTGTCTTTATTGATGACATCCTCATATATTCCAAAAGTCGTGAAGATCATGAGCACCATTTGAAGCTGGTACTCCAATGGCTTCGTGAAAACAAACTATATGCCAAATTGAAGAAATGCGAGTTCTGGCTTGAGGAAGTAGCATTCCTTGGGCACGTGGTATCGAAACATGGAGTATTTGTTGATCCGACGAAGATTAAAGCAATACAAAGTTGGGAGCAACCGAAGTCAGTGACCGAAGTACATAGCTTTTTGGGCTTAGCTGGTTATTATCGGTGATTCGTGGAAGGATTTTTTTGAATTGCTACTCCATTAACTCAGCTGACTCGGAAAGATAAAAAATTCGTATGGAGCGAGGAATGCGAGAAGAGTTTCCACGAGCTCAAGAGGAGACTCATTTCGGCACCTGTTCTAATAATACCATCTGGTACGGATGGATTTGTTATCTACAGCAATGCTTTAGGCAAAGGGTTAGGATGTGTTCTCATGCAACGTGGGAAAGTCATAGCCTATGCCTCGCGAAAACTTAAAGAGTATGAGAGGAATTATCCTACTCATGATCTAGAGTTGGCAGCAGTCGTTTTTGCGCTAAAGATATGGAGGCACTATCTATATGGGGAGAAAGTGGAGATATATTCAGACCATAAAAGCCTTAAATATTTCTTCACTCAAAAAGAACTCAACATGCGGCAGCGACGTTGGCTCGAGCTATTGAAAGACTACGACCACACTATTCAATACCATCCCGAAAAGCTTAACGTGGTAGGTGATGCGTTGAGTAGAAGATCATATGCAGGAATGAGTGCGATGATGTCGAGTATACGCATAGAGCCAACTTTAATAGAAAAAGTTAAGGTTGCTCAAGCCACCAACCCGGAGCTGATGCGTATGAAGAAGAAAGTACAAGAAGGTGCTATTCCGGAAGCGAGAATTAATGAAGAAGGAATACTTCGAGTCCACTCCAGACTTTGTGTTCCTAACGACTCTGATTTGAAGTACAAGATTATGATGGAGGCACACAATACACCATTTGCAATCCATCCTGGAAGTACTAAAATGTATCGTGATCTTCGACATACATTTTGGTGGAACCATATAAAGAGAGAGATTGCAAAGTTTATCTCGATGTGTTTAACTTGTCAACGTGTAAAGGCGGAGCATCTAGTACCTAAGGGTCCGTTGCAACCACTTGAGATTCCGAAATAGAAGTGGGAACACATTACCATGGATTTCGTTAAGGGTCTTCCTACGGTTTCTCAAGGCATCAATGCCATTTGGGTTATTGTTGATAGATTAACCAAGTCTGCTCATTTCTTGCCGATACGGGAGACTTATTACCTTGAACGTCTTGCTAGTATATATGTAAATGAGATTGTGAGGTTGCATGGCATGCCAGTATCCAAAGTTTCGGATTGTGACCCAAGATTCACTTCAAGATTTTGGGTTAGCTTGCAAAAAGCTATGGGCACGGATTTACGATTCAGTTTGGCATACCATCCTCAAATGGATGGACAATCAGAGAGGACTATTCAAACTCTTGAAGATTTATTAAGACTCTGTGTCCTAGACTTCAAGGGCAGTTGGGATAAGTATTTACCATTGGTGGAATTCTCCTACAACAATGCTTATCGAGCAAGTATAGGTGTGGCTCCATTTGAAGCATTATATGGACAAAAGTGTCGCTCTCCAATATGTTGGGATGAGGTGGGTGAAGAAACATTGTTGGGACCCGAGTTAGTACGTATGACTACCGAAAAGATCCAAATGATTCGACAACGTATACAAACGGCACAAGATCGACAAAAGAGTTATGCGGATCTTCATCGAAAGGACGTGGAATTTAGTATAGGGGATCATGTATTGTTGCGAGTTGCTCCATGGAAGGGAGTTACAAGATTTGGGAAACGAGGAAAGCTCAATCCACGATATATTTGTCCATTTCAGATTCTTGACTGAGTAGGAAATGTAGCCTATAGACTCGTGTTACCTCCGAGTATATCTCATGTTCATAATATGTTTCACATATCTGTACTTCGTAAATATGTGAAAGACTCGAACCACGTTATTGAGTTAGAACCGGACGAGATAGCCGAAGACTTAACGTATGAGGAAGTACCTGTCAAGATCTTGGATAAGAAGGAGCATGTCTTACGTACAAAGGTCATACCACAAGTTAAAGTTTTGTGGAGGAATCATGCTATAGAGGAAATGACCTGGGAATTAGAAACGGAAATGAAAGCGAGGTATCCTCATCTTTTCGAAACACCAGGTATGTAAGTCAATTTCGAGGACGAAATTTCATAAGAAGGGGAGGTTGTAAGACCCCAAATAATTAATAAATGAAATTTAATTTCCTCTAATTATTATTTTGAATAGTAAGGGTTGATTTGATTAATGTGGATAGTTATGGGTAAAATACGCAAATATTTCAAAATAAGCAAATGGTTATAAAATATTCATTGTTGTCGGGGAATATTCATTTGGTCGTGGAATATTCTTGTTGTCGGGGAATATTCGTACGACGGCGCAGTCTTTTGTGGGCCCCATAAAGGAAAGCAATTGGATGAAGAAAACAACAAATATAAGTTGTTTAAAAATAACGGCGTAGTTATTACCGTTAATACTGTTAAAATACTCGGTGGTTAAAACACAAGAAGACACTGCAGTATTGCACCAATTATTGATTCTTACGCAAGAAGGCACTACTCAATAATGGTTACGGTAATTCTTGCTCAAGTATTTTATTTTATTGATTTAATAATTCTTTGCGTTGATATTTTATATTATTGTTGTTTCAATAATTGTCATTACACGTATTTTCATTATCGAAGCAATAATTCATATTATTTGAATAATATTATTAGATAATATTATTGGCAATGTCTAGAAAGTTACATAAGGAGAGGTTTGGTCACCTAATTGCGGCGCCAAAGAAGGAGAAATTCTTATTGAAAGCCCCCTTTTTCCTTGAACTATTCAGTTGTCAATATTGTGATTTCTGAATATTATTTGTGAATAATTAATTATTGATTCATATGATGAGGAAAATATTGATTTTATATGGATATAGATGGAGAAAATTTTTAATGTGACAATTGTTGAAAATTAAAATTTTATCTTTTTCTGATAAAATAATTCATTTAAATATATTATTATATTTTAATAATATAATAATAATGATATTTTTACGATGAATGTGAGATATATGAGTATATGTGGAGGAGGAGTATTTTTGTTACCAAAAATATTTAAAGCATGTTTTATGTGTCGGTGGACCCCATTTCTTGACTGAAATTTGATTATAGCCTGTAAAATCGTCCGTTTATGGATTTCGGTCAATTTCTGTTTGGAATTTAGAAACAATTTCTTCTGCAAAGTTGTAGAGAATTGGATTTCCTATAAAAACTCGCGAAATTCGAATTTTCTGATAAAAGGGCTATTTATTATGAATTATTGAAGTTCCGAAGCTCCGAAATAATTGATTTTTGGAAGTTTAAAATAATTTAAATTAGAAAAACGTTTTTGATATGTTTGGTGGGCTTGGTTGGTTGTTGAAATGAGCTGATTTCAGTTTATAAGAGTGTGCGTAGGAAAATTTTTATATATATTAATATTATATTAAATTTTCTACTTTAATGTTCTAAGCATTTTCCTATAAATAGGTGCTTAGGTTAGAATTGAAAATCACACCGTAACCAAGTTTTCTCTCTATATTATCGAGCGTATTCTTGTGAGTATTTTGAGTATATTTTGAGTATTGCTATACGGCAAGTTCAAGTCATAGCTTTATATCCTGTTTCAAATTTAAATCTTCGATCTTCGAGGTAAAGGATATTATTTTTTTTTCGTAATGATATTATTTCTTCAATATCATTATCTTTCAAATATTGATCTGAAGTTTTTATCAAATTTGGAACTTTTGGTGTCTGAGTTACTATTCATGTATATACTGACTATTCACGATATCGACACTATTTACTTAATACTGGCACTATTCATCAAAAATGAAAATTTTCCTTTTCGCTCTAAAATATCTATTGTGGATACTTGCTTTGATTGTATCCATGTTTTGATCATTCTTGAATTTTACACCACTATGATTATTTTGAGGTATTTTTGGACATGGATAAAACAAAGTACGAATCCTTAATCCTTAATCCTTGTCATTTTGTTTCACTGGATTCGTTTCTTTAAAAATATTTTTCATCATCCTCTGTCTTAAATGATGATATTGTTGAATATCTTTGGCCTGTAGTGCAAAGATGAATGATTTCTAATGAATATCTTTGGCCTGTAGTGGAAAGATGAATATTTGATTCCAGATATATATTGATTGATGTTACAGGGATAAAAGATAGACGATGAACTTTTAAATTCATACATAGAAGATAATAGTTTGCATTCTCTACTTAACTCTTCTAATGAATTATTATTTCTGCTGCGAATATTGATTTAAAACTTGTTGTCTATTGTATTCTATTAGATTTTTTTCCCTATTGAAGACTAATGATAATTTGTTGTATATTATCTTAGTCATAATTTCTTTACTGGGCAAGTTGAGCTCACCCTTTTCCTTTTTGTTCAATTTTTCTTCTTAGGAGGCGAGAATATAGCGAGTAATTAGTCTGGGGTATGGAATGAAGGTTCTAGAGAGTCATTTTTAGTAGTCCTCACCATTTTTGTAAAATAATGTATCAATAAATGTGATAAGGATTTATTTGAGTATAAATATTGTCTAGAAGATAATATTTGTAATCAAACTCACAGTTTTACTGTTGTAATAATAAAATTGTAGTTGTTTCTGTACCATGTATTGACAACTCAGAATGGGTGATGTATACCTATTTTGGGGGCGTCACAACACACATGTGAATAAATAGTTATAATCATGTGAATCAGTAGCAATTAATTGCTCATTTATCTGGTTAATTACCCGGTTAGTCAATATAACCTCCAAACATCAATTATTATCGGAATAAATGTCAATTTCTACTAACACTAATAATTCCCACACAATGGAATTATCAAATTCATCTTTAATCAACACGAACTTATTCATCATTAATATTATAACTCGTAATATTTAACAACCAGGTCGTTCCCAAGAAAGAGGGGGCTTTCCGATAAGGATTTCTCCTTATTGGCGCGCAATTAGGTGACCAAACCTCTCCTTGAAAAAACTTCTAGACATTGTCAATATTGCAAATAATAATATGAATAACTTTGTCGTCTCAATTATGTATTTAATAATATAACATATTATACAGATAATACTGTGACAATAATTAAATCAATAATATGAGAGATATGATGTAGCAATTACTGTAGCAATAATTGAGTATAACTAAGTGATTTCTTACGTAAGCATCAATAATCAATACCATGCGCTACTATGCAACCACGCGTATTACTGTACTTTTACTACCCGATAGTTCAACAGTTTTAACGGTAACACTTTGGCTGTTATTTTTATAAAATGATAATTCTGTCGTTTTCTAACTACTACAATACTTTCGTTGTGGGGTCCACCAATGATTGTGTCATCGTACGGATATTCCCCGACAAAAAGAATATTTCCCGACCAATCGAATATTATATAACAACTTGCTTACTTTGAAAAATTTATAAATATTACCCACAACTATAACATTATATCAAATCCACACCATAATATTAAAAAAAATATTTCGAGAAATTTAAATCTTTATTCATAAAATTTGGAGTCTCACAATCTCCCTTCCTTATGAAATTTTGCCCATGAAATTTACGTACATACCTGATATGCCGAAGAGGTGAGGATACCTTGACTTCATTTCAGATTCTAACTCTTGAGGTATAACCTTTGAGTGTCGAATTAATAGGATCCTTCTTATCCAAGATTTTAACATGTATCTCCTCATACATTAAATCTTCTGCTATCTCGTCTAGTTCCAATTCAATAATGTGGTTCGGGTCATCCACATATTTACGTAACATCGATACATGAAAAATGTTATGAACACGCGACATACTTGGCGGTAAAACGAGTCTATAGGGCACAGTTCCTACTCGATCAAGGATTTCAAATGGGCCAATAAAATCAAGGGTTGAGATTTCCTCTATTCATCGACTCTTGCTTCTAGAATAACGCCTTCTTGAACCTTCTTCTTCGTATTTATCAGCTCCGGGTCTGTAGCTTGAGTGGCCTTTAACTTTATCGATTAAAGTCGATTCTACTCGTATATTTGATATCACCACGTGGGTCCCTAGAGTCTTTAAATCTATCTTCATCATTTGTAAGTTATACGAAATGGGTTTTTGTGTTAACAACATCGCACTCGTAAACGCATACGATCTTCTACTCAACGCGTCAACTACCACATTCGCTCTTCCACAATAATATTGAATGGTATGGTCGTAATCTTCAACAGCTCGAGCCAACGTCTTGGGTGCATTATACATTCGTTTTGGTTGAAGAAATATTTTAGGGTTTTAGAAATGGGTTTTATACTGGGGACAATACAAAATTCGATTTCACGCTCTAGGGGTAGGCTAGGAAGTCTTCAAGAACACATCAGGAAATTTATTAACAATAGAAATATCATTCAAAACGGTGACTCTCATCCAAGACTTGGATATCACATCACATTGATACCTATCACTTTGTCATCTTCATTCACAGCGTCCCCTACGAAAAGTTCGGCTTCGGTGCATTCCACACAAGGAAGTCACCAGCGAAAGGCTCGGGACTCTTTACTTATGGCTTGATATGACAGTGATTGACTTTAGTGGTTTGGTTGCTTGAATTTGTATAACAGGTTGGTTAGGAATATGAAAGCTAACAACCATACGAAAAGCATGATGAGTAGTTAACCAATCGATTCCTAAAATCATATCAAAGGCAAGTGTTTTCAAAGAGATGAGATCGACAAGTAACGTGAAAGTGTCTATTTAAATCAAACAAGACTTATAAATAGTGGAGGTAAAGAAGGTTTCTACTAACGAAGTTTCAACTAATAATTCAAAGTCTAACTTCTCTGGGGTCAACTTTAAACGTTGAGTGCAAGCAAGAGAGATAAAAGAATGAGTAGAATCGGTATCTAATAAGGTATAGACTTTGAAAGAATTTATAATTAACTAACTCGTGCTAACTTCGTTCGGGTTACTCCCTTTTTTAGAAGTCACAAAAAATGCTCTTCCTGAAACCACCGACTTTATTTTATCCATATCCGCCTTTGGTGCCACCGTCCCAGCTGAACTTAACTTTGGTGCACGACAAAATTGGGCTAGGTGACCTTCTTTTCCACAATTGTAACATGTTTTGGACTACATCGTGCAACTTGGACAGATATGTCCCTCCCCTCCGCATTTAAAACATAAGACCGGTAGTCGTTCTCCTTCCTTTGAAACGGGTGCTGGTGCTGCTGTCTTTCCATCATTATTGAACCTTCTCTTCTTGAAATTACCACTTCTATTATCTTGGTCATGATTACCACCGAAGTGGTTACCATTGTTGGCATGATAATTTTCCCCACGATGGTTATCATTGTTCCGATGGCCGTTGCCACTGGTACGATTATTATCGTGTTGTTACTCATTATCTTTTGGTTGGGCTGGTTCATTATCGTGCTCCAATAACTGAGCCCTATTCACAACATCAGTATATAAACAAAGTTTGTGATAAAGGAGGTATTGATGTATATCGGGTTTCAAACCTCTTAGAAACATTCGCGTCATTCGCTCCTCATTATCAACCAAATGAGGTGCAAATCTGAATAACTCCACAAATTTAGCCTCGTATTGCG
Source organism: Panax ginseng (assembly GCA_020205605.1). Taxonomy (NCBI): domain Eukaryota; kingdom Viridiplantae; phylum Streptophyta; class Magnoliopsida; order Apiales; family Araliaceae; genus Panax; species Panax ginseng. The sequence goes on from CM035139.1 coordinate 109,257,171, forward strand.
ACACGGTCATATTGTTTTGCTCCAACTTGATAAACTCCACCTCCTTCATGTGACGAATACTTTCAGGAAAGTTATCGTTGAACAGCTCTTGGAACTTCTCCCAAGACATCTTGAGTGTGTCAGGCTGGGTACGTTTTACAGATTTCCACCAATAATCTGCCTCTTCACGCAACATTAAGGTGGCAAAGGGAACCTTTTGCTCCTCGAAGCATCCCAAGACATCTAATATCTTGGTGATCTTCGTTAACCACGTCTCCGCCGTAAGTGGTTCGGGCTTTCCCAAAAACTCTGGTGGTCCCAGCTCCTTGAACTGCTTAGTGGTGACCGACCCTGGGTTGCCATTATTTCCACCTATATTTTGAATAGGAGTCTCTCTTACCTGATGTTGTATGAATTGCATAAAGCTTTTGAACATCCCATTGTTCATCATTTGATCAGTGTTTTTATTTACCTGAGGATTATTGTCTTCCTGTTGCACATTATCCTGGGTATTGATCGTTGGTGACTCAACAGTCTCATGTGCTTCATTGCTGATCTCAACATTTTAAGATGCCATTTTCAAACACTGTCACAAAATAAGGGTTAATTAACATATCACATATTATCCCTATACTCTGACCGACCAATTAAATACCAAATAAGCTTAACTAGGTCATACTAGCGAAGGAATTCCCCGTCTCTCCCCTCCTAGTTCTTATCTCACATCTCAGCTAGGGATCATATCCCTAACCTTTGATACCAACTGTGACTCCCCCAAAACAGGTATACATCACCCATCTTGAGTCGCAATATACATGGTATATAAATTCAAATACAACTTAATTATACAACAGTCGTGTAAAATACAACAAAACATAGCTGAGAGTTTAAAAAAGAATATTGTCATCTAGACAATATCCACACTCAATGGTGTCCTCATTACAATTATAATAACATTATTCCGTAGAATAGTGAGGACTACTAAAGCCATTTATCCCGGACCATCACTCCATTCCCCGACTCATCCTAGCTATATTCTCATTTCTTGAAGAGAATAATGAAAGAAAGGGTGAGCTCAACTAGCCCAGTAAGAAATATTATGACTAAGATAATGCAAAATAAATTATCCTTAGCCTTCAACAGTATAACAACTGATAGAATACAATAGACAACAAGTTTTAGATCAACAACTACAGCGGAAATAAGCAATCCATTAAAAGAGTTAAGTAGAGCATAAAATCTACTATCTTCTATGATTTAAAAAGTTTTTCATCAACTTTATCACTGAGACTCAACTTAATAAATAAAATTGAATCATCCCTGCACCACGGTCAAGGATATTCATGTAATCAACAATGGTCATGAATATACCGAATAATCCCTGGTCATAATCATATGAACAACTGTCCATCAATGAACTACAGGCCAATGAGGACTTTTACCACATCATTCGTCACATTACGGCCATGATTATACCGAATAATCCCTGGTCATAATCATATCAGGTCCATCTATGCATGTAAGCCAAAGATGAATTTAATCACAATATAAGCACGAGGATGATGACAATGATATAAGCAATAATCAACCGAAATCAAATCATACAAAATCAAGGATAAATATTAAAGACTTTAAATTTATCTAGAGTTTAAAGATATCCAAATTGTCAACATGATACTACTTTGTAGAGTAAAATTCAAGAATAATATTCATGTACCAAAAATAATTTGGACAGAAAATAATATATTTTTTGGGTAAATAGTACCCCATGAATAGTATCCTGTGAATAGTACTTCGGGAATAGTACCTCGTGAATAGTACCCTAGCATGAAAAGTACTCCAAATACTCGAGTGAATAATATTCGGGTGAATAGTAATTGGGTGAATAGTAACCTGTGAATAGTAACTTCGTGAATAGTACTTTCGACATAAAAGTGCCCTAATACGAAAGTGAATAATACTAGAGTGAATAGTAATCGGGTGAATAGTAACTAAAAAAGAAAAATACCAAAGAAAATGACATTTCATAGCGAATACAAAAGAAAATGATATCTCGTATTTAGTATAATAGAATATCTGAAATCGCAAATGGATTTTTACCGCCTGCAGTAATCCACGTGAGATGAGATCATTTCCATAATTTAATAAAGAATGAATACGAAGGATCATTCACCATGCATGCGGTATCCACATAGACAAGTTATTCCAACAGAATAATAAAGAATGGAATAACAAAAGAATTCATCATGCATGGTAGTCCACGTAGACAGGTTATTCCAATAGAATAATAAAGAATGGAATAATAACAGAATTCACCAGGCATGCGATAGACCGCATAGACAGGTTATTCCAACAAAATAATAAAGAATGGAACCAGGTCATGCGTAATCAACATAGACAGGATATTCTAAAAGAATAATAAAGCACGGAACCAGGTCATGTGTAATCCGCACAGACAGGATATTATAACAGAATAATAAAGAATGGAATAACAACAGAATTCACCAGGCATGCGATAGACCGTACAGACAGGTTATTTCAACAGAATAATAAAGAATGGAATAACAGAAGAATTTTACCATATATGTGGTACTTCTCATAGACAGGTTATTCCAATATAATAATAAAGAATAGAATAACAACCCTTACAAGTATTGAAAGAAAATAACTGTCTTCATGAATACGAAAGAATAATACCCCTTACCTCCAAAGAAGACTGGATACTGGAATAGTGAGGTAGTAGACTTCTCTTCTTCTTTCTCTTTATAATTTCTCTCTATAATAATTTCTCTATAACTTTAGTGAATTGGTGAGAAATGAAGGAAGAATGAGCTTCTATTTATAGGAAAATATAGTTTCCATAGTTGCATATATTGGGACTCGAAATATTACAGTATAATACCTTCATCTTTTCCTTCATTTTAAATTTAGTCCTGCAAGTATTATTAAACTTGCACCACCTCCCCTAATAGTAAATCATGTGAATCAATAGTAAATCATGTGAATCAATAGTTCTAAACATGTGAAAATACGAATTACAGTATAATACCTCCATCTATACGCCCATTTTTCACTTAGTCATGCAAGTATTATCAATCTTGCACCAACTCCCCTAATAGTAAATGAATGTGAATCAATAGTACACACATGTGAACAAATAGTTATAATCATGTGAATTAATAGAAATTAATTGCTCATTTATCTGGTTAATTACCCGATTGGTCAATATAACCTCCAGACATCAATTATTATCGGAATAAATTTCAATTTCCACTAACACTAATAATTCCCACATAATGGAATATCAAATTCATCTTTATTCAACATGAACTTATTCATCATTAATATTATAACTCACAATATTTAACAACCAGGTCGTTCCTAGGAAAGAAGGGGCTTTTCGATAAGGATTTCTCCTTATTGGCGCACAATTAGGTGACCAAACCTCTCCTTGACATAACTTCTAGACATTATCAATATTGAAAATAATAACATGAATAACTTTGTCGTCTCAATTATTGATTTAATAATATAACATATTATACAGATGATACTGTGACAATAATTAAATCAATAATATGAGAGACATGGTGCAGCAATTATTGTAGCAATAATTGAGTATAACTGAGTGACTTCTTACGTAAGCATCAATAATCAATACAATGCTTACTACTATGCAACCACGCCAGACATCGTACTTTTTATTACCGGGTAGTTCAACAGTTTTAACGGTAACACTTTCGCTGTTATTTTTATAAAATGATAATTTTGTCATTTTCTAACTACGACAATACTTTCGTTGTGGGGTCCACCAATGATTGTGCCGTCGTACGGATATTTCCCGACAAAAAGAGTATTTCCCGACCAATCGAATATTATATAACAACTTGCTTACTTTGTAAAATTTATAAATATTACCCACAACTATAACATTTTATCAAATCCACACCATAATAATAAAAAAAATATTTCGAGAAATTTAAATCTTTATTCATAAAATTTGGGGTCTCACAAACAGTATTTGGACAAGTTTGTCATAGAGTTCATTGATGATATTTGATTCTATTCTAAGACACCAGAAGATCATGCTGAACATTTAAGGATAGTGTTGAAAACACTACGAAGGGAGAAGTTGTATGCGAAATTCACTAAGTGTGAATTTTGGCTTGAAATAGTGCAGTTCTTAGGACATGTTATTGATAAAGATGGCATTTCTGTTGATCCAGCGAAGGTGGAAGAAGTTAATAATTGGGAACAACCAAAAATGCCAACTGAGGTTCAGAGTTTTCTGAGGTTAACGGGATACTATAAAAGGTTCATTCAGGACTTTTCTAAAATAGCTAATCCATTGACGAAGTTGACGAGGAAGTCAGTGAAGTATATGTGGACTGAGAAGTGTGAGAATAGTTTTTAAGAACTAAAAAGGAGGTTAAGTGAGGCACATGTATTGTCTTTGCCAGAATATATGGGGAATTTCATAGTTTATAGCAATGCTTCGCATAGAGGACAGGGTTGCGTGCTCATGCAGCATGGCAAGGTCATTGCGTATGTGTTACGCCAGTTGAATGATTATGAGAAGGTCTATCGTACTCATGACCTAGAATTGGCAGCTATAGTTTTTACCTTAAAAATATGGAGACATTATTTATACGAGGAGAAGTGTGAGATATACACGGACCATAAAAGTCTGAAATATATCTTCACAAAGAAGGAGTTGAATATGAGACAGAGAAGGCGATTAGAGTTAATAAAAGATTACGACTGTGATATCTTATATCATCCAGGAAAGGTAAATATAGTAGCCGACAAGCTAAGTAGGAAGGGTAGAGAAAAGCTATCAATGTTAACGACTCAAAATGAGTTAATAATTGAGATGGCAAGAATGGAGCTAGAAGTTAAATTACCGAATGAAGTGGTAGAAATGGTATTCGTAATGTAGACCCAACCAACCATAGAGAAACGAGTTAAAGAAGTGCAATTAGGTAACGAAGAATGAGAACGAGTGAAGAAGAGGATGGAAGATGAAGAGAAGATGTGACGCCCCCAAATCCGGGTATCTTCCAACCCGACATATGGTGCTACACGGTGCTACAGTTCACACATACATTCAATTGAAATGCCTCAAAAGAATGAATATGTCTTATATATATTCAAAACAATATTCCCTGTGACACCCCAAATTCAGGTACTTGAAACCCGAACTCGGTGCTTCACGATATCATTTCTATGAGCGGAATAATACTAATACTAATAATAATAATATGAATATCAAACTTAATTTACATAAATATCAGAGTCTATTCCCAAGTACGTAACCTTTAATACATTCATTACATAACATGATAGATAATATATATTATTATCTTAATAATATCAAACTATTACATAAGATAGCATTGAACTCATTCAGCAACCTTTGCTTTTCCCTTGTTCTTAGCATAGCCTTCAGGTTGTTCACACTTAGCTGAAAACATTTAAATTAAGCAAGGATGAGCATTTGAATGCCCAACAAGTAATAGAAATAATAAATATTAGCTAAAAGAAGTAAGTTTTATTTGTACGGCACTTCTACAATGAATCAACAGTTGTGAAGTAAGTTGAACCAATAATAACAATATATTAATTCTATATCAAAATTTTGAAACTACGTACTGACTATAACTATAACGCCCGAGAAAATCGGATTTTTATGATAATTAAATTTTTATTTGATTATATGAATTAAATGAATTTAATTGATTATGATGTGAGTAAGCCATGTGAAGGTCGTTCTATGACCTAGAATGTGCTAACGTGGTTAGTATTCTGGCTTCGTGCTAGAAGTATTTGTTTGGAATTTCCAAGACGAAAATAATTGTTTTTTGAGAAATTTCCGTAGAAACACTATTCATCCGTTTCTATTCGGGGAATTATTTTGAAATTCCAAGAAACGTGTGATAATAGAATATTGAGATTAGATGGAATATCTGATAATATTTCATTTATGGCAAACGCATTTTTCGCCTGCGGACTTAAAACCTAACGGTTGAGTATATTGATTTCCGAGAAGGAAATAATATGCGTAGAAGGAATGGCGTTAGGGTTAATGCAAGTGTTATACATTTATTATACTCTTTAGTATCTATGTATAATACATTGAGTAAATACGAAGTACAATACGATTATTGTGCGAGTAGTATACAGAGAGAATACGCGAATTGTACATATGGGATACGATTCGTATTATAGAATTGAGTTAAGACTTAATGACTAATTCAATTGCATTGGATTAGAATTAGCCCAATCAATTGAATGATCAAGCCCAAAGAGATTGATGGGTTAAGCCTAAGTCAAGGCCCATTGTTAAGTTAGTTAAGCCCAATTCATTAAAACCGAACCTTGGATCGAACTGGTGGGTCACTGAATGGGTAAAACCCATGGGGCAACCCATGGGGATGACCCATGGGGTGGTGGGCCGGCCACTTGGTGTGCAAGTCAAGCAAATCACTTGGTCACCAAGTATTTTACTTGGTGACAAAGTGTTGAATAGTAAGGAGGTGATGGTAGTTGTCCAAATTACCCTCCATTCTATTTTTCCTATAAATAAGAAGCTAGGTTGTGCCATTTGTCAGTTTTTCAATTGCCAACCTAGATTATTTGAGAGAGAAAGAAAGCTAGAATACACAAATCATATATTTTGGAAGCTTTGACTTAGAGTTTTCAAGAGAGTTCATAAGAAGTTCTTAAGGTAATAATCCTTATCTTTCATTTTCATCTCTTTTGATTTTCTTTTACTTTGGAGAATCATAAAATGGGTGGTATATGTCTTGTATGGTGGATTAAAGATGACTTACCATAGATTCAATCTCTATAAGTCATGAGATCGTAGGAATCATAAGGTTCAATATAGTTTCAAACCATGAAAATATTATTTATTGAGATCGATTGTTTTAAACGATTGAACTCCATCAATACGTTATATATGCATCTTGCTTGGTTAGGATGTAGATATGAAATCCGTGGAGTATTCCATGAGATTTGGCTTAGAGAACGTTAGTAATGAAGTTATGGCGAATTTTGTGTAAATAGACGTTAAACGTAGAAAACATTGAAATTCCGGATTGGAGGTCGAAAGTTGACGTGAGACTTATAAACATTGTTTTTCAATGTTAACACATGAGATAGGGTAACTAAGAGTTGTGGGTTCGAGAATCGTCAGATTCTGACTTAAAACGAAGAAAACGAGCATTGAACGCTCATTAACATTTATGAACGTCTAGAAATGGAACTCAATAGTGAATTTTGAGTTATTGGATTCAAAAGTGTCGAATTCTTATATGAACGTGTAGATTATATCATTTATGACATGTAGGCTTTTGAACGGACCAAATCGGGCTTATAATGAAGAAGTTACGGCCCCGGGAATTTCACAAAAATTTTCAAAACTGTTGAGATTCTGGTACTAAGGTTCTGGCGCCGCGGCGCCAGACGTAGTGTTAAATGTCACACCGTAGCACCAGCATAGTAAAGTTGAGTACTGCTAAATGGAACCATAGCGCCACTATTCCATTTCCCTTGTATTGAGATCAAGCCCAGACACTACTAAGCTATGGCGGCCATCTAGTACTTAGGATGGCATTGCCGCAACGCGAGTGTTAGGCTTTGGATATTGACTTAGGTTTTGAAATTTATTTATTCAGGGACCTATAGGGGTAATATTTGTACACTTCATAAGTGTATTAAAGCTATTCCTATACTACCTATACTAAGATATATGGTATTGAACTTAGGAATTGAATGCATGTTAATGAGTTATGATTGATGAACAACGTTGGTACTTCACCGACAATGTTAGAGTTCGGTTAATAACGTCAGTTGAGTAATAAACCGGGACGAAAGGTAATAAGTCGAGTTGACTTTATTATTGATATTATGTTAACTAAGACATAAAAGAGAAAGAAACTTGTAGAAACAATGTGAACATTTGTTTGATAGCTAATTACAGCGTGCTATGTGAATATATCATATAGATTCTATAAAGGTTGTGATCAGTCGATTAAATTATTTGAAGACGCTGAAAGGAAAGTTTTCTTATCAGTTGTCTAACTTTCAAGTTAGCCAAGTTTTATGTGATTCGTTGAACTGAATTGCAAGACTTGTTTTAAAGAAAGGGTCGATGCCAGATTTTAACTCGGCTAGACTATTCGTAATATATAGATTGCTTATTATTCATATCATTCTATATAGAAATGTTAACGCTATCCTATGCCAAGTAATTGGTACGGACGTGAAGGTAAGGTTTTTCTATGAACAAACAAAAGTATTTTTCATCGATTATTCGATGGGCACGCGAGTTTGCCAAAAATATTAAGCATAAATACGTTTAATGAATGAGTGTTGATCAACATAGAGTACTATAGGATGATCACCTAGAAGTGCTCGTAAGTTATGTGGATGAACGACCTTAGTGATGTGGACTCCTTTTCAAGTATAAAAACTGAAAGTTACTGTTCATGGTCTATCTACCGGTTCAGAATTCCTAATCTATTCTATACTTTGTGAATTGATGTTATGAACTGTTAAAGTATTATTGATTCATAATACTTCATAACTATTGTTCAGTTATGTCGAAATTATTATATAATTCACAAATGTGGTATTACTGTTATCCTTGATTAAACTTGCTGAGCTGTCATGCTCACTTCTTGTGTGAATTATATAACTGTAGTTAAAGATGAGCATACTGTGAATGCTAAGAGAGATAAGGGCAAAGCTAAGATGGATGCTTAGGTATTGTGTAATAGTTTAGTAAGTTTGTATATATTATACATTATAAACAATGAACGATGTAATCAATTTATGAACCTGGGAAGGATTATACTTTTATTGTAATAAAAAGATAGTAATTACATTCATTTTGTTGTATTTCAATGGAATGATTGTATGGATGTTAGTACAGTAGAGCACCATATGTCGGGTTAGAAGATACCCAAATTTGGGGGCGTGATAGGTTCGTATCAAAGCCGTAGGTTATAAAACTTAAGGGGGGAAAACCTTAGGCTAATAACCTCGTAAGGAAGGTAAAGTCCGAAGAATGAAATTCAAGTCCATTGAATTAATAAGGTATTGAGATAACTTAGTATCAAAAGAATTAAAAGATGGAAATTAATCTTAAAGATATTAAATGTGATTTGTGCTTATACTATTGTGTATTATGTACTAATCAACGTGTTACGTGTTTGTAGATGTCAAACGATAGCTTGGTGTTTAGAAACATGGAAATGATAAGTGAGGACTCAGTTAATCAAGTTGAGATTATACCAATGCCAGTGGCGAAGGCACCGATAATTGTACTAGATGACTCAGACATTGAGGAGTACATCTATGAGGAGGAATACTCTGAGGAGACCATGGGGTTAGCATCATACCTTAACGAGATGCTAGACGTGGAGGAGGAGATTGAGGCGACATCAGTTAATACGGTGGTGCCTACTTAGGAGCCGACACCTCCAGATGCAATGAGAGCATTGTATCTAGCCATGTTGGATATGAATGTGCAACTGCGCACAGTAGTAGAGACACAGAATGAGGAGATAACTGCCTTATATGAGGCGAAAGAATCTGCAGAGGCAGACTTTGAGTCAGAGCACGATGAGAAAGTGCTTATGACTGATAAGGCTCGTGACTATAAGGATGAGGTCCTTGAGCTACAAAAGAAACTGGTTGAGAAAGACCAGAAGATAGCTAGGATGACATACATGCACGAATGCGCTCATGAGAATTTCAAGCTGAAAATTGCTTGTTATTCTATTGAGTCAGGACAGACTCGGCATACCATAAGTCAAGATATAGTGTCGATTCTGGCAAATCAGAAATATGAGAATGCCATTCGACAGTGTTAATAGATCATTAGATCTTTTTGTATGTAGTAGTGACGTAAAACCCTCTTTTGTATAATTTAAGGGTAGTCTTTTTGTAAATCCCAAGTTTTGTAGAAGGCAATCGCGGGATAGTATGTAATAGCTTTTGGCTAAGGGAACATGTTGTAAATAGTTTTGACTATGAAAGCATATTTATATAATGAAGTTTTTATTAAATGTGCCTGTTATGGTATGAATGGTTATTGTTGATTGAGAATGATAACCGAATAGTTAAATAGATAATAACGAAGCTTTATTTATTTAATCAGAATTATGCCGCTGAGAAGGAGACAACGTAACCAAGAGGCCGAGTCTCATAATGAGAATCAGGGGGGTCCTAATAACCCTATGCAAGAGTTCGTTAATTTATTAACGGTTGCATTTAACCAAGTGGGGGGTGGGATTCTTGTAGCTCATGGGGTAGCAAGAACAACTACCTTTAAGGACTTTAAATGTGGGTCCTCCAAAGTTCTGAGGAACGACGGATCCACTAGAAGCCCAGACATGGATTAGAGAGATTGAAAAGGCGTTGGTGAGGCGTAAAAGACTTTTTTTGTGACTTACATGATGAATGGGGGAAGCCAACTACTGGTGGGAGGCTCACCAGGGTGGGGCTAGGACAGAGGCTATTACGTTGGAACAGTTTAAGAAGGTTTTCTTCGAGAACTATTTCCCTACTAGCATGCAGGGTAGGATGCAAATTAAGTTCCTAGAACTTAAGCAGGGGGAAATGACAGTTCCCCAGTATGCCGCCAGGTTTAACAAATTGGCGAGATTTGCTCCACACTAAGTGGATACAGAGGAGAGAAAGGCACGCAGGTTTGAGCATGGCTTAAAACCCTGGCTCTATAGTAGGATATCGTTTTTTCCGAAAGTGCTTCCTCTGGGACCATTACGAAAAGGCGATAATAGCTGAAGGTGGTGGTGAGGCATTGTCTCAGTACCAGAAAGAGTGAAAGATCAAGAGCAAGTTAGAGGGAGGTAGTAAGGCCGAAGTTGCCAGCGGAAGCGGGAACTTGCCAAAGAGAAAGAGTTTTAACCCTAGGAATACCGGGGTAAAGCAGGGAGATCCCAAACGGAGGACAGAAGCATGTAAGACATGCGAAAAGCCTCACATGGGAGTCTGTTTAAAGGGGAAAGTAGTATGCTACAACTGTAAGGGAGGGCATTTGTCACTTGTTGTCTATAACCCTAAGAAAAATCGGGGATGTTTTTATGCGTGGGTCAATGGACCACATGGAAAGAAATTTCCCGAAGAAGGGTTTAGAGGGGAATAAGAGTTCTGGTAGTGGTAAATTAGCCATTACTAGACCAACACTGTCGGTGGGTAGACCCTCGGCTCGTACGTTTAATATGATTGTCCAAGATGCGGTTGAATCAACAGATGTGGTAGCAGGTATCATTCCGGTCAATAAGATAAATGCTTATGTGTTATTTGACTTGGGTGCTACTTGTTCTTTTATAACATGTGAATTTGCTAAGCGATTAGGTTTAATCCCTGAGAAGTTACCTATACCTTTAGACGTTAAGGTAGAAAATGAAGAGATAATCCCCATTGAACATATTCATAAGGATTGTTGCATAGAAATTAGATGGAATAATTTATCGGTAGATTTGGTACCGATAAGGTTAAAAGAATTCGATGTAATTCTTGGTATGGATTGGTTGATTAACCATAAGGCGATTATAGATTACCATAGGAAAAGTGTAAACCTTCGGCTTTCTAAGAAAACCAAGGTAGTGTTCTTCGGTTGTAAATCACTGAGATGCTCTTGTTGTTTGTCTATGACATAAGCTAGGAAGATGTTGAGAAAAGGGTGTGTAGGTTATATGTGCCATGTTATGGATACCCAAAGAGTGGGAACATCCTTGGACCAGATACATATAGTGCAGGAGTTCGCGGATGTATTTCCAGAGGAGTTACCGGGTATTCCACCGGACAGGGAAGTCGAGTTTGTAATTGATCTGTTACCGGGAACGACACCAGTTTCAAGGGCACCATATCGGATGGCGCCAGTTGAGATAAAGGAGTTAATGGTTCAATTACAAGAACTATTAGATAGGAAGTACATTCAACTGAGTGTGTCTCCTTGGGGAGCACCGATGTTGTTTGTAAAGAAGAAAGGTGGGTAGTTAAGACTTTGTATCGACTATCAAGAGTTGAACAAGTTAACGATTAAGAATAAATACCTGTTGCCCAGGTTTGATGATCTATTTGATCAGTTGAAAGGGGAAAAGTATTTTTCTAAGATAGATTTGCGCATGGGGTATCATCAGTTAAAGGTAAGGAAGGAGGATGTACCGAAGACGGTGTTCAGAACTCGTTATGGTCATTACGAGTTTCTGGTAATGTCATTTGGGTTGACTAATGCGCCAGCTGCATTTATGGATATGATGAACAGGGTGTTCGAACAATATTTAAAGGTCGTTCTATAACCTAGAATGTGCTAACGTGGTTAGTATTCTGGCTTCGTGCTAGAAGTATTTGTTTGGAATTTCCAAGACAAAAATAATTGTTTTTTGAGAAATTTCTGTAAAAACATTATTCATCCATTTCTGTTCGGGGAATTATTTTGAAATTCCGAGAAATGTGTGATGATAGAATATTGAGATTAGATGGAATATCTGATAATATTTCATTTATGGCAAACGCAGTTTTCGCCTACGGACTTAAAACATAAGGGTTGAGTATATTGATTTTCGAGAAGGAAATAATATGCGTAGAAGGAATGGCGTTAGGGTTAATGCAAGTGTTATACATTTATTATACTATTTAGTATCTATGTATAATACATTGAGTAAATAAGAAGTACAATACGATTATTGTGCGAGTAGTATACAGAGAGAATACGCGAATTGTACATATGGGATACGATTCGTATTATAGAATTAAGTTAAGACTTAATGACTAATTCAATTGCATTGGATTAGAATTAGCCCAATCAATTGAATGATCAAGCCCAAAGAGATTGATGGGTTAAGCCTAAGTCAAGGCCCATTGTTAAGTTAGTTAAGCCCAATTCATTAAAACCGAACCGTGGATCGAACCGGTGGATCACTGAATGGGTAAAACCCATGGGGCAACCCATGGGGATGACCCATGGGTGGTGGTAAGCCACTTGGTGTGTAAGTCAAGCAAATCACTTGGTCACCAAGTATTTTACTTGGTGACAAAGTGTTGAATAGTAAGGAGGTGATGGTAGTTGTCCAAATTACCCTCCATTCTATTTTCCTATAAATAAGAAGCTAGGTTGTGCCATTTGTCAGTTTTTCAATTGCCAACCTAGATTATTTGAGAGAGAAAGAAAGCTAGAATACACAAATCATATATTTTGGAAGCTGTGACTTAGAGTTTTCAAGAGAGTTCATAAGAAGTTCTTGAGGTAATAATCCTTATCTTTCATTTCCATCTCTTTTGATTTTCTTTTACTTTGGAGAATCATAAAATGGGTGGTATATGTCTTGTATGGTGGATTAAAGATGACTTACCATAGATTCAATCTCTATAAGTCATGAGATCGTAGGAATCATAAGGTTCAATATAGTTTCAAACCATGAAAATATTATTTGTTGAGATCGATTGTTTTTAACGATTGAACTCCATCAATACGTTATATATGCATCTTGCTTGGTTAGGATGTAGATATGAAATCCATGGAGTATTCCATGAGATTTGGCTTAGAGAACGTTAGTAACGAAGTTATGGCGAATTTTGTGTAAATAGATGTTAAACGTCGAAAATGTTAAAATTCTGGATTGGCGGTCGAAAGTTGACGTGAGACTTGAAAACGTTGTTTTTCAATGTCAACACGTGAGATAGGGTAATTAAGAGTTGTGGGTTCGAGAATCGTCAGATTCTGACTTAAAACGAAGAAACGAGCATTGAACGCTCATTAACATTTACGAACGTCTAGAAATGGAACTCAATAGTGAATTTTGAGTTATTGGATTCAAAAGTGTCAAATTCTTATATGAACGTGTAGAGTATGTCATTTATGACGTGTAGGCTTTTTAATGGACCAAATCAGGCTTATAATGAAGAAGTTACGGCCCCGGGAATTTCACAAAAAAATTTAAAACTTTTGAAATTACAGTATTGAGGTTCTGGCGTAGGTGGGCTGATTTAGAATCGATAAATGTCATCATGTGGCGGTATACCAGATAGTAAAGTTCAGTACTACTAAATGGCATCGCAATGACATCGTTCATGGCATAGAATGCCGAGACCGAAGCCCAGACACTGCTAACTGGCACCGCAGCGCCAGTCTAGTACTAGGATGGTCGCGTCACAGTGCGAGTGTTAGGCTTTGGATATTGACTTATTTTTAGAATTTCAATTATTCAGGGACCTATAGGGGTAATGTTTGTACACTTCATAAGTGTATTAAAGCTATTCCTATACTACCTATATTAAGGTATATGGTATTGAACTTAGGAATTGAATGCATGTTAATGAGTTATAAGTGATGAACAACGTTGGTACTTCGCCGACAATGTTAGAGTCCGGTTAATAACGTCAGTTGAGTAATAAACCGGGGCGAAGGGTAATAAGTCGAGTTGACTTTATTATTGATATTAAGTTAACTAAGACATAGAAGAGAAAGAAACTTATAGAAACAATGTGAACATTTGTTTGATAGCTAATTACAGTGTGCTATGTGAATATATCATATAGATTCTATAAAGGTTGTGATCAGTCGATTAAATTATTTGAAGATGTTGAAAGGCAAGTTTTCTTAATGCTTGTCTAATTTTCTAGTTAGCTAAGTTTTATGTGATTCGTTGAACTGAATTGCAAGACTTGTTTTAAAGAAAGGGTCGATGCCAGAATTTAACTCGGTTAGACTATTCGTAATATATAGATTGATTATTGTTCATATCATTCTATATAAAAATGTTAACGCTATCCTATGCCAGGTAATTGGTACGGACGTGAAGGTAAGGTTTGTCTATGAACAAACAAAAGTATTTTTCATCGATTATTCTATGGGCACGCGAGTTTACCAAAAATATTAAACGTAGATACATTTAATGAATGAGTGTTGATCAATATAGAGTACTATAGGCTGATCACCTAGAAGTACTCGTAAGTTATGCGGATGAATGACCTTAGTGCTGTGGACTCCTTTTCAAGTATGAAAATTGAAAGTTACTGTTCATGGTCTATCGACCGGTTCAGAATTCCCTATCTATTCTATACTTTGGGAATTGATGTTATGAACTGTTAAAGTATTATTGATTCATAATACTTCATAACTATTGTTCAGTTATGTCGAAATTGTTATATAATTCACGAATGTGGTATTACTGTTATCCTTGATTAAACTTGTTGAGCTGTCATGCTCACTTCTTGCGTGAATTATATAACTGCAGTTAAAGATGAACATACTGTGAATGCCAAAAGAGATAAGGGCAAAGCTAAGATGGATGCTTAGGCATTGTGTAATAGTTTAGTAAGTTTGTATGTATTATACATTATGAACAATGAACGATGTAACCGGTTTATGAACCTGGGAAGGATTATACTTTGATTGTAATAAGAAGATAATAATTACATTCATTTTGTTGTATTTCAATGGAACAGTGGAGCACCATATGTCGGGTTGGAAGATACCCGAATTTGGGGGCGTCACAATAACTGGAGATTAGTCGACAGACTATGAACATTGTTTTATATTTTTGAAAAGGTTAAATAGAACTTCATCTGTAAACCATCATAACTTACGGGCATGGGGGGTGATCAGCCCATTATGCCTAGTATTGATCAATACTACATGCAAGAATGATATTATCGTTCATCTGATCCTCCTTTGGCGCACAAAAGTTTTCCCATATACGGGATGTTCATACTTAGTCAGGAATTAGAACCAAAACAATTTGGTCGGATAATAATAAAGTTCTATCTTGTTCAACAATATTTTTAAGTTTGTGTCTAGCCGTATCAAATAGGTTAGACAACTTTTAAGTCAACGTATACATAATGGAAATTAATAAGTATGTATCAACATGTGATTAAATATAATGATTATCCAAGTGAGGACACTTGTATAACCATATTTAGAAATTAACGAACAGAATAAATATCTGAATTATACAATAATACTGTACCGATAAATAATGATCGGATACATAATTAATAACAATAGAGTTAATATTCGGCACAATAATAATATAATTCTGAAAATTTCTTACTTATGTCCATTGCATAAAGTAAATGCAAAGGTAGGATACTTGCTTAATCTGCTGCTTACAATACGCAACTTAGTTTTATCTTTTATATCAAGACCTATCATTAATAAGATCATTCATTCGATTAGAATAACACACTATAACATATAGCACTGCTATTTGCAGTCAGCACATAACCTAATCACATTGTCACATACTTATATCAGTCATTGGATCACAAACAGACATATATCTAGTCAAATTATCTAAGTCCAGATCAATTTAAACGAAACAAACACGTTTACTACTCTAGCGGCTTTTATCGGGTAATTATCGAGTTTAAAACCATATTCTATAGTTCAATAACTGTAAGTATCAGTCATATTATTTTTAAATGACTTATAATAATTTTTAATTAATTATTATAATTTAACATGATTTTTCAAACACTGGAATCATTATTAAATGATTTAAATATTAAATATTCCTATTATCATTAATATTTATTTAAAATTAAACTATTAATGAAACTATTGTCAAAATATTAAAGTTATTTATAATAACTCAAAATATTTTGAACTATTAATATTAACCTTAAATGATTTTTAAAACATTTAAAATCATTTTTAAAAATTACCATTAATATTTAAATATTAATGTATTATTTATCAAAATATTAAAAGTCGTTAATTATAACTTAAAATATTTTTAATTCATTTATATCTTTTTAAATCAATAAAACCATTTTTAACTTATTTATTTAATATAATTATTAAATAAATTAAATATCATTAATATTAAATTATTAATGAAATTATTCTTTAAATATTAAAAGTTATATTTTATAACTTCAATTATTTTTAAACACTTTATTTTCATTTAAAATAATTTTTTCTAATATTAAAATCATTTTAAATTAATTTATTTAATATATTTTTAAATAAATATAATATCATTAATATTAAATAATTAATGAAATTTTTTTAAAATATTAAAAGTTATATTTTATAACTTCAAATATTTTTAAATACCTTATTATTATTTAAAATAATTTTTAATATAATAAAATCATTTGTAATTAATTTATTTAATGCATTTATTAAATAAATTAAATAGAAATAATATTTAAATAAATACTAATATTTATGAAAAATATATCAAATTATTAAAAGATAATTTTTATAACTTAAAATAATATTTAAATTTATTTTTGTAATTTTCAGAAATTAATTTCTATTTTTAAATGATTTTTAGAAAATAAATTAATTAAAATTACAAAGTTTGTCGCAAAAGGTGCCTATAGTGACAAAACTGTCACTATATGTGTTCTTCAACAAACCTAGACATTCATATGCAGTCACAAGGGTACTAGGTTTGACCATGAATAATTCTTCATATATGATTTTTCTGGGCTATCTGTTGATCACAGCTTGTAGAACTAATGTAACACTACATGATACAACAACAATCATGATCATACAATACATAACAAAGGAGATCTGGGCATCCAAAGTGGCTGTCAGAGCTGTTCTTCATTTCTGGGTTACCCAGAAATGAAGAACAGTTCGAGTGGACACTTTTGGGCTTACACAACTTGCAATCCATGTGTTGTTTTTATGATCTTAAGGTTTCAGTGTGTAGACAACATATAAGGCTAGAAATCTATTACATAAAATCACCCTAACAACAACAAAATCACTAACTATTCCCCGGTCAAACCATGTCAAAGATAAAACATGCATACGTTTTCTGGGCTAACCAAAAAACATAAATCATGTTCGCCCTACCTACTTTGACCAGTCACCATGATCGACATGTTTGATGTTTAGATGATATAAAGGTATGACTTTGTAGTACATATAACATACTACAATTATATTACAACAAAAAGAACAACACAACAAACAACTGAAAGATCCAGACGCTTGAATAAGTTGTCAGTTTTTTGCAAGCGGTTCTGGGTTACCCGAAGCGTCCGATCATAATTAGGTCAGCTGATTTTGACCATCAATATCTTACAATTTGTTCATGATATGACCTTGAATCAAGTTCCAAAGTAAAGATCTCATAGCACACTAAAAAATCAAACATTTAAAACACCAAAACAATAAACATGCAGAGATCTAGAAGGTCTGACATTCGGTTGTCAAACCACACAAGAAAAATTTCCAGATTTTATAAAACACTAGATCTGAGCCCATAGATGTTATGGATCTAACATCTATCAACCCAGAGCATTGATTAACACCTTATACAAAATGATTAAACATAAAAATACCAGATCTAACATAGCATACATGATTAAAATTTTGGCATAGGGTTTATACCTTCTATGAACAAGTCTTAAATCTAGCTTCTGATTTTTGTTATGAATGTTAGTGGGGCTTGAATTGGGGACTGAAAAACTATAGAAATTCGTAGGTTAGAGAGATCGAGAGGGTCTTGGATGAGAGTTGTGCAAAAATAAGCTAACAAATGATTTTTTCTCTCTCCAATCTATATATCATATGATATAATGCACATTGTTGATACATAATGGCTGATGTGCTGGAGATTTGTGTTATTTTATGTCACGTGGTTGGTCAAGAGTTGGCCAACCACTCCGATTTGCCTAGATCTTCAAGTAAGCTCAAATAATACAAGAGGGGTATAATTGTTATTAGCATTATGATTTTAATGATAAACTTGTAACATGGCAAACCCTTAGGGTGTAACCCTAAGGTTTATCATAAAAATTGTAGGATTTCTAATTAGGGTTTAAAATATCAAAAATTAGTTTCTAAAAATAAAAAATTATGGTTTGTTAATTAGTTAGGTTTTTTAATTACATAGACTTGAAACTTGGGTTTAAGTATTCGTTAATTAACATTAAGGCTTAAAAATTAGCAATTAGGGTTATAATGGAAAAACATTAGTTTCTAAAATGAAATTTAGGGTTTTCTTAATTAACATAGGTTATCTAATTTCGTAGACTTAAAAATTAGGCTTTTACTAATTATCATTAAGATTGTTAATCTAGCGATTAAGGCTCCAATTGGATAATTAGGGTTACTAATTAACAAATAGGATTTCTAATTTTAAAAAATTACGGTTTCTAACAATTAGGGTTTTCCTAATTAGGATTAATATCTATAATAATTATCATAAAACATATATCACAATTTCTTATCAATCGAAAAATCCGATTTGAGTTTTAAATTAGGGTTTAGCACAGTAATACAAGGTTTTATCATGATACACCATAATTGACCAACCATTATCAATCTATACATACAGTACATATTTATAGCACTGAAACATAAATAATATTATATTATTATTCTCATTCCTTGCTAAAAATCCAAAATTAGGGTTTGGATTCCATATCTGATTTATCTTTCATATATAACATTATTAATTAAGTTTAAAAAAATTAAATTAACTAATCTGAAATAAATTCATATAATAAAATTAAATAATTATTATAATAATTCTATAATCATTTCATATATTATTTAAATAATATATAATCATATTTTTATAGAAAATAATTAATAAAAACATTTCTACTATAAAATTAATTATTATAAGAATATAATTTATAATGATTAATAATTCTAAAATAAAATTATTTGTAATTATTCATGTAATAAATAAATTTTTATTTATCACATAAATACATACGCTTTGACTTATATATATTCCCCATATTTGTTTTAATAAATAAATAAAAAAAATTATACATAAAATTTCTAATTTATTTATATAGAAAATCATGGATTATTACATTCACTCTTCCTTATAAAGATTCTGTCCCCGGAATCACCGTTTTAAAACATATACATTTAAGGGTACATATAATACACAATCATTGCAAATAGATCTCGATCAAATTTGATCTAACTAATCTTTAACTAATCACATAAAGCTTGTCTATTTGATTAAACGGAAAAATTGATTTTTAAAAGAACTCAAATTCTTCCTTCAAAATTTATTTATAAAATAATTTACTATATATAGGAAAATCATATATACGAAAATAAAAGTTATACGAATAATACATGGAGTTCCATCACCGGCTGCCACGGTATCTTGAACCGTCATGTTGAAGACTCTTGCAGTTGATTTTGTTGGCTTGCTGGATGAAGTTGGTCCTGTGATCGCCAGAGTCCCGCTGCCTATCCCCGTGTTCACGCTTCCTGCATCCATTCTCCTTTTTGGACAGTCTTTCACTTTATGCTCCACTGACCCACACACGAAACACCCATTGTACATCCTTGGATTGGAGTAGTTGGGAGAGATATGACCCTCCTGCCCGCACTTATAACATACAAACTTACCCTTTAAACATTCACCAGAATGGTTCTTTCCACAAGTCTTACACTGCACAGTCTGTTTCTTCACACCTTCCTGGTTCACCTGGACATTTCCAAAATAGTTCCCTTTCCTCTTTCCATGTCCACTCCCACTATAAGTTTCCACCTTCATATCTCCCTCAACCTTGCCCTTAATCTTTTTCTCCTTGTTGTAAAGGCTCATGGCCTCACTCCCCTCTTCGGCTATGATAGCCTTTTCCATGAGTGTTGTAAAAGTGTTTATCTGTAACACTGCCACCATATTGTAGTGCCAGGGTTTTAATCCCAGCTCAAACCTTATCGCCTTCCTAGCCTCCATATCAACTTGATGCGGACCGAACTTAGCTAACTCATTAAACTTTGTGGCATACTCCGCAACAGTCATGTTTTCCTGCTTCAACTTCAAAAACTTCACCTCCATCCTAGCCTGCATACTAGATGAGAAATAATTTTCGAAAAACAAAGTTTTAAACCTAGCCCAAGTAACTACTCCTTCTCCTGCCCTAGCTTGATTTACTTCCCACCAAAAATTCGCCTCCCCTTTCATCATATAGGTGGAAAAAGCGATATTTTGCCCCTCAGCTACCCTAGCTATTACAAACGCCTTTTCTATATCCTTAACCCATGTTTGGGCTTCAATAGAGTCAGTTATCCCCTTGAATTCTGGTGGTCCTACAGCCTTAAAATCTTTAAAATTTGCCAAGAGATTGTTCGGCTAGTTTCCCGAAGCTGGTATTCCTTGTTGCATAGCCTGAGCTACCATGTTTGAAATGTTTTGCATCGGGTCTTGTTGTTGTCCTTCAGTGTTGTTGACAGATTCTTCTACCCTTTGATTTTGAGTTTGACGTCTTGGCGGCATTACCTAATTAAATAAAACATAATATATACTTAATTAACTTACATTCTAAACCTTATCATATAAGTTTAATATATTAAACTTTGTTTATTACTCAAACATAAATTCATATTCATTTAGCGAATACTTTACATACCATAGCACATACTGCTTTAAATATCAGCTATCCCTTTATGACTACAAAAGTCGGGATTCGCTACTACTACTTATACAAAAGTTGGGAATATTACATCTGTGACGCCCCCAAATTCGGGTCTCTTCTAACCCGACATATGTTGCTAAACGGTGCTACAGTTCACACAAACATTCAATTGAAATGCCTCAAAAGAACGAATATGTCTTATAAATATTCCAAAACAATACTACCATTCCCCAGGTTCTTTATAACCGTTACATTTGTTCTTGTCATAATATCAAATATTATCATTCCAAACCTATACTATTACATAGGTAATCTACAGGTTCGCTTTAGCCTTCCCTTTATCCTTGCTGGATCCTTCGGTCTGTTCGGTCTTAGCTGCATTCATATGGTTCAAGCAAGAGTGAGCACAACAAGCTCAGCAAGTAGAACAATTTCATCTAAACAGCATGCTTGAAACATAGAAATCATATATCTTCAATAACCTGATAATAGTTACGAAGTACTATCGATAATTCAAAATAACACTTCTTTTCCTTCAAAACATTTTACAATGAAAATATTTAGTAAAACATCAATTCTGGTCTAAGACCACGAGCATTTCATAATTTCTTTGAAAAGGACAACCCAACACTAAGTCCGTAAGTCCTGCATAGCTTATGAGCACTTCTAGGTGATCAGCCTATAGTACTCCTTGTTGATCAACACTACATTCATTAAATGTGTGTACGTTTAAGTTGTGGCAACCTCACGTGCCCATCGAATAATCGATGAAAAATATATTTGTTTATTCATACTCAGGCTTTCCTTGAATCCGTACCAAAAAATTGGCATAGGATAACGTTAGCAATTCTATATTGAAAGATTTGTAAATAAATCAATCAACACTTTAAGATTAGTCTAGCCGAGGTAAAACTAGCATCGACCCTTTAGTAAAACAATTCATGCATCTCGTAACATAAATCACAGAAAACTTGGCTAATACGAAGGTTAGACAAGCGTTCAAGAAAAACTTACCTTCAGCGTCTGCTACAGTAAAATTACTTTTCCTTTGAGTCTTTATAGTCTCTACAACACATAACCACATAACATACCACATTAGGTCATGAATGAACATACATGTTTCCTAATGAATCTTACCCTTCTTCTCAATCTAATTATAAATTAGATTTATTATTATTGGTTCCGGCTTGCCGTTATAATTTATATCGTTCTTACCAACTTCGTTTTCCTCTATAACTTAACTGAAATTATTTCATTAATACAACTTATTTCGAGTTAATTATCCTTCCTCACGGCTAACTAATATTCTTATATTATTAATCGAAACTCGATCGTCAATGGTTAAGTACACTTATTGCATACTATTCGCGTTCACGTAATATTCATCAACATTTAGTTGTAACTCGCAACGTTATTGCCATCATCGAAAAAATATTATGTTAAGTTAATTAATTCATTATCAATCAACTATCATTCCTTTCGTATTCTTCATCGTACTTACTTACTTAACGAAACTCGTTTCAAGTACTTATATGCCTTTATGGATTATTATCATTCATCGCTTCAGTATTAATAACTTATATTCCATTAATCTTTCTTTCAACCTTTAGTGCATTACTTAAGGTTTACAATATCTTAATTGATGAAACTTTAAGTTAATTAAGGATTTAATTTACTTTTCCTTCACTTCTCTTTTACTTTACAATCAAAAATATTTCCATTTATGCTTCACTTAGTTACGTATATTTGTATTTTTTTTTCTCTACAACTCGCATAACAAATGTGAGCTTCTTGTTCCTAGAATTGGTCGCGGTCTTTCTTGGCGCCATATCCTTCACTATTGTTGTGGCTGTGTGTCATATCCTTCACTATTATCCGC
Organism: Panax ginseng; assembly: GCA_020205605.1. Lineage (NCBI taxonomy): Eukaryota > Viridiplantae > Streptophyta > Magnoliopsida > Apiales > Araliaceae > Panax > Panax ginseng. The sequence continues at coordinate 109,280,428 of CM035139.1, forward strand.
GCATTTGCAAGTTACACACTTCAGTAGCTCACGACCCTTTGTGGTACTTTGCATATGACTTACTTTTGTTTTGATCAGCCTGGCGCATGGCTGAACTCAACACCAGAAAAATTTGACAGTTACTTTTTATGTGAGATTCCCGGGCTCATAACTTCTTCGTTATAAGTCTGAATTGGCTCGTTCAAGAGCCTACGGTTCACAAATTACATACTCTAAGTGTTCATGCAATAATTTTATCTATTTGACTTCATTAACTAAAAATTCACCTATTAGTCCATTTTTAACGAAAATGATAAACGTTCGTGAACGTTCAATGCTTGTTTCTTCGTTCTAAGTCCAAATTCGATCATTCTCGAGTCCGCAACTCTATAATACCAAATAATACTTGTCTCCATTGAAAACCAATGTTCCCAAGCTCAATATCAAAATTCGACCTCTAATCCGAGAATTTTACGAATTCAACGATTATCGTCCAAACTCGTGAATTTTGCCAAAACTTCGTTACTTAAAATTTGTTCTTCGTTTCAAATGGATTCATTCCGTCATACTAACATCTTAACATACTTACTTCATTAACTTATAATCATGATAAGTTATTACTTGTTCTTTGCGAGTTTGTAACTTATCAAAATATAAATTACTTATGAATTCCTTTCTCATGACTTCTAACCATTACTCTGGCTTCTTGTTATCATACTAACTTCATTAATGTAGACATGGCACAAATCTTACAAGTTCTTCTTTATTTCATAGCTTATATGATTACGAATAACTTATTTGTGACACCCCCAAATCCGGGTATCTTCCAACCCGACAAATGGTGCTACACGGTACTACCATTTATACATTCATTCAATTGAAAAGTCTCAAAAGAACTAATATATCTTCTATATAATCAAAATAATATTGCATTCCATAGGTTCTTTATAACCCATTCGTTTGTTCTTATCATAATATTCAATATATTACAGACATTCAACTATTCTATTACATAAGTAATCTAAGGGTTCATCTTCGCCTTGCCCTTGTCTTTGCATGAGCCTTCTGTCCGCTCGATCATAGCTGTGTTTATATGGTTCAAGTAAGAGTGAGCATGACTAGCTCAACAAGTAGTACAATTCTAATAAACAACATGCTTGAAACATAGAACTCATATATCTTCAGTAACTGAACAATAGTTATGAAGAACTATTGATAATTCAAAATATCACTTCTTTTTATTCAAAACGTTTTACAACAACAACATTCAGTAGAATATCAATTATAGCTCAAGACTATGAGCACTTCATAATTTCTTTTGAAAAGGACAACCCGTCACTAAGTCCGTAAGTCCGACATAGCTTACGAGCAATTCTGGGTGATCAGCTCATAGTACTCTATATTGATCAACACTACATTCATTAAACGTGTATACGTTTAAGTTGTGGCAACCTCACGTGCCTGTCGTTAAACAACAAAAACATTTTAGCATACTTGATCTTCGATTGAAAACCATACCAATATAACTCAGTAAACATTAATCATGCTTGGCAGAATCATAATATAAGTCTAGCCGAAAGAATTGGCATAGACTTCATCATTCAAGACTTTATGTAAAAGAATACATGAATTACAAAGCTTGTCCAGACTAAACTGGAACAAGGGTTAGAATACTTGCCTTCATTGTCTGCTTACTGATTATCACACGTACACTTTAGGTCTCTAAGTTTCTACAATACATGATCATATAGCGTACCACATTAGGTCATATATAATCAAGTATGTATACTATTATATCTTACCCTTCATCTCAATCTAAATCCTGACTTAGATCTGTTATTATGGGTTTTCGGCTTTTCATTACATCATTCTCATTTCGTTCAAATTCAAGTGATTATTAACTCTTAATCATCATACATTAGTGTCTAACAATGCCTTAACAATGTTATGATTATACCTTGGTTCATTACAAATGAGTTCTCTTTCATTCTATATCTTTAATTATTCTTGTCTGCCAAAACCCTAGGACTGGCACTGCGGCGCCAGTCATAGACCTTCACTTGCGCTGTGGCGAGGGTTACCAGTACCTGACATCCGGGATTGGAGCTACGGCACTACACTTAACTCATCATCTCGTGCCGCGGCGTGATTTAGAAATATGCCCATACCTTTGCATTCTCATTGCTGCCACCCATTTGGCCTTGGGTTGTTGTGGCGCCCAACTCAATGCCTCAGATAGTTTGCAAAATTTGAAAATTTTATGAAACTCCCGGACTCATAACTTCTTCGTTATAAGTCCGAATTGGCTCATTCAGAAGCCTGCGGTTCACAAATTATGTACTCTATGCGTTCATACAAGAATTTTATCTATTTGACTTCGTTTGCTAAAATTTAACCTCTTAGTTCATTTTTAACGAAAACGATAAACGTTCGTGAACGTTCGTTCAATGCTCGTTTCTTCGTTCTAAGTCAGAATTCGGTCTTTTTCGAGTCCACAACTCTATAATGCCAATATGACTTCTCTCCATCAAAAAACAACGTTTCTGACTTCAAACACAAAATACGACTTTCATTCCGAGAATTTCACGAATTTGACAATTATCGTCTAAGTGTATGAATTTCGGCAAAACTTTATTCCTAATGATTCTAAATGGATTTTAACCAACATAAGAACACTACAAGTTTCTTAATACACCAACTTATTGACAAAGTAGGTTTTGACTTATTCTCATAAGTTAATGACTTATTTAACTAATGAACTACATATTCTCATGCTTATGACTTACTACGAAATTAAGTCCATCAATCAATGTTCTCATACTATATTGATCACACTAACATCATATGACAAACATATGACAAGTTCTTCACAATCTTATCAACTTATTAGAGTTCAAGTTTTTTATTCAACTTATTCGGCTTAAGTTCATTCATCAATAACTTATTACAGGTTATTGTCATACACTCCCACTTCTCTATCAATCCTATCATAGAAGAGATAAAAGATAATAGATATGAGTCTTGCCCTTGAAGACTATTACTTCACTTCACTTTGGAAAATCTAGCAAAGGTTGAACTGGCTTATAAGTGCTTATGTGGCTTATTCTCTCTACTAATTAAGTTACTTATCTTGAGAGGAAATTGTTGGATGAAATGAAACAACCAACAAATGAAAAATCAAGCTTGGTATTTTTAGGCTACTCAAAGTGAGGGTATTATGGACATTAAGCCATCCCACCTCCTTTAATCCACCTCCTCAACTAACCTCCTCAACCTCTACCTCCTTACTATTCCTTTCTTGTCTAGCACAACACTTTCTCATCACACAATTTGTTTGCCCATCAAGTCTACCCACTTCTCTCTTGGTTTTCCTATCCAATTCATTGGGCTTGCTAATTTAATCTAGCTAATTCCTTATTGGGCTTGTACTACAATAGTTTGGACTCATGACTTATCAACCACTTGGGCTTGATTATCACATTCTATTGGACTCCTCCCCTTTAGGCTAGTAATCCTACAAGTCCAATACAATTAATTAACAACTTAACACATATACACAACGTATAATTCTCGTATGCTAGCTCGTATACTAACTTGTAATATACGTTATTTCATTCTCATTCTTAATAGTATAATATGCCGTATTATACTTACGTTCATTACCTCGTACAATGCATACACATCATATAATTACAACTTTCTTTCCTTAACTCTTAATAAACCTAACGTTCCCAAATTAAGTCCGCATGCGAAATATTACGTTTTCCATACTTAGATTATTATTACATAATCAATATCACCTTGATATTATAACATTACGTATTTCTCGGAAATTCAAAAATAATTCACGAGCAGAAATCGATGAAAGTATTTTTTGAAAAATTTCTCGGAAAGCTTTTATTTTCGTCTTAGAAATTCAAACACTTTAATTCATTCACGTAGTTGAAATACTACGACGTTTCGACGTTTCTAGGTTATAGAACGACATTCATCTTATCAACATGTAATAATAATAAATAATATTATTTTATTCATTATTAAAAGTATTTACAAATGTTCGATTTTTCGGGGCGTTACACTCTCTCCCCCATATAAAGGATTCTGTCCCCAGAATCTCACTATATAAAAAAAATTACACAAATAATTGAGGGTAATTCTTTTTCATCATTTCTTTTAACTCCCACGTTGCTTCTTCTGCATCGTGGTTCTTCCATATCACCTTCATGGAATGTATGACTTTATTACGCAAAACTTGTTCTTTTCTATCTACAATTTGAATCAGTGTTTCCTCATATGCTAAGTCCTTCTCGATATGAATAGGCTCATATTCTATCATGTACTTATAATCTGGCTTATAAGGACATAATGCGGATACATGAAATACATTATGTATTCGTTCTAGGTTTGGAGGTAATGCTATCATATAAGCTACCTCACCCACCCATTTTAATACCTCAAAAGGTCCTATAAACCTCGGACTTAACTTTCCCTTCTTCCCAAAACGTATCTTTCCTTTCCAGGGAGATACTTTTAGGAATACGTACGAAACTACTTCAAACTCTTGATTCTCTCTATGCGGATCCGTAAACTTTTTTTGTTTGTATTGAGCTGTTAGAAGACGCATTTGTATCTTCTTGACAATATCCGCTGTCTGTTGCACCAATTCTGGTCCCAACATTCGGTGTTCTCCTACCTCATCCCAATACAGTGGCGTTCTATATTTCCTCCAATACAAAGCTTCGTAAGGCGGCATACGTATGCTTGCATGATAATTATTGTTATACGCAAACTCCACTAATGGTAGATGATCATCCCAACTACCCTTGAAATCCATGACGCAAGATCTTAGCATATCTTCTAACGTCTGAATTATTCTCTCACTCTGTCCATCCGTTTGCGGATGATACGCCATACTCAGCTTCAACTGCTTTCCCAACTGCTCTTGTAGACTCTTCCAAAAGTTCGACGTGAATAGTGGATCACGATCTGACACAATCGATACTGGTACTCCATATCTGGAGATTATTTCCTTAATATAGAGTCTAGCCAACTGGTCTAAGTTATACTTAACCCTAATTGGCAAAAAGTGAGCCGACTTTGTCAATCGGTCTACCATTACCCAAATGGCATCATACCCCTTTGTTGTAGTCGGAAGTCCTACCACAAAATCCATTGTGATATTTTCCCACTTCAACTCCAGAATTTCCAATGACTGTAATAAGCCACTTGGTCATTGATGTTCGGCCTTAACTTTCTGGCAAGTTAAGCACCTACTAATGTACTCTATTATCTCTCTCTTCATGTTAGGCCACCAAAAATTATGTCGAATGTCTTGATACATCTTAGTAATACCAGGATGAATCGAAAACCTTGAACTATGAGCCTCTTGCAATACATGCTCCTTTAATTCCGTCTCATTTGGAACCCAAGTTCTTCCTTCAAATTTCAATAATCCCTCATTATCAAGATTAAACTTATTATCTTTTTCAATTGTCAGTCGTTCCTTCATCCGGTCACACTCATCATTTTTGAGTTTTACCTCTTTATTTCTCTTTACGAGGGTAGATTGCATCTCCGTCGCAAACATCATTTGTCCTCCTTCACTTGGCAGCTTCACTTCCAACTCCATCCTAGCCATCTCTGTTATTAACTCAGTTTGAGCCGTTAATAAAGACAACTTTTCTCGACCCTTCCTACTTAAGGCGTCGGCAACTACATTGGCTTTTCCAAGGTGATACAGGATTTCACAGTCATAATCCTTTATCAACTCCAGCCATCTCCTCTGCCTCATATTCAACTTCTTCTGTGTGAAGATATATTTAAGACTTTTTTGGTCCATGTATATATCACATTTTTCTCCATATATAAAGATAATGTCTCCATATCTTTAGAGCAAAAACTACTGCGGCCAGTTCCAGATCATGAGTAGGATAAACTTTCTCATAATCCTTCAACTGCCTAGATGCATACGCAATAACCTTGCCATGCTGCATGAGCATGCAACCAAGTCCTCTATGCGAAGCATCACTATATACTACAAAATTTCTTGTGTAATTAAGCAATGACAAAACAGGCGCTTCACTCAAAATCTTCTTCAGTTCTTGAAAACTGTCCTCACACTTGTCAGTCCAAGCGTATTTCACCGTCGTCCTCATCAAGTTAGTCAATGGAGTAGCTATCTTTGAAAAATCCTGGATGAATCTGCGATAGTAACCCGCTAACCCTAGGAAACTTCGCACCTCAGTCGGCGTTTTCGGTTGTTCCCAATTCATCACGTCGTCCACCTTCGCTGGATCTACTGAGATTCCTTCATGGTCAATTACATGACCTAAAAATTGTACCTTCTCCAACCAAAATTCGCACTTAGTGGATTTCACATACAACTTCTCCTTTCTTAGTGTCTCCAACACTAATCTTAGGTGTTCAGCATGATCTTCTGGCGTCTTAGAATAGACTAGAATATCATCTATAAACACCACGACAAACTTGTCCAAATATTGTTTGAACACTCTGTTCATCATATCTATAAATGCAGCCGGTGCATTTGTCAACCCAAATGACATCACCAGAAACTTGTAATGACCATAACGAGTCCTGAATGCTGTCTTTGGTACATCCTCCTTCCTAACCTTCAACTGATGATACCCCGTTCTTAAATCTATTTTATAAAAATACTTAGCCCCTTTTATTTGATAAAAAATATCATTGATCCTGGGCAATGGGTATTTATTCTTTATCGTTAACTTGCTCAACTCTCGATAGTCAATACACAGTCTTAACGATCAGTCCTTCTTCTTGACAAATAGTATCGGTGCTCCCCACGATGAAACACTCGACTGAATGTACTTTCGGTCCAATAGTTCTTGTAACTGCACCATCAACTCCTTCATCTCCACTAGCGCCATACGATCACGGTGTGTTTCGAAGCTGAAAAAGCTCACGGCACAATGTTCATCACAAACTTCGGTCTCCTATCCGGTGGAAGACCCGGTAATTCACTCAGAAATACATCGGCGAATTCTTTTACTATAGGTATTTGTTCTATGGTTGTTAACACTCTCTGGGTATCAAGGACATGACACAAATAACCTACACATCCTTTTCCTCAATAATTTCCTAGTTTGTGTCATAGTTAGACAACACGAACGTCCCAGCGATCTATTCCCGTAAAATACTACCTGAGGTTGTTCTAACGTCTTAATGTTCACACATTTCTTTTGACAATCTATAATTGCCCCATGGTTCACTAACCAATCCATTCCGAGAATTATGTCGAATTCTCCTAACTTTATCGGTAACAAATCTATCGATAATTTACAACCTCGTATATCTACGCAACAACTCCTATGAACATCTTCAACAGGAATTATTTCTTCGTTTCCTACCTTAATATTTAAAGGTATAGGCAACTTTTCAGGAAATAATCCTAATCGTCTAGCAAAATTGCATGTTATAAATGAACAAGTAGCACCCGAATCAAACAACACGTAAGCATTTGTGTCATTGATCGGAATAATACCTGCGACGACGTCCCCTGATGCAACTACATCTTGGACTGTCATGTTAAAGGTAAGGCCCATCGGCCTACCCGGCTGTGCTGGTCCACTAATAGCTAACTTACTGCTATTAGCAACCCGATTCCCGTCCGTCCCCTTCTTCGGGCAGTTCTTTGCCATGTGGTCGGTTGACCCACACACAAAACATCCATGATTCTTCTTCAGACTCGGACAATTAGGCCCAATGTGCCCCTCCTGTCCACAATTATAATAGACGGGCCTTCCCCTTAAGATAGACTCCTAAGTGAGTCTTCCCACAGGTCTTGCAGGCCTCCATTCTTCGTTTTGGGTCTCCTTGCTTCACTCTGGTATTCCCAGAGCTAAATACCTTCCTCTTCTGACCATCACCTCTACCACTGGCTCCCTCGATCTTTACTCCCCCATCTACTTTCCCCTTACTCTTCTTGTCCTTGTGGTATTAACTCAGAGCCTCACTACCACCCTCGGTGATTATCGCCTTCTCTAAAACGGTTCCAAAAGAAGTACTTTGGAACACCGATATACGGTTATAGAGCCAGGGTTTCAAGCCCTGCTCGAACCGTCGCGTCTTCCTCACCTTAGTATCCACTCGATGTGGAGCGAACCTTGCCAGTTCATTAAACTTGGCAGTGTATTGGGCTTTATTATTACCCAAATTAGACATTAGAATTTCCTACACAATCCTACAAGTCCATTACACATGGCTTATGCCTTACAAAGTATTGTCTACATATTAATCTCGTATTCCAACTCGTATACTTATTCATCATATATGACATACCATTATTCATACGTACTCGTATAATACCTCGTATCATACTCGTATTCATTACCTCGTTTAATACTTACACATTATACGATCATTGCTTTAATTCCTTATACACATTTAAATTCCTTCTCGAGAATCAATTTTCATAACTGTTAGGTTTTAAGTTCGCAGGCGAAAAACTACGTTTGCCATAACTGAAATATTATTAGATATTCCATCTTACCTCGATATTCTATCGTTACGTATTTCTCGAAAATTCAAAAATATTTTCCGAGCAGAAATGCGTGAATAGTGTTTTTCAGAAAATTTCTCGAAAAGCTTTTATTTTTGCCTTAGAAATTCAAACACTTTAATTCTATCACGTAGCCAAAATAGTACGACATTCTAATATGTCTAGGTCATAGAACGACCTTCAAATAGCTTACTCCCATAAATAATCAATTAAATTCATTTAATCCACATAATAAAATAAAAAATTTAATTCTCAACAATCTGATTTTTCTGGGGCGTTACAACATTACACACGCATATATATCATATACACATTACCAAACATACATAATAAAATACTAATTCTACTTATTTCCTACACCTCTTTCCTGATTCTAAACAACCTTTCGCCCGATGACCTTCCAACCCACAAATAAAACATGCACTTTGCTTATAGTTGGGACAATATAGAGAGGTATGTCCCTCATAGCCTCAAATGTAACATATCTTTTTCCCTTTCCTGCATACAGCTTCATGTTTCTTGTCACAGTTTGTATAATTCTCTATTTGGTTAAGGTTCCATTGGTTGGTATCGGAGTTTCCTATATTGCAGTCTTTTATCTTTCTTTTCCCCTTCTTGCTCGGAGCTGCATACGCTTTGTTTCTTTTGGCTCCCATTTGATTAATTTGGATTTTTAGCTTATCTTGTTCTTCCATTGCTTCTATTAATGCTTTCACAATTGACTATTTAACAACTTTTCTATTTCCCACAGCTTTTCTAGAGAAGAAATCTTGTTCCTCATATTCTGCACCTCCGTTGATGCTTGATTAACTCCAACTTCAGTGTCCGAATCACTATCTGTCAGTTCTACCATTTCTGGATCTGGTACTATATTTTCCACAATAACCACCTCATCAAGGTTGCTTTCAACATGAGCCTCTATTTCAGCTATTGACTTTGATATTAGCTCCTTCTTTATGATCCAAGGGTATCCTAATTCTTTTTTGCCTGACATCTACACACATAAATTATCCTGATTAGCATATAGTGTATACACACAGCAAATAATAGTTTTATATAAGTTATCTTTTATTTTGTTTGACGATGAATTTATCTAATTCAACGTTTCCCTCTGTCCTAAGGTTATAGCCTAATGTGACGCCCCCAAAATAGGTATACGTCACCAATCTTCTTGAGTCGCCAAATACATGGTACAAAAATACAAATACAACTTAATAATACAACTGTCGTGTAAAATACGACAAAACATAAATTGAGAGTTTTAATAAGAATATTGTCATCTAGACAATATCCACACTCAAAGAAGTCCTTATTACATTTATTGTCACACTATTTAATAAAATAGTGAGGACTGCTAATATTATCATCTGGACCGTCACTCCGTTCTCCGACTAATCCCGGCTACGTTCTCATTTCCTGAATAGAATAGTGAAAGAAAGGGGTGAGCTCAACTAGCCCAGTAAGAAATATTATGACTAAGATAATGTAGAATAAATTATCATTACTCTTCAACAATGTTAAACTGATAAAATATAACAAACATCAAGTTTAACTGCATCGGAACAAGCAATCCATTTAAAGAGTCAAGTAGAGAATAAAATCTACTATCTTTTATGATTTAAAAGGTTTTCATCACTTTTATCATTTGAGACTCAAATTAATAAATAATTCACATCATCCCCAAGACTACTACTAAGGATATTCATTAGTATCACAACCATAAATTATCCATACACTACTAGCGAAGGATATTCGTGTATTCTTCAATGGTCATGATCATGCCAACAATTGTCCATCAATGCACTACGGGTCAATGAGGACTTTTACCACATCATTTGTAACATTACGGTCATGATTATACTGATTAATCCTTGGTAATAATCATACCAAGTCCATCTATGCACTACAGGCCACAAATGACTTTCAACATAAAATAAACATGAGGATGATGACAATGATATAAGAATTCAATAAAACAAGTTCAAAAATTAATTTATCCAGGAACTAATAACGTCCAAATTGTCAACATGATACTTCTTTGTAAAGTAAAATTCAAGAATGCTCATAAGAATATTTCCATGAAAAGATACTAGATGAAGAACAAATATCAAGGATATTACACTAATTTCAGGGAGTATAGAAGTCAAAACTTTAACCAACTGAGTATAATAACGAATGGAATAACAAAAGAAATCACCATGCATGCGATAGACCGCACAGACAGGTTATTCCAACAGAATAATAAATAATGGAACCCTAAGAAGCGAAATTACACCACCGGCGAGGATATTCCAACAGAATAATAAAGAATGGAATAACAACAAAAATCACCATGCATGCGATAGACCACACAGACAGGTTATCCCAACAGAATAATAATTAATGGAACCAGTTCAGGCGTAATACGCACCGACAGGATATTCCAACAAAGTAATAAATAACGGAACCAGGTCATGCGTAAACGCACAGACATCATGTTCCAACAGAATAATAAAGAATGGAATAACAGAATAATTTCACCATGTATGCGGACTCGTGATATACAAAGTTATTCCAACATACTAATAAAGAATGTAATAATGAAGAATTTCACCATGTATGCAGATTACTTCACATATACAAAAGTTATTCCAACATAATAATAAAGAATGGAATAATGTAAGAATTTCACCAACTATAGGGTAGCAGCAGATACTGAGTTATTCCAATGTAATAATAAAGAATGGAATAACAAAATTTCTCTTCATGAATACTGAAAAGAAATAATACCCCTTACGAGTACAACAAATAATATCCCTTACCTTAGAAGAAATTGGATATAGGAGTAGTGATGTAGCAGAATACTTTTCTTCTTTCTCTCTACAATTTCTCTTTCTAGAGTTTCAGTGAATTCGTAAGAAATAATGAAGGAATGAGCTTCTATTTATAGGAGAATGGACTGAATAGTAACTAATTCATGAACGGTCCAGATTGATTTACTTTTAAACGGACAGTTCATATTGATTTACTATGCTGTATTAATAAAATATTCTAATAAAATAAAATCTTTTAAATAAAATATAATATATTCTATTTATAGTCTAATAAAATAAATAACTTTATAAAAGTATTCATTTTATATAAAAAAATTTACTATACAAACACTATGTAGGCACTATGCAAATACTATACATAATAAAATATAATATATTCTAATTATTGTCTAATAAAACAAATAACTTTATAAAAGTATTACTGTTTTTATATAAAAAGATTTTACTATACAAAACAATATGCGAGCACTATGCAAAACACTATGCATAATAAAATATAATATATTCTAATTATTGTACAATAAAACAAATAACTTTATAAAAGTATTATTTTTTATATAAAAGCTTTTACATTTTATTACATTAATAATACTAATAAAACAAAATTTATATATATATATATATATATATATATATATATATATATATATATATAAACTTCCATGACTTCATAAAAAGACACCTCAATATATTTAATAACATTTATCATCATTATTATAATTAACAATATTAATTAACCAGGTCGTTCCTAGGAAAGAGGGAGTTTTTCAATAAGGATTTCTCTCTATTGGCGCGCAATTAGGTGACCAAACCTCTCCTTGGCAGAACTTTTAGACATCGTTAATATTGCAAATAATAATATTAATAACTCTGTCATCTCAATTATTGATTTAATAATATATAAAATATCGACAATAATTGAATCAAATAACGTGAGATACTATGCAAAAATTACTGAAACAATAATCGAACAAAACTAAGTAACTTCTCACGTAAGCATCAATAATCAATATCGTGTGCTACTATGCAACCACGCGTATTACTGTACTTTTACTACCGAGTAGTTCAATAGTTTTAACGGTAAAACTTCTGTCGTTATTTTCATAAAAATATTTTTGTCATTTTCTCAATCTGATAATAACTCTGTTGTGAGGTCCACCAATGATTGTATCGTCGTACGGATATTCCCCGACACAAAGAATATTCCTCGACCAATCGAATATAATATAACAACTTGCATACTTTGTAAAATTTATAAATATTACCCACAACTATAGCATTATATCAAATCCACACCATAATACTTAAAAAAATATTTTGAGAAAATTAATCTTTATTCACAAAATTTGTGGTCTCACAATCTCCCCTCCTTATAGAATTTTGCCCTCGAAATTTACGTACGTACCTGGTATGCCGAAGAGATGAGGATACCTTGACTTCATTTCAAATTCTAATTCTTGAGGTATAACCTTTGAGTGTTGAATATGATCCTTCTTATCCAAGATTTTAACACGTATCTCCTCATACGCTAAATCTTCTGCTATATCGTCTAGTTCTAATTTAATAACGTGGTTCGGGTCATCCACATATTTACGTAACATCGATACGTTAAAAACATTATGAACATGCGACATACTTGGCGGTAAAACGAGTCTATAGGTTACAGTTCCTACTCGATCAAGGATTTCAAATGGGCCAATAAAATCGAGGGTTGAGATTTCCTCTCTTCATCGATTCTTGCTTCTAGAATAACACCCTCTTGAATCTTCTTCTTCACATTCATCAGCTCTGAGTATGTAGCTTGAGCGACTTTAACTTTATCGATTAAAGTCGATTCTAATCGTATATTTGTTATCTTCACGTGGGTCCCTAGAGTCTTTAACTCTATCTTCATAATTTGTAAGTTATACAAAATGGGTCTTTGTGTAAACAACATCGCACTCGTAAACGCATACGATCTTCTACTCAACGCGTCAGCTACCACGTTTGCTCTTCCACCGTGATATTGAATGGTCGTAACCTTCAACAGCTCGAGCCATCATCTTGGGCGCATTATACGTTCATTTTGGTTGAAGAAATATTTAAGGGTTGAAGAAATAGGTTTTGTACTGGGGTCAATACAAAATTCGATTTCACGCTCTAGGGGTAGGCTGAGAAGTCTTCAAGAATACGCCATAAAATTTATTAACAATAAAAATATCATTCAAAACTGTGACTCTCATCCAAGACTTGGATATCACATGTAATGAATGTTTCTCCTAACGGAGATTCAATAGATATGTCAAAGTCTAATTTCTTCGGAGTCAAATTTAAACGTTGAGCGCAAGTAAGAGAGATAAAAGAATGGGTAGAATCGGTATCTAATAATGTATAGACTTCGTAAAAATTTATAATTAACTAACACGTGCTAACTTCGTTCGGGTTACTTGCTTTTTGAGAAGTCATGAAAAATGCTCTTCCTGAAACCACCAGCTTTGTTTTGTCCGTATCCGCCTTTGGTGCCACCATCCCAGCTGGACTTGACTTCACTATACGACAAAATCGAGCTAAATGACCTTCTCTTCTTGAAATTTCCACTTCTATTATCTTGGCCATGATTACCACCGAAGTGGTTACCATTCTTGGCATGATAATTTCCCCCATGATGGTCATCATTGTTCAGATGGTCGTTGCCACCGGTACGATTATTATCGTGATATTGGTCGTTTCCTTTTGGTTGTGCTAACTCATTATCGCGCTCCATTAACTGAGCCCTATTCACAACATCTGAATATAAACAAAGTTTATGAGAAATAAGGTATTGATGTATATCGGGTTTCAAACATCTTAGAAACATTCGCGTCATTCGCTCCTCATTCTCGACCAAATGGGATGCAAACCGGGATAACTCCGCAAACTTAGCCTCTCTCATCGTGGATATTTGGCCATATTATTTTGCTCCATTGCTTATCTCAACATTTTCAGATGCCATTTTCAAACACTTTCACAAAACAAGGGTTAATTAACATATCACATATTATCCCTATACTCTGACCGACCAATTAAATACCAAATAAACTTAGATAGGTCATACTAGCGAAGGAATTCCTTATCTCTCCCCTCCTAGTTCTTGTCTCACATCTCAGCTAGGGATCATATCCCTAAGCTTTGATACCAACTGTGACGCCCCCCCAAAATAGGTATACATCACCCATCTTGAGTTTTCAAATACATGGTACAAAAATACAAATACAACTTAATAATACAATTATTGTGTAAAATACGACAAAACATAAATTGAGAGTTTTAATAAGAATATTGTTATCTAGACAATATTCACACTCAAAGGAGTCCTTATTACATTTATTGTCACACTATTTAATAGAATAGTGAGGACTACTAATATTATCATCTGGATCGTCACTTCGTTCCCCGACTAGTCCCGGCTACGTTCTCATTTCCTGAATAGAACAGTGAAAGAAAGGGGTGAGCTCAACTAGCCCAGTAAGAAATATTATGACTAAGATATTGTAGAATAAATTATCATTAGTCTTCAACAATGTTAAATTGATAAAATATAACAAACATCAAGTTTAACTCCAGCGGAACAAGCAATCCATTTAAAGAGTTAAGTAGAGAATAAAATCTACTATCTTTAATGATTTAAAAGGTTTTTCATCACTTTTATCGCTGAGACTCAGCTTAATAAATAATTCACATCATCCCTGCACTGCGGCCAAGGATATTCATTAGTATCACAACCACAAATTATCCATTTACTATGGGCCAAGGATATTCGTGTATTCACCAATGGTCATGATCATGCCAACAACTGTCCATCAATACACTACGGGCCAAGGATAATATTCCAACAGAATAATAAAGAATTGAATAACAACAGATATCACCATGCATGCGATAGTAAGCGCATTGCACAAAAGTTATTCCGGTAGAATAATAATTAATGAAACGGTCAAAGCGATTACGCACCGGCTGAGGATATTCAACAAGAATAATAAATAACGGAACCAGGTCATGCGTAAACGCACAGACAGGATGTTCCAATAGAATAATAAAGAATGGAATAACAGAATAATTTCACCATGTATGTGGTACTTCGCATGTACAGGTTATTCCAACATAATAATAAAGAATGGAATAACAAAAGAATTTTACCATATATGCGGTACTTCGCATATACATGTTATTCCAACATAATAATAAAGAATGAAATAACCGAAGAATTTCACCAACTATAGGGAGGCCCGCGTATACAGGTTATTCCAACAGAATAATAAAGAATGGAATAACAGAAGTTCTCTTCATGAATACGAAAGAAATAATACCCATTACGAGTACAACAAATAATATCTCTTACCTTAGAAGAAACTGGATATAGGAGTAGTGAAGTAGCAGAATATTTTTCTTCTCTCTCTCTAGAGTTTCAGTGAATTCGTAAGAAATAATGAAGGAATGAGCTTCTATTTATAGGAGAATGGATTGAATAGTAACTAACTCATGAACGATCCAGATTGATTTACTTTTAAACGGACGGTCCATATTGATTTACTATGCAGTATTAATAAATTATTCTAATAAAATAAAATTTTTTAAATAAAATATAATATATTCTATTTATAGTCTAATAAAACAAATAACTTTATAAAAGTATTATGTTTTATATAAAAATATTTTACTATACAAACACTATGCAGAGCACTATGCAAACACTATGCATAATAAAATATAATATATTCTAATTATTTATACAACAAAATAAATAACTTTATAAAAGTATTCTATTTTATATAAAAGATTTTACTATGCAAAAACACTATGCAAAACACTATGCATAATAAAATATAATATATTCTAATTATTGTCTAATAAAACAAATAACTTTATAAAAGTATTCTATTTTATATAAAAATATTTTACTATACAAAACACTATGTATAATAAAATATATTATATTCTAATTATTGTCTAATAAAACAAATAACTTTATAAAAGTATTACATTTTATATAAAAGCTTTTCGTTTTTATTACATTAATAATACTAATAAAACAAAATTTATATATATATATAAACTTCCGTGACTTCATAAAAAGACACCTCAATATATTTAACAACATTTATCATCATTATTATAATTCACAATATTAATCGACCAGGTCATTCCCACGAAAGAGGGGGCTTTCCATTAAGGATTTCTCCCTATTGGCGCGCAATTAGGTGACCAAACCTCTCCTTGGCAGAACTTCTAGACATCGTTAATATTGCAAATAATAATATTAATTTCTCTGTCATCTCAATTATTGATTTAATAATATATAAAATATCGACAATAATTGAATCAAATAATGTGAGATACTATGCAACAATTACTGAAGCAATAATTGAACAAAATTGAGTGACTTCTCACGTAAGCATTAATAATCAATATTGTGTGCTACTATGCAACCACGTGTATTACTGTACTTTTACTATCGAGTACTTCAACAGTTTTAACAGTAAAACTTCCACCGTTATTTTTATAAAAATATTTTTGTCATTTTCTCAATCCGACAATAATTCTGTTGTGGGATCCACCGATGATTGTACCGTTGTACGGATATTCCCCGACATAAAGAATATTCCCCGACCAATCGAATATAATATAACAACTTGCATACTTTGCAAAATTTATAAATATTACCCACAACTATGACATTATATCAAATCTATACCATAATACTTTAAAAAATATTTTGAGAAAATTAATCTTTATTCACAAAATTTGGGGTCTCACACTAAGGTCTATCCCACCTAGAGTTTCTAACCCTAAAGCTCTAATACCATGATGTGACGCCTCCAAATTTAGATACTTAAAATCCGAACTCGGTGCTTTATGATACCATTTCTATGAGCCGAATAATACTAATAATAATAATAATAATAATAATATGAATACCCAACTTAATTTACATAAATATCATAGTCTATTCCCAAGTATTTAACCTTTAATACATTCATTACATAACATGATAGATAATATATATCATTGTCTTAATAATATCAGACTATTACATAAGATAGCATTCAACTCATTCAGCAACCTTTCCTTTTTCCTTGTTCTTAGCATAGCCTTTAGGTTGTTCACACTTAGCTGAAAACATTTAAATTAAGCAAGGATTAGCATTTGAGTGCCCAACAAGTAATAACAATAATAAATATTAGCTGAAAGAAGTAAATGTTTTCTTTGTATGACACTTCTACAACGAATCAACAGTTGTGAAGTAAGCTGAACCAATAATAACAATATATTAATTCTATATCAAGTTTTAGAAACTACATACTAACTATAACTAGAGATTAGTCAACAGACTATGAACATTGTTTTCTATTTTCGAAAAGGTTAAACAACACTTTATCTGTAAATCGTCATAACTTACGGGCACGGGGTGGTGATCACCCACTATGCTCTGTATTAATCAATACTACATGCAAGAACGATATTATCGTTCATCTGATCCTCCTTTGGCGCACAAAAGTTTTCCCATATACGGGATGTTCATACTTAGTCAGGAATCTGAACCAAAATAATTTGGTCGGATAATAATAAAGTTATAT
Source organism: Panax ginseng (assembly GCA_020205605.1). NCBI lineage: Eukaryota > Viridiplantae > Streptophyta > Magnoliopsida > Apiales > Araliaceae > Panax > Panax ginseng. The sequence continues at coordinate 109,298,349 of CM035139.1, forward strand.
CTTGTTCAACAATATTTTAAAGTTTTTGTCTAGCTTAGACAACTTTTAAGTCAACGTATACATAATGGAAATTAATAAGTATGTATCAACATATGATTAAATACAATGATTATCCAAGTGAGGACACTTGTATAACCATATTTAGAAATTAACAAACAAAATAAATATCTGAATTATACAATAATACTGTACTGATAAATAATGATCGGATACATAATTAATAACAATAGAGTTAATATCCTGGCATAATAATAATATAATTCTAAACTTTCTTACTGATGTCCATTGCTTAAAGTAAATGCAAAGGTAGGATACTTGCCTGATCTACTGCTTACAATACACAACTTATTTTTATCTTTTATATCAAGACCTATCATTAATAAGATCATTCGTTCGATTAGAATAACATACTATAACATATAGCACTGCTATTTGCAGTCAGCACATAACCTAATCACATTGTCACATACTTATATCAGTCATTGGATCACAAACAGACACGTATCTAGTCAAATTATCTAAGTCCAGATCAATTTCTGAAACATATCGACGTACCAACGGCTTTATCGGATAATTATCGAGTTTAAAACTCTATTCTGCAGTTCAATAACTGTGCGTATCAGTCATATTATTTTTAAATGACTTATAATAATTTTTTATTAATAATTATAATTTATTATGATTTTTTAAACACTGGAATCATTATTAAATGATTTAAATATTAAATATTTCTATTATTATTAATATTTAATTAATATTAAACTGTTAATGAAACCATTGCCAAAATATTAAAGTTATTTATTGTGATAACCCGAAAATTCATAAAATCATGAATTATTAGAATAAAGGTTAAAGAATAAAACTTAGATGAGAATTTGAAGATTTAATTAAAATTTTCAAGAAAAACCTATATGGTTTGCTATTCGAATGAGAATAGAGAAAATATGGGTTACAAAATTTCAAAACTCTAGAAATAAATTAATATGTACTTGAAGGAATATCAAGGATAAGGTATTACGATACCTGTAAATTCTATGTGAACTGAATAGTCTAAGAAATGTTATATAAGTACATATGGAAATTTTCTTAAGGAAATAAGATTTCACATGAAGAGATGCTATGAGGTTAAACGAAGATGAGTGTGTGTGTGTGTGTGTGTGTGTGTGTGTGTGTGTGTGTGTATATATATATATATATATATATACTTAGTAAGGTGCTATATATATTTTAGCAAGAGGAATGATGAATTAAGTTAATGATATAAGGATCAAGATAAAACTATGTTAGTAATTAACATAGCTTGAACGTTGGCCTTGACTGGCAAATAAGAATTTAAATAAGTATAAAGTCGTTAGTTAATACGATTAGCAATGAGAAGTGAGTAATTTAAAACTCAAAATTTGAGTTAGAGATAGAATTTTGAAGCATGGACTGCTCGGTTGCGTCCAGAACATCAAGTTTAGTCAGAATGGACAGTAAACACAAAATGTGTAAATGTTGACTTTTGGTGAAAGTTAACAGTTGACTTTTTATGGAGAAAAGTCAAAATTAGTGTGAGAAGTGAAATATGTTATGATTATGTGAATTATGTATATGATTAAATAAATATACATTATATAATGTTAATACATTTATTTTGTATATGAAAGTGAATTAAGAATTAGGTTATGTAACCTAATTTATATAGTAGATGTGATAATTAAATAACCTAAAAGGTTATAACATGGGAGAATATTAGTATATAAATATATATACTAACATTAAGAGATTTATTTTATATATCTCAAATAATTAATGTTATAACCAAAGTTTAATTGGGTTATGGAATTAAAGATATATGAGGAAGGAATTTATTTACAAAGGTGTAGTGGAACCCTAATTAAATGATAAGGGTAGAATTGAATAGAATTAAAAGTAATGGACTATAATAAGATCATAGCCCAAGAATTTAAATAGAGTCCAAGAGGATTAGATTTAATGGACTAAGGAGGTTATATTATTTTAAACAAGTCTAATTAATTAATTAAGCATGTGACTTGTAGATAAAGTGATTAAGGGCGATTAAATTGTTAATCTAGCCCAATATATTATGTGTGTGACAAGTATTATAATGACCCAATTAAATTTTGGGTGAAAACCCAAATGTATTTTGTTAGTAAGCAAAATAATAAAAGTACAAGCCCAATAGAATTTAATTAATAAGTGGCCCAATTTTTTAAACCCAAATAAAAAGGGGCATTTTGGACATTTAATAAAATAATAAAAAAATGTGGAAGGAGAAGATGTCACATGGCCAGAAATATTAGTGGTGGAAAAAGATAGGAAGATAGATATTTATCTTATATCTATATTTAATAAAGGAAACATATTTTCTTTCTTTATTTCTCTTTCATCCCATTTCTTATTCTAATCAAAACAGAGAAGCCGAGAGAACAGAGAAAGAGAAGGACGGTTCCAAGAGAGAGAAGGGGCCGAAAGCCATGGAAGAAGAGGAGAGAGAAGATCCTCTATGGAAGCCATTTTTAAATTATTTATTTAATATAAGTATTAAATAAATTAAATATTATTAATATTAAATTATTAATGAAATTATTCTTTAAATATTAAAAGTTATATTTTATAAATTAAAATATTTTTAAATACTTTATTTTCATTTAAAAGGTTTTTTTTCTAATATTAAAATCATTTTTAAATTAATTTAATATATTTATTAAATAAATCTAATATCATTAATATTAAATAATTAATGAAATTTGCTTTAAAATATTTAAAGTTATATTTTTATAACTTAAAATATTTTTAAATACCTTATTATCATTAAAAATGATTTTAATATAATAAAATTATTTTAAATTAATTTATTTAATGCTTTTATTAAATAAATTAAATAGAAATAATATTTAAATAAATACTAATATTTATGAAAAATATATCAAATTATTAAAAGTTAATTTTATAACTTAAAATTATTTTTATAATTTTTAGAAATTAATTTCTATTTTTAAATGATTTTAAGAAAATAAATTAATTAAAATTACAAAGTCTATCGCTAAAGGTGCCTATAGTGATAAAATTGTCACTATAGGTGTTCTTCCGCAAACCCAGACATTTATAGACAGTCACAAGGGTACTAGGTTTGACCATGAATAATTCTTCATATATGATGTTTCTGGGCTATCTGTTGATCACAACTTGTAGAACTAATGTAACTGTGATACCCCCAAATCCGGTACTTCCATTTCCACAGGATTTGATGTTCACTGTACAAATATCATCTATCTATCTACCCATAAATAAATGCAAACCATGCAATAGATAGAAATAATAAATAAATCTCCCCTTATGGGGTTACATCAACTGCATAAAATACAATCCTAGGTCACTCTAACTTTAAACATCTGTGCGAAATCATAAACAATAACAAGTCTTAATAACATCAAGTTTAAAAATAAATACATAAGAAAAACAAATCTTCCTCATTTATTAACCTTGCCCTTGCCTTTACTAGTGGAAGGCTCCTTTGATCTTTCGTTCTTAACTGCAATGTTATTATTACGAAAGAGTGAGCATGATTGCCTGCAAGTATAACAATATAACGAATGAATAATAACATGCGAATAAATCAAAGACTTCTAAAATAGGAAACTCAACTTTTGAATCAAGAATGAATAAGAAGAAACAAAAGAACTTCTGAGGGTCATAAGACCTTGAACTATGTCCTAGGTTGTCAAGTGTTTATGCTTGAAACCTTTAATAGTCATAAGACTATGGACTCTTCTTCTCGTACTTAGGGGGATTAGCCCTTAGTACCATACTATGCACAATATCTTAATGCTAACGCATAAGTAATCCCCTATACAGGGTTGTTCATCTCAGTTTGACATTAGAGTCCGCACCAAAGGAAGTTTAGTTTGGATAATTCATCAACGGTTCTGGAATTTAGAACGCTCATCAACTATGGACTAGTCGAATCATTAAGGGTTCACTAGTCACAACAAAGTTCAAAGATGAATCGATAATTTATAACTGAATAACAATCTCAAAAAGTATACAATAGAATAATTATTGTATAACAGAATCATACTTTGAAAGATTAATACATTTTAATTTAATAAAATGGACTTGATCAATAATAACGAGAATTTGCTCGATGTAAAGAGACAACTTATAAGCTCATATAAAGATAACGAGTAGTGTTAGGAAACTTGCCTCGTGCGTAGATTACACGTTAATTAAACGCGTTCCTTGATTTAAATCCTACATATCATTTATGTTCACAATACCAGTCAATTATAACGTCATAATCATCACAAGTTCATTCTTCTTGTCTAACTCAAATTCATGACTATACTTAGTCAAGTTACTACACTCATTGTCACAATTAACACTTCATAAACAATAAGCTAACTATGCATTCAATCATTCAATTCACACATAAATGTGTTATTGACATGTTAAGAATTTATTTTAACACCTCATTATATGTCTAACATGTTTTTATGTTCATTAGATTAGGTTACTAACACATTGCTAGACTTGAGCATTTAAAAATCCATTTCTGGACCATTCTGCTAAGTGGCACTGCGGCGCCACTTCTAGGCTTATTCTTGGCGCTACGGCGTGGTCTTTGGCGCTGCGGCGCGGTGGCACTACGGCGCGAGTCTTAAAGCATGGAGTTGGCGCCGTGGCACAAGACTCCAGATTCAGTTCTGCAATTCGCGAAAATTGTAGAACATGGCCCAAAAACTCCAATCAACTTATTTTTACACGAATTTAGACATACCCAAATATTGTAATACACAATTAACTAATACTCAACCCTTCTAGCATGATTTTAACAAGTTAAAACACATAATTTGCAAATTCAACACATTTAATTTCACTGTTCTTGATGTTCTTGAAGGTTTTGAACATAAAACATAATATTAACACTACGGATTCATTATAACACCAAATCCATCCATTCAAGTTTTTTTTTTCTTCGTTTTAACAGGCTTAATTATATACGTGTGTGAATTTTACAAAATAATTTATGTTTAACATATTAAATTCACGTATAAGGGCCATATGGCCATATTTCTATACTTTGTAAATTTTGAATATATGAAAACACATTATAATCATATCTTAACACATATATGCACATAATCCTTATTCTTTCTAATTGTACGAATTTATCAGAACTTGAAAGCCAAAACTTAAACAACATAATTTCAAATTTGGGGAAGAAGAGTTTACCCTTGATTACTCTGCTTGGATTACACAGGGTGATAACAACTCCCAATTTCCTCGCACTTCTTCTCCTTTAATCTTACTGATTCTCAAAACTCTCTCTATTTTTGCTTTGTCAGACTTAGAAAATAAAAGACTTAAAAAAAATAAAAGAAGGAAAGCGTATATAATGAAGAACTAACGCAGTTGTGGTCAGTTATTCCAATTCGTGGTTAACTGCCCAACTCCCAATAGGGCTCCATTTGGCTAGCTTTAAAAGACTCATTCCTATTTAATTTAATAAAACCTTTATAATATAGTTTGAAAAATGTCACACCCCTTTATAAAATAAATCCAATATCTTATTTAATTTATTTTAAATAACATATAATAATTTCTCATAAATTCACATAGTCACATAATTAAATTTCTCATTTATTACCTATGTCAAATTATTAAATCTCTAATTAATTATTAAATTAATTAAAATACAATTAGGCTTATTAAATATTTCATTTAATACAATAAGCTCACATAATTACATACCTCGAATAATAAAATTCTCCACATTAATTTAATAAATATAACACATATAATTAAATTAATCTACCACAATTTCATCAATTAATTATTTAATCTAATAATTAATACATCGAAAATATTTATTCAATCCAATAAATATTAAAATTAAATTACAAAATCTCGGTTGTCACAGTAACACTACATGATACAATAACAATCATGATCATACAATACATAAAAAAGGAGATCTGGGCATCCAAAGTGGCTGTCAGAGATGTTCTTCATTTCTAGGTTACCCAGAAATGAAGAACAGTTCGAGTGGACACTTTTGGGCTTCCACAACTTGCAATCCATGTGTTGCTTTTATGATCTTAAGTTTTTAGTGTGTAGACAACATATAAGGCTACAAATCTATTACATAAAATCAGCCTAACAACAACAAAATCACTAGCTATTCCTCGGTCAAACCATGTCAGAGATAACATGCATACATTTTTTGGGTTACCCAAAAAATGGAAATAATGTTCTTCCTACCTACTTTGACTAGTCACCATGATCGTCCTGTTTGATGTTTAGATGATATGAAGGCATGACTTTGTAGTACATATAACATACTACAATTATATTACAACAAAAAGAACAACACAACAAACAACTGAAAGATCCATACGCTTGAATAAGTTGTCAGGCCTTTCTGGGTAGTTTCTCGGTTACCTAGAAACGTCCAATCATGGCCGGTCAACGACTTTTGACCATCAATATCTTACAATCTATTAAGGCTATGACCTTGAATCAAGTTCTAGAGTAAAAATCTCATACCACACTACAATATCAAACATTTAAAACACCAAAACAATAAACATGCTGAGGTCTAAAAGGTCTGAAATTAGGTTGTCAGACCACATAAGAAAAATTTTCAGATTTTGTAAAACACTAGATCAGAGCCTATAGATGTTATGGATCTAACATCTATCAACCCAAATCATTGATTAACACCTTATACAACATGATTAAACATAAAAACACCAGATCTAACATAACATACATGATTAAAATTTTGGCTTAGGGTTTATACCTTCTATGAACAAGTCTTGAATCTAGCTTTTGATTTTTGTTATGAATGTTAGTGGAGCTTGAATTGGGGACTGAAAAACTATAGAAATTCGTGGGTTAGTGATCTATCATATTCCTTCCAATGGTGAGTCTTCTATTGACATATAACTATCTCCACCGTCTGCAATTGAACATTATGTTTCAACCAAACTCCAAGATCATATAGGTAGTTCTCGTAGATATACTCAGCAAGTGGATGTGCACAACCCTGTCTTATGATAACACGAGGTTGTATGTCATTAGACATCTTGTATTATAATGACAAAACACCTTTCCAAAATTGGGTTCGCCTCACCTTATTCGGTTCACCAAAATTAAATATCAAATGACGTATACAATACGACACACTTATCTAAAGTTCTCAATAAAATTATTTCCATACTATTTAGGGAGAACCTCAACAGCTATAGACCACCGTTCTATTCCCATGTTATCCCCGTTCGACCCGACAACACTCTTATTACCTGAAAGGAATTGTGAAGCAAAAGGGTGAGCACAACTAGCTTAGTAAAGAATATTATGACTAAAGATAATTAAATTATCAATAGCCTTCATCAGTAATAAATCAGAGATTTAGAACATATGGTAGACGATAAAACTTCTCAACCATAGTTGCAGCGGAACAAGCAATCCATTAAAAGAGTCAAATAGACCATAAAGTTTATTATCTTCTCCATGTTAAAAGTCCACCAACAATGCTTTAACCCTGTAACATTAATCAACAGATCCTATTCACAGTCATGTGAATAACTCATAATCATAATTGTAGTTCTAATTTTCTCTTCTCATCCAAGACGAAGATATTTTTCATCACATGTCTTTACCTGAAACATCAAAGATCATGGTTATATCAAATCACAGTTCCTATTCATAATCATACTAATAAGTTCATCTTTGCACTACGGGCCAAAGATACTCATTAATAGTTCATCTTTGTACTACATGCGAAAGATATTCATTAACAGTTCATCTTTGCACTACATGCCAAAGATATTCAACAACATGTCATCTTTGCACTACGGGTCAAAGATATTCAACAACAATTCATCTTTGCACTACAGGCCAAAGATATTCATATCTCAAAGAAATATATAATCATTTCAGAATTTATATAAAAAATAATTATAACCATGTTGATCAATTCACCTTTGCACTTAAGCTAAAAATATTCAATTGTAAATTCAATGGTCATGATAATACCAGTCAATAATTCATCTTTGCACTACTGGCCAAAGAGAACCCATAGTCACGATCATACCAATAATCTACCCATCTTTACACTTAAGTCAAAGAGAAATATCATCATTAGGGTTATAAAAATGTTATATATGATAATAAAAACAATACGATCAACAACTGCATTTAATTTCAAGAGTAAGATTCATAAATCAATGATTTAATAACACCTTAATCCAAATGTTATAAATCACTTAATAATCTCATAATCTAATATTATTAATACTACCACAATATTTTAATCATTTCTTAAACTTACAAACAATTTATTTTAATTATTTACACTTTACTAATTAATGCATTTAATCATCCTAAAATGCCAAACTCATAAAATTTCATCACCAATAACCAAAACCCTCATCAAAAATCTGCATATACCATATATGATTCCCAAGCCATTAAATCTTATTTTCCAATTTTGTTACTTCACATAACATATTTAATTTATTTACTCATAACTAGTCCAATTTCATAAAAAATACCAAATCAGTTTCAAAAATATTTCTTTTCTGGGATTTAGCATAATATGGTCCCATATTAAACATATATTTTTCTCGAAATTTTTAAAATTCATTTACTATTTTTCATATGGCCAAAACTGCAGAATATTTAGACATTTATCATAAATTGTACTTTTGTCCAAAAATTCCAAAATTTATAGAATATACTGATGTTATATAGATGTACTCCCAATAAAAATTTCATCAATTTTGGAGTTAACCACAAGGAGTTATAAGGGTTTACTTTTAAAATAGTTTTTTCTCATAAAATCCATAACTCCTAATCTATACATCCAAAAATTGCTATTTTTGGACACAATCAAGGAAACTCATCAAATTATCATTTCAAATTTTTCCAGAATTTTTGAAGGTTCAGAAAAATTTCGAAACTGAAAAACATAATAACCCTTAAAATCCCCTACCTCGAAAGAGCAGTATTTCTGACCGGAATGTAAAGCCGTAGGAATCTTGCACTGAATATCAACTCTCAAAGTATCTAAATACTCACAAAATACGCTTGATAATATAGAGAGAGAAAGAGAGAAAACTTATGTTTCTGGTGTGATTTTCAATTCTAACTTAGCCCTCTATTTATACGAAAATGTTAACCCGCCGAAGCAGACTTGACCTGTAACCTGATGGCTTTACCTGCTACTATTACCACCCACCACATTTGAAATAAAATTTCAGCACATTTCTTTACCAACCATAGGTGGGGCCCACGCATTCTAGAATTTTCCACCGAAATGATAAATTCTGGAACTTCAACAATTTCTGAACCAGTCACCTCTTAAAATTCATAACAAATCATACATTCATTTTAACGGTTCAAAATTTATGGACATATACTCAACATATATATGTATAACATATCCAAAAATCACAACGATCCAACGGTCGGATTAAAAATTGTAACTCACGCAATATATCATAAGAACATTGGTTTGATTTTTAATACCTCATTTCCGACAAAAATACTGATAAAATACCTCAACATTAATTCCTTCATCTATAACCACATAAATAAATCCATTATTTATATCCGCATCAAATAAATATTTCCTTATCATATAAATCAATAATTAATTATTCACAAATAATATTACGAGAATCACAATTATGACAACGAAAGTTGTTCCCGTGAAAGAGGGGCTTTCCAATAAGGATTTCTCCTAACTGGCGCGCAATTAGGTGACCAAACGTCTACTTGACAGAACTTTCTAGACATTGCCAATAATGCTATCTAATAATATTATCCAAATAATATAAATTATTGATCTGATAATGGGAATACTGTGCAATGACAATTATTGAAATAACAATAATATAAAATATCAACCTTGACAATTATTGAACCAATAAAATAAAATATTGAACAGTAATTACTGTAACAATGATTGAGTAGTGCTTCTTACGTAAGAATCAATTATTCAAAAATCTTTTGTGCAATACAGGTATGCTTTCTTTGTGCAACAACGCGCATTACTATATTTTAACCACCAGGTATTCCAACAGTGTTAACGGTAACAACTACGTTGTTATTTATAAAAACTTAAACTCGTCGTTTTCTTCATCCGACGTTTATTCTGTTATGAGGCCCACAAACGGATGAGCCGTAGTACGAATATTCCCCGACGACAAGAATATTCCACGACCAAACGAATATTCCCTAATAGAAATGAGTATTTATAACCACTTGCGTATTTTGAATATTTTATATATATCATCCTTAACTTTAATTTTTTATCAATTTAACCATTTACCAAATAGGAAAATTGAATACTTTTATTTCATAAAATTCGGGGTCTTACAATCCCCCCTCCTTATGAAATTTCGTCCCCGAAATTTACGTACCTGGTATTTCAAAGAGTTGAGAATACCTTGCTTTCATCTCAGATTCCATCTTCCCTATCCTCATGATTTCTCCATTGCTCATCTCCTGTATTTCAGATATCATTCTAGAATACAACTTCAAAACAAAGGTTAATTGAACAAATTAACATATCACATAATATTCCGATATTATGACTGACCAACAAATAAGCTTTGGTAGGACACACACTAGCGAAGGATATTACTTGTCTCTCCCCTCCGAGTTCTAATCCCGGATCTCCGCCAGAGATCATATCACTAAGCTCTGATACCAAATGTGACACCCCCAAAATAGGTCCAATCCATCCAACCTATTCTGAGTCGCCTAATACATGGTACAAAAAACAACTACAACTTTATTACTATAATTGTGGTGCAAAATACAACAACACATATATTGTGAGTTTTAATACCAACTATGACTCATGTCCCAACTATGGACAACACTTCACATTGATACATTACATAAACGTACAGTCAATAATTGTTTTAGAAATTAAAATCTTTGGGAAGTGCTCAAGGAAACTTTCGTACATAGGAGGCCATGAATCTAAGTTATGATAGATATCATATGTCCTTGGTTGATCCAATAGACCCCCAAAGAAAAACGAGAAGATTACTATCATGTTCCTTCCAAGGGTGAGTCTTCTCTTGACATATAACTATCTCCACCGTCTGCGATTGAACATTATGTTTCAACCAAACTCTAAGATCATATAGGTAGTGCTCGTAGATATACTCAGCAAGTGGATGTGCATAACCCTGTCTTATGATAACACAAGGTTGTATGACATTAGACATCTTGTATGATAGTGACAAAATACCCTTCCAAAATTGGGTTCGCCTCACCCTATTTGGTTCACCAAAATTAAATATCAAATGACGTATACAATACGACACACTTATCTAAAGTTCTCAATAAAATTATTTCCATACTATTTAGGGAGAACCTCAATGACTATAGACCACAGATTCTATTCCCTTTGTTATCCCCAGTTAGGCAAGAACACTCTTATTACCTGATAGGAATTGTGAAGCAAAAGGGTGAGCACAACTAGCTTAGTAAAGAATATTATGACTAAAGATAATTAAATTATTAATAGCCTTCATCAGTAATAAATCAGAGATTTAGAACATATGGTAGACGATAAAACTTTTCAACCATAGTTGCAGCGGAACGACCAATCCATTAAAAGAGTCAAATAGACCATAAAGTCTATCATCTTCTCCATGTTAAAAGTCCACCAACAATGCTTTAACCTAGTAACTTTAATCAACAGATCCTGTTCACAGTCATGTGAATAACTCATAATCATAATTGTAGTTCTAATTTTCTCTTCTCATCCAAGACGAAGATATTTTTCATCACATGTCTTTACCTGAAACATCAAAGATCATGGTTATACCAAATCACAGTTCTTGTTCATAATCATACTAATAAGTTCATCTTTGCACTACGGGCCAAAGATATTCATTAACCGTTCATCTTTGCACTACATGCCAAAGATATTCAACAACATGTCATCTTTGCACTACGGGTCAAAGATATTCAACAACAATTCATCTTTGCACTACAGGCCAAAGATATTCATATCTCAAAGAAATATATAATCATTTCAGAATTTATATAAAAAATAATTATAACCATGTTGATCAATTCACCTTTGCACTTAAACTAAAAATATTCAATTGTAAATTCAATGGTCATGATAATACCAGTCAATAATTCATCTTTGCACTACTGGCCAAAGAGAACCCATAGTACGATCATACCAATAATCTACCCATCTTTACACTTAAGTCAAAGAGAAATATCATCATTAGGGTTATAAAAATGTTATATATGATAATAAAAACAATACGATCAACAACTGCATTTAATTTCAAGAGTAAGATTCATAAATCAATGATTTAATAACACCTTAATCCAAATGTTATAAATCACTTAATAATCTCATAATCTAATATTATTAATACTACCACAATATTTTAATCATTTCTTAAACTTACAAACAATTTATTTTAATTATTTACACTTTACTAATTAATGCATTTAATCATCCTAAAATGCCAAACTCATAAAATTTCATCACCAATAACCAAAACCCTCATCAAAAATCTGCATATACCATATATGATTCCCAAGCCATTAAATCTTATTTTCCAATTTTGTTACTTCACATAACATATTTAATTTATTTAATCATAACTAGTCCAATTTCATAAAAAATACCAAATCAGTTTCAAAAATATTTCTTTTCTGGGATTTAGCATAATATGGTCCCATATTAAACATATATTTTTCTCGAAATTTTTAAAATTTATTTACTATTTTTCATATGGCCAAAACTGCAGAATATTTAGACATTTATCATAAATTGTACTTTTGTCCAAAAATTCCAAACTTTATAGAATATACTGATGTTATATAGATGTACTCCCAATAAAAATTTCATCAATTTTGGAGTTAACCACAAGGAGTTATAAGGGTTTACTTTTAAAATAGTTTTTTCTCATAAAATCCATAACTCCTAATCTATACATCCAAAAATTGCCATTTTTGGACACAATCAAGGAAACTCATCAAATTATCATTTCAAATTTTTCCAGAATTTTTGAAGGTTCGAGAAAAATTTCAAACCGAAAAACATAATAACCCTTAAAATCCCTACCTCGAAAAAGCGTTATTTACATTTGGAATGAATAAAGTCGTAGGAACCTTGCCTTTGAATATCAACTCTCAAAGTATCTAAATACTCACAAAAAAACGCTTGATAATATAGAGAAAGAAAAAGAAAGAGAGAAAGAGAAAACTTATGTTTACGGTGTGATTTTCAATTCTAACTTAGCCCTCTATTTATATACGAAAATGTTAACCTTGCAAGGCAGACTTGAATTTGTAACACGATGGTTTTTACCTGCTACTATTGCCACCCACCACATTTGAAATAAAATTTCAGCACATTTCTTTACCAACCATAGGTGGGGCCCACGCATTCTAGAATTTTCCACCGAAATGATAAATTCTGGAACTTCAACAATTTCTGAACCAGTCACCTCTTAAAATTCATAACAAATCATACATTCATTTTAACGGTTCAAAATTTATGGACATATACTCAACATATATATGTATAACATATCCAAAAATCACAACGATCCAACGGTCGGATTAAAAATTGTAACTCACACAATATATCACAAGAACATTGGTTTGATTTTTAATACCTCATTTCCGACAAAAATACTGATAAAACACCTCAACATTAATTTCTTCATCTATAACCACATAAATAAATCCATTATTTATATCCGCATCAAATAAATATTTCCTTATCATATAAATCAGTAATTAATTATTCACAAATAATATTATAGAATCACAATTATGACAACCAGGCTGTTCCCAGGAAAGAGGGGGCTTTCCAATAAGGATTTCTCCTAACTGGCGCGCAATTAGGTGACCAAACGTCTCCTTGACAGAACTTTCTAGACATTGCCAATAATGCTATCTAATAATATTATCCAAATAATATAAATTATTGATCTGATAATGGGAATACTGTGCAATGACAATTATTGAAATAACAATAATATAAAATATCAACGCAACAATTATTGAACCAATAAAATAAAATATTGAACAGTAATTACTGTAACAATGATTGAGTAGTGCTTCTTACGTAAGAATCAATTATTCAATAATACTGTGCAATACCGTGTGCTACTGTGCAACAACGCGTATTACTATATTTTAACCACCAGGTATTCCAACAGTGTTAACGGTAACAACTACGTTGTTATTTATAAAAACTTAAACTTGTCGTTTTCTTCATCCGACGTTTATTCTGTTATGAGGCCCACAAACGGATGAGCCGTCGTACGAATATTCCCCGACGACAAGAATATTCCACGACCAAACGAATATTCCCTAATAGAAATGAGTATTTATAACCACTTGCGTATTTTGAATATTTTATATATATCATCCTTAACTTTAATTTTTTATCAATTTAACCATTTACCAAATAGGAAAATTGAATACTTTTATTTCATAAAATTCGGGGTCTTACAATCCCCCCTCCTTATGAAATTTCGTCCCCGAAATTTACGTACCTGGTATTTCAAAGAGTTGAGAATACCTTGCTTTCATCTCAGATTCCATCTTCCCTATCCTCATGATTTCTCCATTGCTCATCTCCTATATTTCAGATATCATTCTAGAATACAACTTCAAAACAAAGGTTAATTGAACAAATTAACATATCACATAATATTCCGATATTATGACTGACCAACAAATAAGCTTTGGTAGGACACACAATAGCGAAGGATATTACTTGTCTCTCCCCTCCTAGTTCTAATCCCGGATCTCCGCCAGAGATCATATCACTAAGCTCTGATACCAAATGTGACACCCCCAAAATAGGTCCAATCCATCCACCTATTCTGAGTCGCCTAATACATGGTACAAAAAATAACTACAACTTTATTACTATAATTGTGGTGCAAAATACAACAACACATATATTGTGAGTTTTAATACCAACTATGACTCATGTCCCAACTATGGACAACACTTCACATTGATACATTACATAAACGTACAGTCAATAATTGTTTTAGAAATTAAAATCTTTGGGAAGTGCTCAAGGAAACTTTCGTACATAGGAGGCCATGAATCTAAGTTATGATAGATATCATATGTCCTTGGTTGATCCAATAGACCCCCAAAGAAAAACGAGAAGATTACTATCATGTTCCTTCCAATGGTGAGTCTTCTCTTGACATATAACTATCTCCACCGTCTGCGATTGAACATTATGTTTCAACCAAACTCTAAGATCATATAGGTAGTGCTCGTAGATATACTCAGCAAGTGGATGTGCACAACCCTGTCTTATGATAACACAAGGTTGTATGACATTAGACATCTTGTATGATAATGACAAAATACCATTCCAAAATTGGGTTCGCCTCACCCTATTCGGTTCACCAAAATTAAATATCAAATGACGTATACAATACGACACACTTATCTAAAGTTCTCAATAAAATTATTTCCATACTATTTAGGGAGAACCTCAGCGACTATAGACCACCGATTCTATTCCCTTCGTTATCCCAGATTCAACTTAAGAACACTCTTATTACCTGATAGGAATTGTGAAGCAAAAGGGTGAGCACAACTAGCTTAGTAAAGAATATTATGACTAAAGATAATTAAATTATTAATAGCCTTCATCAGTAATAAATCAGAGATTTAGAACATATGGTAGACGATAAAACTTTTCAACCATAGTTGCAGCGGAACGAGCAATCCATTAAAAGAGTCAAATAGACCATAAAGTCTATTATCTTCTCCATGTTAAAAGTCCACCAACAATGCTTTAACCTTGTAACTTTAATCAATAGATCATGTTCACAGTCATGTGAATAACTCATAATCATAATTGTAGTTCTAATTTTCTCTTCTCATCCAAGACGAAGATATTTTTCATCACATGTCTTTACCTGAAACATCAAAGATCATGGTTATACCAAATCACAGTTCTTGTTCATAATCATACTAATAAGTTCATCTTTGCACTACGGGCCAAAGATATTCATTAACAGTTCATCTTTGCACTACATGCCAAAGATATTCAACAACATGTCATCTTTGCACTACGGGTCAAAGATATTCAACAACAATTCATCTTTGCACTACAGGCCAAAGATATTCATATCTCAAAGAAATATATAATCATTTCAGAATTTATATAAAAAATAATTATAACCATGTTGATCAATTCACCTTTGCACTTAAGCTAAAAATATTCAATTGTAAATTCAATGGTCATGATAATACCAGTCAATAATTCATCTTTGCACTACTGGCCAAAGAGAACCCATAGTCACGATCATACCAATAATCTACCCATCTTTACACTTAAGTCAAAGAGAAATATCATCATTAGGGTTATAAAAATGTTATATATGATAATAAAAACAATACGATCAACAACTGCATTTAATTTCAAGAGTAAGATTCATAAATCAATGATTTAATAACACCTTAATCCAAATGTTATAAATCACTTAATAATCTCATAATCTAATATTATTAATACTACCACAATATTTTAATCATTTCTTAAACTTACAACCAAAGAAAAGTTCCCCCTTACTGGAGGGGAACTTTTCTCATAAGTTCGAGATAGAATAGGCGCGAATAAGTGTTATGGACTTCGCCCGGATAAAAGAAAATACCATGAATCAATCCATTTATGATATAGCCATAGCCGTAGCAGTAAGAAAGTCAATCTATTTCAAGGTTCGGACAGTTGTCTTTTCTTTCTTCAACGGCGAATGGAAAGGCATAAGAAAGCGAGAGCTTACATTTCGTTTTCTGTTTTTTAAAAAGAAAAAAACGAAATTTATTTTAATTATTTACACTTTACTAATTAATGCATTTAATCATCCTAAAATGCCAAACTCATAAAATTTCATCACCAATAACCAAAACCCTCATCAAAAATCTGCATATACCATATATGATTCCCAAGCCATTAAATCTTATTTTCCAATTTTGTTACTTCACATAACATATTTAATTTATTTACTCATAACTAGTCCAATTTCATAAAAAATACCAAATCAGTTTCAAAAATATTTCTTTTCTGGGATTTAGCATAATATGGTCCCATATTAAACATATATTTTTCTCGAAATTTTTAAAATTTATTTACTATTTTTCACATGGCCAAAACTTCTGAATATTTAGACATTTATCATAAATTGTACTTTTGTCCAAAAATTCCAAAATTTATAGAATATACTGATGTTATATAGATGTACTCCCAATAAAAATTTCAGCAATTTTGGAGTTAACCACAAGGAGTTATAAGGGTTTACTTTTAAAATAGTTTTTTCTCATAAAATCCATAACTCTAATCTATACATCCAAAATTGCCATTTTGGACACAATCAAGAAACTCATCAAATTATCATTTCAAATTTTTCCAGAATTTTTGAAGGTTCAGAAAAATTTCGAAACTGAAAAACATAATAACCCTTAAAATCCCCTACCTCGAAAGAGCAGTATTTCTGACTGGAATGTAAAGCCGTAGGAACCTTGCACTGAATATCAACTCTCAAAGTATCTAAATACTCACAAAATACGCTTGATAATATAGAGAGAAAAGAGAAAGAGAGAAAGAGAGAAAGCTTATGTTTCTTGTGTGATTTTCAATTCTAACTTAGCCCTCTATTTATACGAAAATGTTAACCCGCCGAAGCAGACTTGACCTGTAACCTGATGGTTTTACCTGCTACTATTGCCACCCACCACATTTGAAATAAAATTTCAGCACATTTCTTTACCAACCATAGGTGGGGCCCACACATTCTAGAATTTTCCACCAAAATGATAAATTCCGAAACTTCAACAATTTCTGAACCAGTCACCTCTTAAAATTCATAACAAATCATACGTTCATCTTTAACGGTTCAAAATTTGTGGACATATACTCAACTTATTTATGTATAACATTTCCAAAAATCACAACGATCCAGCGGTCGGATTAAAAATTATAACTCACTTTAATATATCACAAGAACCTTTGGTTTGATTTTTAATACCTCCTTTTAAAAAAAAATCTTGATAAAACACCTCAACATTAATTCCTTCATCTATAACCACATAAATAAATCTATTATTTATATCCGCATCAAATAAATATTTTCTTATCATATAAATTAATTATTAATTATTCACAAATAATATTACAGAATCACAATTATGACAACCAGGTCGTTCCCAGGAAAGAGGGGGCTTTCCAATAAGGATTTCTCCTTATTGGCTCGCAATTAGGTGACCAAACCTCTCCTTGACAGAACTTTCTAGACATTGCCAATAATACTATCTAATAATATTATCCAAATAATATAAATTATTGATCTGATAATGGGAATAATGTGCAATGACAATTATTGAATTAACAATAATATAAAATATCAACGCAGCAATTATTGAACCAATAAAATAAAATATTGAACAGTAATTACTGTAACAATGATTGAGTAGTGCCTTCTTACGTAAGAATCAATATTTCAAAAATACTATGCAATACTGGTATTAACTCAATGCAACAACGCGTATTACTATATTTTAACCACCGGGTATTCCAACAATTGTTATCAGAATAACTACGCCGTTATTTATAAAAACTTAAACTTGTCGTTTTTCTTCATCAGCCGGTTATTACATTATGGGGCCCTGGGGCCACGAACTTTGCACCGTCCTACGAATATTCTCCGACAGCAAGAATATTCCACGACCAAACAAATATTCCCCAATAGAAATGAGTATTTTATAACCACTTGCGTATTTTGAAAATTTTATATATATCATCCTTAACTTTAATTTTTTATCAATTTAACCATTTATCAAATAGGAAAATTGAATACTTTTATTTCATAAAATTTGTGGTCTTACATGTGTGCTATGGTTTGAGCATTTCTTCATAAACCACCACCATGTAGACTGTAGATCCTTTTCTCTGCTACTTCTCTTCCACCAATAAATGTTGATATTTATTATTCCCATTTTAGTCCTTACATATACCCCCTTTAACATGAAAGAACTATAAGTATCTTAAGAGTTTCCTATGATTACTAAATAAGTAACTATCTTGGCAGAATTGCAATGATATAAATATATAATGATTAAGCAGTCTTTTGAGTTTTTAAGGAAAGTAAGATCTTTAATGGATTGTTATTAAAGCTCAAATCAGACCATACTGTGTCTTTTTTTCATTTAAAAATGTAGAGTTGTCAACATAGATAGAGTAATGAATTAGGTGAAAAGTTCATTTATGGGTTATCATATATTTATTACCTTATTTTTTTGACCCCAAATGTGATTGGTCATGTCTGAAGAGGAAATAGACAACAATTTAGGGAAGGCGAAGAAAAAAACAAACAAAAACTTCTATATAAGAAAACAAAAATCAAAGAAATTATTACGACTTTAAGGCAGTGGCATGAGAATTTTTGGATGTATGTTTGCTATTGGAAGTTTCTGCTGCTTCAATCATTGTAACTCTATGTATCATATGGATTATTTGTTGTCGCTTTTTCCCCCTTCCGTATATTTTCTTGTGACATACTAATTTAAATTGAATTCAGATTCTCATCTTCTTCAAAACATTTTGTAGATATTACTAATCTACTTGTTTTGTTGGGTGGAATGGAGTGTGTGGTTTATTGTGAAATTGTAACGCCTTCGTGGGTGGGTTTGTTTCATTATATATTTGCAAGCTACTCTCTTATTTAGAAAAAATAGATTATCAGTTCTTTCAAAATTTACCAAGATGGTATTTTTTTTTTTTTTTTTTGGGGGGGCATAGGAGAATTTACCAAGATGGTATTTTTTTTTTTGGGGGTGGGGGGATAGGGAGAGTACTAAGATTGAATCTTTTATCACCTTTTGCTTCTCTTTAGTAAAAATATATGTGCTTTTAAAATAAATCATTTCACATTTATTAGAGGTGAAGTAAAAGGTTATTATACTACAATCTTGTGATTATCTTCTACTCTTTGTGTATTTTAGGGGTCATATATTGTCTGCTAGAATGTTAAGGTGGCACTAAATTTTTGAAAGGACAGTTGGTATTATCCTACAAATCACAATGGCTTACTAGCTAGAAAGGAACGTCTTTGGCTGTGACTAATTGAATTGTAATATTTTTGTCCGACATCGGAACATGTTGGTTTAACTAGTGTGAATAAGGCTCAACTCTACTACTAGTACTATTAACAGTAACGAGACAGGTAGTGGACTAAAATATTTAATTGATATGTGTATAGATGCAACCTTTATTAAAATATTTAATGTCATACCATTTTAGACCCAAGAAAATGGACATTAATTTGATCTACTGTGAGCTACCAGGAAAGGCAGGAGCTGGTAACGGGTAAGCTTGTGACACAGGTAATTAGCAGCCCACCTATTTGTCAAAATGTCTCCAAGAGAGTTTGGATGGTGAAATATCCTTCTTTGGTTGCAGATAGTAATATTTTCTTGAGTTTTACTGATGTTGGCTCGGGATTTAATTGGAAGCACTGAGAAGCTTACCTACACATTTAAGAATAATGCTAGATAACTAGGCAAAAGCTGTCTAGTTTAACAAGAGACAACATTCATAGATTGTACTACAACCATCAGTGCGTTTTATGGTAAAACATATAGTTTTTATTTACTTACTTAGCATTACTCCACAATTAAACGAGGCAGGATAGGTAACATATGTTTATGCTTCCTTTTATATATGCCAATTGATATGTGGAATGGATTTAGAAACACCCATTAAGGTCTGTGTATTCCAAGCCATAAGTCTCGGAAAAGATATATGATTAGTTTCTTTTTTTCGTACCCAAGAGCCCGTGGTGTGTGGTCCGCTGACAGAAATATTAATGATTGTTAGTCCCCTGTTGCATTTTTTGAATTGTGAATTGGGTTAATATCTTGCATTTATTGTGTGTTCTCCCTCTTGGTTTTATTGTTCTTCATTTTCACTTTTCTTACTTTATAGCAGTTCGTGTGAATAATTGCACTGATTTGCCTGGCCTTTGTTGCTATGAATTCTTTTTTGCTTGATACTTTCCATGCAGAGAGCTTGAAAGTAAGTTCTATTTTATTATGTTTTCTATTTCAATCATCATTGTTAGCCTATATGAAAAGGTTGATATATTGTATGATCAATGAAGCATAAGCATCAGCCAATTAATAACAGTATACTTGTGAATCTTGTGAAATATATTTTAAATGGGCAGTGTGTCCTTGTGAATATATTTATCAATTTTGTGATAACCACTGAAATCCTTTTGGGCTATGTCTTCAGGATTGGGATCCCATACTTTCATTCCTCGAAAAGGCGATAGCAAACTTTTGGAATAAAAATGTATCTTATGGTAACAACAGAACTCATGAAAATGATATATCTGAATAAACCTTGATTTGACAATTTATTGTTGAATTTACGGTTACTGATTATGTTTTTCCAGGAAATTGCCTCAGTCATGGTGC
Source organism: Panax ginseng (assembly GCA_020205605.1). Taxonomy (NCBI): domain Eukaryota; kingdom Viridiplantae; phylum Streptophyta; class Magnoliopsida; order Apiales; family Araliaceae; genus Panax; species Panax ginseng. Next base: position 109,319,874 of record CM035139.1, read on the forward strand.
TGATATGTTAGTACATGATGATATGTGGAAGGAAGATGGTAATATTTTTAGAGCAGAAGAAGGTAATATTCCCTTTCTTTTAGCGCTAAACATAAATTGAGCATCCAAGTCTTTAGACAGTTACTCTGATTCAGCAAGTTATTTTATATTTGTAAAGAACTTGAAACACGAAGCATCCCAAACAATCATCTGGTTTATATCATCTATCATCCAAGCCCCAATCTGTGTTAGATTCATTAAATGATTCTAGGTATAATTTTCTTTATAATTCCATATCCAGCTTCAAATGTTAGATGGCAGCTTCTTAATTTTAGTATTATTTCCAGACTAGATACAAGGACAACAAACATGAAAAAAGTACAAAATTGTGAAATGCAGACAAGCTAGATGGAATGTGGGATGATGCAGAAAAGCTGTGGTATTATTTCAAGTGTTTCAATGCTCCATTACAACCTTCTGAAATAGTGGGTGTCAAGAGGGTTGTGCAAGAAAAACTGCTAGAAGGTGTCAACGATCGTGGTCTTACTCTTACGGGATTCCTCTTTCTCCATGCACTATTCATAGAAAAAGGCCGTTTGGAGACAACATGGACTGTCCTAAGGAAATTTTGTTATAACAATGACATTAGACTTGGTGAGGATCAGCGTCCTCCACCTCCAATTAAAAGAACTCCTAATCAGGTAATTAATTTCTGTTTTCTTGTTTTCTTGAGCTTCGTCTTATCATACATTTATTTTCATTGAATTATTCATTAAACTAAGATAGATTATAATTGTTATGTGCTCTAGAAATTCATACAAATATAGCATATGTTTTTGTGGTGTGGATCAACCTCTCTCCTTTATCCAACTATTTCATGCATAACTCTGTTAGCCTCAACATAACTTTGGTGTAACATCTAGAGAAATTACCTCATTACCTATTCCTTTTGTTTTCCTCCCCTTCAATTTTACTACCTGATTAACTATCTTCCTATTTTTTTATATTTAACATTTTTCACTTTATGTAATCTTTGCGAGAGAAAGTAGTTGTTGTGACCAACTCAGTTTCATGGTGAGTTCTATGTACTAGTTTAGGATCATTTATCTTTGCCAAAAGAGGTTTTTATTTTCTTTTATTTTTTAATTTAAGTTCACCAGTTTTAATCTTTTTTATTCCTCGTCTTATTGAAATTGAATTTTGGTGTTTCTATTGCAGCATGAAGTTTACATGCCCAACCTTGATTTTCTTGAAGAAAATGATGATGAAGTGGATCTAACATGTCATACTTTATTCCTTCTAGTTCATTGTTATTCTTTCAGTTTTCTTATATTAGTTAATAAATTTTGTAGGTACTATGGTCCTTGTGAGACAAAGATACAATAACAAAATTTGTAGTTATTGTGACTCGAGTATTATGATCTATTTATATGAGAAGTTTTGATTTTATTAGCTCTTTATGCATTAGCTTATCAATTAGTTTGAAAAAAGTATGGAAATATTTATATTTACTTGAAAAATAAATTTAATATTTCTTATAGAGATTAATAATAATAATAATTATGAAATCAATGATTTAAAAATCAATTATAATTTTCAATGAATTTTGATTATTTAGCAATTAATTTTTTATTTATAATTTGTGAAGGAATTTTTCTCACTAATTTGAAGATTCTCAATTTATAATTAGTGAAAGAAAATATTCTCTTGTTAAATAAATTTGTTCTTCACAATATATTATTTGTGAGGGAATAAAGTTATTCACTAATTTTAAATAGTCCTTCTTAAAATATTATTTGTGAAGGAAACCAATCTTTCACTAAATAACAATATTCCATTACTAAATACAATTTGTGAAGGAAAAAGTTATTCACAATATATCCTTCACAAAAAACATTTAATTCTTACTTAGCGAAGGATACCCAATTGAGGAGGAGGTCTAATGCGAGCACTTTCGTGTGAAGAAAATATTTTTTCGCAATAAATCACTGAGAGAGATATGGCCTCTCTAGTGAAGGATTTGTCCTTCACTAGAGGCCATTTTTGGTGTAGTGTGTATTATTTTAATACAAGAGGGTTATAATTGTCATTAGCCTTATGATTTTAATGGTAAACATGTAACATGACAAACCCTTAGGGTTTGACTTTTAGGATTTAACCATAAGGTTTAGCATAAAAATTATAGGATTTCTAATTAGGGTTTAAAATAGCAAAAATTAGTTTCTAAAAATGAAAAATTAGGGTTTGTTAATTAGTTAGGTTTTCTAATTACATAGACTTGAAAGTTAGGTTTAAGTATTTGCTAATTAACATTAAGGCTTAAAAATTAGCAATTAGGGTTACCCAATTAGTAATTAGGGTTATAATGGAAAAACATTAGTTTCTAAAATGAAATTTAGGGTTTTCTTAATTAACATAGGTTATTTAATTTCGTAGACTTGAAAATTAGGCTTTCACTAATTATAATTAAGATTGTTAATCTAGCAATTAAGGCTCCAATTGGATAATTAGGGTTACTAATTAACAAATAGGGTTTCTGATTTTTAAAAATTAGGGTTTCTAACAATTAGGGGTTTCCTAATTAAGATTAATATCTATAATAATTGTCATAAATCACATATCACAATTTCTAACCAATCGAAAACTCCGATTTGAGTTTTAAATTAGGGTTTAGCACAATAATACAAGGTTTTATCATGATACACCATAATTGACCAACCATTATCAGTCTATACATACAGTACATATTTATAGCACTGATACATAAATAATATTATATTATTATTCTCATTCCTTGTTAAAAATCCAAAATTAGGGTTTGGATTTTATATTTGATTATCTTTCATATATAACATTATTAATTAAGTTAAAAAAAATTAACTTAACTAATCTGAAATAAATTCATATAATAAAATTAAATAATTCTTATAATAATTTTGTAATCATTTCATATATTATTTAAATAATATATAATCATATTTTCATGAAAATAATTAATTAATAAAAACATTTCTACTATAAAATTAATTATTATAAGAATAATTTATAATGATCAATAATTCTAAAATAAAATTATTTGTAATTATTCATGTAATAAATATATTTTATTTATCACATAAAACATACGCTTTGACTTATACATATTCCCCATATTTATTTTAATAATAATAAAACATTATACGCAAATTTTTTGATTTATTTATATAGAAAATCATGGGTTATTACATTCCCTTCCTAGGTTCTTTATAACCAATACATAAGTTCTTTATCATAATATCAAATACATTACAACATTAAAGTTGTGACGCCTCCAAATCGGGGTCTCTTCTAACCCGACAGATGGTGCTACATGGTGCTACCATTCATTCATTCATTAAATTGAATAGTCCCAAAAGGACTAATATAACTTCTATATATATCCAAAATAATATTACATTTCCCAGGTTCTTTGTAACCCATTCGTTTGTTCTTGTCATAATATCAAATATATTACAATCGTTCACCTATACTATTACATAAGTAATCTAAGGGTTCGTCTTCGCCTTGCCCTTGTCCTTGCCTTAGCCTTCGGTCCGCTCGATCTTAGCTGTGTTCATATGGTTCAAGCAAGAGTGAGCATGACTAGCTCAGCAAGTACTACAATTCTAATAAACAACATGCTTGAAATATAAAACTCATATATCTTGAATCGAACAATAGTTCTGAAGTACTATCGATAATTCAAAATAGCACTTCTTTTCATTCAAAATGTTTTTCCAAACAACAATATTCAATAGAATATCAACTAAGGCTCAAGACTATGAGTAGTTCATAATTTCTTTTAAAAGGATAACGGCACTAAGTCAGTAAGTAAGGCATAACTTCATAAGCACTTACGGGTGATCATTATAGTACTCTATGTTGATCAACACTACATTCATTAAGCGTGTATACGTTTAAGTTGTGGCAACCTCACGTGTTTGTCGTTAAGCGACAAAAACATTTTAGCATACTTGGTCTTCGATTGAAACCCATACCAATATAACTTCGAGTAAACATAAATCATGCTTGGCGGAATCATAATATAAGTCTGGCCAGAAAGAGTTGGCTTTAAGCTTCATCATTCAAGACTTCATGTGAAAGAATACATGAATTACAAAACTTGTCGGTGAAGCGGGAACAAGGGTTAGAATACTTGCCTTTTAGCGTCTACGCTTCTTGATTAACACACGTACACTTTAAGTCTCTACATTTCTACAATATATGATCATATAACGTACCACATTAGGTCATATATAATTAAGTATGTATACTATTATATCTTACCCTTCATCTCAATGTAAATCCTGACTTAGATCTACTATTATGGGTTTCTGGCTTTCATTACGTCATTCACATTTCGATCATCTTTGATTGATTATTAACTCTTAATCATCATGCATTAGTGTCTTACAAGTACCTTACAGTGTTATGTTTATATCTCAGTTCATTACTATCAAGTTCCCTTTCATTCTACACTTGAAAACATTCTTTACTGTCCATAGACTATGGTTGGTGTTGCGGCGCCACCTATAACCCTTCATCTCGCGCTGCGGCGCGAGTTAGATGTGGCTAACATCCGGATCTGGCGCTGCGGCGCCACATTTTGTTCTTCATCTCGCACTACGACGTGAGTTAGCAGTGTGCTCAGACACTGTTACGGCTCTGTGGCGCCACTCATTTGGCCTTGTGTTGGCGCCGCGATGCCAACTCTGTGCCTCAGATAGTTTGCAAAGTTTGAAAATTTTACGAAACTCCCGGACTCATAACTTCTCCGTTATAAGTCTGAATTGGCTCGTTCAAAAGCCTACGATTCAAAAATTTCGTACTCTATGCGTTCATACAAGAATTTTATCTATTTGACTTCATTCGCTAAAATTTCACCTATGAGTTCATTTTTAACGAAAACGATAAACGTTCGTGAACGTTCAACGCTCGTTTCTTCGTTCTAAGTCGGAATTCATTCATTTTTGAGTCCGCAAATCTATAATACCAACTATGACTTGTCTCCATTGAAAACCAACATTTCTGACTTCAAACACAAAATACGACTTCCATTCCAAGAATTTCACGAATTCGACTATAATCGTCCAATCGTGTGAATTTTGGAAAAACTACATTCTTAATGATTCTAAATGGATTTCAACCAACATATGATCATTACAAGTTACTTATTATACCAACTTATAGTCAAAGTAGGTTTTGACTTATTCTCATAAGTCAATGACTTATTTAACTTATGAACTATAATTCCTCATGCTTATGACTTATTATGAACTTAAGTCCATCAATCAATGTTCTCATGATATATTCAACATACTAACATCATATGACAAACATATGATAAGTTCTTCATGATTTTAACAACTTATTAAAGTTCAAGTTGCTTATTCAACTTATTCGGCTTAAGTTCATTCCTTAATAACTTATTACATGTTCTTAACAAACGATCTCTTTTCTCTATCAATCCTTTCATAGAAGAGATGTAGATAAAAGATATAATAGACATGAGTCTTACCCTAGAAGCACTTATGCTTTTCTTCCTTGAAGATTTATCAAATGATGATTGAATTATTCTTGACTTATGTGTTTATTCTCTCTACCAATTAAGTAGCTTATCTTTGAGAGGAGTTAGAGGAAATGAAACAATCCACAAAAATGAAATGAGGCTTGGTATTTATAGGCAACTTAAGGTTAGGGCAAAATGGTCAATAATACCATCCCACCTCCTCATTTCACCTCCTTACTATTCATTACTTATCAACCAAGTCTACTTGCTAGCCACTTCTATTACTTGATCATCACAACACTTGGTCACCACACATAATGTTTGCCCATCAAGTCTACCCATTTCTCACTTGGTTTGCTCCATGGATCATGGCTTCTCATTGGTCTTGTTAATTAAATCTAACTACTTCTTTATTGGGCTTATGCTACCATAGTTTGGACTCATGATCTACCAAACACTTGGGCTTAATTGTCACCTTCTATTATACTTCTCTTATTATGCTAATAATCCTACAAATCCATTACCTTAGATTTAACAACTTAACATTTATACCCCATGTATAATCCTCATATGCTAGCTCGTATATTAATTCGTAATATACGTTATCTCATTCTTCATACATAATAGTACAATACGTCGTATTATACTTACATTCATTACCTTCATATAATGAATACACATTATTCGATCACAACTTTCTTCCTTAACGCTTAATAAATCTAACGTTCCTAAATTAGGTCCACATGCAAAATATTACGTTTTCCATACTTGGATTATTATTATATAATCAATATCACCTTGATATTATAACGTTACGTATTTCTCGGAAGTTCAAAAATAATTCCCGAGCAGAAATCGATGAAGAGTGTTTTTTGAAAAATTTCTCGGAAAGCTTTTATTTTCGTCTTAGAAATTCAAACACTTTAATTCTCCCACGTAGTTAAAATACTATGACATTCCAATGTTTTTAGGTTATAGAACGACATTGGTCTTATCCATGCGTACTAATAATAAATAATATTATTTTATTCATTATTAAAAGTATTTATAATTATAAGGATTCTGTCCCCAGAATCTCGCTATATAAAAAAAAATTACACAAATAAATGAGGGTAATTCTTTTTCGTCACTTCTTCTAACTCCCATGTTGCTTCTTCTGGATCGTGGTTCTTCTATATCACCTTTACCGAAGGTAAGACTTTATTTCACAGAACTTGTTCTTTTCTATCGACAATTTGAATCGGCGTTTCCTCGTACGTTAAGTCCTTCTCGATAAGAATAGGTTCATATTCTATCACGTGCTTATAATCCGACTTATAAGGACGCAATACAGATACGTGAAATACATTATGTATTCGTTCTACGCCTGGAGGTAAGGCTATCATATAAGATACCTCACCTACCTGTTTTAATACCTCAAAAGGTCCTATGAACCTTGGACTTAACTTTCCCTTCTTCCCAAACCGTATCTTTCCTTTCTAGGAAGATACTTTTAGGAATACGTATGAACCTACTTCAAACTCCCGATTCTCTCTATGCGGATCAAGTAAACTTCTTACATACATCTTGAAAACGCTAGAAGACGCATTTGTACCTTCTTGACAATGTCCGCTGTCTGTTGTACCAACTCTGGTCCCAACATTCGACGTTCCCTTACCTCATCCCAATACAGTGGCATTCTGTATTTCCTTCCATATAAATCTTTATAAGGCGGCATACCTATGCTTGCATGATAACTATTGTTATACGCAAACTCCACTAATGGTAGATGATCATCCTAACTACCCTTGAAATCCATGACGTAAGATCTCAGCATATCTTCTAACGTCTGAATTGTACTCTCGCTCTATCCATCTGTTTGTGGATGATACGCCGTACTCAGCTTCAACTGCGTTCCCAACTGCTCTTGTAGACTCCTCCAAAAGTTCGACGTGAATCGTGGATCACGATCTGACACAATCGATACTGGCACCTCATGTCTAGAGATTATTTCCTTAATATAGAGTCTAGCTAACTGATCTAAGTTATACTTAACCCGAATTGGTAAAAAGTGAGCCGACTTCGTCAATCGGTCTACTATTACCTAGATCGCATCATACCCCTTCTAAGTAGTCAGAAGTCCTACCACAAAATCCATCGTGATATTCTCCCACTTCCACTCCGGAATTTCTAATGACTGTAGAAAGCCACTTGGTCGCTGATGTTCGACCTTAACTCTCTGACAAGTCAAGCACCTACTCACGTACTCTGCTATTTTTCTCTTCATGTTCGGCCACCAGAAACTCTGTCGAAGATCTTGATACATCTTAGTGCTACCAAGATGAATTGAAAAATTCAAACTATGAGCCTCTTGCAATACCTGCTCCTTTAATTTCGTCTCATTTGGAACCCAAATTCTTCCTTCAAATCTCAATAATCCCTCATTATCAAGACTATACTTAGTATCTTTTTCATTGGCTAGCCGCTCCTTCATCCGGTCACACTCATCAGTTTTGAGTTGTACCTCCTTAACTCTTATTTTGTAATTTAATTTTAATATTTATTGGATTGAATAAATATTTTTCGATGAATTAATTATTAGATTAAATAATTAATTGATGAAGTTAATAGTAGATTAATTTAATTATATGTGTTATATTTATTAAATTAATGTGGAGAATTTTATTATTTGAAGTATGTGATTATGTGAGCTTATTGTATTAAAAGAAATATTTAATAATAAACTAATTAAAAGAAATATTTAATAAGCCTAATGTTATTTTAATTAATTTAATTATTAATTAGAGATTTAATAATTTGACATTATTAATAAATGAGAAATTTAATTATGTGACTATGTGAATTAATGAGAAATTATTATATTTTATTTAAAATAAATTAAATAAGATATTGATTTATTTTATAAAGGGGTGTGACATTATTTTAAACTATATTATAAAGGTTTTATTAAATTAAATGGGGTTTAAGCTTTTAAAGATAATAAACATGGCCTTAGGGAGAGTGAGGCGTAGTTACCCATGATATGAGTAATTGGCCTGACTCTAGCGTCGAAAAGATTATTTATATTATCGTCTTTTCTTCCTTTTCTTTTTTTTAAAATTAACTGTAAGTAAAGTAGAAAGAGAGAGTTTGAGAGATTTTGAGGAGATTGTTAAGAAATTGTGATTGAAGTGGTATCTGAAAGAAATTGTCATCTTAACTCACACTACGCTTTGGGTAATCTCTTGACCCGATTCCTATTTTCGTCTTTTAAATTTTTATGAATAATGGCTTTCAGTCTTCTTGTAAAGTCTCTGTAGTTGGAAAAATGTAACAATTATATGAATATATGTGTAATATATATTAGCATATAACATGTTTTTATATATATTATATGGTTTCCATATCATCGATTTCATAATATTTAGCGTATGTTATGGCTTCAAAATTCTGAGTATGTTATATGGCCATATGGCCCTTATCGTAAAATTAATATATCGAACATAAATTGTTACATAAAAATTCACCTTTGGTATATGATTATGCATGCTAAAAGCGAAGTAAACAAAACTTGAATGGATGGATTTGGTGTTATAACTTGAATCACGTGGCGTTGAATTTTATGATTTATGTTCAAAACCTTCAAGAACATCAAAACAGTGAAATTTACATATTTTAATTACGTAATTATGTGTTTTAATGGGTTAAAATCACTCTATAAATGTTGGGTAATGATTATGTATGAATTCTAGCATGTGGTATATGTTAAATTGGTGAAATTAATGATCATGTAGTGTTTATTTATTTGAACTTTTGTGTTCTTGTGAACTGAGAATCAAAATCTGGAGTTTTTCATGTGTGGCTCAACTCAAGCTCGAAGTCATGGCATCAGTATGGCATGAAGTCTCATGCCAGGCCATGGCATTGGCCTTGAGACATAGTACAAGTAGTGGTGTACTTGGCATGCCATAGCAGAATGCCCCGAAATGAGTTTTTAAAATGTTTAAGTCTAGAAATGTGTTATTAACTTAATCTAATGAACATAAAAACTTGTTAGACATATAATGAGGTGTTAAAATAAATTCTTAACAACGTCCATAACACAATTACACGTGTGAATTGAGCGATTGAATGCATAGTTAGCTTATTGTTAGTGAAGTCTTAATTTTGACAATAAGTGTAGTAATTGACTAAAGTATAGTCATGAATTTGAGTTAGACAAAAGAATAAACTTGTGATGTTTAATGCGTTATAATTATTTGGTATTGTGAGCGTAAATGATATGTAGGATTTAAATCAAGGAGCGAGTTTAATTAAAGTGTAATCGCATGCGAGGCAAGTTTTCTAACCTACTTGTTATCGTTATATAAGTTGATAAATTCACCTTTCTACATTGAGCAAGTTCTCATTATTATTGATCAAAGTACATTTTGTTATATCAAAGTTTATTAATCTTTCAAGCATGATCTTTGTTATCTGATACTTATTCTATTGTATACTTTATGAGATTTTATTCAAATTAGGTTATCAATTTATTGTTAAACCTTGTTAGACTAGCGAACCCTTAATGATTCGACTAGTCCATAGTTGATAAGCGTTCTAAATTTTAGAACCCTTGATGAATTATCAAACCAAACTTCCTTTAGTGCGGACTCTAATGTCAAGCTGAGATGAACAACCTGTATAGGGGATTACTTATCGTTAGCGTTAAGATATTATTACGCGATATATGGTACTAAGGGTTGATCCCCTAAATACGAGAAGAAGAGTCCATAGTCTTATATAGTATTAAAGGTTTCAAGTATAAACACTTGACAACCTAGGACATAGTTCAAAGTCTTATGACCCTCGGAAGTTCTTTTGTCTCTTGTTATTCATTCTTGATTCAAAAGTTGAGTTTCTATTTGAAGTCTTTAATTTATTAGCATGTTATTATTCATTGTTTATTATTGTTATACTTGTGGGCAATCGTGCTCACTCTTGCGTAATAATAACATTGCGATTAAAACGAAAAAGAGACGAGCCTTCCACTAGTAAAAAAGAAGGGCAAGATTAGCAAGTAATGAAGATTGATTATTTATGTGGTTATGTAATGATATTTAGACTTGATGTTACTTAAGACTTATTATTTGTTTATGATTCACGCGAGATGTTTTAAGGTTAGAGCAACACAGGATTTTTTTTATTATTATCGATTGATGTAACCCCATAAGGGAGATTTATTTATTATTTCTATCTATTGCATGGTTTGCATTTATTTATGGGTAGATAGATAGATGATATTTATCTGATGAACACAAATCTGTGGAAATGGAAATACGGATTTGGGGGTGTCATGAGAGTTAGTATCAAAAGTGTAGGTTATGAACCTTAGGTGGGGAACAACCTTAGGTAGTAGCCTTGTAGGAGATCGAGAACATAGTGGTGGTAAACTCTTATCGAGTTCTAAGAAATGAATTTCTAAATTCATTGAAGATAATAAAAGACTTTATGTGCTTATGTGTTAAATTATGTGTTCACTTGCTTGCGGATTAGTAACTAAAACTTAAAATTTTGTTGTCGGGATGTCGGATGTTGGAGGAGCTAGTCGAAGTGGGGAGGAGGAACCCGAGTACCCTCTGGAGGAGGAGCCAAGAGACATTCATGTTGTCGAGGGAGCAGTTAGTAGAGAGAGCCATCTCAGTTGATCCTTGTTGTTGGTGGGAGCATGAGCACGAGGCCGATCGGAGGAGGATTACGATGAGGAAGAGGAGGAAGAGGAGTTCCACAGAACTCCATTGATCTTTGAGATGTATGATGCACTTTATGATCGTAACATAGAGTTGCGAGGACCTTTATTCGGGGAGGTGAGGAGAGGATTTATTATCGTGAGTAGTACCGAAGCGGAAGGATGGGAAATTGTGACTCTTCACACACGTTTAGGAAGCGTGGAGTGGGATTTGGTTCACGAGAAGGGTCAAGCGAGGAAGGCAGAAGAAATAGAAGTTGAAGAAAGATCTGAAAGAGCTCGGAAAAGATTGGCATTAGCGAGAGGAGAAATTTGGGTAAGAGAGTCGCGTCGTCTTGATCTCGCATGAAGAGGATTGTCGTCGAAAAGAAGGCTAAGCTTGGGGAGGCGTACTCTACACTTCACAATGCAATGGATGCGGCCGAGGATCGAGTTATGAAGTATCAATCCGGTTTGAAGGTCTACCATCATATATATGCTTGATCGCGGGGCGATGTCGCATTATGGAAGAGGAGCGTGGCAAGGCTATCTAAGCGCCTTAATAAGCGATGATAGTATTAGTTTAATTATGTGAAAACTATTTGGTAGTTAATGATGTAAATTCGATGTGTTATAAACAAAGGAATATTTTGATGTTTTAAATCCTGTAGATTCTTTATCTTGGGATAGTTGATGTAAATAGCGGTGATCTTTATCTTATGATGTTAAAACTTTTGAATTAAATAAAATGTCAGAGTTTATTTGAATTGATGTGTTAAGTGAATTATGATTGAATGTTTTAGTTAAGCCTTGAATGTTTAAGAGATTGAATAAAGACCTAATAAGCGTATGTTCTTAACAGAAATATGCACGCCTAGAAGAAGACAAAATCGTCAACAAGCACAAGAAGAACCAATGAATAACAATGGCGCTGCCAATGCTAACCACATTCGACAATTGGTGAACCTTTTAGCAGAAGCAATTAACAATCAACCACAAGCTCCACCAAACACCTCGTTCAAGGACTTCAAGGCGGTGGGACCGCTTGAGTTTAAAGGCTCCATAAACCCAATGAAGCTCGGACTTGGGTGATGGAGATGGAGAAGGTGTTCGATGTCGCTAGAAGTAAAGGAAGATCGAAAAGCTAGCGTATACAACGTTTATCTTTGAAGTCTGAAGCCGATTATTGGTGGAAGGCAAACAAAATGCTGGGGAGGTGAAGGTGTAATAACACAGGAGAGATTCAAAGAGATGTTCTTGAGATGTACTTTCGACCAGTTCACAAAATCGGATGGAAGTTCGGTTTCTAGAGTTGAAAGCAGGGGAGTATGTCGATGGTGATTATGCGGCAAGGTTCAATGAGTTGGCTAGGTTAGCCACATACCAAGTGCATCTGGAGTGAGAGAGGAAGGCAAGGCGATTGAGCGGGGGTGAAGCCTGGTTGTATAGCAAAGTGTCGATGTTCAATTGAACACTTTTCTTTGGAGTGTTAGAAAAAGGCCATACTATTTGAGGGTGGAAGCGATCGATAATGAAATATAATCAAGATCGGAAGAAAAAAAGAGTGAGAATGAAGGTAATAACAAGGTGGTGGGAGTAGCTTTGGGGGTAACCATAATCGAGAAGAGAAGTGGTGCGATAACTTCGTAAATTTGGAAGTCAACAAGGAGGGCAGAAGAAGAAGATCGAAGCGTGCCCAACCTGCGGAAAAACTCATTTGGGAGTTTGCATGAAAGGGAAGCGAGTGTGCTACAATTGTGGTCAGGAAGGCCACATAGCACCAAATATCAAACCGAAGAAGAAGGCGCTGTTTCACTTGTGGCTCAAAGGACCATCTTGCAAGGATTGTCCTAAAAAGGGATCTGGAGGGATGAATTAGGGAGGAAAAATAGAGAAAATCGGTGGAAGCACTCTACGACTATCGCGGGACCAGCTGCAACCAATGATAGGCCATGAATTGAGAACATTCAACATGAGCGATCTGAGGATGCGGTGCGGTCTCGCGATGTGGTGTCGGTATCATTTCAGATCAATAAAGTTAATGCTTATGTATTATTTGATTAAAGGTGCTACTTGTTCATTTATATCAGATGACTTTGCTAAGAACTTAGAATTGCTTAAGGATGAGTTAGAATACCCCATGAACATAGAAATTGCGAATAGAGAAATAATCACATTAAGTATGTGCATAAGAAGCGTAGAGTGGATATTAAGGGTAATATCATGAGCGTAGATCTTATCCTATTCGACTTGGAGAATTGACGTTATTTTGGGTATGGTGGCTATCAATTGTGGGGCGGTAATTATTGTTGCCGGAAAAGCGTATTAACCTTATGACTCCGTCAAAGGTTGTGTTTTATAGTAGCAAGTCGCCTAAACAAGTGAGTTGTCTAATGATGATGCTGAGGCGGGGAGGTTGTTAAAAGCAAAAATTTATGTAGGATATCTAGCTTACATAGTCGATAGTCGTAAAGAAATCAAAAATAGATGAGATACCGATGGTAGTAGAGAGATTTTGTGAGCGTATTTTCGGATGATTTGCGGGACTTCCTCGGATAGAAGTAGTTGAATTTGTGATCGATTTGGCTCGAGGCGGCTCTCAATATCGAAGGCCACCGTCTAGAAGAATGGCAGCGGTAGAGATGAAGGCGATGGTCAACTACAAAAATTCTTGGACAAAGAAGTATATCAACCAAGCGTATCAGTGGGGGGGCGCCGGTTTTATTTGTGAAAAAGAAGGATGGAACAATGCGACTCTGCATAGACTATGAGAGAGAACTGAATAAGGTCACGATTAAGAATAGATATCCATTCTGGTGAATCGATGACTTGTTCGATCGGTTAAAGGGAGCAAGATACTTTTCAAAGATAGATTTGAGGAGTGGTTATCATCATTTGAAGGTGAGACGAGGAGGATGTCTGAAGAAACATGACATTGAACACGATACGGTCACTACAATTTTTGGTAATGTCATTTGGTCTAACAAATGCTCTGCTGACATTTATGGGCTTAATGAATGGAGTGTTCAATAGTTTTGGACAAATTAAGTAGTGGTATTTATAGATGACATTTTGGTATATTGAAAACCAAGGAAGAACATGAAGAACATTTGAGGGTGACATTAGAGACGTTGAGAAGAGAGAAGTTTATGCTAAATTTTTGAAATGTGAATTTTGGATTGAAAAAGTACAATTTCTTGGACATGTGATCGATAGGGGGAATTTGGTGGATCCTCAAAGTCGAAAATTTGTGATTAAGCGGGATCGGTAGAAGGCGCCGTCGAAGTAAGAAGTTTTCTTGGATTGGCGGGTTATTACGAGAAGATTCATTGAGATTTTTCCAAGATCGCAACTCAGTTGTGAATTTGACTAGAAAATCGGTGAAATTTGTTTGACGGAGAAGTGTGAGAAAGCTTTCAAGAATTAAAGAAGAGGTTGAGTTGACATTTTGTGTTATCTCTTCGAGGATGATCAGGAAATTTTGTGGTTTATAGTGATGCATCGCATAAAGGACTTGGTTGTGTGCTTATGCAAAGCAATGGCGAAGTCATTCGCGTATCGTCACGACAACTGAAAAGATTATGAGAAGGGGTATCAGACCCATGACTTGGAGTTAGGCTGCGGTGGTTTTGCTTTGAAAATCTGGAGGCACTTATCTCTGGGGAGAAGTGTGAAATATATCTGAGACCACAAGAGTGCGAAATATATTTTTACAGAAAGACTTGAATATATCGCCAAAGAAGGTGGTTGGAGTTAATTAAGGACTACGATTGTGAGATTCTATACCATCGGTAAAGGCAAATGTGGTGGTAGGCGCCTTAAGTAGAAAAGGTGGGGGCGATGATGTTGTTGGTCACGGGAGGAGTTAATTTGAGCAATGGAAAATTTGGAATTAGAAGTAAAGTGTCTATGGAGATCGATGAGAAGCTATTTGGATGCAATCTAGTACAACTCTACTAGACAAGGTTAAGGAGGCTCAACTTCATGATGGCGAATGTAAATCGGTGAAAAAAGAAGATATCAGAAGAAGGCAGAATCAAGATTAAGATGGATAAGGAAGGAATCTTTGAGATTTGAGAATAGAATTTGGGTCTGCTTGATGGCGAGATTAAGGAAGAAATTTTGGCGAGGCTCACAACTCAAGATATTCGATTCACCACTGGTAGCACCAAGATGTATCAAGATCTTGACAACATTTTTGGTGGCCAAATTTGAAGCGAGAGGTTGCGAGAATGTGTTGCCAAATGCGACGTGTCGAGAAAGTTAAAAGCGAGAACATCGGAGGTGAGTGGGTTACTACAACCTTTAGAGATTCGAGAATGGAAATGGGAACATATTACGATGGATTTCGTGGTTGGCCTCTACAAACAACTTCGAGAAAGGCTCTGACCTTGATATGGGTTATTGTTGGTGGATTGATGAAAATCACACACTTCCTTCCGATCAAAATCAGATTCAACTTAGATCGGTTGGCAAGGTTATATGTAAAAAGAGATTGTTTCAAAGCACGGAGTTCGGTGTCAATTATTTACGATAGAGATCCGCGTTTTTCGTTGAACTTACGGAAGCGTCTACTGAGAATGCATGGGTACCGCGATTGCGAATGAGCACGACATATCACCCTCGAGACGGATGGACAAAGTGAAAGAACAATTGAGGACATTGGAAGATATGTTAAGAGCTTGTATAATGGACTTTAAAGGAAATTGGGATGATCATCTCTACGCTCGTGAGTTCGGCTACAACAACGAGTTACCACGCTAGTATTGGCATGCCACCTTATGAAGCGTTATCTCGAGAAAGTGCGAGAACTCCGCTATCTTTGGGATGAAGTTGGCGAAAGACAATTACTAGGCCAGGAATTGGTACAACAAACAATGCGAAATAGTCAAAGTGATCGAACAAGATTGATAGCAATGACTCAAGATGAGCGGAAGAAATATCGCCGATCCAGTAGTAAAATGTTGAGTTTGAGCAGGGTAGTTATGTGTTTTTAAAGGTCTCTCCTGGAAGGAAAGATCAGATTAGGAAAGAAAGGAAATTATTGCCCAAGATTCATTGGACCCTTTGAAGTTCTCTGAAGGTCGGAGAGATTAACTTATGAGGTAGCCTTACCTCCGGCTCTGAGAGAATGTCCTAGCGTTTTCCATGTCTGGAGATCTCTACGACCCTATAAACACGATTACAAAGCACGTGATTGAATATGAACCCCTACATTTCGACAAAGACTTATCTTACGAAGAAATTCTGTTCAAATTGTCGAATAAAAAAAAGAACAAGTTACGAGAAATAAAGTAATACCTTACATTAAGGTAATTTGGAGGAACCACAATATTTGAAGAAGCTACGTGGGAACTCGAAGAGAATATGATGAAAAATTATCCTCATTTATTTACTTAGATTATTATAAGCGATTACGGGGATAGAATCTTTGTTAAGAGGAGAATGTAGCAGGACGAATTGTTGAGTTGTGATTACGAGGACGAGAATCCTTTTAAGAGGAAAGATGTGACAACAAAGAGATTTTGTAATTTAATTTTAATATTTATTGGATTGAATAAATATTTTTTGATGAATTAATTATTAGATTAAATAATTAATTGATGAAGTTATAGTTGATTAATTTAAATTATATGTGTTATATTTATTAAATTAATGTGGAGAAATTTTATTATTCGAAGTATGTAATTATGTGAGCTTATTGTATTAAAGAAATATTTAATAAGCCTAATAGTTATTTTAATTAATTTAATTATTAATTAGAGATTTAATAATTTGACATTATTAATAAATGAGAAATTTAATTATGTGACTATGTGAATTAATGAGAAATTATTATATTTTATTTAAAATAAATTAAATAAGATATTGGATTTTTTTATAAAGGAGTGTGACATTATTTAAACTATATTATAAAGGTTTTATTAAATTAAATGGGTTTAAGCTTTTTAAGGCTAGCCAAACAAGGCCTTTAAGGGGAGTTGAGGCGGTTAACCCATGTATAGATGTGACCTCAACTCTCTTATAAAGACGTCGATTCATTTTATTATTTCGTCTTTCTTCCTTTAGAATTATTATTTGCTAAATCGTAAAGAATTGAGAGAGAGAATTTGAGAATTTTGTGAGAGAACTTGTGATTGTGATTATCTGAAGAAAAATTTCATCTCATTAATTCACACTACGCTTTGGGTAATCTCTTGACCCAATTCCTTTTTCGTCTTTTAAAGTTTTTCATGAATATGGCTCTTAAAATTCTTGTAAAATCTCTATAGTGGGGAAATTGTGTTGTTACAATATATATGAATATATGTATTAATATAGCATTATAGCATGTTTTAATATATATTATATATGATTCCATATCATCGGTTTCATAATATTATAACATTATGTTATGGCTTCAAAATTTATAGAGTATGTTATATGGCCATATGGCCCTTATCGTAAAATTAATATATCAAACATAAATTGTTACGCAAAATTCACTTTTGGTATATGATTATGCATGCTAAAGCAAGTAAACAAAACTTGAATGGATGGATTTGGTGTTATACTTGAAATCCGTGGCGTTGAATTTTATGATTTATGTTCAAAACCTTCAAGAACATCAAAACGAGTGAAATTTACATATTTTAATTCTGTAATTATGTGTTTTAATGGGTTAAAATCACTCTATAAATGTTGGGTAATGATTATGTATGAATTCTAGCATGTGGGTATGTTAAATTGGTGAAATTAATGATCATGTAGTGTTTATTTCGCTGAACTTTGTGTTCTTCGTGAACTGAGAATCAAAATCTGGAGTTTAGTGTCGTGCATGTGACTCAACTCTCTGAAGTCATGCATAGCATGATCATGCACATGTCATGGTCTCTGAGTGCCTGGCCACTTTATTGCACATGATGCCAAGACAGTAATATGATAGTGGTGTGCATGCTTGGCTCCTTAGAGAAATATCGAAATGAGTTTTTAAAATGTTTAAGTCTAGCAATGTGTTATTAACTTAATCTAATGAACATAAAAACTTGTTAGACATATAATGAGGTGTTAAAATAAATTCTTAACACGTCCATAACACAATTACGTGTGAATTGAATGATTGAATGCATAGTTAGCTTATTGTTAGTGAAGTCTTAATTTTGACAATAAGTGTAGTAATTGACTAAGTATAGTCATGAATTTGAGTTAGACAAAAGAATAAACTTGTGATGTTTAATGCGTTATAATTAATTGGTATTGTGAGCGTAAATGATATGTAGGATTTAAATCAAGAGCGAGTTTAATTAAAAGTGTAATCTCATGCGAGGCAAGTTTCCTAACCTACTTGTTATCGTTATATAAGTTGATAAATTCACCTTTCTACATTGAGCAAGTTCTCATTATTATTGATCGAGTCATTTTGTTATATCAAAGTTTATTAATCTTTCAAGCATGATCTTTGTTATCTGATACTTATTCTATTGTATACTTTATGAGATTTTATTCAAATTAGGTTATTAATTCTTTGTTAAACCTTGTTAGACTAGCGAACCCTTAATGATTCGACTAGTCCATAGTTGATAAGCGTTCTAAATTTGAGAACCCTTGATGAATTATCAAACCAAACTTCCTTTAGTGCGGACTCTAATGTCAATGAGATGAACAACCTGTATGGGGATTACTTATGCGTTAGCGTTAAGATATTGTGCATGCGATATGGTACTAGGGTTGATCCCCTAAATACGAGAAGAAGAGTCCATAGTCTTATGGTATTAAAGGTTTCAAGTATAAACACTTGACAACCTAGGACATAGTTCAGAGTCTTATGACCCTCGAAGTTCTTTTGTCTCTTGTTATTCATTCTTGATTCAAAAGTTGAGTTTCTATTTGAAGTCTTTAATTTATTAGCATGTTATTATTCATTTGTTATATTGTTATACTTGTGGGCAATTGTGCTCACTCTTGCGTAATAATAACATTGCGATTAAGAAACGAAAAAAGAAGCGAGCCTTCCACTTTAGTAAAAGGCAAGGGCAAGATTAGCAATAATGAAGATTGATTATTTATGTGGTTATGTAATGATATTTAGACTTGATGTTACTTAAGACTTATTATTTGTTTATGATTCATGTTAGAGATGTTTTAAGGTTAGAACAACACAGGATTTTTTTATTATTATGTGAGTTGATGTAACCCCATAAGGGGAGATTTATTTATTATTTCTATCTATTGCATGGTTTGCATTTATTTATGGGTAGATAGATAGATGATATTTGTATACGATGAACACCAAATCTGTGGAAATGGAAATCAATTACGGATTTGGGGTGTCGGAATAATACTGCTGACGGCGTCCCACGATGCGATTTGCATCTTGGTATCATGTTAAAGGTATAACCCATCGCCTACCCTTATTGCTACTGGACCCCCAATAGCTAACTTCCCGCTATTAGTGCCCCGGTTCCCGTCCGTCCCCTTCTTCGGGCAGTTCTTTGCCATGTGGTCAGTTGATCTACACACAAAGCATCTGTGGTTCTTCTTCGGACTCGGGCAATTAGGCATAATATTCCCCTCCTATCCATAGTTGTAACAGACGGCTTCCCCTTGAGACAGACTCCTAAGTTAGTCTTCCCACAGGTCTGGCCGGCCTCCATTCTTCCCTTTGGGTCTCCTTGCTTTACTCCGGTATTCCTAGAGCTAAATACGTTCCTCTTCTGACCCTCGCAACTACCACAGGCTCCCTCGATCTTTACTCTCCCGTCTACTTTAACCATGCTCTTATTGTCCTTGTGGTTTTGACTTAAAGCTTCACTACCACCCTCGACGATTATCGCCTTCTCTAACATGGTTCCAAAAGAAGTACTTTGGAACACCGATATACGGTTATAGAGCCAGGGTTTCAAGCCCTGCTTGAACCGTCACGCCTTCTTCACCTCAGTATCCACTTGATGTGGAGCGAACCTTGCCAGTTCATTAAACTTGGTGGCGTATTGGGGAACCGTCATGTCCCCTTGTTTCAACTCCAAAAACCGCATCTCCATCCTCCCTTGCATGCTCGTGGGAAAGTAGTTCTCGAAGAATATCTCCTTGAACCTCTCCCACGTCAGATTCGCTATCCCGGCCCTAGCCTGATTGGCTTCCCACCAAAAGTTGGCCTCTCCCTTCATCATATAGGTCGCAAAGGCAACCTTTTGGGCCTCATCCACATTTGCTATTACAAATGCCTTCTCTATCTCCTTAACCCACGTTTGGGCTTCAATAGGTTCCGTAGTTCCTTTGAACTCCGGCGAACCCACGCTCTTGAAATCCTTATAGGTAGTAGCTCGTGCTACTCCAGGATTTACGGGGATTTTATCCCATGTTCTATTAAAGGCAGCTGTTATCAGGTTAACAAACTCCTGCATCGGATTAACCGGACCTCCCTCCGGTTGATTTACGCTCGCACCTTGATTATGTTGCACTCTTCTCGGCGGCATTTTGCTGATACAATAAACACATTTCGTTAATATTCCTTTCTTTATTAGTTATCATTAATATTAACAATAACTCCAACATCCATAACTCATTGCTTTCCATAAAAAGGACTTATATTCATTCTTCGTAGTATAATACTACATTAGTTACAAACACAGCCTAAACTGATTACATTACTTTCCCGCTATCGCTTTTCAAAAATTGGGATTTATAAAATACTACCCTTTACTATACAAAAAGGGCTTTACGTCACTACTACTTACAAAATATATACTACTCTAACTACCACTAGTCTACATCTGCCTCAAAGCATTCTCGAAATCTGCCTTGGCAAGACCGACAATGATATCATGGCTAATAGTATGTCGTGTTTGCCCCACCTCCACAGGATATCCAGCTACCTGCTGCTGGAAATCTGTATGAGAACTCCTATAGATATAGGACATCCTCCCTATCTTCTGCACCTTGGACTTTAGCTCCTCCTTGAGCTCAAAGACCTCGTGCTTTAAATCATGGACTTTGTCCTTAGCCAAAATCCTCTCGTCATGTTCCTGCTCCCACATGGACTCGACATCAGTCTTGTCCTCTATAACCATTTGGAGCTCTACTTTCAGCTCTTTGACTTCCTGACAGTAATGGATATTTCTATCCAACACTTACATGAAAAGAGACATCATCGACCCCCTAGGAGCTATCTCCGCTGCTATAGCCACTAGATTAAAGGACACTGTCTCTACTTCTTCCTCTATCATCCCGTCAAATACTGACATGTAGTCAGCATTATCTGAGTCTCCAGACTCAATAATCACAACTTCAGGCTCTGCCGTTATGGGGTTCGGTGTAACCTCTACTTGGTTCATCGATTCTTCACTAATGGCTTGACCATCTACAAACATTCCGTTTACTCCTAACATCTACACAAAACAATTAAGTTGATTAGTACACGTCAGTAGAATAATAAAAACACATAGCATAATCATAATGCATTTTTATAAGGTTATTTTCTTCTTGTACTTCTTTAACTTCTCTTAAGGTTATGACTTAAGGTTTTTAATCCCCCCTTAAGTTTTATAACCTATTGCTTTGATACCAAACTGTGACGCCCCCAAATCTGGGTCTCTTCCAACCCGACAGATGGTGCTACACGGTACTACCATTCATTCATTCATTCAATTAAATAGGCCCAAAAGGACTAATATAACTTCTATATATATCCAAAATAATATTACATTTCCCAGGTTCTTTGTAACCCATCCGTTTGTTCTTGTTATAATATCAAATATATTACAATCGTTCACCTATACTATTACATAAGTAATCTAAGGGTTCGTCTTTGCCTTGCCCTTGTCCTTGCCTGAGCCTTCGGTCGACTCGATCTTAGCTGTGATCATATGGTTCAAGCAAGAGTGAGCATGACTAGTTCAGCAAGTACTACAATTCTAATAAACAACATGCTTGGAACATAGAACTCATATATCTTCAGTAACTTAACAATAGTTATGAAATACTGTCGATAATTCAAAATAGCACTTCTTTTCGTTCAAAATGTTTTTCCAAATAACAATATTCAGTAGAATATCAACTAAGGCTCAAGGCCATGAGTAGTTCATAATTTCTTTTAAAAAGGACAACCCGACACTAAGTCCGTAAGTTCGGCATAGCTTACGACCACTTCTGGGTGATCAGCCCATAGTACTCTATGTTGATCAAAACTACATTCATTAAACGTGTATACGTTTAAGTTGTTGAAACCTCACGTGCTTGTTGTTAAACGACAAAAACATTTTAGCATACTTGGTCTTCGATTGAAAACCATACCAATATAACTCGTTAAACATAAATCATGCTTGACAGAATCATAATATAAGTCTAGCCGAAAGAGTTGGCTTTAGACTTCATCTTTTAAGACTTCATGTGAAAGAATACATGAATTACAAAACTTGTCCAGACTGAACTGGAACAAGGGTTAGAATACTTGCCTTTAGCGTCTACTTACTGATTAACACATGTACACTTTAAGTCTCTACGTTTCTACAATACATGATTATATAACGTACCACATTAGGTCATATATAATTAAGTATGTATACTATTATATCTTACCCTTCATCTCAATGTAAATCCTGACTTAGATCTACTATTATGGGTTTCCGGCTTTCATTACGTCATTCACATTTCGATCATCTTTGATTGATTATTAACTCGTAATCATCATGCATTAGTGTCATTACTATCAAGTTCCCTTTCATTCTACACTTGAAAACATTCTTTACTGTCCATGGACTAGGGTTGGCGCTGTGGTGCCACCCATAACCCTTCATCTCACTGTATTTAGCTAAGTTAGCGATGGCTAACATCTCGGATCTGGTATTGCGGGCGCCACATTTTGTTCTTCATCTTGCGGCTGCGGGCGAAGTTAACAAAGTGTGCTCGAGACATCACATTACGGCGTTCTTGACGCCACTCATTTAGCCTTGGGGTTGCCATGCCATGGCTTCAACTCTGTGCCTCAGATATTTTGCAAAGTTTGAAAATTTTACGAAACTCCCGGACTCATAACTTTTTCGTTATAAGTCTGAATTAGCTCGTTCAAAAGTCTACAGTTCACAAATTTTGTACTCTATGCGTTCGTGCAAGAATTTTATCTATTTGACTTCATTTGCTAAAATTTCACCTATGAGTTAATTTTTAATGAAAACGATAAACGTCCGTGAATGTTTAACGCTCGTTTCTTCGTTTTAAGTCGGAAATCGGACATTTTCGAGTCCACAACTCTATAATGCCAAATATGACTTATCTCCATCGAAAACCAACGTTTCTGACTTCAAACACAAAATACAACTTCCATTCCGAGAATTTCACGAATTCGACGATAATCGTCCAATCATGTGAATTCTGGCAAAACTACATTCTTAATGATTCTAAATGGATTTCAACCAACATATGATCATTAAAAGTTACTTATTATACCAACTTATAGTCAAAGTAGGTTTGGACTTATTCTCATAAGTCAATGACTTATTTAACTTATGAACTACAATTCCTCATGCTTATGACTTATTATGAACTTAAGTCCATCAATCAATGTTCTCATGTTATATTCAACATACTAACATCATATGACAAACATATGATAAGTTCTTCATGATTCAAACAACTTATTAAAGTTCAAGTTGCTTATTCAACTTATTCGGCTTAAGTTCATTCCTTAATAACTTATTATAAGTTCTTCACAAACGATCTCCCTTCTCTATCAATCCTATCATAGAAGAGATGTAGATAAAAGATATAATAGACATGAGTCTTACCCTAGAAGCACTTGTGCTTTTCTTCCTTGAAGATTTATCAAATGATGATTGACTTATTCTTGATTTATGTGCTTATTCTCACTACCAATTAAGTAGCTTATCTTTGAGAGGAGTTGGAGGAAATGAAACAACCCACAAACATGAAATGAGGCTTGGTATTTATAGGCAACTTAAGGTTAGGGCAAAATGGCCAATAATACCATCCCACCTCCTTATTCAACCTCCTCATTTCACTTCCTTACTATTCATTACTTATCAACTAAGTCTACTTGCTAGCCACTTCTATTACTTGATCATAACAACACTTGGTCACCACACATGATTTTTTCCCATCAAGTCTACCCATTTCTCACTTGGTTTGCTCCATGGATCATGGCTTCTCATTGGGCTTGTTAATTAAATCTAACTACTTCCTTATTGGGCTTATGCTACCATAGTTTGGACTCATGATCTACCAAACACTTGGGCTTGATTGTCACCTTCTATTGGACTTCTCTTATTAGGCTAATAATCCTACAGGTCCATTACCTTAGATTTAACAACTTAACATTTATACCCCATGTATAATCCGCATATGCTAGCTCGTATATTAATTCGTAATATATGTTATCTCATTCTTTATACATAATAGTATAATACATCATATTATACTTACATTCATTACCTTCATATAATGAATACACATTATACGATCACAACTTTCTTCATTAACGCTTAATAAATCTAACGTTCCCAAATTAGGTCCACATTCGAAATATTACTTTTTTCATACTTGGATTATTATTACATAATCAATACCACCTTCATATTATAACGTTACAAATTTCTCGGAAGTTCAAAAATAATGCCCGAGCAGAAATTGATGAATAGTGTTTTTCGAAATATTTCTCGGAAAGCTTTTATTTTTGTCTTAGAAATTTAAACACTTTAATTCTCCCACGTAGTTAAAATACTACGACATTCCAATGTTTCTAGGTTATAAAATGACATTTGTCTTATCTATACATAATAATAATATATAATATTATTTTATTCATTATTAAAAGTATTTACAATTGTTTGATTTTCCGGGGTGTTACACTCTCTCCCCCTTATAAGGATTCTGTCCCCAGAATCCGGGGTATTTCTTTTTCATCATTTCTTCTAACTCCCACGTTGCTTCTTCTGCATCGTGGTTATTCCATATCACCTTTACCGAAGGTATGGCTTTATTTCGTAGAACTTGTTCCTTTCTATCGACAATTTGAATCGGTGTTTCCTCGTACGTTAAGTCCTTCTCGATATGAATAGGTTCATATTCTATCACGTGCTTATAATCCAGATTATAAGGATGTAATACAGATACGTGAAATACATTATGTATTCGTTCTAGGTCTGGAGGTAAGGCTATCATATAAGCTACCTCACCTATCCTATGAACCTTGGACTTAACTTTCCCTTCTTCCCAAAGTGTATCTTTCCTTTCCAGGGAGATACTTTTAGGAATACGTATGAACCTACTTCAAACTCCCGATTCTCTATATGCAGATCCGTAAACTTCTTCTGTCTGTCTTGAGCTGCTAGAAGATGCATTTGTACCATCTTGAAAATGTCCGCTGTCTGTTGTACCAACTCTGGTCCCAACATTCGACGTTCCCCTACCTCATCCCAATAAAGTGGCGTTCTACATTTTCTTCCGTAGAAAGCTTCATAAGGCGGCATACCTATGCTTGCATGATAACTATTGTTATATGCAAACTCCACTAATGGTAGATGATCATCCCAACTACACTTGAAATCCATAACGCAAGATCTCAGCATATCTTCTAACGTCTGAATTGTCCTCTCTCTCTGTCCATCTGTTTGTGGATGATACGCCATACTCAGCTTTAACTGCGTTCCCAACTGCTCTTGTAGACTCCTCCAAAAGTTCGACGTGAATCGTGGATCACGATTTGACACAATCGATACTGGCACCCCATGTCTAAAGATTATTTCCTTAATATAGAGTCTAGCTAACTGATCTAAGTTATACTTAACCCTAATTGGTAAAAAGTGAGCCGACTTCATCAATCGGTCTACTATTACCCAGATCGCATCATACCCCTTCTGAGTAGTCAGAAGTCCTACAACAAAATCCATCGTGATATTCTCCCACTTCCATTCTGGAATTTCTAATGACTGTAGCAAGCCACTTGGTCGCTAATGTTCAGCCTTAACTCTCTGACAAGTCAAGCACCTACTCACGTACTCTGCTATATTTCTCTTCATGTTCAACCACCAGAAACTCTGTCGAAGATCTTGATACATCTTAGTGCTACCAGGATGAATCAAAAACCTCGAACTATGAGCCTCTTACAATACATGCTCCTTTAATTCCGTCTCATTCGGAACCAAAATTCTTCCTTCAAATCTCAATAATCCCTCATTATCAAGACTATACTTAGTATCTTTTTCATTAGCTAGCCGCTCCTTCATCCAGTCACACTCATCAATTTTGAGTTGTACCTCCCTAACTCTTTCTACAATGGTCGATTGCATCTCCATTGCAAACAACATTTGTCCACCTTCATTTGGCAGCTTCACTTCAACCTCCATCCTAGCCATCTCTATTATCAACTCAATATGAGCCGTCAACAAAGACAATTTTTCTCGACCCTTCTTACTTAAGGCGTAGGTAACTACATTGGCTTTTCCCGGGTGATACATGATTTCACAGTCGTAATCCTTTATCAACTCCAGCCATCTCCTCTGCCTCATATTCAACTCCTTTTGTTTGAAGATATATTTTAGACTCTTGTGGTCCGTGTATATCTCACATTTTTCTCCATAAAGATAATGTCTCCATATCTTTAGAGCAAAAACTCTATGGCGCGGTTCGAGATCATGAATAGGGTAAACTTTCTCATAATCCTTCAACTGCCTAGATGCATACGCAATGACCTTTTCATGCTGCATGAGCACGCAACCAAGTCCTCTATGCGAAGCATCACTATAAACTACAAAATTTCCCGTGTCATCGGGTAATGACAAAACAGGCGCTTCACTAAATCTCTTCATTAGTTCTTGAAAACTGTCCTCACACTTGTCAGTCTAATCGTATTTCACCGTCATCCTTGTTAAGTTAGTCAAAGGAGTAGCTATCTTCAAAAAATCCTGGATGAATCTCCCATAGTAACCCACTAACCCTAGGAAACTCCGCACCTCAGTCAGCGTTTTCGATTGTTCCCAATTCATCACGACTTCCACCTTCGCTGGATCTACTGAAATCCCCTCATGGTCAATGACATGACCTAAAAACTGTACCTTCTCCAACCAAAATTCACACTTAGTGAATTTCGCATACAACTTCTCCATTCTTAGTGTCTCCAAAACTAATCTAAGGTGTTCAACATGATCTTCTGGCATCTTAGAATAGGCTAGAATATCATCTATAAATACCACGACGAACTTGTCCAAATATTGTTTGAACACTCTATTCATCATATCCATAAATGAAGCTGGTGCATTTGTCAACCCAAATGACATCAACAGAAACTCGTAATGACCATAACGAGTCCTGAATGCTATCTTTGGTACATCCTCCTTCCTAACCTTCAACTGGTCATACCCCGTTCTTAAATCAATTTTTGAAAAATACTTATCCCCTTTCAACTGATCAAAGAGATCATCGATCCTGGGCAACTCTCGGTAGTCGATACAAAGTCTTAACGATCTGTCCTTCTTCTTGACAAACAGTATCGGTGCTCCCCACGGCGAAACACTAGGATGAATGTACTTTTGGTCCAACAGTTCTTGCAATTGCACCATCAACTCCTTCATCTCCACTGGCGCCATACGATACGGTGCCCTAGAAACTGGTGCCGTTCCTGGCACAATGTCTATCACAAACTATGTCTCCCTATCCGGCGGAAGTCCCAGCAATTTGCTTGTAAATACATCGGCGAATTTGTTCCATGGTTGCTACCACTCTCTGGGTATCAACAACATGACACAGATAGCCTACGCATCCCTTCCTCAATAATTTCCTAGTTTGTGTCATGGATAGACAACACGAACGTCCTGGCGATCTATTCCCGTAAAATACTAACCGAGGTTGTTTTAGCATCTTAATGTTCACACATTTCTTTTGACAATCTATAATTGCCACATGGTTTACTAACCAATCCATTCCGAGAATTACATCGAATTCTTCTAACTTTATCGGTAATAAATCTACCGATAATTTACAACCCCGTATATCTACACAACAACTCTGATGAACATCTTCAACAGGAATTATTTCTTCATTTGCTACCTTAATATTTAAAGGTATAGGCAACTTTTCAGGAAGTAATCCTAATCGTCTAGCAAAATTTCATGTTATAAACGAACAAGTAACACCCGAATCAAAAAGCACGTACGCATTGAAATCGTTGATCGGAATAATACCTGTGACGACGTCCCCTGATGCGACTACATCTTGGACTGTCATGTTAAAGGTACGACCCATCGGCGTACCCGGCTGCGCTGGACCCCCAATAGCTATCTTACCGCTATTAGTGCCCCGGTTCCCGCCCGTCCCCTTCTTCGGGCAGTTCTTTGCATTTCATACTTTCTTTGAAAAGGACAACCCGACACTAAGTTCGTAAGTCCGGCATTACTTACGAGCACGTCTAGGTGATCAACCTATAGTACTCTATATTGTACAACATTACTTTCTTTAAACGTATGTACGTTAATTTTGTAGTAACCTCACGTGCCTGTCGTTAAACGACAAAACATTTATTTAGCATACTCAGTCTTCATTTGAAAATCACACCAATATAGTTTGGTAAAACAGTGACAATACTTCGATAGATTATAAGAAATCCAACATATCGTATGTCTGGCCGAAAGAATTGGCTCTGACTTCATCATATATCAATTCATGTGTAAGAATACATGACTCACAAAACTTGTCTAGATTAAACATAGACAAGGGATAAAACACTTGCCTTCAGCGTCTGCTACTATTATTACACTTTCTCTTTAAGTCTTTAAGGTCTCTATAATAGATGATCACATAACGTAACACATTAGGTCATGAATAAACATACATGGTTCTTAATGAATCTTACCCTTCTTCTCTATCTAATCATGTATTAGATTTGTTACTATTGGTTTCAGATTGCCGTTATAGTTTACATCATTCTTATGTTCATGTTCAATTGATTATCTTTAACCTTTAGTTATCATACTTAAGGTTTAACAATGTCTTAAACAATGTTACATTAAGTTGTAGTTCGTTATTAATCAATTAACTTTCTTGTTATCTTCATAATCTCCCCTCACTGTACAAACCCTAAGGTCGTGTTGCCATGCGTATTAAACTATTATTCTCTACACTTCTCGATGCGTGTGCGGGTTTCGATGGGGTTCCCTCATCTTGGCACTGTGGCACCACTCTTTTCTTCGTCATGCAGCCGCCTTTGCGGCGCCACTCTCCGATGTACATGGTGGGACTCGGTGACTGTGATGCGAGTCCTAGTACTAACTATTGCACTCGAGACGCGACTCCTTAGTAGAGTGCAGACCTTTGCACATGGCGCTCTGGCGCCACTCTTTAGCCTTTGGGTGGCGCCATGGTGCCGACTCTGCACCTGAGAACAATTGACAGTTTTGTTTTACACAACGAACTTCCCGGACTCCAAATCTGATCATTTTAAGTCCGAATTGTCTCGTTCAAAAGCCAATAGTTCACAAATCACATACTCTACGTGTTCATGTAAGAATTTTATATTTTTGACTTCGTTAACTCAAAATTTACCTATTAGTCCATTTTAACAAAAACAATAAACGTTCGTGAACATTCAACGCTCGTTTCTTCGTTCTAAGTCAGAATTCGGTCATTTTTAAGTCCATGACTTTATAATTCCAATTAAGACTTGTCCCCATCGAAAACCAACGATTCTGAGCTCAATGTCAAAATTCAACTTCCATTATGAGAATTTCATGAATTCGACGATTATCGTCTAATCGTGTGAATTTCGGCATAACTTCGTTACTTATGATTTGTTCATCATTTCAAATGGATTATATCCATATACTAACATATTAACCTATATATTACATCAACTTATTTACATGATAAGTTATTACTTATTCATCGTGAGTTTATAACTTATAAAAGTATAAACTACTTATGATTTCATTTTACACGACTTATAACAGTTCAAGTCTTCTAACCATCATCCTTACATCTTCTTATCATACAAACTTCATTCATGTAAACATGTTACAAGTTCTTGCTTACTTCATAACTTATCTATAAACAAAGTGCTTATTCACGGCTTATTAAGACTTAAGTCCTTTGATTATTCATTCTTATCATTTCTTAGCATATATGTCTATCAATCAACACTTCTCTTATCAACCTACAATTGTAGAGATGGAAGATTAATGACATAGGAGTCTTACCCTTGATGATCAAGCTTTAATCTTCTTTTTTTCTACTAATAAAAGTCTAGCTTATTCTTACTTGTTCTCTCTAACAATTAAGTTGAAAGTTGTTGGATGAAATGAAAAAGGAACAAATGAAATCCAAGCTCTCTATTTATAGGAATTGATAAGGTTAGGGTAGTTTAGTCAATAGCCAATCCCACCTCCTTAATCACCTCCTTACTATTCATTACTTCACAATAAAGTTAACTTGCTTATCACATTATTTGCTTGCTCATCACATTAATTTTCATGGTCATCACACTTTTTTCTTGGCCACCAAGATCACCCATGTTATCATGGCCCCACATAGGTTTCCCCATAGATATTACTCACCCATTGGATCCTAATTTGGGCTTTAATTCAATTTTCTTAACTTATGCTTTTGGGCTTACTTTAATTCACTTTGGACTTTACATTAACAACCACTTAGGCTTTAACAAAAGTTTACATTGCTTAAACACAATCCCAATTAAACTATACACTTCCTACACAATCCTACAAGTTCATTTCATATGGCTTAAAGCCTTATTACATATTCTCTACGTATTAATCTTGTATTCTAACTCGTATAGTTATCCAACATATATGACATATATCATTCATACATACTTGTATAATACTTCATATCATACTCATATTCATTACCTCATACAATACCTACGTATTATACGATCATCACTTTAGCTCCTTAACGCTTTATTTTCCCTAACTTTCTCAAATTAAGTCTACAAGCGAAAAATTATGTTTTCTATACTCTAATTATTATTACATAATTCGTCTTACCTCAATATTCTATCGTTACGTATTTCTCGAAAGTTCAAAAATAATTCCCGAGCAGAAATCAATGAATAGTGTTTTTTAAAAAATTTCTCGGAAAGCTTTTATTTTCGTCTTAGAAATTCAAACACTTTAATTCCTTTACGTAGTCAAAAGACTATGACGTTCCGATATGATTATGTTATAGAATGTCATCCATCTTGCTAACACATAATAATAACTTATAAAATAATTTTATTTATTATTTAATCAAAAAAAATTATTTTACAAATTGCTCCATTTTCTGGGTCGTTACTGAAGACTAAG